>JAYXIM010048706.1:0-600000 GCA_037575425.1 Anastrepha fraterculus
ATCAAATTCGTAATCAGCGACCCTGAAAACATAAATTAACATGCATCTTGATTATGTTCTAGAATATACGCTATTTCACGTGAGTGGTGGCCAATAGGGGTGGAAGGGGGTGGATTTTCAAAATTTTAAGATCAAATTCGTAATCAGCGACCCCGACAACCCCCGAGTAAGAAATTTTGAATCAATTACTTAATTTTTTGAGTTTTGGCCAGCTTTTCGGGAATCGGCCGCACTGTGCGCCACATCGAACGGGAATTGGTGGAGACGTACGATTGAGAACCGCTAGTGCATGCGGCTTACTCACCAAACTTGCCGCCGATTATCATTTGTCTGCATCGATGGGCCACGCCCTTTCCATTCTTTCGAAGAAGCCAAAAAATGGCTCGATGATTGGTTTGCGGCCAAAGACGGCAAGTTTTTTGGTGAGATGGGAAAAATGTCTCGCTAGCGTTGGCTATTATTTTAAAGATTAAATTTGTAACCATTTTTTATTAATAAAGGTTTGAAATTAAAAAAAAAGTCTCACTTCATAACATAGGTAAAAGTCTCACACACAGAAACAACTAATTATGGAATTGGCTTTCACTTGCATATGTATATGTAGGTGTGTGCGTTTATATGAGCACTAAAATTATTTACCGGGACGTTCTGCTGGTGTCATATTTTTGGATTTTTATCTCCTCCTCTACTTCGTTTACTCAGTTCCTTCCGTTTTCTCCTGCCCTACCAATTGTGGCACATTAACAACAGAAAGCACTTAAATGGCGTGTTATTAGAATACACTCACCTACGAACACACACACGGATACTTTTGTCTACCCAGCAAGAATACGGGGAATACCGAAAACAATACTACTTTCATAAATTTCATTCGTGTGGGAAAATGAAAGCTAGTAAAATTATAAATAATCGAAAAGCATCTGCCGATGATTGTGTATCCCAACGCAATAATCGACGAAGTGCGTGACTTCATTAAAAGGTAATACGAAACCGTCTGTGGAAATCAATGAAACGGCGCTGAAGATTCCTCTAAATGTCACATTTGGTTGAGCTTTTAGGCTGAATGTGAACAAATTGGGAGCTGGCTATTTTCACACGATGATGCAACGTCTCATGAGTCAAGAATTGTGAGTGAATTTCTGATAAAATTCATTGCACCTATCACCGTATACATCTGGCCCGACAAGATGCGATTTTTGTCATTTGTGGAAACTCTATTTGTTGAATTCATTTGTTGTTGTTCAGGGTGATCTGCTTATTGTTTTCGAACACACGGCGGCGGGTCTATTAAAAATTTCATATGTCTTTTGAGAATTTCAGTGATTGCGCTAGGTGAATTAAGTAGTGTACAGAAAGTACAGAAGTAAAGAACTTCCTTATTTATTTATTTAATTTTCTAGTCAAAACCACAATAGTCTTATTGGCTATTGAGTTAGAGCTAATATCTAATAAAATGCGCGCTAAAACTAAAATTCAACTTGATAGGTAGGTAGGTAGAGTGGTTGTCATAAGACACACTTAGACCTTTCGCAGGTCCATTGTGGTACCACTGGAGCTTATCCTTACTCTACGTGTTCCTTTTCAAACCATCCGGTGGCTTTAATAAACGAGCAGAGCTTCGTTAGTTTTAGATGGGCTATGTCCGCTACATCGGTTAGAAATGTTGTATCAAGAGTGCGCAGCCTTTTCATAGCTAGGCTTTCACACTCACATAAAAGGTGTCTGACTGTTTCCTCTTCTTCTGTATTAAGACAGCTTCTACAGAAATCGAAGTAAGGGAGTCCTAACCTTCTAACGTGGCTGCCTATTAAACAATGACCAGTTAATACACCTATCATTTTTCTTATAGATTCTCTGTTGAATCTTAGCAAGATCTTCGATCGACCGCTGTTCCAGTTCGGCCATGTCTGCCTGCTTAGTTCGCATGTTGTGAGGCTTTGCCAGCTTGTACTTACCTTTTTGATGGTTTCCCTGTCTATAAGTAATTTACAAGTGACTATGGGCATAGGTATCAGCGCCTCATCTGGTTCGGGATCGAGCGTTCTCGCCGTATTCGCCTGATATGGCTTCATGTGACTTTTTCCTGTTTCCCTAGCTCAAGTTGCCGCTCCGTGGAAAACATTTTGAGACAATTGAAGTCATAAAAGAGAATTCGAAGAACACACTCGAGCTTGACTTGTTTACAGTAGCACAGAAAACAAACTATGTGACATATCACGCTGAAATTTGCCAAGTAAGCTTATAACAGTCCTACCAAAAAACAAAAAATTTATTTTTGCCATATGTCATCCGCGAACCGTTTTATTGATACCGTCTCGTTCATGTTTGAACAGAAGGTATTATGTCTAACAAAGCCCAAGATCGAGTATGATTTTGATATGATACGAGTATGATAATATAATTGATTTGATTTTAGAATGAAAAATTAGAGGCAAAAATTACTCCATGGTCTTTAATCTCATACACAGATTTGAGGACCTTATTAGAGATATTATACGACGATGTGGTATAAAACATGATTTAGAGTAAGTGACTGGAAAACATTTTTTTAAATTTAATGAGATAAATGAATATCTACACCAGGAAACGAGTTCATTAAGGGCAGCCTAGAGCTTATGCACATCCTCTGGGTTTCTTATTGAGGCACACATTTCTAAGTTGCCTGCATATAAAAGGTGCCTCTGCTAATATAAAATAAGACAAAAGGAAGTAGAGAGCCCCTATTGTAACGAGGCAACTCCTTTCCCTTAGATAAGATTTTAACCATAGAAGGAAAACCGAGTGAAAGCCAAGATAGCCCAGTTTATTCAGAATATGTCTATGACACAGTGTCAAAGGCTTTGCAGAAGTGTAGATGCAACTTGAAGTCCAGACGAAAATTATGCAATAGAATATTCACTGAAAACGACCAGGCTGGTCATACTCTACAAAACTATGCTGGTAGCAAAGCATAATTTTGCTTTAATAAATACTTCGAATAATTTTGAAGTAGTGGAGAGCTTTGAAATTGGTCTATAGTAACGCACATTATTTTTATTGTCATTTTTAAAGAGTGGGGTAACTGCATCAACTTTCCAAACATCAATGAAAACTAGCTTAAGGGGTTACATGGGTTTTGTCGGGTAAAAAAAGGCCTATTGTCAATATTTTTTTTCTATGTAAAAAATTATTTATTTAATTCAAACTTTTTTCTGTCTTATAGATACATATTTAAAGAATAATTTCTGAAATTTTCAAAAAAAAAAAAAAATTTTCCTCCATTGTGACGTCATTTTCGGTGACCCCTCGAAAAAAAGGTGCGTCCATGTTGTCAGCATAACTCCTGACAGGCTCATCAAAAATGATAAAACAAAAATAAGTGCTTTAGTTAAGACCATAAACTCGTGCTTGAACGAAGGAAAGAAAAAAAAAGTAAAAATTGGAATTTTGGCAGACATTTTTGCAAAAAAATGAAAATTTTGGTCAAATTGCTTGACATTTTGTTTTTTTTAAATAGTTGTAATTGAAAAAAAAATAAAACAAAATCCTTCGTTCAAGCACGAGTAAATTGTATATCGAACACCTGTGTAAATTTTCATCAAGATCGGTTGAGTAGTTTTCGAAAACATTTGACAACCGACTTTGAAAACACGGTTCCGAGAAAAACGCCTTTAAAGTTTTGAGTAACAATAAAAGTGTCTTGGAGCGCACACATTCCAAAGACTGTATCTCCGAATTTATTTTTCGGATCGACTTGAAAATTTTGAATAATATTCCTGAGTAGTTGTAGAAAATTATAAGCAAAAAAAAAAAAATAAAAATCGATTTTTTGAACCAACGAAACCCATGTAACCCCTTAAGCACAACTCCAAAGCCTCCAAAGAACGGTTTAGTTTAATGAAATAATATCTAATTCTTTCATGACCTATTTATGTATGTCAAGTCAGCAAAAATTGCATGCGGCAGAGCACCGCTGTGATAAAACTCAGGCTAACGCAATGTTTGGCTCACACGCAATTTCAATTAGTTCATTTTTCTTGCGGGTATTTCTCTACGTTTGAGAGTGTGTGTAACAAAACATAGAAGAAGATAATAATAAAAAATTCCACACCTGACCCAAGTCATTGGTTATGGTGGGGCAGCTGGTTTTTGTTTTTTTGTTGTTTAATATTATGTGTACACAGTCAGCTGCCAGCTGTGTGAGAAAGTTTGCACTGCTTACACTTGTGTGTTTGCAATTCTTATGTATGTATGTATGTATGTATTTGCTACAATAAGTAAATTGCGGGAGGGGAGTGAAATTTGTTTTTTCTTTAAACCTAATTGAAATTGATTTAACCGCAAGAATTTGTGTGAAACAACTTCAAAGTGCTTCCATATAATGGAAGTTGAAAATGATGGAATGACGTTTACATAGCCATTTGTGTACATCAATTAAATGTATTTTCTAACACTTAACTCTAACGCAGCCGGTGCTACTTTCTCACAAATACAATAGTTGTAGTTTTATTTTATATATTAAACGGACTAAGAATGAGTATCGAGTTTTATTTTAACTACAGTTTTCAATTTAAATTAGCTTTTTTAATGAAAATTGAACTTATATCGGGTGTTTTTTGTTTTAAAAGATCGAGTTCTTAAAATTATAATACAAAACAGAATTGTATCGATGTTTGGCTGAATAATTTTTCGATACAAAAGTTAAGCCAGCAGGGCTCGCCATTCATCGTAACGGTAGCTTTTTCCTCATTTCGAACGAAATAAGGACTAATAATGCCGCCAGATTGACTAAGTGTCCTATGAACTTCGCGGACAAATAATTTTTTTTTCAAAGTAAAGAAGCATTGTTCTGGTGTTGAACGATTCATGATGACTTACCCAATATTACTGAACCGAACAACATACTTTCAACATACTTTATCATTCTCAGCTATGAAACCATAGTTATCGATATCGATAGTTCTCAAGCAGCTAAAAATGACACTCTACCTATGTTCAGAGAAATAAAAAGTAAGTAATTAGTTTTGAATGGTTTTCTGACTAATCTTCAATTACTGAGCAATGGAATAAGTGCTCACAGCATATTTTCGACGCTCGGTCTGCTACAATGGCCTGCTGTTGGATTCGAAAATACAGGCAACGAATAAAATAAATATACGAAAAACAACGCACACCACCTTGGCCAAAAAATTCCCGGAACAACCACGTGACTCTCTAAGTCAACTGATTTCAGTTCTGCTTTTTTTGTAGTTATGCTTCCGCTTCTGTGATTTACATTTCTACCAAATCACAATGAAAAGTTACGTGCTCCGCGCTTTGGATTGCATCAGGACATCTTGGGCATTTTGCGTAAGGTAATCATCGATATGATCATGCTTTCTTTTCACCCACTCTTCTAGATGTGATATTAGCTTGTACGTCCATCGCCCTTTAGAAAATTCTTCCCATCTTCTTTGCCACTCGTACATTGATCGTTCCCTCTCGATGTCTTTTGCTGCTGCCTTTGGTTTTGCTTCGTTCGTTTGTTCGCTATAGAGGCGGCGAAGCTCTCTTGCGTGAATATCAAAAGTTAAATTTTCGGCTACAACGCATATTGCGTTGTCTGTATGCGAGTTCTATATGCGCACACTGAGTTTTCTTTTAGCAAGGTCTTAATACCATGTACGTATGTACATATATATCGGATGTTGCTTAAATAAATTCTATTTAAGGTAACTGAAATTTGTTTAAGGAAACTTAAGAGAAAAAATGTATACATATATTGAATGTATCTTTTGGTAAGCAGAAAGGTCAGAATAATTACTGCTAAGTTATTTGTCTAAATTCATAGTAGCAACAAGTAAATGCTTATAATATAAATGCAAATAATAATGATATTATTTTTGCAGGTAAATAGAATTTCAATGGCTGACTGAAATTATGTAAGTTATTAAACCGTCTTTTATTTCAAATGTATTGTAATATGAAATAACACTTTGTACCAAAAAAATAGTGAGCCGAAGTAGACGACTACATACATATACAGTGGTGGCCTATAATTAGAAACGATGTGCTAAGAAAAATAAAACCACTGTGCATATTTTTGGAAGACGTGCACTGTCAATTATGAGCACCGTTATTCTTAGAATAGGCGATGAACATTGTAGTTAGAAAAACACGTTGATATTTGATGGTTGATTCCTGAAAAAAATCACATTGTTTCTCTGACTGTGTTTCTTGGCTGGCCACAAAATTAGAAACCCGCAGTTTTTTCTTAAATTTTCTATATTTATCTTGGAGTTAGTGTTAAAGTAAGTATACTGAAAAAATCCATGGATTAGCTTTTCTAATTTTAGTTCATCTCAATTGTTAGAATGGGTAAGGAAAAGTCATGCTCCCCGAAATTGAGGGAGCTAATTGTACAGTGTTACAAAAAGGAAAAAAATTCAATGTCGGCTATTGCACAAAGGTTTGGCTTCTCCAAAAAAATGGTATTTGGAGCAATTCATTTGTACAAAAAAACGAGGAACTTTGAAACCCCAGCCAGGAAGCCTAGACCTCGAAAAACAACTCCAGCGGATGATAGGCATATTTGTAGGACCAGCAAGAGCAACCCTTTTATGTCTTCGCATGATATAAAAGCCGAAGTTGCAGAGCAATTAAACGTAGAAGTCTCCGCTCGGACGATAAGAAGGCGCTTAACAAGAGGCGGGACTACGTGGGTGCATCGCATAAAAAAAACCGCATGTGTCAAAAAAAAAATATTATGAAGCGGTTACGATTTGCTAAGGAAATGCTCAAAAAAGATTCAAGATTCTGGAATAGAGTTTTCTGGAGTGACGAATCGAAATTCAAGTTATTCCAATCTGATGGAAAAACATATGTGAGGCGTCCTCCAGGCAAAGCTTTGGACCCCAGGTATACTGTGAAAACAGTGAAACGCGGTGGCGGATCTATTATGGTCTGGGGAGCATTTTCTTGGCGTGGCGTGGACCCAATTGTGCGCATTGACGGAATCATCGACCAACATCAATATAAAAGCATTCTGGAAAATGTAATGGAACCATATTTCTTTGAGAACATGCCGGTTCACTACATTTTCCAGCATGACAATGATCCAAAGCACACTTCACGGCTAGTAAAGCGTTGGCTTTTGGATCTAAATATTGATGTTTTGGACTGGCCACCGCAAAGTCCTGATCTCAACCCTATTGAGAACTTATGGGCAATTGTGAAACGAGATCTCAAGAACAAAAATTCGAGAAATAATAATGAATTGTTTCAATTGGTTAAGCGAAGCTGGGAGAGCATATCTGTTGAAAGATGCCAAAATTTAATACAAAGCTTGCCGAGGAGACTGCAAAATGTTATAAAAAATAAGGGTTATCCCACAAAATATTAAAATTATGCTAATTTTGTTGAACTTTTTGAAGATATTTTTAAGTTTCTTTGTCGTTTCTAATTATTTAACCAAGATGAATTTGTGTTTAGTATTAAGTTTTTTTTTTTTTGTTTTTTTAGGATTGTAGTAATGGTGAACATTTTTTAGGTTAAACTGAAAGACTGCTTGTTTTTGTATTATTTCTAATGAAAAAAAAATGATGTGGCGAAATACATTTTAAAATTGTATTAGTAAAATCAAATGCCGCTATCTAGTTTCTAATTATAAGGCCACTACTGTATGCAATAACCAATTACTTTTACGCTCAGCATCACTTAATTGCTAATATATTCCATAAATTATAAGCGCCAATTACATATTAATATTTATATGAATTTTACTGCTATTTGTATTATATTTCAATATTCCTAATTTTATTACTCATTTCTTTTAACCTCAATTTAAGATTCATTTTCCCTACCTTTCTAACACTTCACTCACATTTTTCAATTTGTAATTTTTTTTTAATTTCACGCGTTCCTGCTCACCCAGCGACATCAGTCGTTGCAAAAGGAATACAACCAGTAGCAATTCATAGATGTCTGCGTACTCGTTTAGGCAGATAAAGTTGTAATCATTACAGCATTTTTCAACATTCACTGAAATCTTTCTTCCACCTTTTCAAATTTTTTTTATCTTGTTTGTTATTGCTGTGAGCGTTACACACTGAGGTTATTGGTGAGCTTTTATGTTCGAGATACAAACGATACAATTCTGTATCACTTGCAAACTTATTATTCTACGTTAACTAATTCTTAAGTTGAGAGCTATCAAATGTTAAATTTTTTTGCATTCTTTCGCACGCAGTGGATAATGACAATTTTTCTCTTTTCAAACTGAATGTTTTCTTGTACAACATGAAGCCTTAAATTTGTCTCACACTAAACCAAAGTGAGCCTCATTCATTTTTTATATACATTACACCCTTACACCCTTTATTGGACATTTCGGGGAGGTCGCCTTGCTATCTTTGGTGTACGCATTGATGTTTTTCCACAAATGTAGGGTCCTACAGTTTCATACCATCTCCGAATGGGTTGATGCGTGAATGCCATTCGTCAGTGTTCGGGTTCGAAACCTCGAAATTTTGTTTCTAACTTCTAATTTCGCTTCTCGGCAGGGAATGAAATCCCCCGAGTGTATTTTTGCCATGAAAAAGCTCCTTATAAAATTTATCTGCTGTTAGTAGTCGGCTTAAAACTGTAGGTCGCTCCATTTGTGGAACAACATCAAGACGCATGCCACAAATAGGAGGAGGGGCTCGGACAAACACCCAAAAAGTGGTTAAGCGCCAATTATATATTTAAGTGTATACATAGCAAGATATTTTGTGGACAAGTACCCGGGGTATAATATCCCACCAAATTTATGCAAAATTTATGGGCCTATGGTCAACTCTGGACCGGACTGCTGGACTATGCACTCCCGCCTATACTTGCCATTACATCGTTTACGACCCTCCTACCCTCAAAGGAAGAGTGGGAACAGGTCGACGTGAGACAGGGCGAGTCCATCCATGTATACACAGATGGCTCAAAGCTCGAGGGCAGGGTGGGCGGAGGTGTATATTCTGAATATCTGGGGATCTCCTTCAGTTTTCGGCTCCCCGACTACTGTAGTGTCTTTCTGGCTGAACTGATGGCAATAATAAAAGCCGCGACACTGATACAGTGTGATGCGATATCCGGAAATGATATCTACATTTTCACTGATAGCCAAGCGGCGATAAAATCCCTCACAAAACAGTCGACAACCTCCAAAGGTAGCCATGAAATGCCGCACATCTCTTAACGAGATGGCTGAGTCATTTCACCGAAAGGTAACATGGGTTCCTGGCCATCGCGACATTGAAGGTAACTGTAGAGCCGATGAACTAGCAAGACTTGGCACTAAATTGTCTGACGAGCACATAAATAATGAAATAGGGATACCCTTACAAACATGTAAGCTACACATCCTTGAAGAAATTGTAAGGAAAGCAAACGAAAGATGGCAAAATGAAGCAACCTGCAAAAACGCCCGTCAACGATGGCCGACTCTAAATGCTAAACGCACAGAATCTCTGCTAAGCCAAAATAAACACAGTCTTAGCACATTGATCTCAGTCATAACGGGGCACTGCCTAATAGGTAGACACGCCCAGTTAGAAGACCTCAGTTCTATAGAAATCAGAGATATTTTAAAATTTTTGAAAAACACACACTGGTTTTAGGAGAGATAGGGACAAGCTCACCACGCGGCATCACAATGGGCTATGAGCCTGAGTGTGTCCAACAGGACAACCGCTTCAACCTAACCTAACCTAACCTAACCTAACCATGGCCAACTCTCCAAGGAGGCTACAGGAGCACGCAAGAAAGGGCTTAAGCATTAAAGGGGGACTTTTCAAGAAAGGTTAGCGAAAAAAACTTTTCTTTGTTTGTGTAAATTTGCAATAAAATTAGTTTCGATCTTCCTTCTGCACGACATACCGCGTGTATGTGTGTATGATTATGTGTATGCATGGATGTAAGTAAGTTTGCACAGTGACTGTTTACCGTCTACACTGACTTCGCAATTTATACACAATATCATGCTACCACAACAACAACAACAAGCATTACAAGACCACACACTATCACCCAATAATCCGAAATTGCTAGAAAAAAAGAGAAAGCTATAGCAACTATAAATAACTGGCGAAAGCAAAAGTACTTGTAAAGCAAGTACAGTTTTAAATCTAAGTATTAAATCATTCGATTCGAATTACAGAATGAATATTTTTTGTTCATAGATATGTATGTAAAAACAGAATGCGAAATAAAATATTTAAGTTCGATCCAGCTTGCCGGCAGGATGAATATGAATGGTGTGTATGTGTACATGAATGTGTGATGCGCATATGAATGTTTGTTTTTGTTTGGCATTTGCTTCGCTGTGAATCTCATATATCTCATTGTCCGTCATAATGCACTCACTCAACCATATTCTCATTCGATCTCCATTTGTAAGCCTTTGGCATTAACTTCCGCCATTCTATGTCAAAATCGCTGAATATTTGTTGTTGTGGCTCTCTTCTTTTTTGTCGGATGGAATGGTACGCTGCATTTTCCAGTGAGTGGCTTTCAGTTTTTTGTGTGCATTTTTGGTATGCGAGTATTATTATATGCACACATATATGAATGCACTTTTGTATGTTTAAATGTACGTATGTATGTTCTTGTATGTATGGATGTAATACTTAGATGGATAGATGTGTATTTCTATTTGCCGCCATACAACCTAAGCTCCTTGCTTAGGAAAAATTATATATTGTTCTATAACTTAATTTTAAGGATTTTCTGAGTGAATTTGAAGCTTTATTATAAAAATTGAGTACAATATATTTTATTCAAAGTATTGTCCATTGTTAGCCACTACTTTTTCCCATCTTCCTGGATACCGTCCCAAAAGAATTGCGCCGGCTTGGCTGCCAAGAAGGAATCGAGCCAATTTTTGATACCCTCAACTGAAGTGAATCGTATTCCAGTGAGTGCGTTCTGCATCGACCGGAACAAATGGTAGTCGGATGTGGCAATGTATGGGCTCTAAGGCGGGTGAGGTAAAATTTCCCATCCACTGTTTTCCAAATATGTTTTGGCCGGTTGAGCAACATGTGGCCGAGCGTTATTATGTTGTAAAATTATGGCCTCGTGCCTGGTCGCATATTCCGGCCGTTATTCGGCGATTACTCTCTTCAAACGAATCAATTGTGTTCGGTAGAGGTCCCCTGTGATCGTCTGGACTGATTTCAACAGCTCATAATAGATCACACCTTTCTGATCCCACCAAATACAGAGCATTACCTTGGCGCAATGAATATTCTTCTTCGGCGTCGGTTTCGCTGGTTGGCCGGGATTCACGTATGATATTTTGCGCTTAGGATTGTCATAATGGATCCATTTTTCATCCCCAGTCACAACCCGATGCAAAATCGACTTCAATTTGTGGCGTTCAAGCAGCAATTCGGCCATGCATTTTCGCCTTTCAACGTCTCTCGGCTTCAGTGCATGGGGAACCCAATTTCCAAGCTTCTGAATGAATCCGGCTGCTTTTAAACGTTTTGAAATGGCTGCTTGAGTGACTCTCAATGATTTTGCTAGTTCTTCTTGAGTTTTACAGCAATCTTCATCGAGTAATGCTTCTAATTCTTCATCTTCAAACTTTTTTGGCTGTCCTGGACGTTCCTTGTCTTCCAAGTCAAAATCTCCACTCCCAAAACATCGAAACCAGTACTCACACGTTTGTTGCGATGACCATAAACTTCACACAGCAATCGATGACTTTCAGCTGCTTTTTTCTTCCAATTGAAACAGAAAAGTAATGCTTACCGCAAATTGAGTTTTGTTGGCACAAAAGTTGACATGTTGATGGCTACAAAAAAAATATTGTTTACACTTTAACGAAATGACACATACTGAAAAATAAAGCGCAATAATAACGCTTCACAATGACGTTAGTTAATGTATGACCTGTTGCGATTTTATATTGGTAACGCTATCTCTCAGAAAATCCTTAAAATTAAGTTATAGAAAATCTTTAAAATTAAGTTATAGTTTTTCCTAAGCAAAGAATACATGAATACTATGTATATATATTTCTAGCTGATGCTCGCGGCTTCGCCAAAGAGGTTTCGCCTTTTGGAATCAGAGGGGTGTAATCACAGCCTTGGTGAGAGCCGACTTAATTTTCAGGTGAACCCTAAGCCTAGTGTCTACTTTTGCGAAAACTTTTTTATTTTACAAATACGCGATCTGAAGTTTAGCCAGCTCATTGTTTAATTGAAATTATTTACTTCCTACGCTTGGTAGCTAGCAAATGAGCAGCATTACTACATTAAGGTGGAGCAACTCAGGAATATCTTGCCTTGAAGCTGAAATTTCTTTGTTGCAAATACAAAAAGATTAGTTAAAGCAGAAGTGACAACACATAACTATGTTAGTATGCATACAAAATTTTTATTTTTATAGTAAAACTGGAATCTTTTTCTTTAAGCTGTCAACATCCCTCATTTGCTGCGAAAGTCTCACAATCGCCTAAACAAATAAATTTTAGAAAGGGCAAATATAAAAGAATACATGGCTGTCCTAGGGCACTTAGTGAGGGAAAAGATGCGTTCTGGAATTGAAACAGCCTACGGCCGATACATTCATGGGCACATGACAACGCATGACCACTTCTGACTGGTGCAAGTATGTACAGTGACTCACAGCTTATTTCGTGTGAGACATTATTTCTACTTCTCACTGAAAAAAAAAACAACAAAAATGCAATATTACAAAAAATTTTTTTTTGCATTTTATTCTTTACTCACTTCTTCGTGCAACGGGACAAAAACAATACGTGAAAAATGTTTCAAAATAAGAAAAAATATAACAAAAACAAAAATTCATACAAAGTCAAAGTCACAGCTTAATTCGTGTATATATTAAACTTAAAAACAATTCTTATATAAAAATTAAAAAAAGTCTAATTAATATTTTGTTGGGTAGCCTTTTTGTTTTATCACACTTCTTAAACGAGAATTCATCGAAGAAACCAATTTTTTTGTGTAATCCGGGGAAATCTTATACCATTCAGTTTTTAGGGCCTCTTTTAGGTCGTTTACGTTGGATATGTTATAAAGTCTGATTTTTGCTTCAAGCAGGTGCCATAAATTTTCAATTACATTTATATCTGGTGATTGGGGTGGCGTTTGGAGCACATGTGGACAATTCCAAATCAACCATGCTTGCACTACACCCGACTTGTGCTTTGGTTCGTTGTCTTGATAGCAGCTGAAATTCTCTCTTATGCCCAATTTTCCCGTTCTCTGAAGTAAATTTGCTTTCAAAATATTTAGGTATTGAATTTGGTCCATATTCCCTTCAATGCAGTGCAAGCTTCCAAATCCTGCTGCCGATATGCACCCCAAACCATCACATGACCACCGCCGTGCTTTACAATACCACGTAAATTTTGAGTTTGGAGCTCCGTATTTGGTTTCCTCCACACGCAAACCTTTCCGTGAGACCCAAATAGGTTATATTTACTCTCATCAGAGAAAATAATCGTATCCCAGAATAAGTCTGGCTTTCCAAGGTGATCCGTTGCGAACTGTATTCTAACCTTTTTTTCGCTTATAATAGGCTTATTTTGAGCCGTTCGATCGTGAAAATCGTTGTTCCGAAGACTTCTGCGGATGGTTTCAGGGTTGCTCTTTTTTCCAAGGTACTTTTCTGTTTCCACAGCTAAATGGGGTGCACTTATTTTTGGATCCTGCTTAATTTTTCTTAGAATCCACCTTTCATCAGCTTCATTAAATATCTTATAAATTAAATTAAATTAAATTCTTTTGGGTTTTGCCCTCCTTATAGTGTTTAATTACGATTTCACGCCTTTCAATTGATGCGTGTCGACCCATCCTGATAGCCACCAAAATAATAAGTGAAATAATTTCTAATAGCATATTAAGCAGGTAAAAAACAAATCAAAAGTCAATTGAAGTTTTGTATTACTCTTAAATAACGGTTAATTGAAACAAACGAAAAAAGCTGTTACGACGATTTTGCAAGAGCTTTTGTTGTTGCTATATATTTTATTCTTTGATAATATTTTTGAATTTTGTTTTTGTCCCGTTACACGAAGAAGTGAATAAAGAATAAAATGCAAACAATTTTGTTTTGTAATATTGCAGTTTTGTTGTTTATTTTTCAATGAGAAGTAAAAATATTGTCTCAAACGAAATAAGCTGTGAGTCACTGTATGTCTAGTCCTGCATATAAGTATACAAATATACATATATACTTACATACATAATATCTATTTCTGCTAGCGCAATCACATGATAGGAATGAGACGAAATTTGGATTGAAACAAATCTCCCCTTCCTCTACTCTTTTGCTCACTATCTTTTCTGATATTCTACTTGGCCACTTGTCGCTTTGTTAGATTTCAATTATTTGTATAAACGTTATTAAGTACATACATGTACACATATATTTTACATGCAACGGGTGCTCATTAAAGTCTGTAACTGCTTTCAAGCGGATTCGATTCGTATTACATTTAAGGTGCTCACTTGGACTGTTGTGTGCCCCGTAATGTGGGCGAAATACTCAGTTATTTTGGTCATAGAATTTGAATTTTGGAAATATGCTCCAACGGTTTGTTCAAGTCTAGCGTAGACTGAAGAGAAATGTCCAATAACTATATGTTCATTTCATCAGTTGGCTTGATAAGCACCCGTTGCCAGTTGCTGTATGTTCAAGTTCGCTCCTGTCTAATTAGAATTGATTACATTTACATTGCCATTGAAGTTTGCCAGTTTTACATATTTGTGCAAATTCCATTTGATTTACTATAGTGAATGTTTTGAAAGCCTTCGTGATCAAAATTAATTCATCCGATATTTACTTGGCTATTAAATTAATTGAGAGCTGCATTTATTTACTCACATAATAATTTAAGCTAACGCGCGAATATTGCCCACTCTGCATATTTTATGTGTGTGGGATTTTTAAACATTAAATTAAAAATATGAACAACATGAAAATAAAATTTTTACTACCAAAGCGCTGTGGTGTATTAATAATTCAAGTTTATATTTTATTTGTATTACACAAGTCGTGACAAATATTTTAAAATCGGTTGAGCCCAAATGCTCTGTGGGCGTGAAATACTAAATCATAGAATGCGTTGTTTCTAATAGCCGCATTTATGCCATGAAATACCTCTTCATAAAAAA
Organism: Anastrepha fraterculus; assembly: GCA_037575425.1. NCBI lineage: Eukaryota > Metazoa > Arthropoda > Insecta > Diptera > Tephritidae > Anastrepha > Anastrepha fraterculus. The sequence goes on from JAYXIM010048706.1 coordinate 15,144, forward strand.
CTAGAAGCTATTCGCAAGCGACGTAAAACTGTAGGTCTCTCCATTTATGGAGCAACATCAAGTGGCGCGCCACAAATAGGAGGGGGAGGATGTACGCACCAATTATAATTATATATGTATGCATGCATATTAGGGCGGGTCGATTTAAAAATCGCTCATTGCTCTGTGAAAATCGTATTCTAGGGATCAAAATAAGAAACTTTTCTGAAGGAACCATACCTCTAAAACAAATTCTGATGTCCCACAATTTGGGTCGAACGAAAAATCACACTTTGACCCATTTAGAATGTTCCAATCGAGTCCAAATGTATGACCGACCCCCACTAACTTTGGACGGCCGATCCACCCATGCCAGTGGCACACCCCTTGGAACTCCCCTGGGGGGTTCCCCATACAATCATTTCAAAATATCACCATTTTTGGCCTTTACATGATAAAAGAAACTAAAAAGTTCGACCCAAATTGGGGGACATCAGAATTTGTTTTAGAGGTATGGTGCCAAAAACAGTGGATACTGCTCCGACAGCAACTTAAAGATTTCTCTGTGTCCCGAAGTTCCATCTTCGTGCCAGAAACCACATTTATAGAGTCTACACGTTGCTTTTATTGCTTCCTGTTGTATCTTAAGATCCAGGGGGAGCAAATCAAGCATAGCATTTAGGGCATCTCCAGAGGTTGTACTCATGGCACCCGTGATGCATAAACATACACACCTGTATAATTCCTGGATTGTGGTCTTAACCATGCTCCGTCGCCACCAGACCACAGAAGCGTAAGTGATGATTGGTCTGATAAGTGCCGTGTATATCCATAGGACCACAGCAGGTTTCAGACCCCAAGTTTTGCCAAAGGCTCTACGGCATTGCTGAAAAATCTTCAATGCACGATTCACCTTCAGTGAAACGTGTGTCTCCCAAGTCAGCTTCTTATCCAAGATTACTCCTAGATATTTAACTTCGTTGGAAAGACCAAGTGTCACACCTTTCAGTGTTGGAAGACTGAGTCCATCCAATTTCCGTTTTCTCGTAAACAAGACTATAGTTGTTTTGTTCGGATTAACGGAAAGACCTTGTCTCATGCACCAATCATCGATTTTGTCAAGAATCCTTTGCACTTTCGTGCAAAGCCTCCTTAAGGATTTATCCGATGTTAGCGCACAGACGTCGTCCGCATATGCTTGGACGTGAAAGCCGAGTTCCTGCATCTCCACTAATAGGGAGTCTACGACGAAGCACCCCAGCAGCGGAGAAGGAACCCCTTGGGGACATCCTTGCTTGGCCCTGACTGTGATTTGCTCGTCATCGCTCCCACCAGCGGTTAACAGCCTCTCAGAGAGCATGGAGTATATCCATTTTATAATGGCTTGATTAACTCCGTGTCGTTCGGCAGAAGAACATATCGAGCCGAAAGTGGCATTATCAAAAGCTCCCTCAATGTCCACGAACACGCCCATTGTGTATTCGTCAGCTTCCAGCCCAGCTTCAATCTTGCTAACAAGATCGTGTAAGGCTGATTCACATGATTTTCCACTCTGGTAAGCGTGTTGATTTCTTCTAAGTGGACTTCTCGGCAATACCCCCACTCGAATATGTTTCTCCACCACTCGTTCCAGACTTTTCAACATGAACGATGTCAAACTGATTGGTCTAAAACTTTTTGCTAGGGAAAAGTATCTTTTCCTGGTTTCGGAATAAATACTACTCTTACGCGTCGCCATTGGGATGGTATATAACCAAATGCAAGACAGGCTGTGAAGATCCTTTTCAGGGCCTCAATCAGCCTGTCTCCTAAGCCTAAGCATTGCTGGATATATTCCGTCAGGTCCAGGTGACTTAAAGTTCTCAAAGGAAGATAAGGAAGACCTTATCGATTCCCTTGTCACTATCCGACTAGCAATATACCAGCTGTACCTAGAGGTTCCACCGTTGCCACCGTTGTTGTTCAGTTGGTGCGAACTTAGTTGGCTAAATAATTGTTCTGGGAGCTTTTCAAATGCCTGTGGTTATTGAAATAGCTTTTCTGTTTCTCCTATGAGACTATTATCGATATATTAGTTTGGGGGAAAAGAAACCCATTATTTTTGTCAAGTTTTTTTGCGTGAATGGTTTGAAACTGTTTTATGGTCGATCTTTAGCTCCTGGTCGACGCTACGAGTACGAACCTGCCGGTCAACTTTGATTATTTCTGTGATTTTATCGACATTTCCTTTAACATAAAAAATGCCTGAACGCAATCGACGAAACCAAAATTGCACGAAATTAGCTGTTTGAGTTTCGCCCATAAACATCATTCACAATTTCAGCGGCCTAGCCTACATTTTCGCCTTTATCAAAGAAAAACTGTACCAAATTTCACCTTTTTGACTTCCATGGTTGCTACCCTGTAACTCACAGCTGGATGGAACAAAACAGCAAAAGATTTTGTTTAGTGTGGAATGTCACCTTGACAACGAGCATAAAATTTAAATTGTGAATTGCCATCTACCGAGAAAATAATGTCTTCTAGAACACTGGACTACAATGGCCGAGGTTTCACACTTACTAAATACTGAGTACATAAGTCCAATTTTTTTAATTACACCTTTGCCCAATATAAAATTTACATAATTAGTTAATTTTCCCGAATTATTTACTATCTATACTCTCAAATTTACTTTACTCTCCAATTAAAAAACCCAATGGCTTGTGGGCTAAGAGCGATATTGAAAAAACGGAAGTCTTTGCTGATCACTTAGAAAAAACATTGAAGCCTCATGAAGCACATCATAGCTGAAAACCAGTTCTGTTTGTCTTCGCCTGCAGAGATAAAGCGTGAAATAAATCTCCTGAAATCGAAGAAAGCACCCGGCTTCGATCTTATCACCGCTGAAACCTTAAATAATATTCGTCAAAAAACATTGATTAAGCTAACAAAAATTATAAATGCATGCCTTAAGCTAAAATATGTGCCAACGTACTGGAAAATTTCAGAGGTAATAATGATACCAAAACCAGGCAAAAGTCCTCACGAAGTATCATCATACCGTCCGATCTCCTTGCTACCTATAATGTCCAAACTACTCGAAAAAATAGTTCTGCAGCGGTTAAAGCCTTTGATTGAAAACAAGCGCCTTATTCCTACGCACCAGTTCGGATGTCGAGCAAAGCACTCAACCGAACAAGTGCATAGGATCACAAATGTGATAGAAGAAGCAATCGAAAAGAAAAAAGTGTGCTCTTCCATATTTCTCGATGTTGCTCAGGCCTTCGACAAAGTATGGCATGATGGACTACTCCATAAAATTAAAATCTTGCTTCCAAGGGAGTTTTCGGACCTATTTACTTTGTATCTAAATAACAGATATTTCAGGATCAAGTGCGATAGGTCTTATTCAAGCCTAAAGCGAATTAAAGCCGGGGTTCCACAAGGCAGTATCCTTGGCCCTATACTTTACGTGCTATTCACATCTGACCTACCGGTCTCTGAGACTAGCACTATAGCTACCTTTGCTGACGATACGTGCATTTTAGCAATTGGAGACGATGAGACACAGTCCTCTCGCAAACTTCAGGAAAATCACCGAATGGCCTACAAAGTGGCGTATAAATCTGAATGAAGGATTTCAAGTGGATTTTACAAACAAAAAAATTCTATATCATCCGGTATATATTTCTGGCACGAAAATTCCTTACTCCAATACGGCGAAGTACTTATGACGCTTGATGCCAAACTGTGCTGGAAAGAGCACGTTAAAATAAAACACGTGGAATTAAACCTCAAAATGCACCCGTTAATATCTACACGGACGGATCCAAAATGGACACCGGTGTAGGATCAGGGTTATTTTGCGAAGAGCTTTCTATTAGTGAATCCTTTAAATTACCGGATCACTGTAGCGTTTTTCAAGCGGAAGTAAACGCTATTCATGAAGCCTTAAAATGGTTAAAGATAAACAGAATATCATCAACGGATATCTGCATTCTATCAGACAGCCAAGCTGCCCTACGAGCCCTGTATGCATTCCAAGCAACATCAAGGAGTGTCTTATGTTGTCGCCAATCTCTAAATGAGATGGCCAAACAATATCGTATAATCTTATGCTGGGTTCCAGGCCACAGAGATATACCAGGGAACTGTAGGGCAGACCAACTTCCAAGAGAAGGTACCTGTATGCCAGACATAAGTAATTTTATGGAGATACCTCTCACAACTTGTAAGCTTCTCATTAAGGACGCACTAATCAATTCTGCAAATCAGAGATGGATTAGCGCTAACACCTGCGAAATTGCTAGGCAAACATGGCCAAGGCTAAATTTACGTCTGTCCAAGAGTATTATAAAACTGAATAGACTTCAAATCAGGACCTTAGTAGGGGCCCTCACAGGACATTATGGTCTAAGTGGCATCGTTGTCTCTATGTGCGATGCGGCTGCCAAACCTACCTACCTACCTAAACCTCAAAATGCAACAATTAAACTGGTTTACTGGAAGTAGGTCTCCTCTTTCCATACAAAACAAACTTTTAATTTATAAACAAGTATTTAAACCTGTGTGGACTTATGGTATACAGCTATGGGGATGTGCCAAACAAACTCATATCGAAAAAATACAACGATTTCAAAACAAGTTTCTAAAGAACGCAGTAAACGCACCATGGTATGTGAGGAACACTGATTTACGTCGTGACCTCAAGATGTCATTAGTATCAGAAGTTGTCAAACATTACGCTGTAGCTCATGCCGAAAGGCTCGAAAAACATACTAGCCCGGAGGCTCGGCGACTTGCCAATTTAGATGACCAATGCCGGAGACTTAAACGAAAAAAACCAAATGATCTTGTTCCAGAAATTTTGATGACTGACAAATATATGTAAATTTCTGTCAACTGTCTGCCAGTTATATATGTACGTATTTCCTGTAAATAAAAAATAAAATAAATAATAGGCGCGTACACTTCAGTTAGGTGTTTGGCCGAGCTCCTCCTCATATTTGTGGTGTGCGTCTTGATGTTGTTCCACAAATGGAGGGACTTACAGTTTCAAGCCGACTCCGAACGGCAGATATTTTTATGAGGAGCTTTTTCATGGCAGAAATACACTCGGAGGTTTGCCATTGCCTGCCGCGGGGCGACCGTTATTAGAAAAATGTTTTTATTAATTTTGATTTCACCGAGATTCGAACCAACGTTCTCTCTGTGAATTCCGAATGGTAATCACGCACAAACCCATTCGACTACGGCGGCCGCCTGTAAATACTGTTCTTAATTTTGGGCTTTTATTAGAATTCACGTATGTATGTATCTACTTGCAATGCGGTAATAATAGCCGCACATTATAATTACAATTATTACCTTTGTTATTTTTTAATTCGTTCCAACTTATTACCTCATTGTCTTCACCCCTCTTCCACTATCACCACTAACCACCAAGTGCACAAAGCGCCAGTGAAGTGGATTTGAATGTGGCTCAAGTATTTGCACAGGATAAAGATACAACAACTACGTTAAAAACATAAAAATCAGTTTATCAAAAAAAAAAAAAAGAAGACGAAAGCAATGAAGTTCAGCTCATCATCTGCTGTTGCCTGTGCAAGCGACCAACCACAGCGTAAAATAACGAAAATATTTGCAGTCGACAAAGAAGGCGAATAAACAATAAAAGGCCATCAAGTAGTGTGGCTCATAAGAGGGTGCATACCTAAATCACTATGAAGCGCAGTACTGATACCAATTACAAAAAAGTAACGAAACCAATAAAAGTTTCAAGCAAAGCTGAGTCCTGTGGTGAGCCTTGAGCATAAAGGAGTCTGTCAGAAGCAACAGTTTTGTTTGTGGCGATTTCTTTCGTAGGTCTTTACAGCTTTTTTCACGTAGCCAACCGCATGAGCAACTTCAGAGTATTGAAGGCTCCTTGCGAGGGTGCACCCTTATATCCTTGTAAGAGTTCACCTGTGACCTTACAAATTCTCTGGCCTATTTGTATCATCTGTTTGCCATCTAAGAGATAGACACAACACGCGATGGCTAAGGGTAAGAACTTGTTGGGTTGAATAATAAGTAATTGAAAATGTTATATTTATGGAATACACACAGCTCCTTGCTAGGTGGTTTTCCTATTTGTTCTGCGTAACTTTTATCATTGCTTTAATATATTTTCACCATAATTCATGGCTGAGTTGGAAACTTGTATGTACTTGTATGTGCGTGAACACTTTGTCAGCTTAATGGAAAAATATTGAGACAATGCTGCGAACTACTTAAAATTATCATAAGGGAAGTCGTTCGTCATGTTGGCAATACTTGGGCGATTACAGTATCTGATAAGAGGATAATAGAGAAAATCCTGTTTGGAGTTTGTGAAACTAAAGGTTTTATTCACTGTTATGTTGTTCTTCTTGCTTGTGAGGCAATAGTGAAGTAAGCATAAATTAAATATTCTTCATACTATTGAAGTCATATAAATGGGTTAAACATTAAAATAAAAGTTTGTAGGCGAGAACTTCGCTCTTTCTCTAAATAAAGGCGCGTCTTAGTTTAGGTTAGAATAACGTGAATGGGGATTTCATACTCCAATTTAAAACTTGAGCTCCTTCTGTCTGCCTTAGAAGAAGGTTACTGTCTCTAACTGGAAGTTGGTTCTTCATTAAATGGTGGAATAGGATCTTGAATCGTTAACTGTTTCTTTAGTGAGTTGTGAGGAAATGTCATACCATTCTTGTTTACATATCTATTGTTCTCAGCATGGAAGATCTCAGAGTCAGGGTATTGAGAAAGACTGGAAAAATTATTTATTTATTGAGTAAAGTAAATTTGACATTGTAAGTGAATGGGTTGTACACGATCTTCATCAGACCGTTGCTTGAAATATTATATTGTTGGGATTTGGTGAGTCGGTGATTCGGGATTAAGTTGCGCGCTCCCATAATATTTAACACACGACGCACACTGGGTGAGGATAAACCTCTCAAGAGCCATCCGTGAAATTGTTTGCTCCAATGATGAAGACATCTGCAGTTTTGAGAAATTTAGAACCAAATTTATATTATTGGACATCAAACCACCAACACGCTTACGTAGAGTGCGAACTGAAGAAAATATCGCAGCTGCATCGGCCAATCTTAATGATGACCATCAATTATCGATTCGTCGCCGTTCGCAGCAATTGGGCCTCTGTTACTCAACGACGTGGACAATTTTCCGAAAGGATTTAGGTGTGAAGCGTTTCAAAATACAGCAGATGCAAGAATTGAAGCCGAACAACCTACCGCTACGCAGAATTTTTGGTGAATGGGCTCTTGGAAAATTGTCCGAAGATCCACTTTTTATCGAAAAATTGTGTTCAGCGACGAAGCTCATTTTTGGATCAATGGGTACGTAAATAAGCAGAACTGTCGATTTTGGAGTGAAGATCAGCCAGAAGAATTGCATGAGCTACCAATGTATCCAGAAAAGGTCACAGTTTGGTGCGGTTTATGGGCTAGAGGTATCATTGGACCGTACTTCTTCAAAGATTCTGCGAATTGTAACGTAACTGCAAATGGTGAGCGCTACCGTGAAATGATATCCAACTTTTTCTTGCCAAAATGCAAGAGCTTGACTTGCATGACATTTGGTTTCAGCAAGACGGTGCCACATGTCACACAGCACGCGTAACAATGGACTTGTTGAGAGGCGAGTTCGGTGAACATATTATTTCACGTTCGGCACCTGTCAATTGGCCACCCAGATCGTGCGATATAACGCCTTTAGATTATTTTTTGTGGGGCTATGTTAAAGCTCATGTCTATTCAGACTAGCCTGCTTCAATTAACGCATTGGAAGACAACAATAAAGCATTTATATGTGAGATACCGGCCGAAACATTGGAAAGAGGATGCCAAAATTGGACTAAGCGGATGGACCATTTGAAGCGCAGTCGCGATCAACATTTGCATGAAATAATCTTCAAACATTAAATCATATGGACTGTACTATCGATTTAAATAAAAATTTCATGCATTTTTCTGAATTTTACGTGTGTTTTTTTGAAAAACTCTCCTATAGCTCTTAAAAAATCACCCTTTATATTCATACGTACATACACACATATTTATAATTTTATTTGCTTAATGCAAACCCAAATTCATTTCCATTTGTATTGAAAAAATTCAATGGCACAACCCTCGAATTTATTGATTGTGTTTCGGTTGCAGGCTTGGCGATAAATTTAAAAATTGTATTTGTATTTTAAAGTGGTGCGTGGGAAAAATGCACAAGTAAAAAAAATTTAATTGGTAGGGAAAAATAGAAATAATAAATTTGTCATGATGTGGAAAAAATTTCATAATTAAAAGCCTACAAGAAATGAAAAATTATTTTCATATCGAAAGGGGAATATGAAAACATTTTTTCTTACTCCTAAGTGAAGATTTATGAAGTGTATGCACATAAATTAAAATAAATACTATAATAAAATAAAAAGTGGCAACAATAATATAAAAGTCGTTAGGTTATTGTTGTTTTTTCTTCTGCTGCCAGAATTATTCTCTGCAGCACGTCACAAATCATGCATAAATTTAACAAAGCGGCTAAAGGGAAAATAATATTTTTTGAAGTGTAGTGGAATGACAATCGTCGAGGTGGCGAATTGGTTGAGCTGGAAAATATTAAGCATTGTTAATATAATATAATGGGTTCGCGGGCAGCCGGTGTAGCCAAATGTGTTTGTGCATCGCTACCATTCGGTTAAGTACAGGATCGAGTCAGACTGTGGACATGAAACACCAAATGATACAAAGATGTAGTCTAATAGCGGCCGTCCATCGGATCCACAAATTGGATCAGAAGCTCGGCCAAGCAACCAACCAAGGATGTACACGCCAATTTATTCTATTATAAATATAAATGAAGTGAAAAAAAGATGTGAGTAGAGCAGCGCCGATTACGATAAAAAGAAAACTACAGCGAAATAATAAAAATTTCACTTTCACCTGAATGATTTCAGTTTTTATTTATTTAATAAATGCGTTGCTGACGGCTGTTAGCTGGGGAAGCAATAGTACCCGAGAAAAAACGGGGCCAAATTCAACAACACAACAACTGCCGCAGACACAGCAGTAACCAACAAAGCATAGTAACAACAATATTTTAGCAAAATCGGAGAATTTGAGCAACGGCGGATATTGTCCAAAAACAATTTCCTTTTTATGCAAATATTCGTGTTCGCCTCTATGAGTATTTTTCTATGCAACAGCTATTCACTGGCTTTAATTTTGTTTGCGTTTTTCTTTAGTTTATGGGACTTTCAGCAACTTTTGGTATTCATTTCGCTTACTGCTTCTTCGTATTTCATCACGGAAGTCGAAATTAATCACAACTGAAATTGCATCGAAATTGCAGTTATTCAGCGGCGGCCATTGTTGCGAATCTCGCGCTTATTTAATCTTCTGTTATTGTTCCTTGATTACTCTGGTTTTCTTGCATTTCAGCGTTTTTAATCAGCTCTTGTTCGCGCAATCGTCTCGCGGCAGCGGTTTAAAATCAACAGCATCAACCAATTCTGCACGACGAGACTCACTTGCACAAATTGAAAACCTAAAATTTCTGGCATATTTACTTAACCTTTTGCAATGCCTCAGGTCCTTCGCTTCATTACCCACTGCTTCTGTTTAAATATTTGCTTAGGGGTTGGTATGCAGAAAATAATTGATTTTATGATTTCATGCTACACTGCATAATCCCAGTTAAGTGAACTTAATCGTTACTTTCGTCAGCAGCTGTTGGACACCAGACAGCAGTATAAGAGTGTGACAGCGAACCCCTTTGGACGCCCGAGACGGTGGAGCAATGAAGAGACATTAGAAAATCAAACAAACAGTAAAGCCAACTGATAGAACCTTTGACTTTTCGGTTACGGGCTCTGAATGGCAGTCTATTGCAAAATGCTTATACACGTAACTATGATTTTTTGTGCTTATGCATTAGTATATCCACTTGTTGCACAAAGCTTCTATTCTCACTTATTATGGACTGCCGCTCTTTGGTTTTTTTAAAGGGATAAAAATTAGACAGACATTTGCTCTTCAGGTGCTTTATATTATTGGGTTGCAATAAAAAGACGCCGAGCTGGAACTTCCTTTGTCATTTGTATTAATGAGAAATACTGGTTTGTTTCAGAACTGTTGTTATTATGTACATATTGCACAGACGAGGGAAATATTTTCAAACTTGAAACCTTATAAAAAATTAGCTATTCGCTCAGTTATGTCAGATTCTGCAAGTTTAGCGAAATAAGAGCTGCTTCCGCGGCGCCCATAGACTTTTTCACTGTTATGGAACTCTATCGGCCCTAAGATATTCCAACCAACCGGATGGGGTAAACTTCATGCGAAAGTGAAAATAGTTTTTTTGAAAGTGGGTGAATTGATTGCGTACGTTTTCGCAAATCGATGACATTTTTGAAGTTATGACAGAAATTAAATCTTTTAGAATGTTTCATAAACCTCGATAATTCAAGAATGTTTGCTGAATGCTAACAGGCAATCATGTCTGTGAAAGTAAAACTTTCTTACCTTTCCCAGAAGGCATACCCTTCCTACTGCAATGCGATCCCACTAGATGTCCGGAAGGGGACTTGTTTCTCTGAAAAGTTGTGCCGTTAACCTGCTACTGGGTATATCTTTAGTGTATGTGTTATATTTAGCGGCCGTTTAGAGTCTGTAGCAATTTGGTCCGGGGTCAAATTTGTTGATTTAACTGTCATATTTTCTCTTTGGTTTAATTTAATTATTGGTTAGTTTAATCTTTGGTTTAATTATTAATAATGATGTTGTTCTAGATTTTTCTTTTGAAGAGACTTTTGAAATTCTATATTATAGTTGTTTTTAATTATTATATATTTAATATAGATATTTTGGCCACCGTACAATAGATATTTTGGCCGCCGTATGTTCGGAAGTGCGTAGGCTCGAATCTTCATGTATAAAACACCAAAATGATAGAACAATTTTTTTCTATATTAATAGCGCTCACACCTCGGCCGGCAATGGCAAACCTCCGAGAATATGTTGGAGTCGGCTTAAAAATGTAGGTCCTTCCAGTTAGGGAACAACATCAACACGCGTACCACAAATGGGAGGAGGAGCTCCAACCCCAAATTATATATATTGCGTATGGGAATAAGTTTCCATCCTCGTAAAACAGGTGTCGCTGTTGTACTATTTGTGTATTCGCTCTAGTAATACGAGGGGTGCCTTGTATATGTCGGGATTTGGCAACCCTGGTGTTGCAATCTGGCAACTGACAGCTGTACCCCAAAGTTTGACATTTTTTGGTTTTCACGTACTCAGAACGTTTTGAAATACCAGTGCTATTTGTGTTGTTTACAGTAACTTGAAATATTCATCTCGGTCCAAAAATGGAATTAAATCGTGAACATTTTCGTGCGATTATTTTTTACAACTTTCGACGTGGACTAACTCAGCAACATTGCATGGATGAACTTAATTCATTTTTTGGCGATGAAGCTCCATTAAGGACCAGTATTTATGGTGAATTAAATCGTGGTCGTAGTTCACTCCAAGACGAATTTCGTGAAGGTCGTCCAAAATCAGTTGTTGTTCCGAAAAACATTGATGCTGTGCGCGAACTGATATTGCAAGATCGTCATGTGACCTACCGTGAGGTTGAGACAATCTTAGGCATTAGTGGGACCAGCATACATTCAATATTGCATAAACATTTGACTGTCAAAAAAATTTGTTCGCGTTGGATCCCACACAATTTGTCAATCGCTCAAAAAAAGGCTCGTGTCGATTGGTCGAAGGAAATGCTCAAAAAATACGATCGCGGGGCTTCGAAACACGTCTATGAAATCGTGACAGGTGATGAATTATGGATTTAAACGTATGAGCCCGAAAGTAAACAACAGTCGACTGTATGGGTGTTTCAAGATGAGCCAAATCCAACAAAAGTTGTTCGCGCACGAAGCACTTCCAAGCAAATGGTCGCCTGTTTTTTCGGAAAAACTGGACATGTCGCAACCGTACCACTAGAACAACGCAGAACAGTAAATTCTGAGTGATACACAACCATTTGTTTGCCAGTTGTCTTCCAAGAAATAAGGAAAACCAATCGCCAAAGACGGATCACTCTTCACCAGGAAAATGCGAGCTCTCACAGATCGGCTCAAACAACTGCATTTTTGAGCACCCAAAACATCGAATTAATGGGTCATCCGCCGTATAGTCCTGACTTGGCACCGAATGACTTCTTTTTATTCCCTGAAGAAGCGGTTGCGGCATTCAGAATGCATGTTTTGGAGGTACCTCATTCAGAGTGGCAAAAGTGCTTCGACAATTGGTTCAAACGCATGCAAAAGTGTATAGATCTTCATGGAGAATATTTTGAAAAACAATAAAGTGATTTTCGATGATTAAAATTTGTTTTTGTTCTCTAATCCCGACATATAAAAGGCACCCCTCGTACACTGGTGATTTGATGGTGTACATGTGAGGTCTGGATCGCAGAAGTTGACCTTTGTTTGAAGCGTTAAGATAATTTTTCATCTGAAAAAATTCGAAGATACTCAACTACAACAATTATTGGATGAAGACACATGTCGAACGTCGAACCCTTGAGTTTAAAGAGTTGGATGTTGACAGATCAGCTCGCGATAGGAATGGTCCAGAATGCAGGTAAAGGTGTGCCACATCAATTGAAGGAGAGGGATATCGAGAGATGTTTGATGCTTCCTAAACGGTGGAAAAGAAAAGGTTTTCTGCATCGCATCGTCTTTGGCGATGGAAAATGGATTTATTATGATAGCTCTAAACATCGAAAATGTTGGAGCCTGCCATATCAATGAGCGAAAGAAATATTCATGCTTCGAAGTTGAACGGTAGACATGACAAACTGATTTTGTTGCATGGCAACGCCAGGCCACAAGTTGCTAAATCGGTCCAGAAATATTTAGAGGGACTGACATTGCCCTATTTGCACCATTGGATTACCATCTGTTACGATCAATACAGTCAGCATAATTGGAGTCCTCCTTATGAGGGCACCCAAATTAATTTAGACTCGTTTTGTGAGTCCAAATAATTGCTCTTTCTTTTTAATCCATTTATAGGAATTTGTTGAGGTAAACAGCGTTTTATATGATTTTTTTCAGACTTTTCGATTAGGCTTCTCGACAATGATACCACTATAAAAAGCTTGCACGGTAAAACCGCTAATAGCCAGATTTAATAATTTTACTTTTTTACAACAAATTTAATACAAACTTAAATTTACATTGGAGTTACGTATGTTGTTTAAATTGTATTTATTTTTTTATTTATAATTTTTTACAAATACGTGTTTTGTATTGTGTATTTGAAAATATTTTTGTATAATACAGGGTGGATGATGAAAGCCGCTACCAAAAAAAAATTGAATAACTTTTTTTCTTTTTAAGTTATCTGTTCCATTTTTGTTTTAATTTGCGGATTGATCTTTAAAATTTATTAAAATGGATAATTGGGACACGCAAACAAGAATTTGGATAGTCCGCCGCTATCACGCACTGGAGTCCGTAGTTTTGGTACAGAGAGAGTACAGGCGGATGTTTGGCGGCGATCCCCCGAGCAGATGGACCATAATGAGACTGGTGAATAATTTTGCTGAGCAAGGAACAGTCGAAAGAAGGCCTTATCATCGAAACCCACCAGTTCGGACGGAGGAAACGATCGCTGCTGTAGCTGTAGCTATACAAAGCAATCCAAGGGTTTCAACAAGAAGCTTATCTGCTCAACTTGGTGTCAGCCGACAGTCTTTGCAAACAATAATGCACAAAGATTTAGACTTATTTCCCTACAAAATTGAAAAGGTTAACAAACTGAATGCAGCAGACTTGCCGATTCACTTGGAATTTTGCCAGAAGATCCTGCAAACGGTGGAAGAAGACCAAAACATGTTAAACTGCCTTTCCATGTCTGATGAGGCCCATTTCGATTTAAACGGCAATGTGAACAAACAAAATTGTCGAATATGGAGTACTTCTAACCCACAGATACTCCACGAGACGGAATTGCATCCTCTTCGCGTGACAGTGTGGTGTGCGGTTTCTTCACGCTGTATTGTCGGGCCTTATTTTTTTGAAGAAAATGGTCACACCGTTACGGTTACTGGAGACCGTTATTTGAAAATGCTGAAAGAATTTTTCTATCCAGAACTACGCCGAAAGAGAATTCCTTTCAACTCTGTGTGGTTTCAACAAGATGGGGCAACGTCTCACATAGCCCAGACTGTTATGACAGAGTTGCGACGAAAATTTCCCAATAAACTGATTTCAAGAAACTCCGAATTTCGTTGGCCCCCCAGGTCGCCTGACCTTACTGCACCTGACTTTTTCTTGTGGGGTTTATGTAAACAAGAAGTTTATAAAACAAAGCCAACAAATTTGGATGAACTAAAACAATCCATTCGGGCAACAATTGCGGCTATTCCTGTCGCAACTCTCAAAGCAGCAATGAACAACTTTTTACTAAGATGCCGCGCTTGTGTCAACGAGCATGGGGGGCATTTAAATTCAAATATTTTTAAAACTAGTTAAGCTACATTTAATAAGATTTAATGACCTTCAACTTGAAAAAAAATAGATAAATGAATTCCATACACTAAAAAAAAAGTTATTTGAGTTTCTTAATGTAGCAAAATTCATCAGCCACCCTGTACTTGTATTTTTATTTTTTATTTAAATTTTGCATTTGTATTTCAATTCATTGAAATTTTGTTCTAGTGATACGATTTTTACGAGATCTTGAGAGGACTGCCGTTTCATATAAAAATAAATCAATTTTATGCAGACCAGTTTCTGCACTCAATCGCTTTGTATTTAGCAGCCAACCCTTAAGTTCTCTTTTCGCTGTACTTAATTTTCTCATGATGATCAATTTTGGTGAAAACGTTGCAAAATCGTTCAAATAAATTCTATTGACTTCCGTTTAAAGCTGTCATTCACTGTTATTATTTGTATATGTATGAGCTTTGCTTCGGCATTGTTTCTATGGGACTTATTTGCTTTCGTTGCAAATTTAAAAAAGGTAAGCTATTCGAAGCGGAAATGCTTATTAGAGCGGAAATTGTTATTTTTGGTATACGAGTATGTGCAGGACTGCCTTTGTTGGTTCCGTAGTAGGTAGCTGCCGTAATGTAAGTTGGTTTATTATGGTGGTGTTGGTGATGGCGTTTAGCTGTTGGTAGCGTCAATAAAAAACGAAAACACTAATAAAAGTAACTGTATGAGTAAAGAATAGCTGTTTGCTCGCAGCCTACGCATGAGTACACACATATATATATATATATATATGTATATATATACATACCTCACATCAGCGATTTAGCATAAGCAGCATAACATATACGTATAAGGAAGATGAACATTACTCGTGAGCGAATCCATACAGAGAATGACGCGAAACGACATCGGATAATCATGTTGAATCAGATTCATATGACGTCACTACTGAAACATCCAAGCGATTGTCTACGAATGCAGTGGGTAACGAAATAATTTCGCTAAAGTTTTTTAAAAATACGCGTCCTTTTATTATAAATACTCACATAATAAATTACAGTGTTTCAAGCGGATGTTTTCCACCGGGCTGAAAAAACCCATTATTCTGTCTATTCTAAATATTGCTTCTGCCCCTTTGAATTAAAAACCAATTAGTATTGCACCAGTATTATCGAAAGTATGTGAGTCTTTCATAGCTGAGCGAATCTCAAATTGTATTCAAGAAAATAACGTGCAGTCTCCATTACAGTCGCTATTAAGCCAAAGCATAATTGCCCCACATCAATGACTAAAATCCTAGATAATGTTAGGGTACCATTCGATAATGATGATTTAACTCTCCTTTGCCTTTTAGGTAGGTAGGTGCGGTGGTTGTCATTAAGACACACTTAGACCTTTCGCAGGCCCATTGTGATACCACTGGAGCTTATCCTTACTCTACGTGTTCCTTTTCAAACCATCCGGTAGCTTTAATAAACGAGCAGAGCTTCGTTAGTTTTATGGTAGATGGGCTATATCCGCTACATCGGTTAGAAATGCTGTATCGAGGGTGCGCAGCCTTCTCATAGCTAGGCTTTCACACTCACATAAAAGGTGTCTGACTGTTTCCTCTTCTTCTGTATTAAGACAGCTTTTACAGAAATCGAAGTACGGGAGTCCTAACCTTCTAGCGTGGCTGCCTATTAAACAATGACCAGTTAAAACACCTATCATTTTTCTTATAGCTTCTCTGTTAAATCTTAGCAAGATCTTCGATCGACCGCTGTTCCAGTTCGGCCATGTCTGTCTGCTTAGTTCGCATGTTGTGAGGTTTTGCCAGCTTGTATTTACCTTTTTGATGGTTTCCCTGTCTATAAGTAATTTACAAGTGGCTATGGGTATGGGTATCAGCGCCTTATCCGGTTCGAGATCGAGCATTGTACCGGTTCGTGCAAGTTCATCCGCCTTACAGTTTCCTGCGATGTTCCTGTGGCCTGGCACCCAGATAAGGTGCACCTTGTAGCACTTAGATACGCCATTTAGTAGTTTAAAACATTCTAGAACTGTTTTTGACGAGTGCGTTTTTGATTCAAGCGCTTTTATCGCCGCTTGACTGTCCGAGTAAATAAAGACTTCATTTGTGGATAACACTCTCGTTTTTATTTCTGTAAGTCCCTCTTTTATGGCAGTGACTTCCGCCTGAAATACACTGCAATGGTCAGGTAAGCGAAATGATTGGCATACTCCGAGTTTATCGGAGTAGACCAGTCCACCTACTTTGTTGTCCAGTTTTGAGCCATCTGTGTAGATGTTTAAATCATTTCCCATAACAATAAGCCCGTTATCCCATTTCTCTTTGGAAGGAAATACTGTGACAAAGGATTTATTAAAATTGATGTCCTTGGTCTTACAGAAATCCATTGTGCTGGGAATGCAGGGGAATTGTTCTAAAATTGCCTCTTAGACTTTTCTAAAGTTTTTAACTCTGCCAACCATAGCTTGCTTCTATGGAATGTCAGGAACTTCAATGCATTTTCCGACAGCTCCATACAACTTTTAGCTAACTAACTGGATATAGAGTTAAGCAAGTCAGAGCGGCACAAAGCAGTGGTCATTCCTCAGGGTTCAGTTGTTGGCCCTCTGTTATTCAATATGTTTGCCTAAGAAGCGTTTTTGTTTTATATAAGTAAATGTGTTAATGCGTGTGCCGGTGATATTTAGTTACGTCTCTCTAATCATATTTGCCTGGATGCTGATTTATGTTGAAAAGTTAATGGTAATCTGTCTGGGAAAGAAAAACGATATTGGTTTAAATGCTGCAGCCTCTTATGTTCTCTCTATATGTAAAAATTCGACGTCAAGAAGTAAAACATCTCATGTTATGGATCGGTTCAACAGCTCTCAAAATTACTGATAAGACTAGAAACTTAGGTTTTATCATAAGTAAGAAGTTAAACTGCTCTGGGAAGGTAAACAAGTAGTTGGCAATATATTTGTAATATTGCGCGTTTTAAAAATCACTGCGCTGTATACACCTGCAGTTAATTTTACCCCACTTGACATATTTTGAATTAGTCTCAGCAACTTAACTCCGTTTCAGCCCGAAAGATTAACGTATAATTTAATAATGTTAGGAGATATGGTCGGATGAAAGCATGCCTGCCGATTGGAATTTAAGTGTGCTCTGCCCAATCCAAAAGAAGGGCGATCCTGCAATTTGTGACAATTACCGCGGGATTAGTCTTCTAAATGTCGCCTATAAGGTTCTAGCGAGCGTATTGTGTGAAAGGCTGAAGCCCACCGTCAACCAACTGATTGGACCTTATCAGTGTGGCTTTAGACCTGGAAAATCTACCATCGACCAAATATTCACAATACGCCAAATCTTGGAAAAGACCCATGAAAGGAGAATTGACACACACCATCTTTTCGTCGACTTCAAAGCTGCATTCGACAGTACGGAAAGGAGTTACCTGCATGCCGCGATGTCTGAATTTGGTATCCCCACAAAACTAATACGGCTTTGCAAGATGACGTTGCTCAACACCAGCAGCGCCGTCAGAATTGGGAAGGACCTCTCCGAGCCGTTTGATACCAAACCAGGTTTCAGACAGGGTGACTCGCTGTCGTGTGACTTCTTTAACCTGATGTTGGAGAGGATCGTACGAGCCGCAGAACTGAATCGCTCAGGCACAATATTTTATAAGAGCGTACAATTGTTGGCGTATGCCGATGATATTGACGTTATCGGCCTTAACAACCGTGTTGTTAGTTCTGCCTTCTCCAAAATGGATAAAGAGGCAAAGCGAATGGGTCTGGTGGTGAACGAGGAAAAAACGAAGTACCTCCTGTCATCAAACAAACAGTCGGCGCACTCGCGTATCGGCACCCACGTCACTGTTGACAGTTATAATTTCGAGGTTGTAAAAGACTTCGGGTATTTAGGAACCAGCATTAACACCGATAACAGTGCCAGCCTTGAAATCCAACGTAGAATCTCTCTTGCCAACAAGTGCTACTTTGGACTAAGTAGGCAAATGAGCAGTAAAGTCCTCTCTCGACGAACAAAACTAACACTCTACAAGACTCTCATCGTGCCCGTCCTAACGTATGGCGCAGAAGCTTGGACGATGACAACATCCGATGAAGCGACGCTTGGAGTGTTCGAGAGAAAGATTCTGGGTAAGGTTTTTGGACCTTTGCACGTTGGCAACGGCGAATATCGCAGGCGATGGAACGATGAGCTGTATGAGCTTTACGGCGACATAGACATAGCGCAGCGAATAAAGATCCAGTGGCTTCGTTGGCTGGGTCATGTCGTCCGAATGGATACAAACGCTCCGGCTTTGAAAGTATTCGATGCGGTACCAGGTGGTGGTAGCAGAGGAAGAGGAAGACCTCCTCTGCGTTGGAAAGATCAGGTGGAGCAGGACTTGGCTTCACTTGGTGTGTCCAACTGGCGCCGGTTAGCACGAGAGAGAACAAAATAGCGTAAGCAGTTATAGCGCCAATTAAGAAGTAGAAGGAGATATACCTATGTATCTAATTGGTCAGTATGCTCAATATCACCTTGAAAATATATGTATATTGAATGCATCATTTTAAACTTTGTGGCTGCTAAAACTGTATTTTCATGGTTATATTAACAAAGTGAAATCTTGAAAAATATTTAGATGATATGCTTTAACCAACCAAGTCACGAAACAAAACCGCCTAGTTGTTCCAAAATTATAAAAAAATCGCTTACTTACTGCAAATGTTAAAACCGCAAGAGTGTGGAACTTGGTTCTTGAATCTATCAAAAGTGCACTGAATAGGAGCAACTTGCAAAGGCCCATAATTCAATGCTTCAGTAGCATTGATGTGTTGTCTGCGCTTTGACTACAAATAATCTAAATGGGAAACTATACCTGCACCATTTTTTGAAGTGAAACTTCTTTAGCGGCGGTCTGATATTTGAGCGAGAATGGAGAGTGAATTGGAAAAAATGTAACGTTTAAAGATTTCGTTACGCGAGAGAGAAAAAAAGATACAACGTGGAGAAAAGGAGAAAGAGAGCTATACATTTTCTATACCTAAGACATAGGCTTCGTTGTAAGACAGAGCATACAGATATATAACATAGAGAGAAAGAGAAGGAGAGCTATACATTATATACAGCGGTACCAATCGGACGACGCACATCAACAATCCCGCTTACCAACAACAAAACGATTAACGCTAGACGATCACATTTACCATTAGTTTGTGCTTGTGCGACGTCTATTCACAAGTCTGAGGGAAGCACCTATTCTGAAGTTGTTTACGAATATGATAAAAAACATTCGCAATCATTAGTTTACGTTGCTTTATCACGAGTCACTTGTATTGAAGGCTTGTGGATTATAACGAACGGAAATGATTTTAGATTCTACCATGGTCGACGAGCATCAGTCAGTATGTCTCATTTACAAGATGAATTCCGGAGACTATCGTTAAATAGACTGGAAACTGTGGATAAACAAATAATCGATTTCATGACTCAGAGAAGAAGGCTATCTGCATATACTCTTGATTGTCAGAGCCTACGAGCACATTCTGCAGATTTAACAGACTCTGTCATCCGCAAATCGAGTATAGTACTTTTGTTCGAAACTTAGTTAAACGATAACGAGGATATTAGTATACCAAATTTCAATTGCGTCATCAAAGATAAGCGACTAAGTGTTAGAGCTGGCGGTGTGGCAATCTACCACAATCAAGATGATAGCGTAAATATCGTCACACCAAACATGGAAATGACTGCAAGGCAGTCTCAGTCATATTCATCAACAGTCACACCAGTTGGCGATGTTTGCATTGCAGAATGTCAAACGCTGAATGGAAAAACTATTGTCATAGCCGCCATCTATATCTCACCGAACCAAAATCTTGATGCCATAATATATTTCATTCACCGCTCACTGCTGATTTACAGCCACGCACTTGGAGAGGCGAAGACAAAATTCCATTGATTCTCGGGGCACATTTCAACGTAAATTTCGGATCCAATGATTCTTGCCGTTGATTCAATTTCTTCGAGAAACATTCGGTTTGCGGATAAACAATAACCCTAAAGAATCAACAACAAAATCCGGAACTACACTAGATGCAATTTTCACACGTTATCTAGAAAATATTGAATCACGTACATATATTTCATCTTTCAGCTATCACAAACCAATTATATCAGTATTACCAATTGAACCACCAACAGATGATAGCATAATGCATATATAGTTAATAAAATCGAATTTTGGTTACACAAATTTTATACTGTTGTATTTCTTTTGAAATTATCCCTGTCTCCTTCTCTCGCTCTTTCTCTCTCTCTCTCTCTCTCTCTCTCTCTTATTCACACTCATTCACACACAGAAGTTTCACTTCTACCACGTGTACGATGTTGCACATGATTTTTTTTCTTCATTTTATCTGTATCTAATATATATAGTGTCCTCTTACCAACTATTCTGGGTGCATACGGTATTTCAGGACATGCAAAAATGGGGCTATAACTTGTTGGAACCACTATTTTTATTTTTCGTTCTTTTTAAGATAAGGCTGTAGTCCATAGCTTAATTTAAGAAATGAAGAGTCAATTATATTCGCTATATCTGCAAATCACATCATTTTCGAAATCTCTTAAATTCGCTCATAAGGTTCGAATGATAGATGGCTTTTCCAATCCTACAGAGGTTCGTGTTGTCATGCACACGAATTCCATGAATAAACAAACAAACGGAAGGGGAATTACTTGTTTGTTAAGAGAAAGAGCAGGTGAAAGCATTAGAAACTACCAAACTCAAGATTTTATATACACACACACACATATATATCTACTTGCTACGGCATCATCCGCATACAAACTCAAAGCAACGCCATTTGGAGACTTTATATTCATTTGTGCTTTAACAATTTAACACGCGGCACTTCGCTTTCATTGTTTAGTTTAAATGCTACAAACCACAATATTACTAAGCTATCCACTGAATTTTTACAAATATGCAAATTATCTTCTTTTGTTTGTTTTGTATTATTATGGTACATGCCGTAAACGGTTGTCAAAAACGCGAAAAATGAACTAGTGCTTTCCGTAAAGGCACCACCATTTTATGTATGATATTTTATTCGCCTTAGTTTCTGTCTTCTTCTTTATTTACCAATCCGATTTCGAATTTATATAATTGAATCGCTATATTTTGAAATTTTTGTATAAAAAAGGGAAGAATGCCACGCAAGCCACCAATGTTTGTGAAGTTTACGGAGACGATGCTGTATCAGTTCGTGTAGCACAACAATGGTTCGCTCGCTTTCGTTCTGGAAATTTCGATGTGAAAGATGCACGTCGCACAGACGTAGACATTGCATAATTAGGCGGCCAAAAGTTAAAAAAAATAAATCAACTTAAGAACAAACTATTGATGCACAATGTTACCTGACACTTCTTAGAAACCCACCCCATTAATTTCAGCTCTCAGAATAGCGCACGCGCCGAATTACATGTAGTCGGATTTCAATAGTCATTCACAGTGTGCATATAAAATTCTCGGCGTTTTCCGTGATACATTTTTACAAAGTCAATATTTATTTTTGCAAATTTATTTTCACAGTGATTGTGATGGATATCAATAATCCAGGCATGTATCTTCATTTGTTATGTAGTAGTCACCAATTTTAAGATTGTTTTGTATATATTAGAATCTTTATAAAAGATCACGTTTTTTGAGTTAGATTTTTGTAAATTAAATATTTTAAAGGGGTTTATCACTATTTTCCCTGTTTGTCCCTGTAATATTCTTTAATTTCATAATTTGTGCATAGTTTAAACAATTATATAAAGTTATAATTAGCCGCCAACTCCCGCCTATTAACAAAAACTAGTTAATCAAAGACTTAAAGGAAATACCTTAAAAAAATTATGTTATTAGCACATTATTTTTAAAGTAAGTTTTTCTTTGTCGTAGGTTCATCAAGCGCCTCTAGTGTGAAAGTAGTGACGCGAAGATATTTATTTGACCTGATGCGAGGTCAAAACTTACCTACCTTGGATAAAAAATTAGATTTTTTGGAAAATTATCTTCTCGAGTGTTGTAAAGTTTCTGAAAATTGTAAAAAAGCTTTAAAGCATAAATATTCCTATTTTAAATCACAAATGAAACAAAGATGGTCAGGAGCAGGAAAAACTAAAGAAGTATTCCTTAAAAATAATCATTCATGGTTAGAAGGGACTTTTGAAATACCAATGGATTCATCTTATCGCCAAGGTCGTCCATGTAAATCGTTTTCTGAATCGAGTGATCGAAGCAAGAGAAGGAAAACTAAGGAAATACGTAGTTTGGTAAATTCTGAGGTGATTGTTAATGCTGCGCAAGTGATTTTACAAACTGAGGGGAAAAGAAATGCCTCTAAAGTCCTTAAGGACATAACTTATTCACCTACACGGGCTAGCAAATACATAAAGTCATACTCTAAGAGTAATGAGACAATTCCTCCACTCACCCCCTTTCAAGCTCTCAAAATGTTTGTTGAGGCTGATCTCACAAGGCGACAATACGAAATAGTAAGGGCAACAAACAACGGTCATTATCCCTGTTATGATCTATCAAAGACTGTTATTAACTTCAGACCCACTCTTAAGGTGCATGAAATCGATTAAGAAAAAATCAGAGAAATCATTTTTAAAAGAAACTATAAATATGCTTATTCCAGCTAAGCCAAATAATAGTGGTGAGCAGCACGACTCGGACTCGGAAGCAGAAGAAACATCTTTTATTTAAAATAAGTTTTCGTGTTAATTATTTATGTAACTTTGAATTTGATAATAAGCGATGTAATATAATATGTTAAGTGTTTTTATTCTTTATTTTATAAGCCCTATACATCTAAAAGATTAAGTCAGCTCTTGCAATATTATATTTAAAGTAAACCTATTGTAAATAAATTACCTATTTGATAGTAGCCAAAACTTTAATTTTGTACCATTTTAGTAAAGTACATTAAAAAAAAATGTTTGTACCTACCAATAAAAGTAAATGTCGTAAATTAATGTATTTTAACAGAAAATACTTATATTTAATTATTCTTTTCATTTAAAATGTATTCTATTGAAAAAATCTTTTTGGCCGCCTAATTATGCAAAATCTACCTACGTGCGTCGGTCCGGTCGACCTATCGTTGATAAAGTCAATGAAATTATGGAAAAGATTGACCGTCACATAAGCTGCCATGACATCGCCAAGGCACTAAACATTCATCATCGAACGGTTTTGAACCATTTAAAACAGGCTGGTTACAAAAAGAGGCTCGATGTTTGAGTACCACATGAATTGTCTGTGAAAAATTTAATGGACCGAATTAACATCTACGATTCTTTGCTGAAACGAAATGAAATCGAACCATTTCTGAAGCGAATGGTAACAGGAGACGAAAAGTGGATCAAATACGACAATAATGTGCGAAAAAGATCATGGTGCAAGGGTGGTTAAGCTCAACAAATGGTCGCAAAGCTAGGATTGACGCCTCCAAAGGTTATGCTGTGTGTTTGGTGGGATTGGAACGGAATCATTCACTATGAGCTACTCCAGCCTGCTCGAACGATTGATTCTACACTTAACTGTCAACAACTGATGAGATTGAAGCAAGCAATCGAAAAAAAAACGGCCAGAACTGATCAGCAGAAATGGCGTCGTCTTTCATCAGAATAACGCTAGGCCACTCACATCTTTGATGACTCGGCAAAAACTAGGAGAGCTTGGCTGGGAAGTTTTGATGCATCCACCATATAGCCCTGACTTTGCACCATCGGACTACCATTTTTTTCGGTCACTGCAGAACTCCCTTAATGGAGTAAAGTTGGCTTCAAGAGAAGCCTGTGAAAATTACTTGTCACAGTTTTTTGCCGAGAAACCACAAAAGTTTTACACTGATGGAATAATGTATCTAGAAGAAAAATTGGCAAAAGGTGGTCGACCAAAATGGTACATATTTGGTTTAATAAAGTTCATTATAAATATAAAAAAAAATGAGTTGAAGTTTGATTAGAAATACGAAAAGACTTTTTCGACTACCCAATATATAAAATATATTCATTGCAGCACACGATATTTGACATTTCTCAGAATACGTACTACGAATGCTGCTTTGTGTCTCTTAATAGCACCGAGCAATTCTCGATCTTGCCGAATTGTTTGCATTACTTCTCTGATTATGTGAAAGATCCACATCTCAAATGTTTTCACTCAAATGATTCACTGCCGATACTTTTTATATTTTATATCAAAAGAAAAAGAAAGAAAGAAATATTGAGTGTTGCGTCGAGATTTCTACATACATATTTGTATATGCATACGATTTTCCTTTCTTAATGTTTTTTGGTCTTTACATAAAATGTGTTAGAGTAAGTCGGAAATTCTCTGAAGGTGAGATCTAGATATTTGGCAAGTCTCTGAGACACGCTAATTAAGCCAGCAGTAGAGTAGTAGTAGTAGCCGAGTGGATGGGTGCGTGACTACCATTCGGAATTCAGAGAGAAGGTTGATTCGAATCTCGGTGAAATATCAAATTGAAGACAACGTTTTTTCTAATAGCCGTCTGTTCTTTGGTGTTCTGGAGTTCAAACACTGGCCTATTCCTCGTTCATTGTGCCAAAGTGTTAGGCAAAATAGTCATTCCAACGTTGCTGCAATCACCCTATAGTCCCGATATCGCTTCTAAAACATCTTTTTTCCCAAGATGAAGAAGCAGTTCGAGGGATTTTCTGATACTTTAGCGTAGGGGCAATGCTGAAATCGTAAGTAACTTTGCTAGTAGCTGAAATTCCCTGTGTTTTATTGACTAATTCCCGAAACTCAGTTGGTACATCTCTTAATGCGTATATTAAGTTTTTTATCCGATATTTTCTTATCTATAAACATACGAATGTATGCCCAGGTATATTTGAAGGAGGTATAACTAAAGTATATGATTATTTATTGAATATTCTCGTATGTACGTATATGTATATGTGTATGTATGTATGCAAGTATTATATACCATTTGACTAGAGCCCGCTTATTTGCGTAGGACTCATGAATATCTGTCTGTCGCTTCCGGCTGATCGTTTTCCATGCTCGTGTTTAAGAAGAAATCGAAGTAGCTTATTTGGTTTGCCCATTCCAAATTTTCTATTTTCCATTTTCCATTTTCGCTTTTCCATTTTCCATTTTATTTAATGCACAATTAATATTTTAAGACATCTTATCGGGGGCGAATACAAATACACAGCGGAAATTATCAAAGCAACGGCAATCATCGAGACAGGTTGACAACGCAAACGAATAACAAAAATAAAACAAGTTTGTTTAACATTTGATGACATCCTCTAGCCGAACCCTCGCCGATTTTGGTGGTAAAAGAAATTCTAAAGGAGTAAAGCCTACCTTCAGGCTCTCCCCCTTTTTTAAAAATTTTTCCACTCTTTAAGCAAAATTTTCCGAAAGTAAGTGTTGGGAAGATATTGTAATAAAATGTGCACAATCGCTTCATCTTTAAGCATCCGAAAGCCATGCTGCACCGCACTACGACCATACACTCGTCTTTTTGTACTTATATATTGTTGCCAAGCACCGCCGGTTAGCAGCTGTGGCTTTTGCTGTGGCAGTTGTGGTTCGTTCCATTCATTTATGTAAGTTAACCAACCAAGTTTAGTTTAGTCATTTATTTCAATACTGCTCTTGCTGTTTATGGGACTTGCATAGTTGTGTCATGCATAAAATTGAGAGTCGTCGAGATAGGTTGGTAGTTAGAGGATGGGGATGCTGGGGATGCAGCTTGTCTCCAAGCCTTCATGGCGCGTAAAATTTCTAGTGCGCATTATATGATAGTTCACGTAAGCGTTAACTCATAGAAACTTTTACCAGTTAAAGCTTTACATTGGCTATGCAACCGAAAATTAATGGTTACTAATCCCTCTAAACTTATATAGGGTCTTTCTAGTTCGATATTCGATGCTATTTACTTAGTCAGCTCTCAAAGTTCGAAGGCGTCTCTTTCGCAAGTAGAAACCTTCAATTTACTAATTATGGTGGATCTGTGAAAACTATATTTCGCAAACTTGGAAATATTTTCGGTCACTATAATTCTCCAACAGAGCCCACAATAAAGCAGTCAATTTGAGTCGGCTCAATGAAAAAAAAACATAAAAATGCCAGTGCACGTTCATTTCGTCTGTTGGTGATAATAGGTGAGGCAGTCAATTTAGAGCAAGCGAAGTATGCCGGTATTTCGCAGTAAAAGGGCCTTCAAGATTACTCTTTATGAATATAGAAATTAATGGCGATAAAACAATTCACTACACGAACAAAAAGGTAACAATAGACGCATCAAAGATTGGAAACTCTGACGAGAATACAAAACAATTGACTCTGAACTAAACTGGAAAGGCCATATAATAAAAAGAGGATGTCTGTAAAGTCGGTTTACTGGCGATAGTTTAACGTGATAACGTTATAAGAAAATACTGATTGAATGGTTGCATTTTTCAAAAGAAAATTTAAATTTTATTTGTTTGATAGATATTTTGTATGGATATAGAGAATGAGTTAACATTAACATAACATAATATACTTTAACATAACGTAACATAACATAACATAACATAACATAACATAACATAACATAACATAACATAACATAACATAACATAACATAACATAACATAACATAACATAACATAACATAACATAACATAACATAACATAACATAACATAACATAACATAACATAACATAACATAACATAACATAACATAACATAACATAACATAACATAACATAACATAACATAACATAACATAACATAACATAACATAACATAACATAACATAACATAACATAACATAACATAACCTAACATAACATAACCTAACATAACATAACATAACATAACATAACATAACATAACATAACATAACATAACATAACATAACATAACATAACATAACATAACATAACATAACATAACATAACATAACATAACATAACATAACATAACATAACATAACATAACATAACATGCTGTTCAAGCAAGGTAACGACGCATGAGCAAGATAACGACGCATTTTTTGGTGCGTGCAGCCGGCTACATAGAATTATAAGACGTTATCACGTCAAAAAATAATAATAACATTAAAACAACAGGTATTATTAACAAACTTGGTTTTATTTTAAATTCTTCAAGTACATCAAAAAAATAATAATCAATAAGAAGGCATATGCAAATACAAATACGTGAATTTATATATGTACATATGCGCATATACATACACATATACGCTCACTTAAGTAGGAGAGAGCAAGATGTCGAACGTTGCCGTTCGTTTGCTTTGTTTGCTTTGTCGTTCGTTCCGTTCATTCAAGGTAACGGCAATGAGCAAGGTAACGACACATGAGCAAGGTAACGGCAATGAGCAAGGTAACACTAATGAGCAAGGTAACGACACATTTTTTCGTGCGTGCAGCCTGTTAAATCGAATTATAAGACGTTATCACGTCAAAAGCAGAAATGAAATTAAAAACCGCTTTCGGCAACTGTACTGGCTGCTAGCACCTCAGTCAAAGCTCTCGTTGCAAAACAAAACCTTAATCTACAAAACGATAATTGCATCAATCTGAAGGTATGGTATAGAAGTTTGGGGCACAGCTTCTAAATCCAATTTGACAATACTGCAACGAGCCGAGTCGAGGATACTTAGGACAATAAAAAATGCCCCCGAAATCTAAACATCGACACAGTTGACGAAGTTGAATACAAACTGCGAGCATAAGGCACATAAGCAGACTTCTGACGCACAAACATCCGACGATGAGGAAGCTTCCTGCGGAAGAATAATTCAATAAGAAGGAGTCAAACGAAAAACACCAACTGACCTTTTGTAATGTAATAATAAGAAATATATTTATGTACTTATTTAAATTATCATAGTAAATATATCAAAAATGAGTTACATATTCCTAAATGATCCTATCCAAGTATTTGTAAAACAAATTACTTATTGTCAATATAGACAGGTGCAATATTTTTTTGCAAGCAATAAAAAAGCATTAGACAATTTTTAGTGGAACCATCTTAAGTAATAAATCAGAAGCGATGGAAACTTTGCATGACAAAATTGATCAAAAAGTCGGTGAAATAGATCTCGAGGTATGTCCGACATGTCATTAAAAATTTCAATAATCAATTTCAATCAACAAACATATAACGAATTCTCATGTCAAATTTAGTTTTAGTTTAGTTAGCACAGTTTGAATCTGGACATAATCTAGAAATGGAAAGACCCTGTATTTAGTGCGCGGAATAAGAATTTGAAGCGGTGTTGAAGTTTACATTTTTTCATTGTTAGTAGATCCCGCCAAGGTTAGTCATAAGTTCCGTCCGAAACAAGAGCTTAGTCAGGGGCGACTCTTTTCTGGCTGATTCTAACGGACAGTACACAAGTACGTAAAGTATCGAGCTGTATATTTCGATTAAATACCTCAGTTGAGTTTTGAAATATAGAGAAAAGTGATGTTGCATAGACTATTTTATATAGTTTTGAACACATTCTGCATTAAAGATGAGTGGTTTCAGTTGAATGAAACCATAACTATTCAAAACACCATAACTTTTTTGTGTGAAATTAGTTTTTATTGATTTCAAAGCAAAAATGGTTCAAAAATAATTACAATTTTAATATATTTTCACTTTAGCTCGATATGACTTTTTTTGCCTTGACTATAGCCTTCAAGCGGTCAAAAAATGAGTTGCATGCTGCACGAAGGTGATCTTGAGGTATTTTGGCTCATTCTCGTATAATCGCTTTTTTCAGCGCATCCCTACTGGCATATTTTTTAGTCTTCTACTTGCTCTCCAAAATGAACCAGATGGAATAGTCCATCGGATTTGCGTCTGGCGAATACGAAAGCAATTGTGTGGACGAAATGAAGTCCGGAACATGATTTTTTAACCATTCTTGGTTCACACGAGGTTTATGAGACGGTGTCGCGTTCTGTTGGAACGTCCATGGTCTACGGCCGAAATGTTTGCGTGTCCACGGCTCTAAAGCAGCTTCTGAAACATTTTCCCGATAATAAGTCGCATTCACTTTGACACCAGGCTCGATAGAAACGATTGGAGAGCGTCCATCAGCGGTCACTGCGGCCCAAACCATTACTTGCGATGGGAAATTGCTTCGAGTGGCCATACGTAGGCTCAAATTCTCGTATGAGCGTTCGGTCAAGTAAACACGATCGTTTTGAGTGTTTATGCACTGCTCAATTGGGACATTTTTTTCATCGGAAAACACGATGTTAGGAAATTCGCCACGTTCGTGCAAGCGCAACAACTCCTTTGCTCTTTCGCAAAGAGCTTTTTTTTGCTGGGTGTGCTTTTTGGAACTTGTAAGCGTTGACCTTGAGCTCATTTTTCAATATGCGTCGAATGCGGTGTTGTGATATTTTCAGTTCTTTGGCCATTTTTCTTCCACTTCGACGTGTATTTCGTTCAAGTCGAGCCTTCACTTTCCGAACCATTTCTGACGTTGCTGCGGTTTTTTGGTCCGCCTCCATAGCGTTTTGCAATGCTACCAGTATCATTGTAACGTTTTATAGTGCGATACACAAACATTTTATTCATTTTGAGGTGACTGAGCTCACGAACAATGGATGGTTGTGATTTTCCAGCCAAATATAACGCAATCACACTATTTCGTTTGAATTTCATCACAGAAAAAAAAAAATTCAACAAACCTGAGACGCAAATGCTTTTGATGGCTTATAAACAATACATTGAACTGTCATTAGAACAATTTTTACGTTGATGTCCTGAGCTGTTTTACAGATACAAGCAGTGTGAAGTTGGTAACACCTTATATCGTTGGTATAACACCTTATATCGTTCACCCTGTATTTTTAAAATCTTTCGGACGTTGTCGATTATGACAGTCTTGCGTGAGCTGCCTAACAGATTTGCGCTTCTTCGATCATAGTTCTTACGCAAGAAAACGAATCTTCCATAATCTCGTTCTCGAAAATTCTTAAACCGACATACATAGCTAATCGAATGTTGCGCTTCAGTTCGGCTTATAACTGAAAATTGAGGGCCTTGGTTATGAACCCTACGGAATGGGTAGGCATTTTGCCAACGGGCAAATATGTTGCGAGTTGATCCGGTTGGATTTCTTTACAATCTACCCAGTAGTAACTTTTGAAATGGAAGACGGCATTCGACACATAGCTGGAATTGAGCACGCAATACCATATGAAGATGCCATGTAAAGCACTGACTAAATATTCAATAAATCCTATCAGGTGATCATTTACGAGATATCGCGTTCTCCTCATAAACTCCATAAAACATCTCAGCTTTTACAATGATCACGACACCCTTTACATGTGTCAACACATGGATGCATAAAGCGTGTGAGTATTTCACGGTTTCCTAGCATTCGCTCTTTTTACTCGTTATCCTGGCAGTTGAAGCGCATGCACTGCTTCTATAAAACAAATATGTGCATAGTCACAACGCATTGCCTTCGCACTTTTGCAATTAAAACTATGAAAATTGAGTAAAACTCCCTAAACCGCTCAGAAGTGAAATGAAAATGCAGCAGTTTCAGGATAAAAAATGAAGTGAAAGTAACGAATTGCCCTAAAGCCTTAAGAATGCTGATGAGCATTAATTGCGGCAAGTTAGTTGTGCTGAAACTCGCTCCGAGCAAAATTAAAAGTAAAAAGAAGTATTTGAGTAATTTCTATGCTGTCATCGGTTTCTTTTTTCTCATTAATTACACAGCTAAATATGCAAGTGATGGGAATGAATCCTTATTGCGCTACTCGAAGAGATTACTGCACGCCCATGCGCTTAGAATATAATTTTGTTATTGCTGCTTATTTGTAGTCGCTTGTAGATAATTATTTGGACAAATTTCATAATTATTCTCGCCATGCCTGCCGCTTTGCGAATGGCAGCAGTTTAGTTTTGGTGAAGTGGTTCAGAAAATATAATTAGGTAGATGTTGTAATGTTTCTATGTAAGATTTTTAAGCGATTGAAATTCAAATTGTACGATTATTTGAGATGTCATAGTTTCGAAATTAAGTAAAATTACGAGGGGTACCTTTTATATGTCGGGATTAGAGAACAAAAACAAATTTTAATCATCGAAAATCACTTTATTGTTTTTCAAAATATTCTCCATGAAGATCTATACACTTCTGCATGCGTTTGAACCAATTGTCGAAGCACTTTTGCCACTCTGATTGAGGTACCTCCAGAACATGCATTCTGAATGCCGCAACCGCTTCTTCAGGTGTCGAAAAACGTTGACCTCTCAGTTTGTATTTTACGTACAGGAATGAAAAGAAGTCATTCGGTGCCAAGTCAGGACTATACGGCGGATGACCCATTAATTCGATGTTTTGGGTGCTCAAAAATGCAGTTGTTTGAGCCGATGTGTGAGAGCTCGCATTGTCCTGGTGAAGAGTGATCCGTCTTTGGCGATTGGTTTTCCTAATTTCTTGGAAGACAACTGGCAAACAAATGGTTGTGTACCACTCACTCAGAATTTACTGTTCTGCGTTGTTCTAGTGGTACGGTTGCGACATGTCCAGTTTTTCCGAAAAAACAGGCGACCATTTGCATACAATCGACTGCTGTTTACTTTTGGGCTCATACGCGTAAATCCATGATTCATCACCTGTCACGGTGTCATAGACGTGTTTCGAAGCCCCGCGGTCGTATTTTTTGAGCATTTCCTTCGACCAATCGACACGAGCATTTTTTTGAGCGATTGACAAATTGTGTGGGATCCAACACGAACAAATTTTTTTGACAGTCAAATGTTTATGCAATATTGAATGTATGCTTGTCCCACTAATGCCTAAGATTGTCTCAATCTCACGATAGGTCACATGACGATCTTGCAATATCAGTTCGCACACAGCATCAATGGTTTTCGGAACAACAACTGATTTTGGACGACCTTCACGAAATTCGTCTTGGAGTGAACTACGACCACGATTGAATTCACCATACCATCGATAAACACTGTCCTTGATGGAGCTTCATGGCCAAAAAATGAATTAAGTTCATCCATGCAATATTGCTGAGTTAATCCACGTCGAAAGTTGTAAAAAATAATCGCACGAAAATGGACCGAGATGAATCTTTTAAGTTACTGTAAACAACACAAATAGCGCTGGTATTTCAAAACGTTCTGAGTACGTAACATCCAAAAAATGTCAAGCTTTGCGATACAGCTGTCAGTTGCCAGATTGCAACACCAGGGTTGCCAAATTTCTGCCAAATAAAAGGCACCCCTCGTAAAATGTAAGAAGGGTGGAGTTCTATTAATGGATCACACTTTGCCGAAAATATCTCATATATGAATCTGGGCGACTATATAAATTTGCAGGGGGATTCAATAAGATCGTAGATTTTCTTGTCTTGGTTAAATACAACAAAATGTGTCGAAATGATTACGGTAATTCATCATGTTATTTAGTCTATGGGGCTTATGTATGAACACAGTTAAATGTCTATCACAAGTTTTCCTGACACAAGATCCGCATCAAATAGTGACTCGCAGCGGGTGTTTGGATTTTTCTTGAATAACTTGAGGATTTTCAGTACCCTAAGTGCGACAGTAGCCTAATGGGTTGGTGCGTGACTATCATTTGGTAGAGCGTAGGTTCGAATCTTACTTTTCCTTTACTTTTACTTTTACTTTTACTTTTACTTTTACTTTTACTTTTACTTTTACTTTTACTTTTACTTTTACTTTTACTTTTACTTTTACTTTTACTTTTACTTTTACTTTTACTTTTACTTTTACTTTTACTTTTACTTTTACTTTTACTTTTACTTTTACTTTTACTTTTACTTTTACTTTTACTTTTACTTTTACTTTTACTTTTACTTTTACTTTTACTTTTACTTTTACTTTTACTTTTACTTTTACTTTTACTTTTACTTTTATTTTTACTTTTACTTTTACTTTTACTATTACTTTTACTTTTACTTTTACTTTTACTTTTACTTTTACTTTTACTTTTACTTTTACTTTTACTTTTACTTTTACTTTTACTTTTACTTTTACTTTTACTTTTACTTTTACTTTTACTTTTACTTTTACTTTTACTTTTACTTTTACTTTTACTTTTACTTTTACTTTTACTTTTACTTTTACTTTTACTTTTACTTTTACTTTTACTTACTTTTACTTTTACTTTTACTTTTACTTTTACTTTTACTTTTACTTTTACTTTTACTTTTACTTTTACTTTTACTTTTACTTTTACTTTTACTTTTACTTTTACTTTTACTTTTACTTTTACTTTTACTTTTACTTTTACTTTTACTTTTACTTTTACTTTTACTTTTACTTTTACTTTTACTTTTACTTTTACTTTTACTTTTACTTTTACTTTTACTTTTACTATTACTTTTACTTTTACTTTTACTTTTACTTTAGAAACGCCAAAATAATAGAAACAGTTGTTTCTAACAGTGGTCGCCCTTCGGCATGCACTGCCAAAACTCCAAATGCATTTTTGCCATGAAAAGGTTCCTCATAAAACATCATTTGCCGTTTATAGTCGGCTTAAAACTGTAAGTCTCTCCATTTGTGGAACAACATCATGACGTACGCCACAAATAGGAGGAGGAGCTCGACCAAACACTTAACTGAGTAATGCGTACAGCGCCATTTAGTTTTTTTTTTTTTTACTTGAATGCAGTTTTGCTTGAATGAAAATGAGCCTTATCTCTTATGATCAAATGCATTTCTTCTATCAAAAATCTTCAGCCCCCTATCTTAGAGGAGGGTAGTAACAGTTTAGTTTGAATTTTGGAATTCGTCCATTATTGTCAAAACTGCTGTTAGAAACACCATTTCAGTTGCAGAACCTCAAGTATAAAAATTGAAAAATATTCGGTTTTAGCAGGATACCACGACGTGTCACAAAGCTCATTAAATAAAGTATGGTACTCAGGATGTCAATCAACTTGACCGCTTCAGAGCAATGCTGTGATTCGTTAGACATTTTTTGGTGGGTTTTCACCAGATCATTAGGGCGAATATTGTCCACTCCATGCGTAAGATAGAGTTAGAAAAAGTCGACAAGGTTGCACGATGTTTTCCCTCCTAGCCAGCCAAAGCGGATACATGATTGGAATTGTATTTTCTCAATAATATGAACGTCTGTTTTTGCAAAAAAACCCAAAGCATATTTGTATTTGGCCTCCTCTGTAATGTTTTCAATTTAATATTTACAATTAACTTCTCTATCACCAAGAAAAAAAATTGTACTTAGGTATAAATATTTTCATATTTATTAGCTCCGAATCTTGATATTTAGTTTTGGGAATTTCATTCCGGAGTACTATAAGAGATTATTTAGTTTTGTGCAGGGCTTAAAGCTGACTTCAAACGCATAGGTAGGACAGCGACGTTTTTTCTGATAATTATAAGCTTCATAAAAAAATCACAAAATTTTCGTGCACGTTTATTATTCAAAACTTTTGATGTCATGCGTCATAACGTAATGTCATATAACGTAAATGATATACTAATAAATATTAAGAATTGTAAAATTATGTGATGCTCTCAAAGTATGAAAATAAAGGGTGGTTAAATTTCAAGGGCCGATGTTGAATGTGAACCGCACCTACTAAATGGCAACGACACCGTTGGACTTCTTTCTTTGGGGTTATTTGAAAGAAAAGGTGTACGTCGATAAGCCAGTAACAATTCAAGAGCTAAAGCAAGAAATAATTCGGCATATTAACGGCATAGAACCTCAATTATGCCTCAGCGACGTCGAAAATTTGGACCATCGGATGGAGGTGTGCCGCTGAGACCGCGGCGGCCATTTCGCCGATATTTTGTTTTACACGTAATTGAGCCATACCAATATTATCATAATAAAGAAAAATGACAATAATTCCCTAAAAAAATTGTATCTTATTCAAAATCAACACCATCCCTTGAAGCTTAGCCACCCTTTATTAAGGGAATAAAATTGTACATCTTTAGGTTTAAATTCAGCTGACGAATTTTGTTTTATTATTATTATGATTATGCATTTGTTACTGTTTTAACTGTATTGTATTGCCTTTAATTTTAAAGATGCCTTCTGTGTGGCTGGTTTACTCGATTAAAATAAAACAATTTTATTTAAGAAGATTAAGGAACCACACCAAAACTTAAAGATAAATGACAGCTATGCTAAGCCAGCAATGCTACATTTTTCGTACATACAAAGTGACTTAAGACAAAGTGACACGTGTAGAATATGA
Source organism: Anastrepha fraterculus (assembly GCA_037575425.1). Taxonomy (NCBI): domain Eukaryota; kingdom Metazoa; phylum Arthropoda; class Insecta; order Diptera; family Tephritidae; genus Anastrepha; species Anastrepha fraterculus. The sequence continues at coordinate 50,964 of JAYXIM010048706.1, forward strand.
CCGCAATGGACGTCCGTCGACCGACCGAGAGCAGACGCATTTCCCGTAGAAAAGAAAGAAGTTATTTATTGTATTAGGGCTCAATGAGGGCGATGAAGGGTTGTTAATTGCTAATTCCGATCATAGCATCGCATATGTAATAAACTTTCAGACGTATAATTTTACAGTAAAACTGGACCTTCTTCAGTTAGAGTTCGGAAAGTTTCAACTAGAACTCAGAAATTTCTTTTTCAAACTCAGAAAATACAATTAAAATTTAGAATTACGATTTCAAATTCATAAGTCGCATTTGAAACTCAAAAAGCTTAGATTCAGAAATTTCTATTTAAATTCAGAAAATTACAATTTATATTTGCAATTGCTTGTAAGCAATTTTAAATATCTAAATCGTACAATGAATATAAAACGAATGGGGTTCAAAGAGGTTGCATGCGACTAAATGGACTTGTTTGAAAAATTGTTAGGTTAGGTTAGGTTAGGTTGAAGCGGTTGTCTTGTGGGACACACTCAGGCTCATATCCCATTGTGATGCCGCGTGGGGGAGCTTTCGCCATTTCTCCTAAAACCATTGTGCGCTTTTCAAAAATTTTAGAAGATCTCCTATTTCTGCGGAGCTGTGATCTTCCAATTCGTTAAAAAATTGTTTGCCTAGAATAGCAAATCTCCGTCTGGATAGAGCAGGACAATGACACAGAAGGGGCAAGATTGTCTCCTCCTCTTCCTCATCAAGACAACTTCTGAAGAAGTCGTGTGCTTGCACACCCACCCTTTGGACGTACCTACCTATTAGGCAATGTCCCGTTATGACTGAAATAAGTGTGCTAAGACTGTGTTTATTTTGGCTTAGCAAAGATTCTGTGCGTTTAGCACTAAGAGTCGGCCACAGTTGATGGGCGATTTTGCAGGTGGCTTCATTACGCCATCTTTCGTTTGCTTTCCTTACGATTTCTTCAAGGATGAGCAGGTTACATGTTTGTAAGGAAAGCCTATGACATTGTCTATGCACTCATCGGTCAACTTGGTGCCGAGTCTCGCTAGTTCATCGGCTCTACAGTTACCCTCAATGTCGCGATGGCCAGGAACCCATATTATCCTTAGGCGAAATGACTCAGCCATCTCGTTAAGAGATGTGCGGCATTTCATGGCTACCTTGGAGGTTGTCGACTGCTTTGTGAGGGATTTTATCGCCGCCTGGCTGTCAGTGAAAATGTAGATGTCATTTCCGGATACCGCATCACACTGTACCAGTGTCGCGGCTTTCGTTATTGCCATCAGTTCGGCCTGAAAGACACTACAGTAGTCGGGGAGCCGAAAACTGAAGGAGATCCCCAGATGCTCGGAGTATACACCTCCGCCCACCCTGCCCTCGAGCTTTGAGCCATCTGTGTATACATGGATGGACTCGCCCTGTCTTACATCGTCCCGTTCCCACTCTTCCCTTGAGGGTAGGAGGGTCATGAACGATGTAATGGCAAATGTGGGCGGGAGTGCATAGTCCACCAATCCGGGAATCTCCGAAGTGCCAGCCAGGATTTTGCCGTGGCCGTAGCTCTTATTTGACCACTTGCTTAGAGTGTTCAGCCTTATTGCCGTGCTGCGCGCGATGTATTTTGCCTGCAGATCGGCCGGCAGGAAGTTTAATGTCGCATGTAATGCTTTCGATGGTGTGGTTGACATCGCGCCAGTTATGAGAACAGATGCTAGTCTCTGAACCTTGTCGAGTTTTTTGATGTTCACACCCTTCTGAAGGGCATTCCACCATATTACAATGCCATAGTAGAGAATATGCCCAACCACTGCTGTGTACAGCCAGTGCATCATTCTGGGTTCCAATCCCCATCTCTTTCCAATTAGCCTTCCGCAGGAGTACAACGCCATCATAGATTTGCGTCTATCTGCGACTGTGAGCCCCCAATTTAGTTTCCTATACAGTACAAGTCCTAGATATTTCGCCTTTTGTGTTACTCTAAGTGGTTTCCCTCCTAGGAATATGTGTTTAAGAGCAAGTGTTTTATGTTTTCTGCTAAATAGTATCAGATCCGTTTTTTCCGGATTTACTTCAAGTCCTCGACTTTTACACCAAAGTGATAGTCTATAAAGGGATCATTGTTGAAGATCCCATAAAGTTGGAAGATGCTTCCCCGAGATTGCTATAACAATATCATCGGCATATGAGATTATTTTCCCTCCCATTTTTTCAAGTTCTTGAAGAAAATTATTGACAGTTAAGTTCCACAGAAGTGGAGAGATTACCCCACCTTGGAATGTACCCCTGATCGGGAATTTCTTGGTGGATGTGTCACCCAAATTTGCGACTATTGTTCGCCCAGTTAGCATTCGTTCTGTAAACGAGACTAGTGCCCTGTTTACACCCATTTCCGTTAGCGAAGTTGTAATAGCCTCCGGATATATATTATTGAAGGCAACTAGCGCGTGGAGCGCTGTTTCCACTGATTTGCGGGACTAGTCCATGGACGCTCTGGACTAATCTCATTTTGGCTGCGTGAGGTGGGGTGAGACAGCGTCCGGTCTAGAGTAGTCCAACCAATATTTTGCAGCCTTTGCTAAGCGGTGATAAAATAAAGTTTGCAGGTTCCAAGTCCTTAGCATAGTTTTGGCAGTTTTGTGCGAGGTTGAGTGTTCCCATATTGACTGCTTTAGTGTAAAGAGTCATAATTGTTTTAATAGCCGCTTGGCTATCAATGAAATTGTTTGTCCGAGTATTAATTCCAGAGCTAATTCAGCTGCTTTTGTTGCGACATATATTTCAGTTTGAAATATACTACAGTCATTAGGGAGTCTGAAAGACTTTTGCATATCACACTGAGTTCAGAATGTTGCTGCGACCAGAAAGTTTTTGTGAGAATTATCCTGACATCTTCAGTCTTAGAACAGATGGCTTTTTGGCTGACTTTCTTACTACTAGTTTGATTAGATGCCAGTTGAAAATTCTTTATATTGCTGCTTTTGGAATTGTGCTAATAGCATTGGTTACACATATTCCTGTAGTTTTTTGCAAAATTTCCAATTTTTTAACGTAAGTCACTCTATCGCACGCCGTCCACCACTAGCGAACCATAGAGCATTATTGGTCCAATTATCGCTATGTATATCACAAAAAAACAAAATCGCACTTTTTGTCTGATGAATGACTTTTGATACTTGATGTTTACTAATTTGACAACGCTGATTCTAAATATACCCTCATTTTTTGTTGTAACAGCTCTTGTTTACGAGTTATAGCTATCACAAAAAAATCACTATATTTCAGTGTTAATTGACGAATATATAAACAAATATTAAGTTTTCTTAATATTATTTGTTATGGCATCGTCAAGACGAGTTTGTATAAATGACCGGAATAGTTTTTGTTTTATTTGCGGAGAGTATATGTTTCAAGAAAACCGTTTGAATGTGACATCGTTCGTAAATGAGGCGTACAAAAATTACTTCGGTCACCTAATGGAAATCAAAAATAAGCCTTGGATTCCACAAAAGGTATGCAAAACGTGCGTTGAGTTTCTACGTTTGTGGACGATAAGAAAAGGAATACATTTAGATACGAAACTGCTATGATCTGGATTGAACCTGTGAACCACCACGACGACTGTTATTTTTGTATGGTAAAAATAACTGGCATGAACCGAAAAAATCGAGGCAAATGGGAATATCCTTCCATACGATCGGCACATAGACGTGTTTTGAGCCCTACGATGTCATCTGAACCTCAACCTGGTGCTTCACAGGAACATTTTGAGGCAAAAACAGATAATAGCGATAGTGACTTTGATTGTGACCTGGGAACACCAAAACCATTTAACCAAGATGATTTAAACGACCTTATTAGAGATCTGGGACTGTCAAAGACTGGTTCAGAAATTTTGGCGTCTAGATTAAAAGAAAGAAACTTAGTCACAAAAGAAACTAAAATTTCTTACTATCGCAGAAGAGAACAAACTTTCCTTGAATATTTTGCTGAAGAAGATGACTTTGTATTTTGTTAAAATGTACCTGGTTTAATGGCTGCAATGGGATTACAAAATTACGTTTCTAGTGAGTGGCGTTTATTTATAGATTCATCAAAACGGAGTTTAAAATGTGTTCTCTTACAGAATGGGAACAAATTGGGCTCATTGCCTATTGCACATTCTACTTAAGTAAAAGAAGAATATACAACTATTGCTCTGGTTTTAGACAAAATTAAATATGCGGAAAACAATTGGGTCATATGTGTCGATTTAAAAATGGTAAACTTTCTTTTAGGCCAACAAGGTGGTTACACAAAGTTTCCCTGTTTTCTTTGCTTATGGGATAGTAGAGCTAAAAATCAACATTGGATTAAAAAAGATTGGCCTGCTCGGGAAGCGTTAGTACCAGGACAACAGTACGTGATAAACCCACCTTTAGTATTAAGGGATCGTTTAATTTTACCTCCGTTACATATAAAACTGGGGCTTATAAAACAATTTGTTAAAGCTCTTGACAAAAATGGAAATTGTTTTCTTTTTCTGTCTAAAAAGTTTCCAAAATTGAGTGCAGAAAAGATAAAAGCGGGTATTTTTGACGGGCCACAGATAAGGTCGTTAATAAAAGACTCAAATTTCATAGACACTATGACAGTGATTGAGAAAATGGCATGGAATGAGTTTGTTTGGTTTGTTCAAAATAAGAAATAAGAAAAGTTCTGACTATTCTCAGCACGTCGAACAACTAATGGGTCACTTCCAAAGGGTTGGATGTAATATGAGCATTAAGTTACACTTTCTTCAGAACCATCTGGACTATTTTCCAGCCAATCTTGGGGATCTCACCGAAGAACAGGGCGAGCGATTCCACCAGGACCTTCGTATGATGGAGGAACGCTGTCAAGGTTACTGGAACACACACATGATGGCCGACTATTGTTGGAGCATTAACAACAGTTCTATGCCTTCAACTTCAGCAAGGAAATCATATAAAAGAAAATTTTTTTAAACTTAAGAAGGCAATAAAATAAAATAATCTTTAAATCTATAGTGTTTTATTACAAAAAGTCAAATGTGTCATATAGAGTCATATAGAGCTGATACAGGAATTTCAGTTACAGATTTGAAATTGTCATTAAAAATTAGACTAAAAAAATGTATCATAACCCAATCATCGGAAATGCTGTTGTGCAGTGTATTCAATGTGTGAGTCGATGAGATAAGTCCCAAGTCTTACCGATCATTCTTCTGCATACATTTAAGGGGGGACCCTCATTTAGACGGTCGAAAAATGCATCATTTTTGGGAATTTTTTTCTCAGGTAAAATAACTTCAAACGTTTTGTAATTCATAAAGTACTTTAATAAATGTCTTGACTGTCTACAAAAATTTTCGGAGAAGAAAAAAAACATTTTAAGTATGGAAATATACACCTCGTCCATGGCACCTCATTCTATCTGTGTACATTCTAGCGCTCTGAATTTTTTTCTGAAATAAAAAAACCAATTTTTTTTTAAAACTTTAGGATAATACCTTCGATGTGACATTTTGATTTAAAAAAAAAATGTCGAAATTGATATTTTTTACCCAGTTTTATGTTAAAAGTGATTTTTCATGCATAAAAATTGACTTTAAAATTACAAAAAAATATGAAAATCTTTTTTTTTAAAAAAACACTTAATGTCACATTGAAAACAATTTAATTATCTTTAAAATGAGCTATTGTAAAGCCTGATTGGTTCAATACAGCGTTCTCAATTGTGTACACAAAATCGAAAAATGATGTTTCGAGAAAAACGCGTTTAAAGTTTTGGATACAGGCGATCAGGCCACCCGTCGCGTCCTGTTAAAAATTTTGTCACTCCTTCAAAAATACAGATATCGACTTGAAATTTTGAAAGTATATTCTTAAATAGTTGTAGAATAGATTAAAATTATTTCCAAAAAATCGATTTTTTTGACCCGATAAATGAGGGTCCCCCCTTAAGGCACTAGAGGCTTTCTTTGCTCTTTCTTCCACATTTAATCTTCATTACGTTTGCTATCCACAACAATGTCTAGGTATTTAGTGGATGAGTTTGGTGTCAACACAACTCACCCCAGCCTCGGACTAAGTTCGTTTTGTTTGGATTTATTTTCAGTCCGACCAGTTTCGTCCACTTGTAGATCTCTATTTGCGTCCTTGTGAGTAACCCTACATGGTAACCCTGTGTACATAAAAAAAGAAAGTAAATGGATATATTTCATTGGTTTCCGCGCGCTTCCTTACATAAACTTATAAACAGTTTATAAAATTCCAATCAAATTCAAATTAAATCCTCGTTTCAATTAATTTAAATATATTTTATAAAAAAATATCGAGAAAAATTAGCAAGTCAAGTAGGCATGTAAACACATTGATGTGTATAGTAAATACGATCCCTCAGCGTAATTTGCTATTTACCCAAAGACAAGTCGTAACTTATTTAACGAAACCCATTGAACCTATAGTAATGCATCTGCAGGGCATCATAAAGTTGGCAATATATTTAACAACACCCACAAGAAAAATTTAAATTAAAATAAACAAAATATTCCCAGCTTACAAGAAATCATAAATTTTCTCAACCAAATTGACCCAAAATGGAAAATAAAGGGTTTTTCAATAAGGGCGGGTTGATGTTGAAATGGAATAAAACAAGCTGTGTGTGAGTTATTGACAAAATAATTTTTTTATTTGATGATATATGCGCCATATGCCATTAAGTGTGGAATATGACATCATTCAAATGCCCGCCTCGGCTTCTTACGGTCGAACGGATCCGAGTGGTCCAATTTTCAATGACTCTTCCGCATAGATCCCGCTGAATTTGAGCGATGGCCTGTGTTATGTTCGCCTTTAGAGCATCGGTCGATTGTGGTTTATTTGCATAGACATGAGACTTCAAGAAACCCCACAGGAAAAAGTCTAGCGGGGTCAAATCGCATGAACTTGGTGGCCAATTCACATCACCCCTGCGAAAGATAAACTTACCCTCAAATCGCTTATGCAGAATGTCAATCGTGGCGTTTGCTGTGTGGCACGTAGCGCTGTCCTGCTGGAACCACATGTCGGGCCATAAGAAATTGGTTATCATCGTTGTGTAGCGCTCGCTGTTGACGGTGACTGCCTCCCCAACGTCGTTTTCAAAAAAGTACGGACCAATGACGCCGCCGGCCGAAAAGCCACACCAAACGGTAGCTTTTTGAAGATGTATTATCACTTGGTGAACCTCGTGTGGATTGGTGTCGTACCATATACGGCAATTTTGATTGTTAGCACAGCCATTCATCCAAAAATGCGCCTCGTCACTAAAGATGATTTTTCGCCCAAAACTGGGGTTCTCTTTCAAACGATTCGAAGCCCAGTCAGCGAACAAACGGCGTTGTCTATGGTCATCAACTTTGAGCTCCTGGGTCAGTTGGATCTTGTACGGGTGTAGGCCCAAGTCCCGACGCAAAGTTCGCCAAGTTGAAGTCTGCGAAAGGCCAAGTTCTTGTGCACGGCGAGGAATAGACTGCCTCGGGTTCTGCTGTACACTTTCACGGACTGCGGCAATGTTCTCGGCTGATTGTTTAGTGACCCGGTCGTCTCAAATTTGGCCACCAAACGTTGAAGCGTCGACTTTGAGGGGCCACCACGTCTACCGAAAAATGGGCGCAATGCGCGCAACGTTTGCCTTAATGAACACTCATTTTGATAATAAAGTTTTATCATTTTAACGTGCTGTTCAATCGTGTTACTTGCCATGATGATTTGGCATAAACAACTGAATAATAAACAAAAGATTTGGCAGATGTCACCAAAACAAAATGGCTGCCACAGGGCGCCAAAAACGACCCGCGCCAATTGAAAAACCCTTTGCATTTATTTCTGCTCGTCCTTGTGAACACAACTACATTACACCCACATTCATATACATACCAAAGCTTCTATGCATGTGGGCTTATCCTCCTCGACCGAGCCTTCAGCTTGTACAAATTTGTATTAAAACCAATAAATCTTTTTAATTTTTGTAGTTTTCAGTATTCAGTAAGATTTTTGCTTTTTTACTCTTCTGCGTTGTTTGCTTTACGTAGCCGTCAGAGTGGCAAGGGGCTTTCAAATCCCTTCAATGCTAAACTACTTTTCGAAACTACTTTTAATTTCCGAAAATTTCTGCATTACGATAGCCATTACTTGCCAGCATCACTTTCTGACTATGACTAATCGGATGTTTTATTGTTCATATAAAAAATAAACCAAAAATGTATATAACTCTTATTCACATTAATACTCTAGAGCAATTTACCAATTACGTCACAAAGCAGCATTCACGTGTACGAACGCATTCATACTAGAACCAGGTTGAAAGTAAATAATCTTATCTGCCTACTTTTCATACATCCACGCGCGAAAGTAAATATTTTGAAGAGTTTAAAAGGCAGAGAAGAGTTCTAGTCATGTCTGATTGCACCTTTTTCTTCAACAAATTGCATAGCTTTCGTTGTTTATACAGTGCTGACCTTCGCACGACCTTTATTCGATACTTTTGTTTTACATTTGGTATTGAGACGTACCGTTACTCATACCATATATGTATAAATATTGTATATAAACAATCAATTTGAATTACTGTTCCTTTCTGAAATTTCGTGCTAATCATAAATCTTTTGCTGTACAAGACTAAATTTGAAGACTGTATAGAAAACCTTATATCCATAAGGGGCAGTGTTTTTGCTTTTGCACGAAGTGTACTGTACATAAATATGTATGAGTGTACATGATTTTTGATTCATACGAAAAAGCATGGACTAAGATGAGTATACAAGAAGTGAGCTGAAAATGAGTAAACATTTAAATGTCTATGAAATTTATTTTATTTTATTCTCCCATAGTAAAATCAAATATATCCTCCAAGGTCTTTATAAAGCAGATATATCGTCTTGTATTTGAAATAAAGATATTAAATTAATTTATTGTTGAATTCCCTAAAATATAGCTGGATGTGCCAGTACAAATGCCAGGATATCCGTACTTTTCACGATCTTCAGTTTTCCTTTTTAGTATTTTGCATGTGGCTTTGCATTAAAGTCAGTGGATCCAGTCCAGATTTTTAGTTAGATGGGGAAGATGACATTTATGCGAAAATGCTCTTTCTCGGAACAAATCATAAATGAGGTTCTGCTGAAGTCTAAGTTTACCGAGTTTACCACAACTTAGCTCAATACTGTGCCGAGTTTTGGTAGGCAATTCTCATCGTTTTAATTGTCTTAGTTTATATTTTTTTATATTAGATCCTGCTTAAGTTATTCAGGACTCCACATACAGATCATCCAGCGCATTGTTATAGATTTTCAAACATTTGCTGGGGTTAGATGATAATTTCAATAGGTCCGATGGATGAAACTAGCTCAGTTTCGCTACTGGGAGACCGGACCAATGCTAATTCAAAACTCTACGAGTGCACTCCGTGAACGCTATTAATACAGCTTGCTACTGACAGATAATGAGTACAGCAAATACACGAAAATGCAAACCTTACAATACGAATGAAAGCTTAAAAAGCAAACAAGTGAAAACTCATGGAAAAAATACTTGGATCAATATCACTTCAAAGTAGTGGATTCGACGCTGAGCCATTGGGTAGTAATACTATGCACTCATTATAAAAATGAGGAAACCCTTGGACGATTGCTGTCCAAAAGTAACAAGAATATTTTCACAGAATCGAAGGAAGTCGATAAAAATTTGAAGTTTCATTGGGTTTTGCAGTTTTTGACCATCTGTTTGATGTGTGAGACCTAGGTTACTGTTTCATGCTTGAAACAGGCCGAAATCCACTCGAGCTAAAAGTCATACATTTTCTTGAAAGTCAATACTTCTACACAAGCTCATCTCTTTTTTAGATTATGTTACAAGAAAACCAAAAAGTCTCGTTTGTTGCAAATGCGTGTTGGTATCACGTTTGAATGAAATTTTAATAGAACAATTACTGTGAATGTTAATATATGAACTAATTTTTTGTAAAATAACTGTACAAATTGGATGCAGAAGTACGTTGAATTGCAAAATTACTGGTAAAATGGCTGATTATTTTGCTCTTTCTTCTTGCACGTGACATTCTGTATACATTGTTAATGTATTGGGTGCTTTTTTAAGAGCTTAAGAACTTAAAATAATAATACAAAACAGGATTATTGTTGAAACGAATTTATTTTTTATTTATTTTCGCTATCCGGCATTGCGGGTACGAGTTACATGGTCCATTCAATCTAATTTTTAACTAGTTCTTCCGATAAATTTCGATAATAAATCTGAGCCCAATCACATGCGACGAATGCGATGGTCATTTGGCTTCAATTCTTGCACGAACTTAATTTTATAGGTACGTAAGCCAAGATTCTTACGTAACATTTTCCACGTAGTCGAAGGACAAAAGCCAAAACTTTAAGAATGACGGCGAATCCACATTTCTTCAACTCTTCGATCTATAAAGTTTGAGAAAAGGCTGTTTTTTTTTTCAAAGTAAATTTCCAATTTGGAAGCGTTGTTCTGACGTTAAAAGGATTCATAATGGCTTGCGAAGCCTTACTGAACAGAAATGTCAACACAGTTTGCCATTTTCAGTTATGAAACCATAGTTATGGATGTCGATACTTCCCATGCAGCTCATAACACCCTATACATATTTATATAAAGGGTTGTCCAATAACAGGTGTTATTATGCGCTATCGAGAGATGATTAACGATTTTGATTTTTAATCTTTTACGGGAAAAGTTTCCGGACCGTGTTATCTCTCGAAGAGGTGATCACAATTAGCCATTCAGATCTTGTGATTTAACACCTTGTGAATTTTTTCTTTCTGTGTAAACCGTTTCTGTGTTTTTAAAGTTTTGATATTCAATAAATTAATTAATCAGAAACATCTTGCGCATCGCTCTTGCCTCCTGTTCACACCAAACGCATATTTTACTTAGAAAAGTGAAAACCCTATACAGATGTACGTCACATTTTGGCATTCTAATATCACTTTTCAAAATCGTTCGTGGAAAAGCTTGAGTGTATACAATGGACTTATTAGAGTTCGCAGAAAAACCGCAGAGGCAAACAAATCTGCACGGCTTGTTTGTTAACGCAATCAGTAAACAGAAAGCAGCAGCATCATCACACGCACGCCTGACAAATTCCCTCTTAAAAGTCGAAAATTTCTCACTTTATAGTAGCCGCATGGACGTAACCAAATAGTGACATAGCGCTCAGTATTTTTCATCCTTTATTTATTTTTATTTTTTAATATCATGTACGAGTATAACGATGCCTGCGGACGTTGAGCAAAATATATTCGCATTTAAATTTTAACAGGCTGCCAGTCAATGTGCAATAAAATAAAAAGCAGAAGTAGTAGCAAAAAAAGAAGCTTGTATTTATAAGGCAAACACTTTGGCCACACTCTCACGCCTCTCACACGCTTTACATCACCAGCATATGCCAACCTCACGCCTTCTGCTAGTTCGCCTTGACAGCAAGCCCAAGTATCCAGCAGTGCCGCTAACTGTTAGTCCACGAGCTCCCTATGCTACCCACGCTCAGTGCAAGTGAAGCAAATTGAGGCACTGAAGCAGCATCGAATGTCAGTTATTTAATTTTAATATTTCCCGCATATATTGTTTTTTGCCGCGAGACAGCATCGACACACGACAGGCGCTTAAAGCGTAAAGCTTTTTCGCTGAAACCATTCTGGCCTGCTTTTTTTGGTGGGATTTTCATGTTTTTTATTAACTTTCCTCTTTCTTTCTTTTGCTTCTACACTTCGAGTAAATGCGTAACTGCGCTTGTTTTAACGCAAATATAATAATTACTGCACAGTTTCGTCGTAGATGAAGACATACGAGCATTTTTTGCTGGGCATGGAACACATCAACCGCAAAAGCGAACTTTCAGAAGCGGGTGGCTGTGCGTGCCTAGATTTCCAAATTTCGCATTAGTTGTCAGTAGAAATTGAGAACAAACATTTTGTATTTTCCTTTGCATTAATGTATATAAATTGCCATATATTCGGTTGCAAAGGCATGGTTAGCCTTAGAAGAATAAAGAAAGGACTAACATTAAAGCTTGAATAAAACAAAACATGTGAATGTTCTGGTGTAGATCTAGAGACTATGACATTAAGCCTATATCGGCAATGATCTCCACTAACACAAATAGCGCCTTTTTAGGTCTCATCACTGTTTTTTGACTGATGTCAAGTGGGAATTATACGAAGTTATAACTTATAAGAATTCTAAAAAACGCACTGCAGTTAAGGTAAGAGATGAGCTACAATGCACCGAAAATGTTTGTACTAGGCGATTTCAAAACGTCCCCACAAGCTTACTTTTTGATTAACATAGAACGAGATGGAGTGGCTGTACAAATCTTCCGGCCCAGACACAATTTGTTAAGATTTTTGACATCAGACCTGTATGGTAGTTGGTATAGGTATATTAGGGCGGGTCGATTTAAAAATCGCTCATTGCTCTGTGAAAATCATATTCTAGGGATCAAAATAAGAAACTTTGCCGAAGGAACCATACCTCTAAAACGAATTCTGATGTCCCCCAATTTGGGCCGAACGAAAAATCCCACTTTGACCCATTTAGAGCGCTCCAATCGAGTCCAAATGTATGACCGACCCCCACTAACTTTGGACGGCCGATCCACCCATGCCAGCGGCGCACCCCCTGGAACTCCCCTGGGGGGTTCCCCATACAATCATTTCAAAATATTACCATTTTTGGCCTTTACATGAAAAAATCAGCTAAATGTAATTTATAATAATAATATCTATTTTTTTCTCTTAAGAAATTTATTTAGTCAGAACAAATGTAAATGAAAAAAATAATTTAAGTGAGTTATAGAAAAGAAACTAAAAAGTTCGACCCAAATTGGGGGCCATCAGAATTCGTTTTAGAGATATGGTTCCTTCGGCAAAGTTTCTTATTTTGATCCCTAGAATATGATTTTCACAGAGCAATGGGCGATTTTTTTGCCTCCCCACAAATCGACCCGACCTAATATAGGTTGTCAAAAAAGTCTTGCGGTATTTCCGCAAGCTTGTCTTTGCAAGCGCGTAGTTCTAGTTGTATTCGTCGCATCGGTTCACGCTAGAGCTTTTTGTAAAGCTATTTTCACGTGCTAACACGTGTTTGATTAATTGTTGTTTACTTTTAGTCGTTCGTGAGTTATAGCGTCGCAAACATGGAGCAAAATAAAGACAAAATACGGCATATTTTACAGTACTACTACGATAAAGGCAAAAATGCATCTCATGCTGCGAATAAAATTTGTGCAGTTTATGGACCCGATACAGTTTCCATTTCCACTGCACAACGATGGTTTCAACGTTTTCGTTCTGGTGCAGAGGTGATCGAAGATGCGCCACGGTCCGGAAGGCCTGTCGTCGAAAATTGCGATAAAATCGCTGAATTGATCGAAAGAGACCGGCATAGTAGCAGACGTAGCATCGGCCAAGAGCTGGGCATGAGTCATCAAACCGTTATAAACCATTTGAAGAAGCTTGGATTCAAAAAGAAGCTCGATGTATGGGTGCCACACAACTTGACGCAAAAAAACATTTTTGCCCGTATGGATGCATGCGAATCGCTTCTGAATCGCAACGAAATCGACCCGTTTTTGAAGCGGATGGTGACTGGCAATGAAAAGTGGGTCACTTACGACAACGTGAAGCGCAAACGGTCGTGGTCGAAAAGCGGTGAAGCTGCCCAGACGGTGGCCAAACCTTGATTGACGGCCAGGAAGGTTCTTCTGTGTGTTTGGTGGGATTGGCAGGAAATCATCCACTATGAGCTGCTCCCCTATGGCCAAACGCTCAATTCGGACCTGTACTGCCAACAACTGGACCGCTTGAATGCAGCACTCATGCAGAAGAGGCCATCTTTGATCAACAGAGGCCGAATTGTCTTCCATCAGGACAACGCCAGGCCACACACATCTTTGGTGACGCGCCAGAAGCTCCGGGAGCTCGGATGGGAGGTTCTTTTGCATCCACCGTATAGTCCGGATCTCGCACCAAGTGATTACCACCTATTTCTGTCCATGGCGAACGAGCTTGGTAGTCGGAAGTTGTCCACAAGAGAGTCCTGTGAAAATTGGCTCTCCGAGTTGTTTGACAATAGGGAAGCGAGCTTCTATAAGAGGGGCATTATGAAGTTGGCATCTCGTTGGGAACTCGTCAGTGAACAAAACGGCGCATATTTGACTTAAATCGCATTATTATAACCAATTTTATGAACAATTGAAAATTCAATAAAAATACCGCAAGACTTTTTTGACAACCTTTATATATATAATTGGCGCGTACACCCTTTTTGGATGTTTGCCCGAACTCCACAAATGTCTCCCTCCTACAGTTCCAAGCCGACTCCGAACGGCAGATATTTTTATAAGGAGTTTTTTCATGGCAGAAATACACTCGGACGTTTGTCATTGCCTGCTGAGGGGCGACCGCTATTGGAAAAATGTTTTTCTTAATTTCGGTGTTTCACCGAGATTCGAACCAACGTTCTCTCTGTGAATTCCGAATGGTAGTCATGCACCAATCCATTCGGCTACGGCGGCCGCCGGTACACGTAGTCAAAATAATAAATAGATAATCAGAAGATTTGCATTCCATTGCAAGCGTGGAGCGGATACAGAAAAAAGTGGAAACTTACTCAAAATATCCGCATATATCTGAATAACATTGTGTGACAAATTTCAACAAAAAAATTATATTTGGCGTGAAAGCTGTGAAAATCGAGTATAGGTATACAGCCCAAAAACGAAACTCCCTAAGAGGTTTTGCATATTTACCGCTGAAGTAAATATTTAAATCGAGTGCATCGGGATCGTTCATCTACGTGTCTGCGCTATATAAAACTCATCTAGGAGAAGCCTTTTAGAGTTTGGTATTTGTTTATAATTCTAGCTGGGTTATAGAAGTCTCATTAAAGTGATTCAAAAGAAATATTTTACAATTTGTTTATATCACACCTTTTCCAAGATTTGGGGTACTGTGAAAATCTGGTCTGTAGTTGAAGAGAGACACCTTTTCTGTATAACATTCGCAGATTCGAAGTGCATATTTATGAGTTTGGAATCTTTTTCGGTTTATTGGGTCCTTAGTGTTTAACTCTCACCATCATACGTTTGTCGTCATTTCACAAGTAGTGGATTTTTTGAGGGCGTATCCAGAATCAGAACTATGTAGTGCACCTCTCGTTCCAGTCAGACTCGCACTTGCAGTTGTACGTATTGGAGAACTCACGCGTAGACTCTGGTAAGACCTCACACTTTATCTCGCCGCAAAAGGGTACTTAGTTGATGCCCAGAAAATGCTTGACCGTAGTCGGAGGTACGTGAAATAATCGTTGCTGATCGTTCCTAAGTGAATGGAAGTCAAGCAGTTTCACCACTTTAGTGGATTCTTGCTCATATTCTCCTGCAGACAAAACTATTTTGAATTATTGAGTGACATTATATGCCAACAGTCTTCAAGCCTTTTTATCTGTTACAGTTGCACGTATTTCAAACGAAACTTTCTGCTAACTGAACGAAATCTCTACAATTTTGAATTTATGCATTGTTATACTCCAAAGAAAGATGACAAAACAGTGAGCAAGAAGACTCCGGCGGCATATATGGAGCATTCAAATAGCGGAAAAAGTGCGCAGAATTAAAAATAGTGCGAAGTAGGGAGGTAAAAATAGCGCGCCAAAAGTTCGCGCCGCAAAAAAGGTTTTTGAGAGGGCTTAGAAGAAAAAGCTAACATGAGAAAATTTAAATACAAAGACTGGCACAGCGCGCACTATCGGTAGGAAATTACGTGAACAGGTTCATGGGAACTACGTTTATTTTAAATTGGAATCAAAGGTAACATATGCAATTGAGAATAGGAAAACTCTTTCGAAGTGCATTTTGACATACAGTTACATTATTTTATTTAATTTAAGAAGAGGCGTTCTGTTCTACAAAAATTTACGGAATATAAATCTTGCAACTATTCAGCATAACAAATTATACACAACTAAATGTTAGTATCTTAGTTCTCAACTTCTATTGCACTTTTAAGCCAATGTGATGAGATGTACAGTATCAGTGATGTTAGTCGAAGTTAGCACGAGATAAGATAAAACGCAAATCAGCGAACCGGCAGGTCTAAGGCGTGAATTTGGTTAGAAACATTTATTTGTTGGTAAATACGAGGGGTGCCTTTTATATGTCGGGATTAGAGAACAAAAACAAATTTTAATCCTGGAAAATCACTTTATTGTTTTTCAAAATATTCTCCATGAAGATCTATACACTTTTGCATGCGTTTAAACCAATTATCGAAGCACTTTTGCCACTCTGAATGAGGTACCTCCAAAACATGCATTCTGAATGCTGCAACCGCTTCTTCAGGGAATAAAAAGAAGTCATTCGGTGCCAAGTCTGGACTATACGGCGGATGATCCATTAATTCGATGTTTTGGGTGCTCAAAAATGCAGTTGTTTGAGCCGATGTGTGAGAGCTCGCATTGTCCTGGTGAAGAGTGATCCGTCTTTGGCGATTGGTTTTCCTAATTCCTTGGAATACAACTGGCAAACAAATGGTTGTGTACCACTCAGAATTTACTGTTCATGTGCGTTGTTCTAGTGGTACGGTTGAGACATGTCCAGTTTTTCCGAAAACACAGGCGATCATTTGCTTGGAAGTGCTTCGTGCGCGAACAACTTTTGTTGGATTTGGCTCATCTTGAAACACCCATACAGTCGACTGCTGTTTACTTTCGGGCTCATACGCGTAAATCCATGATTCATCACCTGTCACGATGTCATAGACGTGTTTCGAAGCCCCGCGATCGTATTTTTTGAGCATTTCCTTCGACCAATCGACACAAGCCTTTTTTTGAGCGATTGACAAATTGTGTGGGATCCAACGCGAACAAATTTTTTTGACAGTCAAATGTTTATGCAATATTGAATGTATGCTGGTCCCACTAATGCCTAAGATTGTCTCAATCTCACGATAGGTCACATGATGATCTTGCAATATCAGTTCGCGCACAGCATCAATGGTTTTCGGAACAACAACTGATTTTGGACGACCTTCACGAAATTCGTCTTGGAGTGAACTACGACAACGATTGAATTCACCATACCATCGATAAACACTGGTCCTTGATGGAGCTTCATCGCCAAAAATGCTGAGTTAATGCACGTCGAAAGTTATAAAAAATAATCGCACGAAAATGTTCACGATTTAATTCCATTTTTGGACCGAGATGAATCTTTTAAGTTACAGTAAACAACACAAATAGCGCTAGTATTTCAAAACGTTCTGAGTACGTAAAAGCCCGAAAATGTCAAACTTTGCGATACAGCTGTCTGTTGCCAGATTGCAACTCCAGGGTTGCCAAATCCCGACACATAAAAGGCACCCCTCGTACATACCATTTTGGTCTAAACGCAATAACCTTAAGTAATCTAGTTTCCAGCGAGGTATTTATGTGTATGTATTTTTATGTATTTACCAACAAATAATATATATATATATACTTACATATAAAGGGTGGTCAGATTGGAGGTACTTTTTCTAGATCACGCATGACTACTGTCAAACTAAATACATAATTTTGTTCAGTATTCATTGATATTTCATAGTAGAAAGACTTACGGCTCAACAACGTTTACAAATCGTGCAGATGTATTACGAAAATTTACGCTATCGACTCATTTTAGGCTTAATGGCTACGTTAATAAACAAAATTGCCATAAAGCTGGAGGAATCCTCGGCCTATATTTCTTCAAAGACAATGCTGGCGCCAATGTAATAATGAATGGCGACTTTAATGAATAAACAACGGTTGGCTGCCAGAAATTGAAGCTCGTGATATTCACAACATTTGGTTCCAACAACACTGCGCTACTTGCCATACAGGAGGTGAAATAAAAGATTTACTGCGTCGTCGTTTCGGTGCACAATTTTACTCTCTTTTCGGACTAGTGCATTGGTCACAAAGATCGTGTTATATCACAGCTTTGGAATTTTATGTGTGAGGTTATGTAAAGTCGAAATGCTTTGTGGATAAACCAGCTTCGATTGAGGCATTGGAAACCAACATTACTAAGTTATTCCCAGATACCCTCCGAATCCTCCAGGGAGTAATTCAAAATTGGTGTTTACAGATGGCCGAGTTACGGCGCAGTTGCGGTCAACATTTGAAAGAGATTATCTTTAAAAAATAAATGTCTTGAATGGTTCTACACAAAAATAATAAAGATTGCCTAATTAATTTGAATTTTCTTTGTTTTATTTCAATTTAAAATCCCAGCTCTAAATCGATCACCCTTTATATCTACGAATGTGCTCACTTATTTTACTGTTTTTTGTTGATAAAGTGCGATGTTTCATATCTGGATCATACTTATGTAGTTTTCAGGTACATTTTAACTACAGGGTCCGGCACTCAAAGTGTGACAAATTAAAGAGAATTAATTTGGAAAATTACTTTTATTCAATTCAAAGTAAAAAATGTGTGAAAATAATAATAATAAATACTCGATAGGATTTTGCCTTGACTATGGCTTTGAGCTGGTCCAGAAACGAATCGCAAGCTGCCCAAATGTGACTTACAGGTATTTTGGTCCACTCGTGGACAATGGTTTTTTTCAGCGCCTCGAGACTAGTGAATGTTTAGTTCGGACCTTGCTCTCCAAAATAGCTTAAAGAGAATAATCCATCGGATTCGCGTCTGGTGAATTTCAGAGCCATTGTGTGGACGTTATGAAGTTCCGAACATTGTTTTTAGCCATTCTTGGTCCACTCGAGCATGGTAAGACAGTGCCGAGTTCTGTTGAAACGTCCATGGTCTGCCACCGAAATGTTTGTCTGCCCACGGCACCAATGCAACCTCCAGAATACTTTCCCAATAATATTTCGCATTTACCTTGACGCCAGACTCGATGAAAACAAATGGAGAGCGCCCATCTGTGCTACCACTACCTGGGGCGGGTGCTGCCTCCTAGTGGCCAATCGATGACTTAAAATCTCGTATGAGCGGTTGGTCAAATAAACCCTATCGTTTTGGGAGTTTACGAATTGCTGAATTTGAAAAATGGTCTCGTCAGAAATCACAATGTTCGGAAATTGACCGCTTACGGCCAAGCGAAGCAACTTCTTCGCTCTGTCAAGTCTGACTTGTTGGTGCTTTGGTATGGCATCATGCGCCTTTTGACGTTGAGATCATCTTTCAGTATGCGGCGGATCCTAAGGTCAGATATTTTCAGTTCCTTCGCCATTGTATAAGCACCTCGTCGGGGATTTCGCTCGAGTCACTTCTTCACTTTTTGAACCATTTCACGTTGCAGTCTTTTGGTGACCACCTCGGAGATAGTTAAGGACTTGCTTGTCTTTGGAAAAATATAAAAATTAATTTTTTTGAATTTAATTTTAGGGTAGTTCTTAACACCATGTTAATACTGGACTGACTGGCAACATATTTGACAGTCGTATTCATACTTATACCTCATCTTACTGTTATAGGTACACGACTAGTATATTCCCTACTAGAATTACAATGAGGCATGCAGAACAATGAGTTAGGCCCGAATTAGGCAGGCCTTACTGAGGCACGCCTCACTATTACCTTACCAGGCCCACGTTAGGCAAGGCAAAGACTGGCATGCCAGAAAAATACCAAATTTGGTTGTGGTCACGAAAATCTGTGGCAGTGTCTCGCTTAGGCATAAATTGGAATACCTAACTGATTTGTAGAAGGGCATCATCCGGAGTATTACCGAAGTTCGGTTTTTCGAACCTGCGCCTAATGAGGCAGATGTGTGGCGTGACTTTCGGGACTTGGGCCTAGTTTGGTTGCCTTATGAGGCGCAAATTTGGAATGCGGTCTGCCTTATTTGCGCCTAATCACCGCCTTACCAAAATTTCTAGTCGGGTTAGTTTCTTTGTTTGCTGTTTGGGAAAAACCTGTTTTTATCTTGTTATTCTTAGATACATATGTTTATCTTTTGTTATTCTTAGAATATGTTTGGATTTGTTCAGCCCTGCATGATTATACTTGGAACTTACTTAACTATTTTTATTTATTATTTGTGAATGAAACCATTTCTCAACTAGGTTCGCCATTGCCAACCGAAGGGCAACCACTATTGGAAAAAACCTGTTTTATCGTTTTACTGTTTGACGCCTGCTGTTTCAAACCTGTGCACTTCTGAATGGTAGTACAATCACCAACCCATTTGGCTATTGCTCAAATATGAACGAGACTTTATCAATAAAACGATCCGCGGATGACATATGGCAAAAATAAATTTTTTGTTGGATGGTAGGACTATTATAAGCTTACATGGCGTGATATGTCACATAGTTTGTTTTCTGTGCTACTGTAAACAAGTCAAGCTCGAGTGTGTTTTTCGAATTTAACGATGGAAATTCAAGTTGAACAAAGAATTTGTTTGAAATTTTGTTATTCCAACAAAATTTCGGCTTCAGACGCCTTAAAAATGTTGCAGACAACCTATGGGGACTCTGCTCTATCGCGCGCACGTATTTTCAGGTGGTACAAATCGTTCAAAGAGGGCCGTACATCGGTTGAAAACTTGCCTCATGAATGTCGTCCAGCAACATCAGTAAACGAAGAAAACATCGGAAAAGTTTAGGAAATTGTGCTTGAAAATCGCACAAATCCCAAAATCGGTTAAAGCTGAATGTTATTTAGACGTTTTAAAGCGTTTGCGCGAGAACATTTGTCTTAAAAGGAAGGAATTGTGGGACAACAAGTCATGGTTGTTGCATCACGATAATGCACCAGCTCACACATCACGTCTTGTTCGCGATTATTTGAACAAAAATAATGTTAATATCGTTCCGCACGCACCGTATTCGTCTGATATGGCTCCATGTGACTATTTCCTGTTTCCCAAGCTCAAGTTGCCGCTCCGTGGAAAACATTTTGAGACAATTGAAGTCATAAAAGAGAATTCGAAGAAGGAACTGAAATCCATACCGAAATCGGCTTTCCAGAAATGCTATGATGATTGGAAAAATCGTTGGCATATGTGTATCGCCTCCAGTGGTGATTACTTTGAAGGAGATAAAATAAAAATTGAACAATAATTAACCGTTTGTGTTTTGTTAAATCAGTCTCGTTCATATTTGAGCAGAAGGTACCATATATACATTTATATTTTGACTCCATGCTATTTAGTTCCCTTCTTCACAGAACAATTCACTTGTTGCCACTTTTACTAAAGAGAAAGCCGCAAAGAAACCTAGTTAAATTGACCTGAACTGTGCTCATCAAAGGAAAATGTACTATGTACTATATGTACTAAGGAAAGGAAAAAAAATGTACTATATATGTACTTATTTACATATATATGTATGTAAATGCATGTTTGTATGTATGACTTTGACGGGAAAAGCAAATGGAATAAAAATAAGACAACAGTATTGTTTTGGTTTCCATGGTCTGTGAACCCTCAGCCAAACATATTTTGCCCCGAATTTTGTCCTACATGCGCCTGGGGTGGAAATTATTGAGATAATTTAATATTAAATTTTAGCTGCAATGCAGTGAGATTGAGATTTGCCTCTTTGTTTATTCCTATAAGCGAAATATAATATAAATAAATAAATCATTCCTTAAGCATATTTACGCATATATACATAAGTACAATTGTATGCAAGTATTTATGGAAACAGGTACGCAAGCAATTTTGCATTAAATTTTTTTAAATTTTATTGCTGCGTGTCTTTAGTGAATGCAAATTTGCCCTTGAACGTAAATACATAGTTGGATGTTTTCTGTTAAGAGTATTTCACTAAAATATGACTGACCTAAATACCTTTTATTCTGTACCTTTGTCTAACAGTTCATGAAAGTCTCTTGTTTAAAAAAATTAGAATATTTTTTATTTATTTACAATATTTATAAAAATGAGAAACAACAATACAATTGTTATTGCACAGCAAAAAAGGAGCACTGGCTGCCAGGGCCTTCGGCTCACCGGTATGAAAAAAGTATGTGTGAATATAATTAATTATATGTATAAAAAGTATAGGAAATTACTGAGTTGAGATAGCAGTTAAATTGCTAACAATACGTTACTTAAAGCTATAGCTACAGGGAGTTAAATTACTTTACGAAGATCCGTTAGGGTTAGATATTTGGCAATTTTCTCAATGTTTTCGGGTGTAGTGGTTTTTAAGAGATCAATGGCGTTGTCGCAGTTGAATATGTTGCTTCTGATTGACGTGAACTGTGAACATTCGTTGAGCAGGTGTGTGATGGAGAGCGTTGACGCAGGACAGTACTGACATGATGGGGGGCTGATACCAGATAGCCTATACGAATGTGTGGCTATGGTATGCCCTAAGCGTAGTCGGACGAAAGCTTTGATATCGTTGCATCGGGATGATGATGGGTACTTGGGTGCATTTCTATCACCATTAATTTGCGTGTAGTGGTGTTGGATGGATTTCCATTCAATCATTTGTTTTATACGCTGTTGTGAAGAAATTAAATTATGCAAGTCCCTCTTGTCGAGGAACTGAAAAGAGATTAAAGGTTCTTTTCCGGCGAGCTTGCCACGCAGATCTGCTAGTTCATTTCCTGCGATTCCTTTATGCCCTGGTACCCACATTATTTTAATTTTGTTATGGGTTGCAGTTAACTTGTCACGGATACACGATATGATGTGGTTTTTATTGTTTATGTTGAGAATGGATGCTATAGTCGACATTCTGTCAGTGCAAATTATGGTTTTTGAAGAAGAGCTAAGTGCACAGTCAATTGCTTTCAATATCGCGATGGCTTCTGTTGTATAGACAGACGAAAATGGCAGTAAGTGTCCCCTTGACATGGTTTCGCCACTAGATTTTACAACCGCGAATGATATGTAATCTTCTGATTTTGATCCGTCAGTGAAAATAAGGCTCCATTCTGGAGGGTAAGGTGCCAAGCATTCGCGGAATAGTTGTTGGTAAATTCTAGGGCAGGTGTTTTCCTTCGGATATTTACTGAGATCTAGAATATTATTAAACTTAAGATAAACGATTTGTGTGAAAAAATATTGCAGTGGTAAAAGGAGTATTGAGTATCTTGCTTTTTAAAGAGCTGTGAGAGTTTAAATTATGGCCCTCCATCATTCATAAAGAGAACTTAAATATTTGGATAGGGACTTAGGGCTAAACTACGAGTATATCGACAAAAAACTAAATCCTAGTTCTTCCAGGCGATATACTAAATCGAAGGAATCATGCTTGTATTATTTACTCTTTTCATTCAATCTTGATTCCTTAACCTCAATGCCTTGTAATGTTCAAGATAGAATTAGAGAATTCACGACATGGGCAAAAGCTGTTATTAATATTGAACTAATCTTGAAAAGTGTCCCTTCTAAGAACAATATTGCCAATTACAGATCAGTTTCCAAATAATACCCGGTTTCAAAATTATTCTGATGAAAAATGAACTTAAGTTCAAAAAACTATGAAATCAGCCAATTCAAAATTCCCCATCTTTAAGAAAAAACACTATTCATATAAGATCCAGACGCCATAGCTTCAAATCGTGCCAGTTTAAGATTTCAACTACTTTCAAGATGTCAAGATGTTCAAGAGACTTAATAGGGAAGGATTTTGGTAGCTCATAAGTTTTCCTTCAAATTTCCTCTTTTATAATTCTATAGATTCCTTAGCTTTCTGACAGGTTGCGTTGCCCTATTGAATCCGTTTGCTTTCGGGAAAAATATCAGAAAATTGCGGACAGAAGAAGGGGACTGCAGCTTTCTCGAAAAATACCTGTCTTATAGTATATCTATGCCAACACAAAAAGCTAACAGAGCTCGAATTTTTGTTATGGAAAAGGCATACTATGGTACTCAAAAAATGCGATTTTTTCGAAGAGTCTCGGCAAAGCTCTCGCTATTTATATTCGCTGTGGGACTGTATAGTATAATTCCTTATAACGAAATCTCAATGACCACACCTGATAACTGACTTATTGGCAGACAAGCTGCTGGTTGATTTGCGAAAAAATAACTGTACATTCGGAGATTATAGAAATTTCTATGGTAATCACTCCTGTTTTCGGTTGGTCATTGAATTAGACGCAGCTTAAATTTCTTCGTATTGCGTGGACAAGTGTAAACTTTCGTATTGAAAAAATATCAAAAATAAACAAATAAAGTGTTTTCGAGCTACAGTTGAAGAAAAAAATGGGAAAAGCTGCTGTTATGAGCTTATTGGAACATCAAAAAGTAGACTTTCTTCACTACCAAGGACTGTCAATCGGAATATTGCCAAACAAATAAATCGCAGCTCCAGAACTGTTGACAGATATTTGAAGGATCCAGAGGCACGTGGAAATAACTTCAAAGGGGGAAAAAACATTATCAAAACAAGCAGTACGCCAAATTGTTAGAATTGCTTCGAATTCGACTAAATCTGCTGCTAAGATCAAGGAATTGGCCGGAGTAAAAGCAAGCCTATCAACTGTTCAGCGTACGATCAGAAATGCAGAACACCTGAAGCGTCTAAAAATCATGGAAAAACCCCCTTTGAATGCAATACGCAAAGAAAACCGGCTTCAATTCGCGAAAGAATACATGACGCGGACTGTCCAATCTGACACTCGACTAAATGATTGGCGTTCAGTTGTATTTACTGATGAAAAACGTTTTAATTTAGATGGCCCTGATGGATTTCAATATTATTATCACGATTTGCGGAAAGATGAGCTATATTTAAGTCGCCACCATAGCCGAGAAGGGGGAATAATGGTGTGGGGTGCTATCGCATTTTATGGAACAATTAACTTGATTTTTATCGATCAAAAGATGAACGACGATCGCTTCAAAACATTGTTGGAGTCCGTATTTCCAAAATTAAAAGATCTCTTTTGACCAATTTCTTGGATTTTTCAACAAGACAATGCTCCTATACATAACTCTCGAGTAGTAAAATCTTTTATTTCGAGTCAAAACGTTAATATCATGACCTGGCCACCATATTCTCTAGATCTTAACGTAATTGAAAATGTTTGGGGCTGGCTAACACGGATAATAGGAAGAACGAAGGAAACATTAACTGCAGATATTAAACGTGCTTGGAG
The DNA here is from genome assembly GCA_037575425.1 of Anastrepha fraterculus. Taxonomy (NCBI): domain Eukaryota; kingdom Metazoa; phylum Arthropoda; class Insecta; order Diptera; family Tephritidae; genus Anastrepha; species Anastrepha fraterculus. Next base: position 76,086 of record JAYXIM010048706.1, read on the forward strand.
CGAGATTTCCTTGAACTACATAGATTCCTTGTATCATTCTATGAAGGACCGGATTTATGAAGTTATTACTAACAAAGGAGGCAGTACTCATTACTGAAATTATTTTTTTTGTTTTATTTCAAATAAATCAAATAGTAACTTAAGTTAAAATCCAAATACTTTTCTTGTAAAAATTAAAAAGCCAATGTGCGTCTATTCTAATGACCAAGAAAAATTCGCCTTATTTTGAGTAGCTTTAAGAAAATGTTTTAAAAATACAATTTTGTTAAATATGTATAATCATTTGAATATTAGGTATATTTAAAGTATCATTAAATAAGAAATGTTTTTGCATATCAACATCTTTTCTATCGTCCTTTAATAAATAAATATGAAGCAAAGTTGTATGCAACTAAACATGCGTCTAACCTAAGACCAGCAGTGTATAAGGCGATGTAAAATGTCTGGCTTTTGGAGCTTTTGATTTGGAGCTTTTTGATTGCAATTTTGTCGCATAGGCAAATCTACGTGCGCCTCACTGAATAACTCATTTGACGACAATTAAAACAACAGTGACAATGTGCATTTACGCCCTACACATCGCTATATAGCGGCTTTTGCGTCATCAATATATTCCAAAAAGACTTCAGGCTCAAAATTTCTTCCATATATCTTCAAAGCATTTTTGTTCAGGGTAATCAGCAAAAATTTAAAAGGGAGTTTTTTTATTAAATGGAGTTTTTTGCTACATCGTTATACCGGGGTTTCACTGTATACGAATTATTGTATCTAAAAACGGAGAGTATTAAAATTAAACAAGGATTGATTTTAAGTACTGATTGAATATATTTTGTATATATCTAAAACTAGATTTTTAAATTCAGATATCTTTAAGTAGCATTTAATTTGCCCCTGAAGTTGTGTAGACAATTGGCATGCATACTCGTAAGTAGACACAAGGCTCCTTATCTTTTACAAGCAGCGCAACTTCATTACAACAATTCCATTACATTATTCAACATGAAGCCTTGTTTTGCAATAATTTATTTATTTTGCAGTTTCGATCGCCGGTGTTTGGGAAAGTGTGAAAATGTAGTTGAAATGTTGAAAAGATAAGGCATACACTAATAACACAAGGCAATCAGCCTGTTGCTAGTAATGCACAAAATACAGTGTGGGTGAGTGTAAATAGGCAAAGGTTTATGTAAACCAATGAGTACTGGTTTACGAGTACAAATGTTTAAGTTCATAAATTCTTTTACAATTTTTGCCAGTGACAACACTGAAGTTCAGAAAAGAAAATCGTCAATACATTGACGCAAAAAATATTTAGCAAATATTTACTAGATGTAGTAGTTAGAGGAACCATTGAGTAACAATATCACAGAAGTGCAGGCACTCAAAAGTTGTAAAAGATTCCGACTTTATTCCTTGGTCATTAAACAATATTCCTAGCATTTCCATTTGGTCATTTCTGCACCGTGCCAGTGCCGGTATTGTTTTCATTACGGGAAGATTTTGAGCATAAGCGATAATTTAAATGAAAAAGAATCTATTTGAGAAATAATTTGTATTGAAATAATTTAATTAATTGTCTACAAATCAGTTTCGAAATTCTGTATTCTATATTTTTATTTAATCATTTCCTCTCATCATTTTATTATTTCCTTTTTTATTAAATTTAATGCTTAAACTCTCTCCCAACCCAGCCGAGACGAAGAGCAATAAGATTGTTGTTTTATATAAAATTCCCACAATGTTATAAAACAAAAAAATATGAATATAAATATAAAAATGGTGTGTAAAATACTATAATTGATTTCTCTATTACGATTCACCACATAAAAACCAAAATATTCGATGCCCTCGCTAAAACTACGTTATTGTATGGATAAACCACCTGGCATATTATAGGTTGGTACTATAGGATGGTTCGCAAGTTACAATCATTTGTAAACCAATGTTTGTGGCGTATCCTGAAGATCTGGTAGCCACGAACAATTAGTAATGACAAGTTGGGCATCTACATATATGTTTAAAATGGCATTGAAGCTGATATGAAGATATTAAAATATGGTTGGAGCGGATACACGCTCACGAAAGATGTTAGTGAAATCCCGCAAGCTGCGCTACATTGAAAATCCCAAGGCAGACGAACAAGGGGCAGGCCGGGAAACACATGGCGCGTACTGTCGGCAATGAGATTGGAAATTTCTTCACTGAGCTTAGATTTATAGCGAGAAGAATTATGCGCAATCATTTTTCGTTTGTTTGTAATTTTTTGATTATTTAAAGCTTTTACTTTACTTTTCGTTTTATGAATTGACAATATTTATACATTTCCAAATTTATATAAAATATAATATTTTCGCTACAGTTAAATGGCTATGAAAATTGTTTTTTATCGGGAAAAGATGTGAGATCATATAGAGGCGCTTGCTGCGACACAGATCACTATCTCGTGGTGGCTAAGTTACGACAACGAATTTCAATAGTAAATGACAACAAAGGCTATAAAAAATTAAAGTGGAATACAGATGAACTTATACATAATGAAGATATGAAAGCAAAGTACAAAGATACGATTGAAAACATTTTATTTAATGAAAATAGCACAAATAATGACTCAACTGAATTAGATATTGAAGATCAATGGAATAAACTGAAAGCTGCAAACATAAAAACCGCAAAGAATACTATTGGAGAGAAGAGATCAGTAATGAACGAATGGTATGATGAGGAATGCAGAGCAGCTAATTATGCGAAAAAGGAAGCTAGAATAAAATATATGGAAAGAAACATACGTACAAATAGATTATATAATGAAAATAAAAAAAAGAAGCTAAGAAAATAATGCGAAAAAAGAAAAAAAAAACATACATGAAGCGGCAAATTGAAAGCGATTTTAGAAACAAAAATGTCAGAGCTATGTATCAGAACATCAAAACACAGACTAAAACATTTCAACCTCGAACAAATATATGCAAAGCAAAGGCTGTTCCATAATCAGCGAAAAACAACAGGTAATAGATAGATGGAAATAATATGTCAACGAACTACTTAACAAAGAAAACTACGATAATACAAGTAAGGAGGAACAAGTAGTACATACGGCCGAAGTCTATGTTGAAGAATCTAGCTTTGACGAAGTACTATTGGCTATAAGAAAACTTAAAAACCATAAAAGCTATGGTGAAGATGGAATACCCGCAGAACTTCTGAAATATGGCGGACATCAACTACATAAACAAATATTCACCTTAGTAAACCAAATATCGTTGGGCATCATAATAGTATGTACCTATACACAAAAAAGGACATAAAACTGAATGCGAAAATTACAGAGGCATATCATTTCTTAATACAGGTTATAAAGTATTTACTAACAGTCTATTTGAAAGACTGAATATTTATGCTGAAGACATCCTAGACGATTACCTATGTGGTTTTAGAAACAACCGCTCAACGATTGATCAAGGTTTTACTATCCGCCAGATATTCGAAAAGTTTTACGAATATAAAATTGATATATTTTGCCTCTTTGTTGACTTCAAACAGGCATTTGACAGTATAAATAGAAAACAAATAAAATACTGCTTTCAGAAAATTGGAATACCTTTGAAGTTAATTAATTTGATTCTCTGTACATTGTCGAACACAACAAGTAAGGTACTGGTGCAAGGAAGCCTATCAGACCCATTCAAAATCATATCCGGAGTAAAACAAGGAGAGGAATTGTCATGTTTAGTATTCAATTTAATCCTACACACGACTGTTCAAGAAATAACAGTATTAACACGAATGGAACATTATTTAATAATGATTTTCAGATATGTGCCTACGCTGATGATATTCTTATTATGGCTAAAGACTGAAACACTCTTACACGCGTCTTTAAATTTATTGATAAAAATGCAAAAGCTCTGGGACTACATGTAAATACCGAGAAAACCAAATACATGATTCGGTCAGCCAACAACACGACACGCGATGACCTAAGTACTCGTATAAACAACTTTGTTTTCGAAAATATCACTGAATTGAAATACTTGGGTTTTAAACTATCAGCAGATAAAGATTTGGCGGTAGCTATTAACGACAGAATCCAAGCTGCAAATAACGCCTATCATGTTAACGTTAAACTATTTAAATCAAAAGATTTGTCCAGAGCACAGAAAATAAGAATGTACAAAGCACTGATACGACCCGTCCATGGCGCAGAAATATGGACGCTGAAAACAAATGATATTCATCAGCTGATGTGCTTCGAAACACGTATCATAAGGAAAATATATGGTCCGGTTGCAACAATAGATGGCAGCTACTGCATTCGCTACAACAATGAAATCAAAGAAATTGTTCAAAGGCAAAATGTAAAACGTTTTATCAAAGCCCAACGAATTAGATGGATTGGGCACGTACTGCGCATGCCGAAAGAGCGAAATGCTAGGAAAGCTTTTATTTTAACCCCCATTGGAGGAAGAAAAAGAGGACGCCCACGAAAGCGATGGTTAGATGACGTCGAATCAGATCTTAAGCAAATGAACGTAGACAATTGGAGAGATGTAGCCATGGATAGAATAAAGTGGAGAAAAATTGTTGATGAAGCTATGGTCCACCACGGTTTGTGAAGCTAAGAAGAAGAAGAAAAGAAGTTATCACGAAAAGGTGTTTGAAAGCCAGGGAGTATATCTGTATGTTTTTAAAATTAAAGTATGCTTTAGAATGAGCATAGTACGAATGAAATGTAGATATAGTGAAATACGAATGAATTTCAAGGCTTAGTGTTTAAAAAATCGCGAGTTTGGATTTTTTTAAATAAATTGTTTAGTTTGCTTCTCCGCATTGTGTAATTTTCAAATTCAGCTTCGACATTATTTCTTATAAGAGAAAGTTTTACATAGTGCTAACGCATCCTTATATCATAGTTGGTGTAAACACGCGAAGGTAAACTGCATAGTTTTCATGTTCCACCTGGCCCTATTTTAAAACTGTGGAGTACAATTTTTGCCCAATGATTTTGTGTTGTTATTTCTTTGGCATCCTTAATTTTTTTCATTTATGGGGAGTTATAAAAAAGCTTTATTATTTAAAAGCAAAAACAAATGTATGCTTTTGAATAATAATCCGGCGAAATTTATACAAATCCTATTTTTATTGTTTAAATACTTTTTTATTTATTTTTTTTTTTGAACAATTACAATCAACAATTAAAAGTCAATAGGCTGAAAGCGATTTTTACGGTGACATGCCATTTGGCGGAGCCAGTCCAGTTTTTGAAAACCGTTTCAGAACTACTTCAACAATTAGTTGCAACGACTGGGACGATGAAGTCTGTGAAGATGGAATGAAACTTTGTTGATAGTTAATTTTTTTAATTAAGAATAGATTTGCATACCAGGGTAAGTTCCGTGAACAGAAAATATCCTTATTAATATCAAAAAATATTTTCTAATTACATATCCCTTTATTATCCTATCTTTCATTCCGATATCCTGCGAAATTGTTTGCAGTGGTGGAATTTTCTGCTATTTTATTAAAAAATGATTGGCCGCTTAATCTTACAACATCAGTTCATTTCACTTATGCAAACTTTTTTACGTGTTTTTTTCCTGCACGGGAACTCGCAACATTTCTGATACATCCAACTAGCTAATTTTTTGCTTGAATGCATTCCGACACGCGCCAGTCAAATTAAGGAAGTATTTGTAGACTGCTATTTCATTTGCTTTGCTTTTGTGATTTTTACCGTAGCAACCATTGTTGGAAAATATTACATTTTGCATTTGATTGTGTAAAACCATTAGAAATGTGCGATTTTCTAAATTGTTACGCTTTGTGGTGTTACACTCACAGATAAGGAGAGACAGGGAGGGGAGAGAGGTGAATAGTGAGAAGGATATAGATGTGAAGAAGATATATTCACTGTACGTTTATACTCGTATTGTTATCGGTAGTTACGCGTTCATGGCGACATTATTTTGCTTTCGCTTTTAAATATGTTATTTATTTTGTTACATTTGCCCTTTTTTGTGCTTTGATTGCCACTATTGAGGTCCAGAAATCGCAAAAACACAATACGAATAAATGTGCACAGAGCGCACACCGCCCTCAAATAAATATACAGTTATGACGGTAACAACCAGTCCTGCTTGAAAATAAAGCATTGCAAATTATTGATGTTTTTTTTCAAATTAAATCCTTTTTATTTAGATTACATTACGCATAAAATATTTAGCTTCATTAAAGCTTAACTACTTTTTTTGTTTTTGTTTTTTGCTTTGGCGGTGGAGGTTGGGTTAATATACAGGGTGAACGATATGAAATGTTACCTATTCAAAACACCATAACTTTTTTATGTGAAATTAGTTTGTATTGATTTCAAAGACAAAATTGTTCAAAAATGATTACAATTTTAACATATATTCACTTTAGCTCGATATGACCACCTTTTGCCTTGACTATAGCCTTCAAACGGTCAAGAAATGAGTTGCATGCGGCACGAATGTGGTCTTGAGGTATTTTTCCCCATTCTCGTATAATCGCTTTTTTCAGCGCATCCATACTGCCATACTTTTTAGTCCTCACCTTGTTCTCCAAAATGGACCAGACGAAATTTCGTTTTTTATTCTTATCTATTTTAGGCAGAGGTGCATTGAAACCTGTCGTAATGCATCGCATTGTTATCTTGACTACATTATTTACTTTACTGTCTGCTGCTGTACTATTCGTACAGATCGTCGTTTTATTTTCGTCAATAGTTGCAAGGAGCGTCGCTGGGTTTAGCTTGTTAATGTTCCATTTGCGAGTACTTTTATTTATTTATTTTTCATTGGTTTTCCATTTCAATGCAAAATGTGATGTATTCATGGTCACTCCTATTGTAATCTTCCAGGACTATCCAGTCTTTAGTAAAGGTGACTATGCTTTCCAATGGTAGCGTTATGTCAGGTGTGGTGTCTTCGCAACCTGGCTTTTGATACGTAGTCGATCCTGAATTGAGCACCACTAAACCTAGTCTGGCTGCCATGCCTTCGTCTACCTCTTGGGCTTACCTTAAACTAAGGGCTTTGTCTTCAATACTTTTCAGTTTCCGGGTGAATTCATCTATATTATCGTTCGGTGTAAGGTAACAGTTTCTCATTGTGAATTGGCTGCTTTGAACATAGACGAAACCATCGCCTGATACTTTTTGCGATATTTGTGGCCCTAGGCAGCCAGATGGCGGCAGTTCCCGACACGTCTTCGATCTAAGCTTTCTCGGATTGTGCATATTGTTCGCTTATCAATACTGCTTGAACTTATTTTTCTAAGACCATCTGCTCCATTAGCGGGCCTGCATTTTTACTCCTGTGCGTGTTTGCTTGAAGTATAACCATATTTTGACATGTTTTTTTGTCACTGGGCATTCGCCCGAGCCTGGCATAAGCTTTATCTCACTGCGATTGACATCAGTACATAGCATCAGCACTTGGACTCTTTGGTGCACTCTTTCATTTTGTGCCAAGCTTCTCCGCTTCTATCTGGTCCTTTGCAGTGTGACTGAAGGTGTCCGACACCGAAGCACCGGTAGCACCGCTTCAGAGATGTGCTAGCGCTAATCCTTGCACTAACCCATCCGATTTTGATATGTTTTTGCTTGAGCAGCTTTTCTGCGCTTTCAGTTGCGGGAGTAACATAAGCCCGTACTTCTTGTCATTGATTAGGATTTGTTTCTTCGAAGAGTGGGGTGCGGCAGGACTTGGTGCATTTGGTTTTGCGGTTAAAGGAGTACTCCTTGGACAACACCTGGTTTTTGAGCTGTTGCAGGGATGTCACGTCCGATTTCTTTCGTTGATGTGCCCGGCAAGAGACGACCTTTGCCGGGGTTTTCAGCTCGAATACAACCTCTTCTGCAGTTTTTCATGACGTCGAATAGTCCATCAAGCTCTGAGACTCCGGTCTTTATATCCGTGGATGTATTCCTACTCTTCAATAGAATTGCTTTCACCTTCCTAAACACTTTCAAACATTTCTCAACGGCTTCCTCTTCTTCAGCTCGCATTTTGAGAATAAACTCTTGTCGCGAAGATGCAGTTTTTTCCTTTCTGTGTTTGCGTTCTTTGCAGTTACAGGGGGTTTTAACTACTTTCGTTATTGAATAATTTTGGATGATAATTACGTACGCTGTGAAAGGTCATATTTATGTGAGAATTACGAACTCATATTCGAGCGATAGCTTCAGTAAGCATTTGGTTCAAATAAAACCAAATTTTCAGATTCAATCGAGGTCCCTCAGAGGTCCCTCTTAATGGTAAATTAGCCAACCGGGATACCCTTAACATACCGACACAAATTATTGCTAACTGGCAAAAGAAAAATTAAATCTGGGAAAACGAAATAAAACGATACACAGATTTACGTGCGCTCTTGGTGCCCAGTCCCATGGCTCCGGCCAACTAGTTGTCGCACCACACAGGCCGCTTACTTTCAGCGATCCAGCAATTTTGTAAGCTCTTTTTCCTTTCCCTACTCTTATGGGACTTTTTTTTGTCTATGTATATTGATTTGGTCGGAATACCATAGGGAAGATTTTACCCAGATTGACTACGTCCACAATCAGCAACCCTGCCAATTAAGTTACATAATTTTTGAATGCAGCTAGAATACGGTAGGCAAGTAGAACAGGGGGGAAAAATATATAATTCTTAGCTGAAACAGTCCGCGGCAATCTGTTGTATCTATCAATATAAATACATTTCTCTTGTACAAGATATCGCTATATATATTTGTTTTCAAAATTATTGTTAAATTGAAGGTTAACACAATTTCCAAATATTTAAATAATTAATTTCTATTTTGATAAGTTTCCTTCATTTATTCCTGAAATATCGCATTTTTTGGACTTTTGAATATTTCCGTTGTATGGAAGGCAGGAGCGGTTATTGTACATACAAACTATACCAAAAGCATGGCTGGGCCAAGAAAGACCAGACAGATATTACAATTGAGATATCGCAATCCTTGCCCGAGGCAGACAAAATATTAAAAAGTTATTTTCAGTTAGAATTTGATTTTATCTATTCAAATGAGTTTTAACCGGCCTATTCTTTATTTTTAATTTTTCATGTGATTCACAAGCTTGAAGAATATTCATACTTTTATAATAATTGAAATAATTATGCTTTGTAAATTTTTGTTCCTTCTTAGTGTGCACCGGAAATATTTAGCACCAATAAAATATCACAAAACCTATAGCTGATTGTAAATTCCAGGGATAATTTAATTAAAATTCATGAGAGAACGCAAGCAGAAGAAAACTAATTTTTCTTAAATGCTAACACTTTAAATAAATTTAGTTTATGTATATTCTGATTTAAAATTAGTTGCACTCTAATAACTACCTATTTCTTTCTTCTCTCTTTCAGGTATATTTGGACCACTTCGAAATATCTTGCTAAGTAATTTCTATGCTATATATAAACAGTATGTAAGGTAGGTTAATTGTTAGGATGATGGCGGTGGTGGAGGAGTTGTCTGAGTGACCCAGCCCAGACCCAATTAGCTCAAAAGATGCCATTTTGATACACCACTTCTAGACCCACTGCTTTTTATTAGTCGAACTATCTTGATTTGACTCTGAATCTGCTTATGTCGTATATTATATTTTTTGAAATTTCTTTCAAGTTAAGCATCGATAATTCTCCAGTATTTTAAGTTATCCTTATTAGCCCATCTGCTAACGATTTGCTTTTGCAATAGCGTTGGTCCTTTATAGTCCTTAAATTAACCAAGTATGAACCCTATTAATCTACTTAGGTGGAAAATCGTCTAAAATGGAATTGCCTTATTCAAATAACATATTTGTAATTTCATCCCATACAAAAAAGTTTAGTCAACTGAAACTTCAGGTAATTGAATGGAGTACCCCAATTTTAATTTCCACAGCTTAATTGGAGGTAAACACCTTTTTGATATATATTAATCGTTGTTAAACTAGAAAGCTGTTTGGGGACTTCTTAAGTTTTAATTGATCATAGAAACTCTCGATCAAAAAGTGTGGTTTAAATTTATGGTTCGGCTGTATATTGTTTTGATCTTGTGTTAGGTTATTCCAGGTTTGTGAACAAAATCGGCTCATTTGCTAAGCAGCTGCTGCCAAAATCGTTGCGCCATATGACTATTGATCCGGCGAAAATGGCAACACACACGATTCCCTGGAGATAAGGTCACTCTTAACAAAGCTTCTTAGGAACTAAGACGAGAAATAAATAATTTAAAAAATGAGTCAATGAGTCGATATTTATCTGAGTTGACAGCTGATAAAAGAAATGACTACTCTCTTTGGAAATGCACAAAATATTTAAAAAGACCAAACTGTCACGTTCCGCCAGTAAAAAATGCAAATGACACCTGGACGAGAAGTGATAAAGATAAAGCTATAATATTTGCAAATCATCTATCCAACACCTTTCAACCGAACGAGAGCCAATCCGATGACTTATATCCCTCCTTAGATCAAGAAACAACTCTAATCCCACATATAACTGTGAGCGAACTGAAAAGAGAAATCAAGCAACTAAAAGACAAAAAGGCACCTGGATTTGATTTAATCACAGCGGAAGTATTAAAGCAACTACCCAACAAAAGTCTAGTAAAATTAGCCAATCTATACAATTCGTCGATCCGATTCCAGTATGTTCCAAGCCTGTGGAAAGTTGCAGAGATGATTATGATTGTCAAACCAGGAAAGGATCCACATCTTGTTTCTTCATACCACCCAATCTCCTTGTGGCCACAAATTTCAAAACTACTAGAAAAGCTCATTCTAAATGGCTTAAAATCAATAATTGAATTTCGCAATCTGATACCTTCACACCAGTTTGGATTCCGCTGTAAACACTCCACCATAGATCAGGTGCACAGAATTACAGCTGAAATAGAAAAATCGTTCGAAGAGAAAAACATATGCTCAGCTGTCTTCCTGGACGTCGCGCAAGCATTTGACAAGGTTTGGCATGGCAACAAATTGAACTCATGCCTGCCAATTCAATACAGTGCATTTATGAAATCGTATATAACTGAACGGTATTTTCGCGTAAAACAAGTGAATGAGTATTCCAAATTGCAGAAAATAAACGCTGGCATGCCGCAAGGAAGTATCCTTGGACCCCTTCTTTACCTTATATATACGAAAAATATACCAATACCTCCAGGCACTATGATCGCCACCTTTGCTGACGACACAGCAATCCTCGCAACAGGAAAAACCGCCGAAGTAGCTGCAATTAAACTTCAAATCGCTATAGACGCAGTAGAAAAATGGACGAAAATTTGGCGAATAAAATTAAATAGTAACAAATCAATTCATGTGACCTTTACCAATAAAAAAGTAAACCATCACCCAATAATGATACTAGGCGCTCCAATTCCATACTCAAATACTGGCAAATATCTTGGTATAACCCTCGATGCTAAGCTACGTTGGAAGGAGCATATAAAAATAAAACGAAGCGAACTTAATTTGAAAATATATTATTAAAAATAAACTGGCTCATTGGACGGAATTCAAAACTCTCCATATATAACAAAATAATGATAAATAAAAAAAAAAAAATAATTGGCGCGTACACTTCTGTTAGGTGTTGGGCCGAGCTCCTCCTCCTATTTGTGGTGTGCGTTTTGATGTTGTTCCACAAATGGAGGGACCTACAGTTTCAAGCCGACTCCGAACGGCAGATATTTTTATGAGGAGCTTTTTCATGGCAGAAATACACTCGGAGGTTTGCCATTGCCTGCCTAATGATATACAATCAAATTATCAAACCCTTGGGGCTGTGCCAGTCAAAATAATATTAACATAATTCAACGATTTCAAAATAAAATTATCAAAAATATTGTCAACGCACCTTGATACGTTCGCAATGCAGATATTCATCGTAACCTCTGCATTCCTACGGTCGCTGAAGTTATTAAAATACAAGCAGAAGCCCACTCTATGAAAATATAAAAAAAAGAGGTTGTCTGTAAAGTCGGTTTACTGACGATAGCTTAACGTGATAACGTCATAAGAAAATACTGATTGAATGGTTGCATTTTCAAAAGAAAATTTTAATTTTATTTGTTTGATAGATATTTTGTATGGATATAGAGAATGAGTTAACATTAACATAACATAATATACTTTAACATAACATAACATACCGCCGTCGTAGCCGAATGGGTAGGTGCGTGATTACCATTCGGAATTCACAGAGAGGTCGTTGGTTCGAATCTCGGTGAAAGCAAAATTTATAAAAACATTTTTCTAATAGCGGTCGCCCCTCGGCAGGCAATGGCAAACCTCCGAGTGTATTTCTGCCATGAAAAAGCTCCTCATAAAAAATATCTGCCGTTCGGAGTCTGCTTAAAACTGTAGGTCCCTCCATTTGTGGAACAACATCAACACGCACACCACAAATAGGAGCAGGAGCTCGGCCAAACACCTAACAGAAGTGTACGCGCCAATTATTTATTTATTTTATTTTAACATAACATAACATAACATAACATAACACAACACAACATAACATAACATAACATAACATAACATAACATAACATAACATAACATAACATAACATAACATAACATAACATAACATAACATAACATAACATAACATAACATAACATAACATAACATAACATAACATAACATAACATAACATAACATAACATAACATAACATAACATAACGTAACATAACATAACATAACATAACATAACATAACATAACATAACATAACATAACATAACATAACATAACATAACATAACATAACATAACATAACATAACATAACATAACATAACATAACATAACATAACATAACATAACATAACATAACATAACATAACATAACATAACATAACATAACATAACATAACATAACATAACATAACATAACATAACATAACATAATATAACATAACATAACATAACATAACATAACATAACATAACATAACATAACATAACATAACATAACATAACATAACATAACATAACATTACATTACATTACATTACATTACATAACATAACATAACATAACAAATTACCTCGTATTAAAGCACTTATCAACAGCTTTCATTTGATACCCATATTGTACATACACAACCAAAGGTTACCCGGGTCCACGTTTTGACCTATATCTCGAGACCCCAGTCACGGAGCGGCATGAAAAATACTCTGTACTAAAGCATTCACCAACAGCTTCAATTTGATATCCATATTGTACAAACACATTCTAGGGTCCACGTTTTGGTCTCTATCTCGAGACCCTAGTTACGGAGCAGCATGAAAAATACTCTGGACTAAAGCATTCACCAACAGCTTCCATTTGATACCCATATTGTACATACACATCCGAAGGTTACCCGGGTCCACGTTTTGACCTATGTATATCTCGAGCCCTATTTCCAAAATAAAATATAATCCATGTTACTCGTGGATGATGTAGCTTTCGAATGGTGAAAGAATTTTTAAAATCGGTCCAGTAGTTTTGAGCCTATTCATTACAAACAAACAAAGTTTTCCTCTTTATAATATTAGTATAGACAACATATCTTATAAGGTATATGGTAAATATTACCATACATTTTTTCCTTCATATATAATAAAAAAATTAATAATAATAACATTAAAACAACAGGTATTATTAACAAACTTGGTTTTATTTTAAATTCTTCAAGTGAATCAAATTAATAATAATCAATAAGAAGGCATATGCAAATACAAATACGTGAATTTATATATGTACATTTGCGCATATACATACATACATATATACGCTCACTTAAGTAGGAGAGAGCAAGATATCGAACGTTGCCGTTCGTTTGCTTTGTCGTTCGTTCCGCCCTTTCGCTTGCAGTTCATTCAATGCAATGAGCAAGGTAACACTAATATGAGCAAGGTAACACTAATATGAGCAAGGTAACGGCAATGAGCAAGGTAACTACATATGAACAGTAATGAGCAAGGTAACTACATATGAACAGTAATGAGCAAGGTAACGACACATTTTTTCGTGCGTGCAGCCTGTTAAATCGAATTATAAGACGTTATCACGTCAAAAAAAATATGACTATTGATTTCTTTTTTATTGATGAATCATTGGCTCCCTTTTAATTAGTTGAAAAATATCTTACTGGCTATAGAATATATGGAACAAAACTACTTAGCAACATTTAAAAATACTCAGGCTACGGATAGCTTCACAAGGCACATTACTTTGCTCACATTGGAATCCAGTCAAAGGAGCAAATTGGACATTATTGTGAAGGGTCTTTCAAAAGTTTCGGGTTTCAGTATTTTTATCCGAAATGCGGCCCTTAACACTTATATGTGAAAACTGCCCACCATGAGCACGTCTACAGGTGAGGTCCGCCAACTGTCTGTACATTAATAGAGACCTCGTCGTTGCAGATTTTTCAGCGCTACAACAGCAATATTCTCAGCAGAAAGTCCAGGTTTTGGTCTGCCAGTAGTTTTTCTATCTTCAGCAAAGCCAGTTTCTTGAAATTTTCTCACCAACATTTCAATTCTCGATTCCTTCGGACGAATATTTCCACAAAAAAAATCTTGAATTTCGCGAGATCGACGACATTCATAATAAGTTTCAATAATTTTTACGCGTTGTTCTATAGTGTAAAATCGAACACCTGTCTACTTAATGATGATGTCAAAGATTGCATAAAGAAATGTACCGACTAGGAATTATTCGCTATTGTCATCTAGAAGGCGCTTTGAAACGACCCTTTCTTTGGAATTTCAACTTAAAATATCGAGGACGACTATTGTAAGTATGGGAACATTAAAAGTTTATCATTCCAAAAGTGTAGGACAGTTAACTGAATTATTCAGAAGGCGAAATTTAAAATTGAAGGCAAGAAAGACAAATCTACTGTGCAGACCTTTTTAATTTATTCCTGATAACGCGGTTCATAAGACGGTAATGGTATTCTAAAGTTCAACGAACTCGTCCTATGCTTCTAATAGAAGCAGCACGACATGTCTCTCAAACGAACGTAGAATAATAAAGTCCAGATTTACTGTCTTTTTTTACAAAGCATACAGGTCAGCAAATAATTGACTGTTATGCCGAACAAAATCTAACGTTCTATACGATTTTTAAACTATGTAATTCATGCCCATAATGAAACTGACTATTTAGAGAGAACCCTAACTCCTGACTAAGAAAATAAATTTCCTGGTAAAAGAAGCATGGACATATTTATTCGTCATAGTGCTGGGGTCTATTTTTCTTGATGGAAGCTAACTTACCTCCAAGGCGTTAATAAGTGCTATTATCGTTACTAACACTGCAAATTGCCTTTAGGCAGACAAAATTTGTGCTGGCCGATTCAGACTACTGCAAAATTTAAAGAAACCCAATTTAATTCTAAATGCAACCAAAGTAACCAAAAACAGTTGATTTTATTATCGGTATATCTGTATTAACGGAAAACTTTGTTCCCAGGATTTCGGCATATTTGATTTGGGAAATTTACTCGCTAGAAAATAATTGTTGACTGCCCATAGAGAATGCGTGTTAGCAATATCTTCCTTTATATCTGTTAACTTACATATGAATTATGCTCGAATGTAGAAAATTTAAAGTAATTCTAAAATTGCCATTTAATTTCAGCTCAGCTTTTTATTCAGCCAGCGTAGCCGAGTACACTTGGCCGTGACTTGCCACAAGTAGGTCTAAACCTTCTAAATACAAAATCTTGTGCCACCGTAGCTTATATGTACTGGCTGTGGAGTCACAATCCAACAGAATATATCGCACCCTAAATACAAAAGGGTCACTACTCAAAATTTTCCACACTCGAGGTTGACTTGTTTACAGTAGCACAGAAAACAAGCTATGTGACATATCACGCTGAAATTTGCCATGTAAGCTTATAACAGTCCTACCAAAAAACAAAAAATTCATTTTTGCCATATGTCATCCGCGGACCGTTTTATTGATAACGTCTCGTTCATATTTGAGCGGAAGGTACATTTTGAGTTGTGACCCTTTTGCATTTAGCGATATGTATGTAAGATGGCAGCCAGCCCTGAATCGTATGTAACACCCCAGTACGAAGAAGGAAAGAGTTAGTCGTCAGCGTAACCTCAGCAGTAGCAGTAGTCATTTTTTTCCGATCATTTTTTAAACGAATTTTGTAATACATTTTTCTTCATATTGAATTACTTTTTTGAAATAATAAAAACTGTTCAAGCTTACATGGGGGCTCAACCGATCGCATAACATTTTTTGCATTCTAAATCGGAAGAATGCAGAGAAACGCAGAACATAGCAAAAACCTCCAATAAGCAGCAAGCAGCAGAAAAAAACGCAAAAGAAAACGCAAAGGCGCAAAACGATGCCAGTAAAGATAATGTCACTATTGATGCATTCGCAAAAGTCGTACCTAATTTTGACGGGGTATCTATTCCAATTCGGCGATGGATATCTAATTTTGACGAGAATGCTGAGGCTTATGAGTTGACAGCAAAACAGAAGTATGTCAATGCGCGAAATAAAATGAAGGGCACTGCAGCTTTGTTGTTGGAAACAATTACAGTCTCCAACTATAACTCATTGTGTGAAGCGTTGATAGAGGAATTTGACAAACCACTAAATAGCGCAGAGGTACATAAGCTATTAATACAACGTCGAAAACAAGCAACAGAAAACTTCCATGAATACGTGTTACAAATGCGGAAAATAGCAGCACTAGGTAAGGTTGATGAGCAGTCAATTATAACGTACATAGCTGATGGTGTTGAGTTGCGCAACGAACAAAAGTATCCACTATATAGTGCTCGATCCTACAAAGAGTTGATCAAAGCATATGAGTTGGTGGAGCCGTTGGCAAAACACAGCGAAGCAAATAAACGTCGGCAGATAGCAAGCACTCGTAAAGAAGTGGATAAAAGTAGTAATGACGGCGAGCGTAAAAATCAACATTGTTTTAATTGCGGGTCGACACAGCACAAGAGGGCTGAGTGCAAAGAAGACACGAAATGCTTTAAATGTAATGGCGCTGGCCATATGGCTAAGCAGTGCACCACCATGAAGCAAAACGTTGTAAACGTAGTATTCGACGAAAAACGCATGAAACAGCTGAAAATCAATAACAACAATGTGTTCTGTTTGGTGGACACTGGAGCAGACGTTTCGCTAATGCGTAAGAGTGTATATGACCAAATAGGTAGCAATTGTGAACTGCGAAAAAGTTTTGCTAGACTGTATGGCTTAGGCAACGTCGCCGCCGATGTGTTAGGAGAATTTACAACACAAGTCGTTGTTGACGAATTGAGTACACAACATACGTTTTTGGTTGTAAAAGATAGCAAAATAAATGTAGACGCAATTGTAGGGTACGATTTTCTGAAAAAGTTTTTGGTAATACTAAATGCCAAGGGGTATAATTTCTCACGATCACAAGATGACACAAATGCAGGAGAAACTAGTTACAATGTTTTAAATGTTCATAGCAGCAATGAGGTAGATGTGGATCCTAAATACAAAGAAGCAGTCAAACAGTTGATTGATAACTATAAGCCGAGTTTTATTCAATCAAACAGTCACATTAAATTAAATATTGTCCCGAAAAGCAACAATATTATTCTTCGCGAATCACCTAGCCGATTGTCAGTAATGGAAAGGGAGTTTGTACGTAAGCAAGTAGCTGAATGGCTGCAAAAAGGCATTATCCGCGAATCGTGTTCAGAAATCGCTAGCAAGGTTGTGCTGGCAAAGAAAAAAGATGGAAGCTACAGATTGTGCGTTGATTTTCGTAAGCTAAATTCCATGGTTATGAAAGACAGGTTTCCAGTACCGATTGTCGAAGAGGTTCTTGAGAAGATGCAGGGTGCAAAATATTTTAACGTGATGGACCTTGCAAATGGATTTTTCCATGTCGAAGTTGAGGAGCAATGCAAAAAATACACGGCGTTTGTCACAAAAGAAGGTCTTTATGAATTTAACAGGGCTCCATTTGGATTTTGTAATTCGGCCGCTGTTTTTATAAGATATATTAACCACATTTTTCAAAAATTAATTAACGCAGGTATAATGGAAATTTATGTTGATGATATTATTATTTTTGGAGGTACAGAAGAACAATGCTTAGACAATATGCAAATGGTATTGAACCAAGCCCAGCAGTATGGTTTGGAAATTAAGTGGTCGAAATGCCAATTTTTGAAAAAGAGAGTCGCGTTTTTAGGACACGAAGTTGAGAATGGGCGTATCTGGCCGGGGAAAAGCAAAGTCAAAGCCGTCAAAAACTTTGCGATACCAAAAAACATTCGAGACGTACAGGCTTTTTTGGGTTTAACCGGATATTTTCGCAAGTTTATCCGTAATTATGCTGGTATAGCTAGGCCCTTGACACAACTGTTAAGAAAAAACGAAGTATTTCAGATAAAAGAAGAAGAAATAAAGGCAATTGATGATTTGAAGTCGGCACTCATTGCAGAACCTGTACTGCAAATATATAAGCAGAACGCTGAGACCCAGCTACACGTCGATGCGTCGAAACATGGGTTCGGGGCAACGCTGATACAGCTCCAGAACGGAGAATGGCATCCGGTTTTCTACTGGAGTAAAAAGACTTCTCCCCAAGAAGAAAAATTACACAGCTATTTTCTTGAGGTAAAAGCAGCATACTTAGCCACAAAAAAGTTGCGTCACTACCTGATGGGTATACAGTTTACACTAGTCACAGATTGCGCGGCTTTCAAGCAGACAAATGCGAAAAGAGATATACCACGTGAAGTGGTTCAGTGGTTGATGTACCTGCAAGATTTTGCATACAATATAGAGCACCGATCTGGCAACAGAATGAAGCATGTGGATAGCTTAAGTCGATTTCCCGTGATGACAGTGACCTCAGAAGTTCAAGCCCAGATCGCAAGAGCTCAGAAGCAGGACTCACATTTGACAGCTGTAGCAGAGATTCCACGGTGTGACAAAAAAAAAAAATTAAATATACTTTTATGGAGACCTAGCACAACTTGTAGGTATAGTAAAACTAAGAAACATGGTATAGGAGAAATTTCCAATACACCCCCAAAATCTCATTTTATGGCCATAAAACCGTTTTTCCGTAGGTTGATGTGAACAATCACTCCTAACTTCGCCAATTTCCATCCGATTTCGAATTTGTTTTTTTTGTTCGAAAGAACAAAAACAAGCCTTTTTGACAGTGTGTTGACAATTTTTCTGAAATGACAACTGACGAGACTGTAGACGGAAGTATTTGGAATTTTTTTATTTTTTCTCTATTTTTTCAACTTTGACATAATTTTTACGATATTATCCGATATTGAGGATTTTTTTTAGTACCCTACTGTTATAGTAAATTTAATTTTGCGTCAAATGAGCTATATTTGACTGTAATTCAATTAAAATTAAAAGAGTTGTGTGAGTTATAAGATTTTATTTTTTTTCCACTAATTTGGTATGTAGGTATAGCTTACGCTAAATGTGAATAAGGACGTGTTTTGATGCGTTATTATAGATACGTAATATTTATTGGAGTGTATATGTATACAAAAGAGTACACTGTACTGCATACAACAGAACTGGTTAGAACTTACGAAAATATCTGACATATTATAGCACATTTTTTTTCAATAGAAATAGGAAAAAGCTCCCAAGTGTACCAAAGTTCACACTGTGCATTGATTAACAAAAGAAGTTTGTTATTATAATTTAACCTTATTAAAACGTCAAAGTTGTATTGTTTGTTTCATTGAAATTCAAGAGATATAAATCAAAACGTTGCCAGAAAAGTCGAATTTCTCAATATTCTCCGATGATGTGGCATCATCAGCCTTATCATAAGCCAGATGATTGTTATTTTTATAAAACGGACGTAAACGGTCATCATTATAAAGCTCGAAAGCACATAAAGTATTCTGATGTTGCAACTATTAAGAACCCCGTAGACTTGGACGTTATGATTGACTCAACTGCACGAATTGAAGGAAGTTCAACTCATTGCTGATGATGATCAAACTGATAACAATAAACCTGATGATGAAGAGTACTTTCCGTCTGGTTCTAAGTCTTCAGAACGACACATTGTATAAAATTCAGATTTTCAGGATCTTTCTCGTGATTTACTTCTATCGGGAAGACAATCTGAAACGCTCGTTTCTCGATTTGGAAATGGAATTTAGTTGATGACGACTTAAGATGAATGATAATGATCGAATTTCTTACAGAGAAGTATTCAAAACTGATGAAGAGAATGACAAATGTACTGTACCATACTAAACTCCAAAGGGCCGTTTCCAATGCATTTTTAAGTTTGGAACCAGTTCCGTTGTGTACTGCACCGTACCGCACCGTACCATACCGTACAGTGCTGCACTGCACAATACTCCAATAAATATTATGTGTTTAATGACACTTGTTATCATTTTCATGCTTCGAAACGCATACCAAATGTCGTAGTAAAAAAAAAGAAAAAATCTTAAAACCCACACAACTCTATTAATTTTAATTCAATTACAGTCAAATATAGCTCATTCGACGCAAAATTAAATTTACTATAACAGTAGGGTACTAAAAAAAATCCTCAATATCGGATATTATCGTAAAAATTATGTCAAAGTTGAAAAAATAGAGAAAAAATAAAAAAATTCCAAATACTTCCGTCTACAGTCTCATCAGTTGTCATTTCAGAAAAATTGTCAACACACTGTCAAAAAGGCTTGTTTTTGTTCTTTCGAACTAAAAAAACAAATTCGAAATCGGATGGAAATTGGCGAAGTTAGGAGTGATTGTTCACATCAACCTACTGAAAAACGGTTTTATGGCCATAAAATGAGATTTTGGGGGTGTATTGGAAATTTCTCCTATACCATGTTTCTTAGTTTTACTATACCTACAAGTTGTACTAGGTCTCTATAAAAGTATATTTTCACTGTCGCACAGTGTTCTTAAAGAAAAACCATATGAAAACTTTAAATTGAAAAATCAATTAGTTTATAAGCAAGTCGATGGGCAGGATGTATTGGCTATACCAAAGAGCATGGAGAACGAAATAATTAAAGAGACGCATAGATTTGGGCACATGGGTGGCCAAAAGACAATGCATGCTATACGACACAGCTACTATATTCCACATCTTGAAAAGAAAGTTCAGCAGGTAATTCAAAATTGTGTCGAATGCATTATGCACAACCATAAGCTGGGTAAGAAAGAAGATTATCTGCATTGTATTGACAAAGGGGACAGTCCCCTTTCTACCCTCCATGTCGACCATTTGGGTACTCTGGATACAACATCAAAGTGTTACAAGTATATTTTCGCTATCGTCGATGGATTCTCCAAGTATACGTGGATATACCCTACCAAGAGCACAGATGCACAGGAAGTTGTAAGGCACCTGGAGTCATGGGTGACAATATTTGGCAGTCCGCTGCGTATAATAAGCGACCAAGGCACAGCGTACACGTCGAAACTGTTTAAAGAATTTTGCGAAAAAAATAAAATCGACCATGTTGAGGTAACAACCGGCGTCCCAAGGGGAAACGGTCAGATCGAGAGAGTGAACCGCGTAATTATTTCGATTCTAGCAAAGATGTCAGCAAAAGAGCCGGATAAATGGTACAAATATACGTCACAAGTGCAACGCGCAATCAATTCTCACGTTCACTCTTCTACAAAGTTTACACCGTTTGAAGTGATGTTCGGTGTAAAGATGCGAAACGAAGCAGATATAGAGCTGCTAAAAGTACTCCAAGAAGAACTGCTGGTAGTCGCACAAAATGAGCGAAACCAAATCCGTCAGCAAGCCAGAAAACAAATACTTAAAGCGCAAGAAGTGTACAAATCCAACTATGATCGAAAACGAAAAGGAGAGCATGGATATCAAATATCCGATTTAGTAGCCATCAAAGTCACACAGTTCGTAACAGGTAAAAAACTGGACAGTAAATACATCGGCCCATACCAAGTAAGCAAAGTTAAAAGACATGGCAGATACGATGTGAAAAAAGTTGGGGACTTTCGAGGCCCAAGTCAAACATCAACTAGCGCAGATAATATGAAGCTATGGCGGTATTATGAGCACAATGAAGACGATCACGACGAAGAGTCATCTGAGGCATATGACAATCAGGATGACCGAGTGTAAGATGGCAGCCAGCCCTGAATCGTATGTAACACCCCAGTACGAAGAAGGAAAGAGTTAGTCGTCAGCGTAACCTCAGCAGTAGCAGTAGTCATTTTTTTCCGATCATTTTTTAAACGAACTTTGTAATACATTTTTCTTCATATTGAATTACTTTTTTGAAATAATAAAAACTGTTCAAGCTTACATGTATATTTTTCAATGCGTATATATTTATATATGTACCACATATCCTGCTTGGGTTTGCATGTATACACATAAATTCATATTAGATATCAGCCTTGTAGGTGATGCAATCAACAGCATACATCCTGAATCCTGGCGCGGGTTGATAGTGACATACTAACAGATTTTATGATGCTACAGGAAACGTTAGTTATAATATTAGATTTAGTGAAACGAAATCGAGATAAAAGGTGGGAAAATCCATAGCCGCGGGAAAGGCCACTAACGTGGCTGCTGACATCACTTCTTCTTCTGTAAATACCCACAAAATGGCGTATTTCGTTTTACTGCTCGTTAGTATAATTTAATTTATGCTTCGTAAAGTGAAATTTGAGTTGTAAAGGATATTTTTTTAGATAACTGGCATAGTATAAGACATATTTTTTTATTTATCCGTGTTTACGCAGGCGAAGATTATATAGAAGAATAAATGTGAATAGTTTTGGTATTTATGGTTAGCAAAATAGAATATAGTGCCACCTTCAAAATAAAATATGTCTTTGTTATGTTTAAAATTGCGTAGTATTTAGAAGTTCACAAAAAAGCATTTGCATAAGCACTGAATTTGCTATAACTCATTCAAAGGAATTATTTAAATTTAAGGTTACGAATAAAGTTTTAGCATTTTTTCCATTCGCTGTTGATAAAGAGGCAGTAAATACCTGCGGGCAAAAAGTAAGGTTAATTTATTTGTCAAACTTCGCGGGACTAAAATTTCGCTCTAGTTATTTTTTTTCATGAGTTGGCAGCACTGTTAATAACATCTGGGCCAACTTTCATGTGAATGTCATTATCAGTAATATATTTACGCTTGTGTTTACCAAACGACCAAGAGTGCATTTTTCGATTTTTACAATATCTGATTTGATTGAGCAGAGAAGTGCCATCAAATTTTGTTTGCGGAATGAAATTTCGACTGCGGAAACGTTTAGCATGTTGCAGAAGGCATTTGGTGATTCGACCATGTCGCAGAAAAATGTTTATAAGTGGTACAAAGACTTCAAAGAGGGTCGAGAACGTTTGGTACCGAAAACTCTCAATTTCTTGGAAAAAAGTCGTCGCGTTGATGTGTATGAAACAATGCTTTCAGACTATCAGGACAAGCTCAAATGCATCATTACGGGAGACGACCAATCAAGCGAATATCGGGAAGCAATTCGTCTAAGAAGACCAGAATTATGGGCCGACAACTCTTGGTTTTTGCATCACGATAATGCATCGTCTCACACTTCACTCGTTCTTCGTGACCATTTCGACAAAAATTTCACGCATATCGTTCCGCAACCACCGT
Source organism: Anastrepha fraterculus (assembly GCA_037575425.1). NCBI lineage: Eukaryota > Metazoa > Arthropoda > Insecta > Diptera > Tephritidae > Anastrepha > Anastrepha fraterculus. The sequence continues at coordinate 99,744 of JAYXIM010048706.1, forward strand.
ATTCGCCTGATTTGGCTCCGTGTGACTTCTGGCTATTCCCAAAACTCAAGAGACCACTCCGGGAACGCTGCTGATGGCTATACTGGAAATTGACTACTTGGCATGTTTCAAGGATTGAAAAAATCGTTGGCATAAGTGTATTTCATCGAGAGGGGATTATTTTGAAGTGGATGAAATTGATTTACAAGAATAAATAAAGATTTTTCATTTTACAGCCAAATTCACCTTACTTTTTGCCCAGAGTATTATCTCACTAGCTTATCATTATCCTCCTCCAGGAACCTTTTGTAATTCTTCATATATGTTCTTGTATATATATCAGATCTGTATGAATACCTTACTCGTTATCTTTTCTGGAGGTATCTAATCAGAAAGCTGTATAATCATATCGAAACTAATTCATGTGCAGTGGGTATCTGAATTCTAACCATTAAATTAAAAGGAAGAAAAAATTAAATAAATGTACTTTACCAATTATAACAGTAATAAATTAATTCAGAATTTAAGTTTATGTTTTTAGTTGCCTACCTACATATGCTACGTATGGGCGCTTTGCCTAAATGAAAATTTGTGATTACAATCAATCGTTTTAGAACATATGTTTTAATTTTATATAATTTGACAACTCACATTTTTGCATATATGTATGTGTAAATACAAGTGTACATTGCACAAACTTATGGCCATAACGATAACTATTGGCATATCGGAAAAAGGTTGTAAAGCGTTTATCCAATGAAAATAGTCTGCACAGTCAAGAGATGAAATACTTGTACCATCATCTGTACCAAAGCTTCTGTAAGGTCAGCTCAGTACTAGAAAAACCTAATGCTAACCAAAATAAACTTATAGTTTCTCATGCAACAATCACTAACACTGGAAAACAATATCGCGTTGTTAGCTCACTTCAAAGCTTTTGTAACAATATTTCTTTACATCGACCACAGTGCATTTGATATCAGCATAATGCTCTTTGCATAATTTTAAAGCGTGCATGGGACGACTTTCTGAATGGAATAACATTTTCCCTGAAAACCATGGCGAGCAAACCGATAAACGGGTTACCAGGTGGCGTAGCGTAGTGCAGTATTTGTTCGAGCTGGGTAAAGGCCTTAAAAATCACCACCAGTGCAATGTGTTTTCTTACATCTATATATTTCAAACCCATTTAAGTAACTCACACTTTAAAGCTCATTTGCTTCCAATGTGTCAAATTATATGCGGTGCCCCGCTTGGGGATATATTTTATATAATGGGCAAAAAGTAAGGTGAATTTGGTTGTAAAATGAAAACTCTTTATTTATTCTTGTAAATCAATTTCATCCCCTTCAAAATAATCCCCTCTCGATAGTCCAAATAGTCCATTTCCGGTATAGCCATCAGCACCTTCTTCGATTCAGCTTTTATCTCCTCAATCGACTCGAAACGCGTTCCCCGGAGTGCAGTGTGAGACGGTGCATTATCGTGATGCACAAACCAAAAGTTGTTGGCCCATAATTCTGGTCTTTTTAGACGAATTGCTTCACGTAAACCACGCATAACGCTCAAATAATATTCCTTATTAACAGTTTGGCCAGGTGGAAGGAATTTATTGTGCACCACACCACGAAAATCGAAAAAAACTGCCATCATGACCTTTATTTTTGAACGACTTTGACGTGCTCATTTCGGTCTGGCCTCGCCTTTAACACCATATTTGCTTGATTGGTCGATTGTTTCATGGTCGTAAGCATAAATCCAAGTCTCATCTTCCGTAATGATGCATTTGAGCTTGTCCTGATAGTCTGAAAGCATTGTTTCACACACATCAACGCGACGACTTTTTTCCAAGAAATTGAGAGCTTTCGGTACCAAACGAGATTTGACTTTTCGTAGGCCCAAATGGACTTTCAAAATGGTTTTCACAGATCCTTCTAATATTCCGATCATATCAGTAAGATCTTTAACAGTCAACCGACGATTTTTGAGCACTAACTCCTTCACTTTGTTGACGTGTTGGTCATCTGTTGACGTCGCTGGTCGTCCGGAGCGCTCCAAGTCATCAACACGTTCTCGACCCTCTTTGAAGTCTTTGTACCACTTATAAACATTTTTCTGCGACATGGTCGAATTGCCAAATGCCTTCTGCAACATGCTAAACGTTTCCGCAGCCGAAATTTCATTCCGCAAATAAAATTTGATGGCACTTCTCTGCTCAATCAAATCAGACATTGTAAAAATCGAAAAATGCACTCTTGGTCGTTTGGTAAACACAAGCGTAAATATATTACTGATAATGACATTCACATGAAGGTTGGCCCAGATGTTATTAATAGTGCTGCCAACTCATGAAAAAAATAAGTAGAGCGAAATTTTAATCCCGCGAAGTTTGACAAATAAATTCACCTTACTTTTTGCCCATAGTAGTACGTGCAAAATGCTGCGTACTTTGAATTTAAAGTTGATTTTCTTAAATGTATAATGCGTTTTTCAATACATGAAGCAATAGTAATATGTTTTTGAGTTCTTGAATAAATCTTGAGATAGAATGTAAAGTGACTCTATTGATTATGTGATTTTCTCAATTTAAACACAGTGTTCTCTGTGGAAATTTTTGGCGACAAATTGATACAAAAACATGAATTTGGTGTTTTTCCACAATTTCACGATATCGTACGCCTATCGTGCAGATCAGAAATTAGTATTCAAATAATTTATTTAATTATTGCACTGTTTGCTTATAAGTTCGAACGAACTTTAAAAGCCACTAATTTCTGCAGTCTAATTTCTGTAACCGATTCCTTTGTGACATATGCTGACTACCATTTATTACGAGTTCCGAAGTGAAGCCTCGTATGCATGAGTTCCATCAAAGAAGGTATTACTAATTATAAAATAACCACCAATTTACGCAAACCAGCAAAAGTGCTTGGATCTAAATAATTACATTCATTAGCGCCAACTAATGTTCATTGGTATTAGCAGCTCAGGTCAAATAATGTGATTTCCCATTCTGCTGTTCCTCCATCTGACTTGTCTAAATACAAAACATGATTCAATTCACGTCATCATTCAAAACTTAGTTAAGCGGTGCCATACATTATTGAACCAGATTTAATGGCTCGTCAATGCTTCAAGTGGGGCTTGATTCCCATTGAGCACTCATCAATCCACGACCTTAAATATTGAAGTACCTTAAATATTATCGTCAAGAGAAAAATTGTTTGTGCGTGTTCTTAAGTGTCAAGTAAGCTATGCGCATTATATATATTTTCGAGCGGTTTCCTTTTCCTAAGATATACACCCTAATAGAAGATGAGTGCAAATAAAAATTAAACTACATTCGTGGTTTACATCTAAATGAATAAAAATACTGTGCAGCTGGCTACGACTAATTTTTCCAGATATGTAGAAACTCACAAATCAGTGCTTTACTACAACTCATAAAAATACTACTACAGTAATCGGTTGGCATTTCTAAGACCAAAGAATGCCATTTGTACAATTATTGTGTGATGACAGAGTGGATCATCTAGAACAACCTAAGAAGACAAGTCTTTACAAGAGTGCTAAGAATGTGCTGGTGATACCAATTATGATTTTTGGAACATCTACAAATCATTTAGAAGCTTACAAACGTCAAATGGGCGCTTGGAAAAATTGTGCTGTGAAATAGAATATTCTAAATAAAGTTCTTAAGTTTTTTTCCATTGCTGTTTTTGACGTGATAACGTCTTATAATTCGATTTAACAGGCTGCACGCACGAAAAAATGTGTCGTTACCTTGCTCATTAGTGTTACCTTGCTCATTTGTTGTTACCTTGCTCATTGCCGTTACCTTGCTCATTTGTCGTTACCTTGAATGAACTGCAAGCGAAAGCGCGGAACGAACGACAAAGCAAACAAAACAAACGAACGGCAACGTTCGACATCTTGCTCTCTCCTACTTAAGTGAGCGTATATGTGTATGTATATGCGCATATGTACATATATAAATTCACGTATTTGTATTTGCATATGCCTTCTTATTGATTATTATTAATTTGATTCACTTGAAGAATTTAAAATAAAACCAAGTTTGTTAATAATACCTGTTGTTTTAATGTTATTATTATTTTTTGACGTGATAACGTCTTATAATTCTATGTAGCCGGCTGCACGCACCAAAAAATGCGTCGTTATCTTGCTCATGCGTCGTTACCTTGCTTGAACAGCATGTTATGTTATGTTATGTTATGTTATGTTATGTTATGTTATGTTATGTTATGTTATGTTATGTTATGTTATGTTATGTTATGTTATGTTATGTTATGTTATGTTATGTTATGTTATGTTATATTATGTTATGTTATGTTATGTTATGTTATGTTATGTTATGTTATGTTATGTTATGTTATGTTATGTTATATGTTATGTTATGTTATGTTATGATATGTTATGTTATGTTATGTTATGTTATGTTATGTTATGTTATGTTATGTTATGTTATGTTATGTTATGTTATGTTATGTTATGTTATGTTATGTTATGTTATGTTATGTTATGTTATGTTATGTTATGTTTTGTTATGTTATATTATGTTTTGTTATGTTATATTATGTTATGTTAATGTTAACTCATTCTCTATATCCATACAAAATATCTATCAAACAAATAAAATTAAAATTTTCTTTTCAAAAAGTATTATCAGTATTTTCTTATGACGTTATCACGTTAAACTATCGTCAGTAAACCGACTTTACAGACAACCTCTTTTTTTATTGTTACATTCTTACTTACTAAACTCTTTTTGTTGGCGGTGCTGCTTTCCGCGCCTATCTTGGTAGAAGCGGCTTATTTGTCTTGTCATTTCCACTGACAAAAATCTACCAATACAATGTGGAGCAAGAGCAGCAGCTTCAACAACAACTAATGATGTCACCACAACAAATAAAATATATAAATTACAATAAGCGAGCTGTCGTCATAAATAACTTGTCCCACTATTGGTGCTCTTTAGCTTGGGCTGACGCTAATCATTAAACATTATCACTTACGTACGTTGGTTGCAACATTTTGTCATTTACAAATGAGTGTTACTCATACGCCCAACCGGCCACAACCTGGCCCTAACTGTGTTCAGTTTATTTTTCTCCTTATATTGATTTCCATTATTTTTGTGCTTTTCCACGGAAGATAAATGGTTTTTGACCTTTTCGTTTATTGCTTTTTTTGTTGCTTTTTATCTACATAGTGTAAATATATAAACATAGCCACAACGTTGCTTCGATTTTTTTCATTTTTATTTACATTTTCGCCTGACGCAGGAGGGCATTGACATATATTTTTATTGACTTTTATCTACAAAATGCTGCGTAACATAGTGCTGAGTGTTATGTCATCACTGGTTGAGGGTTTGTAAATGGGTAGTATAAATTTATGTGTAATTTGTAGTGCGAAGGTGTGAATATCTGCAAACATATTATTTCAAGTTATAAGAGTAAACGCAATGCGATATGCGAGCATGCGAACACGCACATATACTCATGTACTTATTATTGTGGAATGTATCTCATCAGAGCTGTTATTTACACGAACATAAATGCCCTCTTGTTTGTTGGCACACACAGTCAAACAATAGAACTTATGTATACGCACACATATGCATACTCGTATTAATAAAAAAGTGTATCTGGCGTTAATAACCCTGACGGGCTCAAACCGAATTTCCCTGTATTACTTCCTAAATACAGGTGATGAATAAGAATCTTCGGAGCTGAGGATTGTGGCTCGAAAATTCGTGATAATTCTGCTACGTACTCCCAGTCGATAAGTCTTGTAAATGTACCGTACTCGCTTAATGTACGAGTATGTTTTACAAATTCCCATATGTGATTAAAAAACTGAACGTGTTTGTATAGGTATTGCTGGAGCATGTAAATAATTTCCTATTTATTTTAAAATTAGTTCCGATTTAAATAAGAAATCTAATTTCATATTAAAAATATGAAATAACAACTAATAGTTGGTATTCCGCAGCTGGGGATACAAAACTTGAACATGTTGATTTATGTTTTCCTGGGTGAGAGTACACACGAAGTGATATATGGAATTTTTATTAATATTTTCTACGCATATGAAGACGATCTTTTTCCTCGAACTCGACAGCCTCCAAGGTAGCCAAGCTCCAAGTTATCCTCTCATCTCTTAACGAGATGGCTGAGTCATTTCACCTAAAGGTACAATAACATGTGTTCCTGGCCATTACGACATTGAGGGCAACTGCGCAGTCGATGAATCAGCGAGACTCGGCACCAAATTGAACGATGAGTACATAGACAGTGATATAGGCATACCATTACAAACATGTAAGCTACTTATCCTTGAAGAAATCGTAAGAGCGGCGAAGGAAAGATGGCGTAATGAAACCACCTGCAGAATCGCCTGACAAATGTGGGCGATTCTCAATGCAAAACGCACAGGAATCTCTGCTAGGCCAAGAAAAGTACAGCCTTAGCACACTGATTCCAGTTATAACGGGGCATTGCTTAAGGGGGTCTTCTGGTCTCCAGCGAAAAAAAAAATCGATTTTTTTTGTTGTATGTGTATGCGTGTATTGCATAATTTTGTTGTATGTGTATGCGAGAATACGCCACAGAAAGGATTTTTTGAAAATCGCATTTTTTCACATTTTTCTGGGCACCGAAGTGTACCCTCCTCCGGCCGTTTTATCATAAACTTTATCTTTAAACGCGTTTCCACGAAAATCGTGTTTTTTAAGCATTTTGGTCACACTTTTCATAGTAGTTATACTCCGATTTCAATGGTTTTGGTCTTAAAAGGCTCGGAAAACTTACCGCTAAGTTTCCCCGTGTACGATTTTTGAAATTTTTTTTCATTCCATTTTTATAACCTTTTAAAGTTCAAAAAATGAGCAAAAAAAAATTTTTTTTGCAAATTGTTGCATAACTTTTGAAAAAAATTAAAAAAAAAAATCTGTCACGGGAAAACTTAACCAGGGCAACTCTGAAGACAACGCATATCTAATTTTTGCTTTCTGATTACCCAGGTGGAAAAACCGTGACCAAAATGGAGACCTGTTTCGTTTGGAGGTGGACGTCTTCAGCGCCATTTCAAGGTCGCGGGTGTTCATTTTTTTCAAAGTCAAAACCATTTTTTAAAAGCCAAGACATGTACCTTTAAAATAAAAATAAAAATTTTTTAAAATATTCACAGGATTTGTCACAATCAATCCCCAAAAAAGCCCTTCATTTCAGGGCCTCGAGACCAGAAGACCCCCTTAATCGGTAGGCACACCCAGAGGATGGATGTGCAAACATATGACTTCTGCAGAAGTTGTCTAGATGAGGAAGGGGAAGAAACGATCTCGCACTTTCTGTGGCATTTTCCTGCTTTATCCAGACGTAGGTTTATTAGACGTAGGTTTAGTAGACATTTTTTTAATTAATTGGATGATTTCAGTTCTGCAGGGATATTTTAAAATTTTTGAAAAGTACACACTTGTTTTAGGAGAGATAGGGGTCAGTTCCCTACGCGGAATCACAAAGGGTTATGAACCTGCGTGTGCCCCACAGGACAACCGCTTCAACCCAACCTAACCTTACCTGAGCTCCTATTATTGGAACATAGGTCATCCTCTACGCCGCTCTGTCAACAATCACGGTTTTCAGCTATATATCGGAATTTGTTCCACGCAAAACCAAGAGAGTTCATTTCAGCTTAGCTTCAGTGTCTCCAGTCGTAATATGCTAACGCATATCTCACCAAGAAGGCAAATTTTATCTATATTGTAAAAATTATATTTTCTTTATTCGCGACTGCCCTAGCAATGAAACCGTTCATTACGATTTTAGAGAATTCAAAGAACATCAGAAAGAATAAAATTTATGGTACGAAGTTCGTTCATTGATATCAAATTTAAGGTGTGCAGGATGAATGCCACCGATACCGAATTCTCAATAATATTTGGCTTATGCAGCCAGCGAAAACACTGATCAACAAAAAAAAACTTTCGGAAAATATCTTGGAAACCAACACTTGTTTTAAGACAAGTAAGACATGCTGATTACAAATATAGAAACCGTTTGTCTCTATCACCCACCGTTGTTGAGATATTTGGCATTGACCATTTATATATATTTAATATTGTATCAAAGCAAACAACTCGCAGGCAAGTCACAGTAGAGCATATATCGCTGAATAGAGTACTATTTAACATAAATACACATAGTTTAAGATATAATACACTTGTAAAATAAATAGGTATAACGTAAAGTTCCTTAAATTAAAAGTTAGCTTGGTTTGAATTTCTTGGCTGTAGACTTGCGTTTGTGCTGACAATTTGGCATGTTGCGCTGAAGTATCCAGCAATAGTCGGCTAACATTGCTGCACTCCATCGACTTTGATAGCGTGACTCCATCACCGAGATGTCCTGATGGAAACGTTCACCATGTTCATCACTAACAGAACCTAGGTTTTCTGGAAAGAAGTCGAGATGTGAGTCGAGGAGATGAATCTTGAGGGACATTAACTTGTACGCACTAATGCACTTCTGCACAATATTTACATAGTCAGGAGATTTATTATTTCCAAGGAAATTGGCTACAACAGACTTAAATGCCAACCATGCTTTTTTTTCAGTTCTGCTGAGTAAATCTTCGAAGTGACTGTCTGCTATGATCTTCCTTATTTGTGGACCTATGAATACACCTTCTTTCACTTTCGCATAACTCAACTCTGGAAACTTGTTGCATAGGTCCCGAAAAGCATCTGAATTTTTGTCTAGTGCCTTCACGAAGTTTTTCATGCGCCCCAGCTTTATATGAAGGGGAGGCATAATAACTTTTTCACGCTCAACCAATGGCACACGCAGGACGTTTTTACTACCTGGCTCCATTTTATCTATAATGGGCCAATTCTTATTTATATAGTGGTGCTTCTTATCTCTGCTGTCCCACTCGCAGATAAAGCAGCAGTACTTGGTGTGCCCTGTCTGCATTCCCATGAGAATAGTAATCACTTTTAAATCACCACACATATTCCAATTGTAATCGCGATAGCAAATTTTTTCAAGAAGTAGCGACATGGTTTCGTACGTCTCTTTTAGATGAGTAGAATAACCAACCGGTACTGATGCATACATGTTTCCATTGTGTAATAATACAGCCTTCAAACTTGCCTTGAAGGAATCAATAAATAGTCGCCATGCTTCAGTCTTATGTTCTACACCGAGGCTTGACATAAGACCTTGGATGTCAGTGCAGTAGCACATATTGTCACTCATTGCAAAGAACTGCACGAGTTCTTTGTGTCTATGTCGAAATTGTGAAGTTCTTATACCTGGTGATAGCAAATTAAACTTTTCCAGACGTGAACCTAGCAGTTCAGCTTGACCTTTTGTTAGTGCCAGGTCCCGTACAAGGTCGCAAAGATCATCATTATTAATCAAATGAATTTCATCATCATCAGGATTGTAGTCAGAGTCTGCCATGTTGCTGGAAGACGAACTTTCTTCTTGTGTTGCATCATCGACTCTGTATTCTGTAGGTGATGTTGGTATTGGACAACTGACTGGATCATGTGGAATTGGTTTTGAAACCGAGGGAATATCTGGATACTTCACAGATGAACGAGTCTTGTATGAGAAACCCGTGACATTTGTCAAACAGAAATAACAGTCAGTGATGTGGTTGCTTGACTCACGCCATATCATAGGAACTCCAAATGCCAGATGGTTGTTATTTTTAGCCTTCCTTATCCAACCCCGTAAGTTGCATTCACATGTCAAACAAATGAACTGTGGTGCCCATAACTTGCCGCTGTCAACCTTTGAATCAAAGTATAGTTCATAAGCTTTTCTCAGAAATGGTATAAATGTCTTTCGGTGTCTTTTGTCTGTGAGATTGCCGCACACATAACAAAACAAGTCTGGTGAATTGATGCAGCCTCTAGACGCCATTGTTTTCACTGAAAAAAAATAGCAAATATGTTATTAACTTAGTAAACTAAACTCTATTTTCTTATTCATTCGTAACAATAAGGGATTAAAAAATATATGTTTATGTTAATATCTTAAAAACCTGACGTGATAGAGAAAAACGGTTTTCAGATTTGTAATCAGCATGAAAAACTGCTTTAGAAAATGTAATCATCAAACAAGATATTTTTGGGTTGTTATTCAGTGAAACCTATAGTACCATAGTATTTTCACAGTTTGGCTATTTTTTTTTCTTATTACTTTTTTATAAAAGTGTCTACTAGCGGTCGGCTCTCAAATTGGACGTTCTGTTGAGAATATTGCTGGTGTAGTGAAAAGTGTTGCTAAATAATCTTCTACATCGACATCTCGATGTTCTCAATAACTAGGCATTCATGAATTGAATCTTCGGCGAATTTTAGCTGTAGATGCCCTCATGTACATCTATTTTTTACATATAATTGTTAAGAGCTGTATTTTCAATAAAAATAGTTAAACCTGAAAGAATCTAAATTTTTAATTGCTTTATTTTAAAGCATTATCTAGGCGGGCATTTGGAAATACCCTGTATATATAAATGTAAGTTTGAAATGGCTCAAAATCGTAGTTGATTTTTTTTAATTTTTTACCTGATGGCGTTGCGCATTTACTCCAGTATTCTTTTTAATATCTGGACAATTGCACAAATAGTGGAAAACTGTTTTGAGCTTAGTAAGTACTAAAAAAAACACCCTATATAACCCCTTCCCAAATTTCATTGGTCTAGCCTAAATACTTCCAGAGATATGAACTATAAAAAATTCCAGTTGTATGGGAGGTGCCATGCCCCCTTTTTCGTTATACGCAGTTTTTCTGGATGTGGTAAGGATTAATGTCGTATAACCCCTTATCAAATTTCAGTAGTCTAACGTAAATACTTTCAGAAATACGGACTGTTAAAACTCCATTTGTATGGGAGGTGCCACGCCCCCTATATATATCAAAATATTTTTTAGCTTATGACCATCCCGGTAAGGTATCCAGTTTGAGTTTCAAATTTGGTTACGATCGGTTTATGCGTTTAGGACGCAAGTCGATCTATAGATAAAAAAAAAAAATAAATAATTGGCGCTTACACTTCTGTTAGGTGTTTGGCCGAGCTCCTCCTCCTATTTGTGGTGTGCGTGTTGATGTTGTTCCACAAATGGAGGGACCTACAGTTTCAAGCCGACTCCGAACGGCAGATATTTTTATGAGGAGCTTTTTCATGGCAGAAATACACTCGGAGGTTTGCCATTGCCTGCCGAGGGGCGACCGCTATTAGAAAAATGTTTTTATTAATTTTGCTTTCACCGAGATTCGAACCAACGACCTCTCGGTGAATTCCGAATGGTAATCACGCAGCAACCCATTCGGCTACCGATCTATAGATACATACATAACTTATAGATGAAACAAAAAAATCATTAACTTAAGAAATATATGCTAGAGTCCGGAAGTTGTTTTTAACCAGAAGAAAAAAACATTTCAACCTGCCATTGCCATTTTATTGCAGTTCAGGACAACGACGGAACTACAAAGCAAAAATATGAAAATACAATATTGGCAAGTAGACTACGTAAATCTTCAAGAACGTAACCAAATAATGCATACACATACCTGTGCTTAAAAACATTCAAAATAAATATATGTTTGTTAGCACATAAACCTAATGTGCTCTCGGACACGTAGTCTCTGCCAACTAATATTTGTCAACAAGGTTCAGTAGCAACAGTGCGTGAAATAAAAACTCCAAAAGGCGACAGCCAAAAACAATGGGGAGAGCACTGGTGAACCAAAAAAGAAGTTCGTGAGGTAATAGTAGAGAGCAACAGCCCCAAACAATTCTTTCTTTCTTTTTTGTTGGCGAATGCTGGAAAGTTTACTTCAACATAAGCATCAAAACAGTAAGAACTCACATGAATGAAAAATGATTGGCTACGTGTGTGCGCATATGCACGTAACTTTGGCAAATGAAAGAGTTGCCGCATGGGATAGGTGACACAAAACAGAAATCAAAACGACAACATACGACACAATATGTGTCCATGCAACAAGCATCTGTTGTTTTGACTATACTGCAGTGTTGCTCACAATTGTGTCGAACTGTTTCTTTGATGAATGCACAAGGGAAACAAATATTCACTTGTAATATGTTTCTACACATAAGTATAGAAAACTGCTTTCTATTTGTATTTTTTTAACGATCATCCTTCATTGTTTTCCACCTACTTGCAACTTGTGCACAATTTTGTATTTTGTTTGCGGTCGGAAAATTAAATAAATTCTTAGTTTTCCGAATATATTTTAGCCTTTTCAAAGCTACTTTTTTATATGCCTGAGTCTACTTTTGGGGATAATACTATTATTTCATAAACTTTCTACACAATAAATCTACTAAGACCTTAATCTGATTTTTCTCTTTATTTGTTTTCCGAATTTTCACTTTGTTCTCAAAACTTGCTACAAATCAATTTATGTTTCTATTTAATTGAATTAGCTGTAGCTTGTAACAACTGAGACAAAGGGAAAGTTCAAAAAATGAAGAAAAGCAAACCATAAGAAACAAAGTAAACTTGAAATAAACTCTCGCTAATTCTTTTTATCAAGCATTTATTAAGTACATAAAACTTTCATATCGTGCTTAGTTTTTTTGTGACAATTGCCTGTGACAATAGGTTAGCGCCCAAGGCGAAAAAGAAATCACAAAAAGCAACTGCCACAAGTCTACATTTATTGCTAATGTTACTCATACGCCCCGCTGCACAAGTGGGGGAAATTGATTTCTTAAAACTCACAGCGAGTGCAGGCGGTGTCGAGACTTATAGCTAACAATAGTTAGCTGAACATGGTTGTGTTACTTTAAGGATGAGAAAACACCAAAGTTACACAACATTACTGACAGCTAAGAAGGTTTTAGACTTTTCAGAACATTTGAGTTTATTTTGATGAGTGCGCGAATTTAATAGTATTAAAAGTTGTGTTGCATAGATGATCATGAAAAATTAAGGATTATACAAATATATCACTAACTATCAACTGGAATCAATTGTAGTCACAAGTTGTAATATTTGTATTCCGCTGCGCAGCGACTGAGATTTAAGTTTTAGCATGGTTTTTATTTGGTTTCCAAACATAAAACACGTGTCAAAAGTCGTTTAAGGCAGTAGTCTGCTTTACAGGCTTCAAAAAATCGATTTTTTTGTTTTGTTTTAAATCTCTTCCAAAACTATCCAAGAATATGTCTTTAAAATTCCAGAGGCCAATTCGACATATTTTCGAAGCTAGAGCAGTTTTGGTGGCCGAGCGTCGAGCAGGTGCGAATGCTCAGGCAGAACTTTAAAGCGCGTTTTCTCGAGTTTTCATTTTCACAAGTGTTAGAAAACGGTGCCGGCGATAGCAAAAAGAATATATGTCCGATCGAAAAAAACCAAAGTGATCTAGCTTCAGTATTAAATTATCTTCTATTTGAACTAAAAAAGTTGGACAAAAGTATTATTTAAACTACTTGTTTTGCAACTTAAAGTCAATTTTTTTTCTTAAAAAAGTGAATTTTTTTTTCAAACTTCGAAAAAATTTGGAATTTTATAACTTCTTCGGTATTTTTTTAGTTCATAAAGAAAAGAAACTTATAAAAATTAAAAAAAAATTTGGTTCGACTGTTTCAGATGCATCGCACGACCTCCATCACCGGCACCGATTTACAAGTGCAGACTCCAGGCGCTCCAGAAAAATACTTACAACTTTAAAAGTTTCAATATTTTTTAAAAATAAATATTGTTTTTTAAACCTTAAATATAGTACACTATCGTCTTAAAATTCCGTTTACCGCAATCATTTCCTTCCCTTTCAAAAAAAATTGCTAAAAAAACGCTTTTTTTCGGCTTCTAAAGCAGACTACTGCCTTAAAGTATTTGACTCAAATTCTCCAATGCATCTTCATGTTATCCTACAAACGGACTCCAATTCATTAATCCATACTCTGAAGTGTTACACACGGCACTTAGCAATATAGAATAATTGAGAGAAGAATAGGTTGATTAAATATACCAAACTTTTGAAATTAGCAAGAATTTTTTTACACTCGTGTGCTAAATATTAAATGAAGTTGTTTGGTATCATCAAGAATCAAATAAGGGTAGAAATAAAATCTTGATAATTTTGATGTTTTCCTAGAAGTTTCACTACTTTGGAGCATGCTCAGTTAAAAATGCACACTTTTGAGTTCCAATTATCCCAAAAAAACGTTGCTTTAAAGCTTTTAAAGCGCTTACTAACGCGCATTAGTTCTCATGGTTCGAGTGAGTTTAGAAGCTTATTAATGTGGTTTCCTTTTTCTAAGTTACAAGTAAGTAAACAAACAGATCCAATAATTAATTGTGGAATAGACACATCTGTTGTAAAGGGTGATTTTTGAGCTATTATCTTTTTAAACAGTTGGTTAAAACAGCTGACGCACGTTTCGTGTTTTGTTTCACTGTCAAACATCTTCAGTTTGGTCCATAATTTAACCATGAATCGTCTTACAAGCAAACAACGCTTGCAAATCATTGAATTTTATTATAAAAATGCGTGCTCCGTTAAAAAATTTCAAATGTTCGAAAAATTGTGTTCAGCGACGAAGCTCATTTTTGGATCAATGGGTACGTAAATAAGCAGAATTGTCGATTTTAGAGTGAAGATCAGACAGAAGAACTGCAAGAGCTACCAATGTATCCAGAAAAGGTCTCAGTTTGGTGCGGTTTATGGGCTGGAGGTATCATTGGACCGTACTTCTTCAAAGATGCTGCGAATCGTAACGTAACTGTGAATGGTGAGCGCTACCGTGAAATGATATCCAACTTTTTTTTTGTCCAAAATGCAAGAGCTTGACTTGCATGACATGTGGTTTCAGCGAGACGGTGCCACATGCCACATGTGCTGTGTAACAATGGACTTGTTGAGAGGCGAGTTAGGTGAACATTTTATTTCACGTTCGGGGCCTGTCAATTGGCCACCCAGATCGTGCGACATAACGCCTTTAGATTATTTTTTGTGGGGCTATGTTAAAGTTCATGTCTATTCAGACAAGCCTGCTTCCATTAACGCATTGGAAGACAACATTAAAGCATTTATATGTGAGATACCAGCCGAAACATTGGAAAGAGTATGTCAAAATTGGACTAAGCGGATGGACCATTTGAAGCGCAGTCGCGGTCAACATTTGCATGAAATAATCTTCAAATTACTATCGATTTAAATAAAAATTTCATGCATTTTTCTGAATTTTACGTGTGCTTTTTTGAAAAACTTTCCTATAGCTCTTAAAAAATCACCCTTTAGACCCTCGTTCCCAACTTGTTTAACGGTTATTTACAGCATGATTATATCCAGTCTGTGCGGTTTAAGAACCTTATTAGGTTGTTGACGTCTAAGCCAGACAGTTGTTGGAGATTCTCGAACAACTTTTGGCCCAGGGTTAGCATTCTGTCCTTCCATAGGGCAGGGCATTCACAGAGGAAATGGAAGATTGCCTCCTTTTTCTCCGGTTGTGCACAACTGTGACAGTATGAATTGTGAGGGATACCCATTTTGGCTGCTTATTCTCCGATAGACCAAAAGCCAGTTATGACTGCCGTTCGTCTCCAGGCGTCCCGTCGTTTCATGCCTATTAATGCCGACGATTGCTTGGGGTTGTAGGTGGGCCATAACGTTTTGCTAATTTTGCATTTCATCTGATCTTTTCACCTGCAATCGGCGAATCGGAGGTATTTTTGGGAAATTGTACTCTTGGCTGCACCTAATGGTGTGCATGAGCGTTATTCAGATCCCCCTCTTGCCAGTTCATCTGCTTTTTCGTTACCTTCAAAGTTCCGATATCCCGGGGCCCAGATTAAGGTAACTTTATGGCTTTCACTCAAGGTGCTGAGGCTATTCCTACTTTGTTCCACCACTTTAAAGGTTGTATTAGCCGAACCCAGTGCCCTTAAAAGAGAAATCTGCCAATACTTCCGCCTGGAAGACACTGCTGGTATTAGGGAGACGCACAGATTTCTCAATTTTAAGTCTGTGAGAATATATAGGAGCTCTAACACTGCTGTCCATTCTACTGCCATCCGTATAGGCTCTAGTGTCGAAGTTGTTTAGAGAAAATCCCTTCCTTAGATGGAAAGAGATTTGCAAAATTTCTATTGAATGTTAACGTTGGGACGATGTAGTCAGTTATCGCCGAGATTAACTGAGTTTGTCACAATAATAGAGTGGCATGACCATACGTTTTTTCTTTCCAGCGACCTGCTTCATTTAACCTAAATGCACTCATGGTTGCAGTCTTCTTAATATGTAGGTCTATTGGAATAACGTGTGCCAGTGCATTGAGCGCTTCTCTAGGACATGAACTCATTGCACCGACCGTTATTGCACAGGCTGATTTTTGTATTCTGCCAAGTAGTTTGGTATTGCACTCTCTCCCTAGAGCTTTCCAGCAAACTACCGAACCATACAATAAAATAGGTCGTATAACCGTCGTAGATAGTGCAAAACACTAAAATTTTTTATTGGAAATTGTTTTTCTTTACAGAAAACAAAACAAGCTTGGATCTTAACGTTTTCAATTAGAGAGACAGCTATTTGGACTTTCTCGACAGCGTTTTTTGACTAACTCAAAAAATACCATTGAAACGCAGAGGAGGTGCTCCAACATTCTCGCGTTACTTTCTCAAATTACAGTAATAGTCTTCCAATTTTGTTTTTTAATCCCATTTTTTACTGAATAAAATAATTACTTTGAGTGATGAAAGTCTTTATTTTGCCTTTTACGCGCTGTATTGCTTGTATGTTTGTATACTGAACTAGACAGCTGCAAATGTGAAATATGATTGTCATACGACGCCAGTTTCAAATATTATAAATCTTGCGATAGTGTGATTAATTTTGCGCCACCTTGTGGATATGCTTCTCTTGCGTCAGTTAGTTTTAATTTTGCTTCGTAAGATGATGCAGGGCGTTTTCCTTAAGTACTCCAACCACTAGGCCATAATAGGTCGCAGATGGATATTTCGTTGTATGCACAAAGCACCATTTTGGTAGAACGAAAATATGTTAATGCATTTTCTTCGGCAGCTTTTCCATGCCTAGCTTTATTTTAATTAATATCGGAGACTAAATCATAATAAAATGAATACTTCACCGAGCTCTGCATTGATAGTTACCTACATACATATATATTTTTATATGAATATGTACGCATGTAAGTATGTACGAGTATTTATGTAGGTGTTTTTAATTAAATTGCACTGCCACGGTAAAATAAACAAAATTAAAAACACATGCAATGCCAACACGCACAACATTACAGCGAGGCAGTCGGGCAAAATAACACTACGAGTGCTATAGCACCAATCAACATGGCACGAAACCCCATTCAGTTTACTTGTCCCGTTATTGCTCGAACTCAGCATATTTTTACACAATGTTCTTTCGTTGCTGAATTCCTGAAAATTGCCGCACAAAATAAACTTACGCAAGAGTACAGCAACCGAAAGAGTAAAGTGAAAATCTGATTTGTTTAAGTGTACAAGTGTTTGAGTGAAGCCACACGCACAATAACACACACACAAGCCATAATTTGCGCATGCTGATGCATGCAAAGTATGTATGTCGTAAGTACAGATTGGTCGGAACTGAGTAAAAGCAGAATATTACAAACATACATTCGTTGGTTTTGTAATCAACGCTTCCCTAATTTTCATTTTCCTGGATTTTCCAGTAGTAAGATTAAAGCCATATTGCTTACGCTGCATAATATGCACACTTTTAGGAATACGCTGATAAGTGAATTTGAATTAAAACTGACATGACATGACATGCACGGATCTTGCGGAGTGCGGATAAAATTCCGAAGAGATTAATTAATTTTTTTTTTGCTTAACATTTCAAAAATGTACGATTTAGTAGTTTAAAAATAAATAAATACACAAGTGAAAGGAGTTCGTTAAAAAATTTATCTGCAGTGTAAAGAAACTTCTTTCGAGTGATTTAAAATTTTATTGAACATATTCGTATCGAAGCACTGTTCTATTTCAAGTCCATTAATCGAGCACTGCCCAGCACAGCACAGCAGTACGCGGTCAGTATTGGTTTAGCTAAGTAAAACCGGTTCTAAACTAAATTTTATTGAGGGCTCCAATGTGTTACCAAAATATTACCAAGTATGAACGAGAAGCATAAGCTGTTTGATTGGCTAAAGGCATCGAAAAAATTCGTGGTGCTGTTCTTTTGTCCTCTGCAGGTCAAGTTTATAAAAGTTTTGATTGGTTAAGCAAGAAGATTTCACTCAGAGAGGGATTACTTGGTCGATGATTTTCATGCGTCCATTTTTGTACAGTAGAGGGGAGAGAGGAATAATGGTGATTAATAACACAGGCCAACAAAAAACAAGTTTGTGAAAACTTTTCAAACAATTTTACCTAAATCGTATGCATTTTTGAATGCTGAAACCGTAATACAGAGCCGTTTTTTTTATCACCTACCATTCTTCCACAATCTGATATCGATTTAATATAATATTTAAAAAAGAGGTTGTCTGTAAAGTCGGTTTACTGACGATAGTTTAACGTGATAACGTCATAAGAAAATACTGATTGAATGATTGCATTTTTCAAAAGAAAATTTTAATTTTATTTGTTTGATAAATATTTTGTATGAATATAGAGAATGAGTTAACATTAACATAATATACTTTAACATAACATAACATAACATAACATAACATAACATAACATAACATAACATAACATAACATAACATAACATAACATAACATAACATAACATAACATAACATAACATAACATAACATAACATAACATAACATAACATAACATAACATAACATAACATAACATAACATAACATAACATAACATAACATAACATAACATAACATAAAATAAAATAACATAACATAACATAACATAACATAACATAACATAACATAACATAACATGACATGACATAACATAACATAACATAACATAACATAACATTACATAACATAACATAACATAACATAACATAACATAACATAACATAACGAATTATAAGACGTTATCACGTCAAAAAATAGGCAAAATTTGATCTATAAAAATTAATGAAATCATATTTTTTTGAATTGCTAATATTTTCACTTACAATCATACTTAAATTATAATATTAAATGCTTATTCTTTTATATTTTCTCTCCCTTTTTTCCGTAAAATTTCTTGCGTAGCTTTTTCGTCTATGTATTGCATTTTGATGTTCTCTGTGAAGTGACCAACAGTAATCACCCATCAATTTGATATTCCACCGTCCCTGGTATCGTTTCTCCATCTCTTTTATGTCCTGATGAAACCGTTCCCCCTGCTCTTCGCTCACGTCACCTAAGTTTTCAGGAAAAAGTCAAGATGGTTGTGCAAAAAGTGGACCTTAAGGCTCATCAGGCAACCAAGAGTTTTAAACTTGTTTATCATGTTAGCTACGATGAGTTTATAATTCGGAGCTTTCACATTACCCAAAAACTTAATCACAACTTCTTTAAATGATATCCAAGCATCCTTCTCCTTCTTATTCACTGTTGTTTCAGAGTTTGAATCGAACATCAATTTGCGGATATCAGGTCCGACGAAAATCCCTTCTTTTGATTTAGCTTCTGATAAATGCGGAAATTTCCCACACAAATAGTTAAAACAATTGCCATCTTTACGCAAAGCTTTAACAAATTGCTTCATAAGGCCCAACTTTATGGGCAGTGGTGGTAGAAGAATCTTCTTGGGCTCAACTAAAGTTTCATGTATAATGTTTTTTATGCCAGGTGGTCAAAGTTTCCCTTTGCCATTGCTTTTTAGACCAATGTTGATCCTTTGCTCTGCTGTCCCATTCACATATAAAACATGGACATTTTGTGAATCCTTTTTGTTGACCGAGGAGCATAGAGACAACTTTTAAATCTCCACATAGCATCCAATCATGAGCTGTATAGTTAATTTTCTTTGAAATAATATTAAGATTTATGTAAGTTTCCTTCATATGAATTGAATGTGCCACATGCACTGAAGCATAAGTATTTCCGTTATTTAATAACACACCTTGCAAGCTTGTTTTTGATGAGTCAATAAAAAATCGCCAATCTTCTTTTTTGTATTCAATGCCAAATTCATTCATTAGACCGTTAATATCATCCTCGTCCTGCCTAAAAAATTGAGTGAATTGTTCATCTCTTCTTCTATAATGGCAAATATATGTTCCAAGTTCCAATAAATGCTTTTCTTTTAGTCTAGAACCAAGCAACTCTGCTTTTTCCTTAGTCAAGCCCAAATCTCTCACTAAATCATTAAACTCTGTTTGTGCAAATAACCGTGGTTTTAAATTGTCCGGAGTACATTGGAAATTATCATGAGTCGATTGACTTTGACTAAACTCGAATTAGACTGTAAAACATCATCAATATCCTCAGGTGACACAGGGACAGGAAAGCTCGGGCCATGTTCTACCGGCTGATCAACTGATGTAACATTAGGATAGTTAATAGCTTTTTTATTTTTGGAGGTATATCCACTAACATCTATACAGCAAAAATAACAATCGTCTAAATGGTTTTTTTGCTCTCTCCATACCATGGGTTCTGCAAATTTAAAAGCTTTCTTCGTTTTTTTAAGCCATTTCCTTAGATCCTCGACACAAACATAACATACTTTATGCGGAACCCAACACTTGTCTTGATTACTGATTTCTAAACCAAAATATGCAAAGTAAACTTTTTTTACAAAGTCAGTAATTTCCCTTTGATGTTGTTTAATGACAAAATTACCACATATGTATGTAGCAAAAAGCGTTAGGAGCATTTTTACAATCACGTTTAACCATTTTAATTTGAATAAAAAACGAACAGCGATTTGAGGTTATAACTCACTGAAAGAAAGCTAATAGCTGTTAAATTTATAAGAACTACCAACTTAAAAACATTTTCCTTCATTGCCAATCTGATTACATTTTAATAATGTTGCCAACTAAAAAGTATTTAAGAAGTTAAAAATATATCCGATACATTTTGGTACATAAACTTTATTTTTACTTAATTGTAAAATGTGAAAAATTGATGGGATACTTTTTAATAATTTTTTTCGTAATCAGGACACCAAATTACAAAGTAATTAGTTAAAATTATCGAAAAAGTTTTTTGGTTCTTGGCCTGTGTAATTAATGATGCGTGCGCTCACATTTTTCAATTCTAAACCAATAAGTATTTTTGGCAATTATTTAATATATGCAATCACACATTTCCTTCAAAGCTTCCACATACATACTCGTATATGATAGTGAATCGATGTTTTTATTGGGGAAATTATCTTATAATTTTCAATCAAAACGGCTTTAAATAAATGTATTATACTTGGTAGAGTATTGTTTAGATTTTATATTTTTGGGTAAACCCAACTTTGCTTCAACTGATCAAGCCGAAAGTACTATAGAGTATTTTGACACCCAGCTTTAATAATATATATATAGGTATGTAGTATATTCGGCCGCCGTAGCCGAATGAGTTGGTCAGTGACTACCATTTGGAACCAAAAAGAAAGAACGTAGGTTCGAATTTTGGCAGACAATGACAAACCTCCGAGTATATTTCTACCATGAAGAAGCTCCTCATAAAAATATCTGCCGTTCGGAGTCGGCTTGAAGCTGTAGGTCCCTCCATTTGTGGAACAACATCAAGACGCACACCACAAATAGGAGGAGGAGCTCAGCCAAACACCCAAAAAGGGTGTACGCACCAATTATATATTGTATGTATGTAACTATATACAGATATGGTCGGACATTTAGCGCACTTTATATTATACTGATAAATAACGCAGTTACTTCTAAGAGAGTGCAAATTTTCCTAATTTTGTTTTCAGCTTGATAAGAGTTATTTATGGGTCTCTTCAAATACCCAAAAAATAACCGTTATAATTCTTTCGTATTTGTTATTGCTTATTTTTTCTTGAGTTCTGTCTCAATTACGTTGGACAACTATTTAGCGCACTTACACGCGTTTTTCTCTTACATGCGATCGGTTTGGCAAATAACTATTTTTTGTGGTGAATATTTAATTAATAACGTCTATTATTTAAATTTTTGTTAAAATGGCTAGAGGAAAGTGTTCTTCAGTTGAACAAAGAAAAATAATATGGAACCTTTACCAAATGGGGACCAATCAAGTGAAGATTTCCAGAATAATGCATTGTTCAAGAAAAATGGTATACAAATGTCATCAGAGATGTCAAGTCGGATGCTAATTTATTAAAACAAAAAAAAAATTCGTAAAGCTCCGCCACGTAAAAGTTCCCCCCGAGAGGATCAAGTAATTGTAAGGAAAAGTCGATCGGATCCTTTTATGTCTTCACGAACGATAGCGGCTGAAATAAGGGCAGAATTAGGCTTAATTTGTCCAGTAAGCTTGTGCGAAGGCGTCTGAATGAAAATAAAATATTTGGTCGCATAAGCCGAAAAAAACCGCTCCCATCAAAAAAGAATATTAAAGCGCGTTTATCATTCGCGCGTAGGCACCTCTTCGAAAAGACAGAGTTTTGGAAACGAGTACTTTTTACGGATGAAACTAAAATGAACCGCATCGGTCCTGATGGAAAAACGTATGTACATCGTGAAAAAAAATCAGGAAACCAATTCACGGTACACAAAAAAGACGGTGAAGCATGGCGGTGGGAATTTAAAAGTTTGGTGGTCTTTTTCGTGGCGCGGGGTTGGGCGGCTAGTCAATATAGAAGGAAATATGGATAAGCATATGTATCTGAATATACGTAGGAATAATATGGAGCCATATTCTTTCGAGTTTATGCCAGTAAATGGGATATTTATGCACGACAACGATCCCAAACATACTGCGGGAGTGGTCAAAAACTGGATTTCGCAGGAAAATATTACCCAGCTCGATTGGCCAGCACAAAGTCCGGATTTAAATCCAATCGAAAACTTGTGGAATGATGTAAAGACGATGGTTGGACAAAAAAATTTAAAAATATCGATGAACTTTGGGAAGGTGTACAGGAAGCATGGAACTCTATTCCTTTGGACAGGTGCCAAAAGTTAATAGAGAGTTTACCACGCAGGTGTGAAGCAGTTATACAGAATAACGGCTATTCTACCAAATATTGATATGGTAAATAATAATAGTCAACAATCTTTTCTCAATCCTTACAAATATTTCATATTTTTTACAGAAATCAAAACTGCGCTAAGTCTTTGTCCAAATCCCACTATGACCAAATAAGAATTACTTCTATTTTATCATATTTTTACTAGGGAAAACTGTCTACTTTAAGTTGTTTTGTCTTATAATAAAGTGTTAAATATATTTAGTTAAGAAACCTGGATTTAATTTGGTTTCGTATCATTTAATCGAGCATTATATTGAACTCTTTTTAAGTGCGCTAACGTTTGAGTATAGCAGTATATATGTATATATATATATATATTTTAAATATCTCGAATTTTTGAAAAGTTATTTAAGCCCATGAAAAATTTTGAAAATAACCTCAATCCAAAAATCTCAACTTCAAGTTTCTACCTCTATTGGAAGGTAGTTTGAAACCGACAAGAATGAATGCGTCATAATAAAAAAATGCTTTAAAAAATCAGATTAATCTGTTAATTAAATCTGTATCAAATAGTACTAAGATAATGTCCGTATGCTACTCATCTTTCAGAAGCTAGCATAATTTTGAAAAATATATTCCTATCCAAACTATTTTTTCACAATTAACAACCAACACTGTAACACATCTCATCTCACTTATCGATTTTGTTGTGCGCACAAATATTGACATCCATTAACTCAGCCCGTACCATTTTGTTGAGTGCCTGTTGCACTTCACCGAAGTGAGTATGCATACTATAAATATATGCGAGCATAACATAATGACTACATATACATCTATGTATATCTTTAGTTGCACACATATGCACATTTCGCTCTGTAATTATGTGGCTGCTTTAATAATACAATTATCTGCATAGCCAACCTAAATATTATATGTACAAATATTTGCGTTAATAAAATAACAAAAAAAAAACTAATGAAATTGCAGGTCTAATTTTCAGTAAAATAATAGCTTTTAGTAAACACGCATCCTGCAATAAATTCTGCATTGGTTGGAGGCACAAAAATATAAAACTGAGAGTGGCCGTAAATTTTAAGCATATTTCGACATTTTATGAATTTATTAGTTTTCAAGTGTACGGTCATTAGCTTGTGTATTGTTGTAATAAATGGAAATTCACTAGTTTCATGCTTTATTTTACAATCAAAAATTAGCATATAAACCCTGTTTATGGAGATAACCACAAAATAACTGGACGCCTAACATTAAAAAAAAGAAAAATAAATAAACAGATCAATGTCCCGAACATTTCGATTACAATTTATGTGCAATTAAGTTGCAACTTTTTGTTATTTCTTGTTTAAAAAATAAAACACTATTCTTCAATATCTAAATTTACGTTTAACTATTTTTCAATTATTTCCATATTTCAAAGTTTCGGGAATGAGCCAGAGTTCATACTGGTATGAAGGTATTAATGGTTTCTACTAATTTTTTGAAAGCTGCTGGAAGGTCTACGAGTATGTCGACTTCTACTTGTTAGTGAATGTTGTTAGCTATCAGTGACTATTGAAATAACTCATTAACAACCACGCACAAAGCGGCAATAGTGGCAAGGGGCCGTGTTCTGAATACCGTTATTACTATTACTATACATAATACACTACTAATGCGCTATACCAGCTCCCCGCCGGCAGTCCGTTGGCGCCCGCGGCTTTATTGTTCTTTAGCCGCGTTATCACTATTCTCACCTCGTCATGGTCGGGTAGCGGTACGACAATTCCGTCGTCGACGATTGGGGTATCGGGAACTTCTCATTATCTGTGACGTGTGCAGCTATCACTGTTTAACTGGTTCGAGAGGTATTCCCTCCATAATTTAAGATTGATTTCGATGTCAGTCACCAGATCGCCGTAATGTTTGTTCTTACAGGAAAACGCCCCGGTCTTAAAACCTTCTGTAGACCGCCGAACTTTCTGGTAGAATTTTCCGGCGTTGTTCCTATTGCCCAGCATCTCAAACTCTTCGCACTCACGTATTTCGGCCTCTCATTTCTTCTGTCGGATAATACGTCTTCTTTTCCTTTCTTAGCTCTCTGTATCGATCCCTCATCGCCTCCTGACGGCCTGACGTAAGTGAAGACGCGTGTCACGTGAGAAGGGTGCGGTGAAAAGCGAGTAGAAGTGGCTGAGAGATAGAATCAGTGTCTAATCCGTGTTAATCGTTTGAGAGTGATTTACATTTTTTTTTTTTATAAAATAAATAATAGTTGCATGTGGCTCGCGAGCCGCAAGTTGCCGACTCCTGGCCTAGGCGAAATGTGAAGCGCACACCATCTTAATTTTCGCTTTCATCGGAATCTGAAAAACCATTAGCACAAATCCACTTATGAATATTCGGGGTTCCAGCTTCAACCTTCAGGAATCGATCGCACGAAAAAATGTTATGAAACCTTCAAAAGCAAAGTAACTTGACTTGGTAACAAACTACAAACCACATACTTACATACATTCAGCAGGTCAACTACAATTAGCTTAGCGAATCCTTTGTTTTCTGCAAAGAACGCAAAGCTTATGCTAAAAATATGAACAGCGTTCGTTACGGTGTGGTAATTTAGATGATTCGTTAAACCGAAAATTCGTTATTTTGTAAGTTCGTTATGTGCAAAGTTCGTTATTTAGAAAGCTCGTTATATGTATTAGATGTTTATGGTATTTTGAGAAAATGGAAATTTCGATATTATAAATGATTCGCGATTATTACGGATGCCAAAATTATATATAAGGTACGATTTGGTCCGCTCAATTTGGAAGAAGCAGACTTCTTCAACTACTGTTGACTAGACATAGAACTGGACAAAACTTTTTCAGTCCAAAATATTTTCACAAATCGCTCATTTACTGCAAGAGTACCAAAAAAAAAGAAAATGCTATTGTATTATTTATAAATTTTGCATTAATCCTCCTTTTTGAATGTGCATCGAAAAAGTTTCATCTTCAAGGAGTGCAACTCCTAGGTCGCTAAGCATTTGCACCACTGGTGAAATTTGAGCCTTTACTTGCTCCACCTTCAACTAATGCAGCTCATTTGCTAGCCACCTTGCGTAGGAAAAAAAATTATTTCTGGGAAAATGTCGAAATGAGTGTTGGACAGTATTAAGTAATAGATTTTTTGTGAAATAATACAAGGTTGTCCAAAAGTAGGCTCTTAGTGGGAGACACACGTTTCAGTGAAGGTGAATCGTGCATTGATGATTTTTCAGCAATGCCGTAGAGCCTTTGGCAAAACCTGGGGTCTGAAACCTGCTGTGGTCCTATGGATACACACAGCACTTATAAGACCAATCATCACTTACGCCTCTGTGGTCTGGTGGGGACGGAGCATGGTTAAGTCCACAATCCGGGAACTATACAGGCTGCAAAGAAGTGTATGTTTATGCATCACGGGTGCCATGAGTACAACCTCTGGAGATGCCCTAAATGCTATGCTTGATTTGCTCCCCCTGGATCTTAAGATACAACAGGAAGCAATAAAAGCAATGTGTAGACTCCATAAATATGGTTTCTGGCACGAAGATGGAACTTCGGGACACAGAGAAATCTTTAAGTTGCTGTCGGGGCAGTATCTACTGTTTTTGGCACCTCAAGATGACCTGATGCCCACAGTTTCATTTGGAAGGAAATTTGATGTCAGATTTCCATTGCATGAGCAATGGAGCAATCCAGAATGCATGCAGGGAGGTTTGATCGATATTTTCTTTACCGATGGGTCCAAGAATGAAATAGGGACTGGAGCCGGATGGTACTTAAACGATAGTAATAAGTATCACTATGCTATGGGGGGAATGGCAACTGTTTTCCAAACAGAAGTTTTTGCCATCCTAAAAGTAGCCGAATGGATAATCGAGAGGAGATGGAGCGGGAAACGAATTGGAGTTTTCATTGACAGTCAGGCTGCATTGAAGGCCCTGGAGAACGCGAAGCAAACCTCAAAGATTGTTCAAGAATGTAAGAAGAAGCCTAATTCTGTCGCAAGACAAAACAGGCTTGTACTTATATGGGTTCCGGGATACTCCGGTGTTCAAGGAAACGAAATTGCCCACGAATTGGCCAACCGTGGATCAGCGGTGCCCCCACAGGGGCCAGAGCCAATAATCGGAATCAGTCCCGCAAGATTCAAGAATTGGATCAGCGATTATGTAGGCAATCTACATAAAGAGCGATGGTCAGGTCTGGAACGCTGCAGAACTGCAAAGTGTTTTGTGACAAGTCCGAACAGAAAACTGTCAAACTTTCTACTAAAATTTAGAAGGAAAGATATTCGGTTGATGGTCGGCATCATTATAGGACACAACCCATGGGGTCGGCATATGACCACCATTGGAATCATCGAGAACCCGGTATGCCTGTCATGCTTAGAGGAGGCGGATAGCACTGAGCACTTTCTCTGTGAGTGTCCTGCCTTTGCTAGAGCAAGGCTACGAGTATTGGGTTCCGATGTCACTGGAGGATATTTACAGATTTGCCAATGAATCTGGAAAATTCTCACAGGACTAACTATCTCTATCTCTGTCTCTCTTCTTTCCTATCTCTTGATACTTTTCTTCTTCCCTCCTTGACTATCTAGAGCTTTAAATACAATGGGCTCTTTAGCCTAAGTGTTTTAGGAGCCACCAAATCTCATAGTGCTCCTTGGCTCGACCTTTTCAAATTCAATTGAATTTAGGCTCTTAGTGAAGCATGACTCTATACTGACTAATGATACACCTAAAAATAAAGTTGGCTCTAACTTTTTAGCACTACCCTAACTAAGGTGTGCTCTAATTCAGTCAACTGCGAAATGAAACTTTGTAGCCAACTCGTAAAAGATTTATGCCGCTCTTGTGTTGACGTATACCTGTATTAGTGACAGTGTAAATTGAGTCCAGTGAATACTTGCGCCATCCTTACTCCTAGGTATTCCACCCAATTACATATGTACATACATATATTTTTTTTGCGCCACTGTCGCATTAGCTTATTTTATTCATTTAAGCCGCAGCGTTGGTTTCATATCAGAAAAGCCAATTTCAAGGAACAGATAGCAAAAACAACAAAATGGAGAGCAGATGAAATCTCAATGTATCGGCAGTAAAAAAAGCTTTTGGACACGCTCAAATATTTTTAGCGAGACTAAGGCTGAGCGAAGCTGTTCGGCTTTATCGTTGCACGTCCACCTGATTGTGACTCAATTTACTTTCTATATTAACTTGTTTTCCCCATATTCGGATATGAAATATGTGTTCGTATGTGTAAATATATTTGCGAAGCTTTACTATTTTTATCCTGCTAACATATGGACAAAACATGTTGATTGCCTCCATCCTAGCCCTTTTTGTTACACGAGATTATACGAGTATTCATTTTATGCTTGTGGTTGAAATTAGATTTGCTGTTGTTGCCGCTGCTTTTGCTGCTTAGGCGAAGTTGTTGTTGCTCAAAACTGGGAATCGATAAATATTGTGTTGCCAATAATAGCTTTGACATGCTATTTGTTCAATGAGTTCATATAGTTACGAGCAGAAGCAGTCATAAAATTTAAAGTGTACTATGTATTCGTTTGTGTGGATTATGACCGAGTACTGTTTAAAATTTAACGTAAAAATATGAAATAATGAGTTTATTTTTTGTGTATTAGTTGTTAAATAAAATAAATATTTAATCGTAGGAATCATTTTAGAAAAAAATAGCTGATAAATAAATGTTTAAGGGTATTTCTAAAATCAATGCCAAATTTGTTTTTAGCTGAATCATTTGCAAAGATCTCCTTGGAAAGGAAGCAGTAATGACTGGCGATTCTAAGAATTATTTACTCGTCTGTGTGTTCTTCTAGGCTATCGTTCACTGCTGTTGTGGTATGTGCTGCCATGCAAAAGTCCGTGAATACGTTGGGCCTTCCGTACACAGCACCCGTGTTAACTTCGTGATGTATGCGATAAAAGTTCGCTGCCGCACATTTATGCTTAAATTGGGAGCTGCACACGAGTTGTCGGCCGCCCGCAATCGTCACAGCATGACGCCTCTTGTTCAGTAGTGCCAGTTGATTTCCATCAAGTAGCACAGTGCGCTTTTGATTTTTCACTGCGCTCACTTATATACATATATATATTATATATATAATTGGCGCGTACACCCTTTTCGGGTCTTGATGTTATTCCACAAATGGAGAAGATTTTTCATGGCAGAAATACACTCGGAGGTTTGCCATTGACTGCCGAGGGGCGACCGCTATTAGAAAAATGTTTTTCTTAATTTTGGAGTTTCACCGAGATTCGAACCAACGTTCTCTCTGTGAATTCCGAATGGTAGTCGCGCACCGTGAGCGTGAGCTGCTAGAGGAGTACAGGGGCAGGAATGATGCTCGAAAATTTTATCAACAAGTCAAGCGTCTGACACAAGGTTTCAAGACCGGAGCATCAGCCTGCAGAGATAAAAATGGAAATCTGGTTATGGATACACAGTACACACTGGGCATATGGAGGGAACACTTCTGCAATTTACTTGCTGGCGATGACGCATGACAATTCCGACCCAGTAGAAGATGACCCGATACCGCCAATCGACGATAATTTGGACGTTCCACCACCTAGTCATGCCGAAGTCAGAGTTGCCATTCAGCGGCTCAAGAATAACAAAGCGGCTGGCGCTGACGGCTTGCCCGCTGAATTGTTCAAGACTGGCGGCGATGTGCTGATAGGGAGCATGCATCAGCTCATCTGCAAAATATGGCTAGCAGAAAGCATGCCCGACGATTGGAATCTCAGTGTCCTTTGTCCTGTACTGAAGAAGGGTGATCCGACGATCTGCACCAACTACCGGGGCATCAGTCTTCTAACCATCGCTTACAAGGTCCAGTCTAGCGTCCTATGTGGAAGACTTAAGCCGTTTGCCAACACACTGATCGGGCCTTATCAGTGCGGCTTCAGAAGTGGTAAGTCCACCATCGACCAGATTTTCACATTACCCATGAAAAGCAAGTCGACACCCATCATCTTTTTGTCGACTATAAAGCTGCGTTCGATAGCCCGATAAGGGATTGCCTATACGCCACCATGTCTGAGTTCGGTATACCAGCGAAGCTCATACGGCTTTGCAGAATGACGTTGAGCAACACAACCAGCTCCGTCAAGGTAGGAAATAACCTCTCCGAGCCATTCAGTACCGTTCGAGGTTTCAGACAAGGTGATCCACTGTCATGCAACCTCTTCAACTTCGTGATGGAAGGGGTGCTCCGAAAAGCAGATGTGCATCGTAATGGCACTAGTTTCTACAAATCTGTCCAGCTCCTTGCGTACGCCGATGACATTGACATTATCGGCCGCTGTAAGCGAGAAGTCACCGCTGCGTTTTCTGCTATCGAGAAGGAATCATCACGAGTGGGTTTGGCGGTGAACGAGGGTAAAACAAAGTATATGCTGTCTACAACGCGGAACACAAGGAGTGTAGGAACGCACGTCATTGCGGACAACTATACTTTCGAAGTTGTGCCAGAATTTATTTTATTATTTATCTTGGCACCGCCGTTAACAGCAACAACGATATCAGCCTGGAGATCAAACGGAGAATCACTCTTGCTAATAGGTGTTACTATGGGCTAAGTAAGCAATTGAGTAGTCGAGCCCTCTCTCGCATGACCAAACTGACACTTTAGAAGACGCTCACCATACCCGTGTTGCTTTATGGCGCAGAGGCATGGGTAGTGTCACAAAGCTATGCAGCTTGGGGTGTTCAAGAGAGAAAAGTTCTTCGTAAGATCTTCGGTCCTGTGCGCGTTGGCGACGACTACCGTTCAAGAATGAACCACGAGCTCTATGAGCTCTACGCCGACATTGACATAGTTCAACGCATCGCCATCCAACGCCTGCGTTGGCTAGGGCATGTCGTGCGTATGGATAAAGAAGCTCCAGCAAAGAAGGTGTTCGAGGGCGAAGTCCAAGGGAGCCGACGCAGAGGAAGACCATTGCTCCGGTGGAAAGACCAGGTGGAGGAAACCCTATGCTCGCTTGGTGTACAGAATTGGAGAAGGCGCGCGCGGAGCAGAGGCGCCTGGAGAGAGCTAGTGAGGTCGGCCGTAACTCGGTAACGGGTTGTTATGGCCATCTTAGTAAGTAAGTAAGTCGGGCACCAACCCATTCGGCTACGGCTGCCTGCGCTCACTTATAGTGCGAAAATGCCTCAAGAAATAATGAAACCCATACAAGAGATATCGAGCGTGTTTATACAGCCGCAATATGAATAAATTCAGATTTCATGATGAATCATCACCAGCTCTTTAAAAAACTTTTAAAATGTTCTGTACTTCTTAAAATATGTGCGCCCTTTTTCATTTCATCTCTACGCTTTGTATTTCGCCGATTAAAGGGCGCCTCGCTAGCGGATCGACAAGCGCATCGTCATTGTCGTGCATGTCGATTGCACGCCGGGATGATGCCGACATAAGCCGTGTGTCGTAGGGCTTAAAATTCCTTGATTCCTATCTTATAGTCCACACCATCTTTAAACCTAAGTAGTCTCCATGTGTTGATTGTATTGCAGGAACCCAAGTTAGAGTTCGGGTGGATCCTTTTCTGGCAGAAGTAAGCTTAAGGTCAGATGCTTAGCTCTATGATCAAAATTAGTTTGAAGAGCTTAATATAAATGGCAGCTTTTGATCGAAATAACTGCGATGTTGGGAGCTTTAATCTCGTCTCGCTAATCATGATTTTAACTTAATCTATATTTGCAAATTATTAGAATAGAACATAAGCGATCACAGTAATAAATACATTACATTTCATTATTCATTATTATATAAATAGATATTTATAGCTATGTATCAAAAAAATATAATATTGATTATCTCTGCTTCGTGCTATTTCAATCAACCAATCAATAGTCCTTAACTTCGTCAATTGTCTGATGTTATATAGCCAATTTCTAGTTTGCCTTCGATTTTGCCTTGCACAATAAGTTGTAATAACCCATATTTGGGACCACTCATAATATGAGCAAAATATGCGGGTTTGCGGCGCTTTATCTTTAGGAACAGCTCTCTATCCTTTCGAAGTTTGGTTGCGCTTTCTTTGTTACTGATATTCCTGAATGCTTTGATAACTCTCAGAATAGATTTCAAGAAGGTAGGTTTTTGTTAAAAAAATTTTGATATTTTAGATATAATATTTATTATAATTTGCATCGTTTTCATTAGTACATGTGTGGATTACTTTCGAGTTTCGTAAAAATTTGGAATTTTTATAAAGCGGTCAATAGGGCGAATTAAATAAAAAGTTTGATTGTGAAATAAAAAAATTCCCTGCGGAGTTAAAATTTTCAACATTATTGTGACGTTCATTGCTTTAATTAACTCAGTTACGAATTTTAATTTTAAAACGGGCAAATTGGTATTGCTAATTAATAATGTTAAATTTTTTAACGCGTGAAAGCCATTGAAAAGTGTCCAATAAAATGAGCTGCCTCAAAAGCAATTAATTAATAATTATTCCGCAATGACTGCCTATGGCTCAAGTCAACTGTTCATGAACGCATACAGAAATAAACGTAAAATCAGAGAATCATTTGCGCATTGCTGAAATTAACACACAAACAACATATGTACGAGTATAAGTATGTACGAGTGCGTAGTGGATATACAAGGTGAAGTCCAAAATAAACAAGACTGGTGACATAAAAATATTTTTGATGGTGCCATCTTTTTTTTAATAAGTTTGTGTGTTGGAAGTTACATCCCTATCTGTTACATCCTCGCCCTGATATTCGGTTCAGTGGAAGCGAAGTTATTGCGTCTAAAGTGTCAGTATGTTTGTGTCATCGGTATGAAAATGAGTTTCGAACAAAGCGCTAATATCCAATTTTGTATTAAAATCGGTAAAACGTTTACCGAAACATTTGAATTGATTGATGAAAAAAGTTTATGGCGATGATTGTCTATCTCGTGCCAGAGTTCATGAAATGGTTGTGAGGACATAAATGACAATGGACCTGCGGGCCGTCCAAAATCAGTAATCACCGAAAACTCCATCGAAATTGTTCGTAAATTTATCAAATCATCGTCGAAATTCATAGAATCGGAGTTGAATATTTCAACAACATCTATTTATCGCATTTTAACTGATCATTTGGGCTTACGAAAGGTCTGTGCACGTTTCATTCCATACCAGTTAACTGAGGATCAAAAATTGCTCAGAATTCAACATTGGAAAGACCTCATTAAAGAGGCGATAAAGGACGAGAACTTCTTTTACAACATTGTAACTGGTGAAGAAAAGTGGTGTTTCCAACAGGAATCTGAAACTAAGCGTCAAAGTGCCGAATGGAAGGGCCAGTGTTGTAAAGAAAAGAGGATTGTAATTTTTAATAGCTTCTTTGATAGATGCTTTAAAAACCTGTAAAGGTATTTATTTATTTAATCTTTTAGTTTTTACATATTTTTTACAATTCATAATTTAATTATATTTCAGTTTTTATTTACCTTAGTTTTCCTCTCTTATTCTTTATTTCTTTCAATTGGGCCTTATATGTGTCCGCGTGCACCGAAAAAAATTAAATGAGCGATATAAAAGAGTAAAGCTTAGTTATGATGATAAGTGATAATTTCGCGCAGAGTTGCTCTATTTCGTAAATTTTTATGGGTTGCTTAAGTCGGCAACAGCCAGAGTGGATTATCTTTATATATAAAAATGAATGTTTGTCTGTATGTGCTCGATGAACTCAAAAACTACTGGACCGATTATTATAAAAATTGGTAAATATATGTATTTTTCCACGGAGAAGGTTTGTAGAATATGCTCATTGCTGCCAGTTGCCACCAGGTGGTGCTGCAGAGTAGCAACTTCTGCCCCGTTCAACCGATTTTTTGAAATAATCAAAATCAATAAAATGGTTTAGAATGAATAGAATTTTTTCTTAAATTGATTTTAGTTGTTGGCGTAGCAGCGCGCGCCGGATACAGCTAGTCATAAATAAATGGAAAACCAGTGAAAAAATAAAAATAAAATTATGGTGGTTTTTTTTAGATCTCCAGAGGGTATTTGAGACGATTGATAGATTCGAGAAGTGGAATTAGAATGGTTTAAGACATCCTTTAAGGTAACTGGTAAAATGTTGGAATATGGAATGACTAAGAAGGGAGATAAGTTTTGGGACCTATACTATTTACTTTTCAATGTAAAATATTATTCTATGCTGATTATGCTGAATGAAAAAGTATGGAAGAATAGAAAAATAAAATATTAGCTGATATAAACGAGTTAAATTGGTTAAAAATTATTAAAAATAAACCAACAAAATTTAAAAAAATTGGCTTAATCAAATATCTAGGAATCTAGAATTTTATATTTAGAATTAGGTATGGATTAAATCACTTATAGTAATAATAAAAAGTTTGATAGTTTTGTGGTTGGTGAAGTAGGTTATGGTCGTACATAACCTCTTAGACATTCCAAAACAAAGGTAAAAAAAGTGAAAATTTAATAGATTTTCGTTACCATTACGACGAAGATGAGAAGTCAGAGTAGGTAGCCAAAAACATGTTTACGAACCAAACACAGTATTGAATTCGATGGCATAATAGTGGTTCCAACGATTCCATTCTGATAATGGAATTTTTCAATGGTGCTTCACAAAGATTCTCACGTGGTTTTAGTTTCTAAATTGAGGACTTTGAAATGGATTAAATTAAAATATTAATGGCGCGTCATCCATTATTTTCCTTTCATTTATTTAAATCGCTGGTTTATCCCAGGGCAGTACACTGGGTCCTCTACTCTTTACAACTTTTGTTAGCGACATTTCCAGATATTTTAATAACACAGATTTTTCTTTTATATGCTGATGATTGTAATACAGTGTATACCTATGAAATGCGACTTTTTTTTCAATTTCAAATGTTTTTTAACAAAAAATCGTTACAAATTTAATCTTTAAAATAATAGCCATCGCTAGCGAGACATTTTTCCCATCTCTCAGGCAATTTGTGGATCCCGCTCCAAAAAAATTGGCCATCTTTGGCCGCAAACCAATCATCGAGCCATTTTTCGGCTTCTTCGTGAGAATGGAAAGTGCGTGGCCCATCGGTGCAGACAAATGATAAACGGAAGGCGCAAAGTTTGGTGAGTAAGCCACATGCACCAGCGGTTCCCAATCGTACGTCTCCACCAATTCCCGGGTCGCTCTTGTTCGGTGTGGTGGTGCATTGTCATCAAGAAAAATTACTTTGTGACGCCGATCGGCATATTTTGGGCGTTTTCGGTGTATAGCGCTCTTCAAATCGGCCAATTGTCGTTGGTAGCGTGCACCGTCAACCGTTTCATTTGGTTTTAATGGCTCGTACCAAATCATACCACGCTGATCCCAGAAAACACACAGCATTGCCTTGCGGCCGAAGCAATTGATTTGGTCGTTGTTTTTGGCTTGTGGCCGGGCGGACCATACGATCGTTTACGCTTGGGATTGGAGAAATACACCCATTTTTCATCACCGGTAACGATTCTATGCAAAAAAGACTTCTTTTTGAACCGGGAGAGCAGCATTTAACAAGTGGTTTTACAATGTCCGCAAATCGTAGTTTGAAGGCACGAAATTCGACATTTTTAAGAGCGACAAAAATGCATTGTTGTATGAAACGTAACAAACAATGAACTGAATATTGTTGACAGATGGCAGAGGAAAAACACAAGATATTTGGGAAGGTTTAAATATACTCCTAGCGACATCTATGGACTAATAGCTGAAAGTTTCACTTCATAGGTAGGTAGATAGATTTTCAGTAGCTTTGACGTAAAAGAAATATTCTAAATTTGGTTCTAGACTATCCAATCCAATTTCCAAGTTAAATTATTGGTATTTGACTCTAGATTCTCTTTTCAAATAAATTTAAACAACACCATTCTAAAGTCATATTCTGTAGTTGTTTTTATCCGACGTTTCAGTTCAGACTTTGTTGATCCATATACTCCAAGGCTGTTATATACCTCTCTTCTGGACACCGTATTATTTATACCATATTCATTCATACCGTATTATTCATGCCATATGAGTAAGCTTGAACGTGGCCAGAAAGCCTTGTCGGCTATGCTTTGCATTCTTTGCATTTTACTTATCCATAAATCGTTAGATAGTAAAAGGACGACTTTCTCCCCACTTCGCTTCCGATTTGGCAAGTGAGGCAATTTACTCATTACTCAATTTAATGATTTAATGGTATTTTCTAGTTACGAATCATTAGAACTAATTATGCTTCCAATTTCTGGAATTTTGAGAGAATTGAATTCGCTTTCCAATGCTATTGGTATTTCATCCTAAACATACTATTTCATAACGCTAATAATTGAATGGCTTTACTAGTTTTCAATAAATAAACTCGAAGTTATCAGTTATCGTTTCTCGTTTAGCTCAGTCTTGTTTATTTTGGACTTCACCTTGTATTATAGTAGCCACATGACCAGCAACAATCACAAAAACAAGCCTTTATATTGGCGCGCTGAGCAACTGAGATTAATTATAATTATATTTGGTAAAAAAATATTGTCAAAACTCACAAGCTGCAAAAGTGGCATTTATTTACATTTATTAATGCAGCAAATTGCTTTTGGGGAACGATTGTTAATTGTAGCTAGGTGTAGATGTGAGTTTTGGATAGTGTAGTTGGCGTGTGAATAACATTTATATCTATATTTTATTCAAATGCAGGCTTTGGAGCTGTGTATGGGAGAATCGGTGTTTGTTGGGGCGTATGCGCAATGCTTTCGTGTAGATAGCAATCCAATATACACACAGAACTATTGTATTTCACCGACCTTTAGGAAACAGCTATCATAGAGCCTTGAAATATTGAGTATTTCCACGCACAAAACCCCAGATTTGCTAGGCTAATCTACGCTGGAAAGAAGCGTTGACTCTCTTGTACTGAACGATAGTTGAAAGTGGCACAGCGTTACGGGCAATTCGGAAGATTGTTTTCGAAGTAGTAGATGAAATAAATAAAAAGAAACCATGACTAACGTAAGGTTAAGAGTTGTTAAGCTGACTTTTTTATCCGTGTTCAGAAGTTCCTCCAAATAGTTGTACGCAAGCTTTAATTCTTAAAAAAAATTATGTGTAAGGGTTAGATTTTTCGAGTTTGTTTCTCGTGTGGAATATGCAAGATTTTCGTAATCTCGACATATAATGAGGCGACACTTTTTCCAGAAAAGACAACACTTTCATTCACCCTTTCAATGATATAGAAGCATCATCCACAAGAATTGGACCGGACACTTTTAATTTCTATCAAGACACGCACTTAATTGCAATGCACTTTTCTCTAAAGCGTGAGTACCTGTTTTTAAGTAGCATAATAGCAGTAACTCATTTTGTGAAAATTTTATGTGTCCGTATTTCAAACTGAAAATTAGCTACTCTAGGTGCGCTTATACTTACTAGAGGGAAATATAGTATGCACAGTCATTAGTTAGCACCCAAAGTATGATAGGAGATATGAGCAAGCTAGAAAATATTTGAAACTTCGGTATTGTGAGAGACTTTCAATCCCGTAATAGGTTTCTTACTTAAATACTACCAATCTAGGGAATTAGCTGGTTTTGTAAAGGGTGTTTTTTTTAGAGGTTAGGTTTTCAAGTTGGCACTACTTTTTTCGTAGATGGTCTTTTTGACAGCTGTCACTTGATTTATGCTCAGTTTGGTTTGCCATTTCATAATGAATAGACTTACACCTGAACAACGCACATACAGGTATTTGAAAGATCTACGGGGACAAAAGTCCATTTAACAAAACAATAAATACACTTACAAAAATGACTTATGAGGTACCTGACCCTTCCGAGAACAAAAGCCAGCCCCTCCCGCGAACCCTACAAGCATTTGACATACGATAACGGCAGTCGGAATTCGATCGTATCACCTCGTGTACGTTATCTGTTCTCGGCACTCTTGCAAAACCCAAACTTTAAAAGTGAAATTTTATGTTTTTGTATTCAACAGTGGAGTAAAGAGTTATGGATTCTGAAGCATCAGGTTAGAAATGAATGAAATCAATTGGAATCTTTATAATTTTCAAGTATTAAAGTTAACTTTTCAACCCTATAAGTACACACCTTCTCAAACTACTTTGTTTTCCTTAAAATAATATTTGTTAGTCAATAAGTAATACTATCGAGATAGATCCGGTTAAGATTCGATTGTAATTGTTTAGTATGTACCTTGTTTTGACAATTCATGAAAGAATTTGATCCGGATAAGTCCGGATAAACGGTATTTTAGTACTTTGAATGTTGTTGGTAAAATTTTATGAAAAAGGTCTTTTCCATTACAAGGGATTAAGCGAAATATTTATTTGTTGTAGGTTCAATGGAAACATCGGGAATGATGATTGTGACTAGAAAATACTTGTTTGACCTCATGAACAATGAAAATTTACCCAACATAGAGGCAAGGCTAAATTTCTTGAAAGATCAGTTTATGTCTATTAAAGGATTCTCTGACAATCAAATTGAGACGTTGAAAAGCAATTTTGCACATTTCAAATCAGAATTTAAAAATGTATGGACTAAAGCTCATTATAAAGAAGTGGTATTCCTAAAAAGTAATGAATCTTGGCTGAACGGAACCTTCGCCATTCCCGTTGTTACTGACAGTCCTTCAAATCGAACAGGACGACCGAGTAAATCTTTTGGAGATCTGAGCGAAAGAAGTAAAAGAAGAAAAACTGAGGAAATGTTAATAGATATGCCAAAGGTGAATTTCGGTAATACCAATGACGGTAACACAAGCCGAAGATTTTTCGACAATCCTCAATTAGCATCCGATATAACAGGCATCAGCTACGAATTAATATATAGACTGAAAGTTATTCTAGAAACAATTTCTAGTGGTCATAAAATTAATCCTGAAAAATATGATATTTATGCAACAGAAACTGCTCGATTATATGTGGATCTTTATCCGTGGCATCCCATGACACCCACAATGCACAAAATGCTTATTTATGGAGCTGTTATAATAAAGAGTGCTTTGTTACCAATTGGCCAGCTCTCTGAAGAGGCTGCAGAAGCCCGAATTAAGCATTTCCGCTCTTACCGGCTAGATTTTGCCCGAAAATTTACTAGAGAAAATTGCAACAGGGATATTTTTAACCGCCTCCTCTTAAGTTCGGACCCCTTAATGAGCTCTAGGAGGCAAATAAAAAGAAGAAAGTCCCAATCATTTCTGTCAGAAACATTGGAAATGCTCATGCCTGCCGATCCAAACCTAGAATTTTCTTCACGCAGCGATGAAGAAAATCTAGATAATACCATTTGATTGGATGCTTGTTTTAATTGTTTATATTTTTTTATGTTTGATCTTGTAAATCTTTCTTCATTCCCATATTATATTTCATTTAATAAATGTTTAAGTTCATTATTTTAGTTGGTTTTATTCAGAAACATCCATTAGCACACGTTAAACCCAAAAAATACTTTTGGCCCCTTAGATTGTTCAAATACCCCTATGTGCAACGTTTGCAAATCGTGCAAATTTATTACGAAAATAATGGTTCGGTTCGCGCGACGCATCGAAGAAAATTTTGTTCAGCGATGAAGCTCACTTTTGGTTGAATGGGTATGTCAATAAGCAAAATTGCCGCATTTGGAGTGAACATAATCCACAAGCAATTGCTGAGACGCCGTTACATTCTGAAAAAGTCACTGTTTGGTGTGCTCTATGGGCAGAGGGAATCATTGGTACATATTTCTTTAAAAATGAAGCCGGCCATAATGTTACAGTCAATGGAGAGCGCTATAGAGCCATGATTAATGACTTTTTCGTGCCTGAATTGGACGATGTTGATGTGGACGACCTTTGGTTCCAACAAGACGGCGCTACATGCCATACAGCCAACGCAACAATCGATTTATTGAAGGAAACTTTTGGTGAGCGCATTATCTCGCGCCGTGGACCTGTGGCGTGGCCTCCAAAATCGTGCGATATAACACCGCTGGACTATTTCTTGTGGGGCTATGTGAAGTCGCTTGTCTACGCAGATAAGCCCGACACGATTGACGTCTTGGAAGAGAATATTCGGCGCGTTATTGCTGACATGCGGCCCCAATTGCTGCAAAAAGTGGTCGAAAATTGGGGCACTCGGCTGGAATTTATTCAAGCCAGCCGCGGCAGCCACTTGCCCGAAATCATTTTTAAAACATAATGGCAAACCCTTATCTTTATAATAAAGCTAAATTCTTGTATTAAATTATATACGTTTTATTTCATCTTGAAAACCTAACCTCTAAAAAAACACCCTATATATATGTATGTATAATTGACCCTTACATCCTTTATTAAGAGTTTCGCCGAGCTCCTCCTTCTATTCGTGGTGTGCGTCTTGACATTTTTCCACAAATTGAGGGACCGTCAGTCTTATGCCAACTTCGAATGGCAGATGGTGTTTTATAGAGGGGGTTTTCATGGCAAAAGTTCACTCGGAAGTTTGCCATTGCCGGCCGAGAGTTGGTAGAAAATACATTTTTATTATTTGGTATTTCATACCCATAAAGTGTTTTGAGCCTGTGCAAGGATTTGCTGGACAAAAATTAACATTTGGTATTTTAATTCAGATAAAGTTCTGTGCCAGGAAATACCTCTTTAAAAATATTTGTTATATGTTTATCTTAAAGAGTCTATTTATGTTATTTCGATTATCTCTGGCATTCTCCATACACCGAGTACCCGGTATTTCGGGACTTGCGGCTTCATAAATCTGCAACAGCACTCAGTTTCACACTGAGAGTTTGCATAAAAGCAAATTATATGTAAAAGAGCAATAAATAACGCAAAGGCAAAAGCAAAATCAAAAGCAAAGGCAAAAATAAAAAGTAAAAACGATAAAAGACTTTGCCAATGAAATCAACGCCGCATAAATACAGCGCCAAATAAGTTCAAGTACACAAACACATATAAATATTTGCAAATACATGTAATTTTGCAGCATGCCCGTACATTTACAAATACACAGTCATACATTAATTTGCAGCCAAAAGAAAATCACAAGCACTGTTTTACATATCAAAATTCTGAATCCACTTAGTGGCATGTTGACATTGCGGCAAATGCATAACAAGCATACTGCCACAAACAAATACAGAACACACAAGCGAAGAAGCTGGAAGGTGCGTACATATAAACACACTCAGCAAAATTTGCACTGATTTCTTTGCTTTTCTTGTAAGTGTTGTTAATAAGAATAAATTTGCATAAAAATAATGAATTCATATATGGTAACCGGGCGTGGTTAGTATCGAGGTGGCAAAATATAGGAAGTTCGAAGGAAATTGTCGCATTAGTCATCCTAGAAACCCCCAAACTTGTCAAATTCAAAGCATTTATTTGGAAATAATAAAGAGCCTTAGAAATTACATATGTGTAAAATGGGGCTTTCGTTAAAAAAAAAAAAAAAAAAAATTGGGATCACTGAGCACGAAAATTAGTTTAATTAATGCCAAAAAAACTTTGGGAACCCTTCAATGTATATCGGTCGAAAGTTATAAGAGCTCCGAAATCGGTCAGAAAATATTAAAAATTATGTCAAATTAAACAAAACCGTTTAGTTCAATGCCAATGACACATTTACAAGATAGTTTGCGTGGAAAAGCATATTTTCAACTGGAAAAGTGAACGCTTCAATAGTTGAAATCGGGCGCTTTTATTTGATTTGTCGTTGATTTTACATTTTTGAATGAAATTGCCTTTCATTTTTATAATTTTAATTATTTTTACTGCAAAGGCAATCGCGAAACTAATGGAAAAAAATCAACAGTTTCGAGAAAGTCTGAAATATTATTTTTCTTAATCAAAATCCTATAAGTGATATTCCAATTGATACAAAACATATATCAACGCACAGAGGCGAAAAAAACCTTTAGAACGGTGCCCATTAGTTTTACTCACTTTTCTTTTTTCTCACATAAAAAATTATGATGGCAGCTGGGCCAAATCTAACGAACAAAAAGCTGAGAGATTTGCCGAATATCCTCAAAACATTTTTCATCCTAACGAAGGAGATGAGTTAGAAAATATACCTCATCCTATTCGACAAAAAATCGATAAAATCCCCTTGACTTCCTTTAAAGAGGTAAAGGACACTATCAAAAATAAAATAGATAGCAAAAAAGCACCCGTTTATGACCTTATAACAGGGAAAATATTAAAAGAATTGCCCAATAATGCTATTGTCAAATTGACACATTTGATTAATGCTGCATTTCGTTTAGAATATGTACCGCAACAATGGAAAATAGCGGAAGTTATTATGCTTCCAAAACCAGGCAAGCCACCACACGATGTGACATCATACCCACCAATATCGTTGTTACCAATTTTATCTAAGCTTTTTGAAAAAATCTTGCTAAAAAGATTAACACCATTGTTAGATGCAAAATGCCTTGTACCAAACCATCAATTTGGTTTTCGAAATGAGCACTCAACGATTGATCAAGTGCACCGCATTACTCATGTAATTGAAAAATCACTGGAAGAAAAACAAATCTGTTCTGCGGTATTCCTGGATGTATCGCAAGCTTTTGATAAAGTATGGCATGAGGGACTAATCCATAAACTTCAAGCAGTTCTACCAATCCAGTACTCAAACATTTTAAAATCCTACTTAACGAGCAGATACTTTAGATGAAGCAAGCAGATGTCTATTCAGAACTGAAAGATATTAATGCAGGTGTTCCGCAAGGCAATGTACTCGGGCCAGTTTTGTATCTCTTGTATACTAACGATATATCCACATGCAGCAATACAACAACTGCAACATTTCCCGATGATACTGCAGTATTAGCAACTGATGAAAAACACTTAGAAGCAATTCAGAAGTTACAACCATCAGTAAATGCAATTCAAAATTGGACCAAAAAATGGCGTGTCAAGTTAAACGAAACCAAGTCTGTGCATGTTGACTTCACTAATAGAAACATAAATTATAAACCAATATTTATCAATAATATGGCAATACCGCATGCAAATACGGAAAAATATCTAGGAATGACCTTAGATGCTAAGCTGAGATGGAAAGCACATGTGAAGAAAAAACACGAGGAGTTAATTCTTAAATACAAGAAAATGTATTGGCTGTTAGGCCGACATTCTAAACTCTCTATTTATAACAAAATACTTTTATACAACCAAATACTGAAACCAGTGTGGTCATATGGCATACAGCCCCACCAGAGAAAGCAACAAAAACATCATTCAACGATTCCAAAATAAAGTATTACGCGACATCGTTAGAGCGCCGTGGTACATTCGTAATTGCAATCTACATAAGGATCTTAATATAGACACCATTACGGATATCATAAAAAAATTCGCAAATAAACATAAAGAGAGACTTCAGCAGCACATCAATGATGAAGCTGCCAAACTACTTGTAACTGATGACCTCACGAGAAGATTAAAAAGAACGAAACCGCATGATCTATTTTCATAAAATTTTGTCTTTACTTGAGATGTTTTAATTTAATTAAATATATGTAAAATGAATTGCTTATTAGTTTTGTTAACTAGATTGCAATAATAAAATAAAAATAAAAAAATAAAAAAATTTCTGAAGTTTTTTGGAAATAACTGCAAAACATCCTAGAAAACAGGCGTTTGTTAGTATTAAGAAATTCTTCTTTGGAAATATAAATGGAAATCATTTTCGCGAGTCATAATTAGTCGAAAAAACGCTTTCCATACTGATGTAG
The DNA here is from genome assembly GCA_037575425.1 of Anastrepha fraterculus. Classification (NCBI taxonomy): domain Eukaryota; kingdom Metazoa; phylum Arthropoda; class Insecta; order Diptera; family Tephritidae; genus Anastrepha; species Anastrepha fraterculus. The sequence goes on from JAYXIM010048706.1 coordinate 143,593, forward strand.
TGCGTGATCGACCTCCAATATTCCATTAGCTCGCAGTACCGTTTCCTGGACAGCTCATAAAATTTGTACCTTAATTTTGATTACATTTTTGAATCTATTTAGTATTACAAATAAATGAATATAAAAAAAAAACTAATCAATATTTTTTCAAACTTTTTTTTTATTTTGAAGATTGAACATTGTCATTTAGGAATGAAAAATAATATCGTTCAAATGACTGCCACGACTGGATTTACAGTAGGCCATTCGATCAACCCAATTTTTAAGCACATTTTCGATTGTTTGGACTCCAATTTCATGAATGGCAACTTCGATTTCGTGTGTTAAAGCATCAATCATCTCTGGATGGTTCGCATAGCATTTGTCTTTAACGGCTCCCCACAAAAAATAGTCCAACGGGCTTAAATCACAGCTCCAAGGCGGCCAATTGATATCGGAATTCAAAAACGGTAGCCAAAAGTTCGAGTATAACTTTGGCAGTGTGACAAGTTGCACCGTCCTGTTGAAACCAAATGTCGTCCATGTCATCCTCTTCAATTTTTGGAAACAACTCGTTGAGCATGTCACGGTAACGCTCGCCATTTACTGTAACCGCGGCTGCTCGCTCATTTTCGAAGAAAATGGTCCGATGATGCCGCCAGACCAAATGCCAAGTTAAATCTGCCACTAAGGCATAATCCTTCGGATAGACTTTATCTTGTCTATTCAATGCGCGTGATCTTTCTGCATATGTCTATATTACCACCTCCCTCTTATTCCTGTTTCCTGATTAATACTTAAAAGACTGGTGTTGAGTAAATCGTTGTATCTCTAATGACGAGAAGTGTTGCAAGTTTAAGAAGTTTATACAAAAACGAGGTAGACACCTCCTCTTTACAAAAAAACAGATTTTTTATCTACATAAAAGCATAAATGTGGGCTATCTAAAATGCGAGAGATATATAGAGAAAATCGAAGTCTGGCACTAGTAATGCACTCAAGTTTATGCTTTATTGGTATTGAAGTATATATCCAACCGCTCAACTAGACTTTTTGCCGCTGCTTCGGGCACCATTGTTTGGTGAAGAGGCATATCAAATGTTGTTGTCTGTAACGCTTTTTACCACGCCAAGAAAATGCAAAAATATGAGAACAGTCATAAACAAAAATTTGCTTGAAGGACAAAAACCAAAGCAGGTTCGTTGTTAGAGAGGCGGATAATTTTAGAGCTGATTTTTCAATGTGTTTATAGCATGCATAGCGCGATGGACGATGGGAGGGAGTTGTTGAGTTTAATCGTTTAACCCTCTAGTTGAAACACAATATCAACGCCCGCACAAGAACTCCCACTCGTACTTCGCAAGTACTAAATAATTCTTGGCATTGGCTTGTTTACAACAGAAATAAAAAATTTAACAAATTACGCGGAATTACTACCACCTACATACTTATTTGACGCTTTAGATTTCATTTTATTTTTAATTTTATTTTTTTACTTTCCTCGTGCTCCTCGTGCTTGGCAGTGGTTAGCGGACCACCCACATTAGTATAACGTCGCTGGATGGCTCTTAGCGAGAAGAGTGAAAATACTCAACGCCTTATTTCTTAAAATAAATAAAGTACAGTACTCCCTGGATTATCCGTCTCTCTGTTATCCGTCACCTCTGTTAACCGTCACCGTTTTAAGATTTTCCACAATACATATTGCAATAATAGTCATGAAACGGTTGAAATCATGTTGGAACAAAACTCCTCGCGCAATACTTTTGTTTTTCACTTTATTCATTGATTTTCTTTTGTTTTCGTTCGCTCGATAGAAATGCGTGTGAACGCAGCAGAGCAAAGTAACTGTTATTTTGTCCATTCTACCTTGGAATTCTTTTTCGACGTGACATTCAGTACAATGAGATTTTCAGTTTGATTTGAATTTCATGATGAGCAGACATTTAAAATGGAGCCTTCAACAACAAACAAAATACCGAAGCGTAAACGAGTAGTGGTCACTATTGAAACGAAATTAAAAATTATTGAGGAAATAGAAAAAGGTTCAACAATTTTTTCATTAAGTGAAAAATATGATATTCCACGCACGACGATTCAAGATTTTAAAAAAGATGCCACTCAAATCAAACAATATGCTGCGTCGATGGAATCTTTGGGAGGTCGGTCAAAAAAACGCAAAACGATGAAAAAGGCATTAAATGAAAAAGTCGATGAAGCTTTATTCTTGTGGTTTAATCAAATTCGGAGCAAAGGCGTTCCATTATCTGGTCAAATATTGAAAGAAAAGGCATTATTTTTTAATGAAAAGCTAGGAGGTCCGAAGGATTTCAAAGCGAGCTCAGGTTGGTTGTATGGCTGGCAAAATCGACATGGCGTGAAGGAAGTTTCGATACAAGTTCAAAAGATGAGCTCCATAAGTGCCAACGAAATCGAAAAATGCAAAAAAAATTTCAAAATTTTCGTCGAAAATCATGGTTTTACCCGTGAGCAAGTTTTCAATGCTGGTGAAACGGGTCTAAACTATAAAGCACTCCCAAAAAAGACACTCGATTTTTGTGTGAATAGCTATGCACCTGGATGGAAAATGTAAAAGCAACGAATAACATTGATGGTTAGCGCAAATTCAAGTGGTTATAGGCTCCCATTAGTGGTAGTTTATACGGCTAAATGTCCACGTTGTTACACAAAATCACACATGAATGCTCTTCCTGTGGCTTATTATGCTCAAAAGAATGCTTGGATGGGTCAAACGATTTTTCGCGACTGGTTCAGTTTTGTTCCAAATGTTCGAAATTATATTATTTAATGTCGGAAGGATTATCACAGAAAGCAGTATTGGTTCTGGATAATGCCCCATCATATCCAGTTGAAGATTTAAAAAGTGATGATGGTAATATTTTTTGTTATTTCCTGCCACCGAATTCAACTGCAGTTCTACAACCCATGGATCAATCAGTAATTGAAACTTTAAAGCGTCGATGTCGGAAAAAATTTATTCAGGACCTCGTTTCTCAAGAGAATATTGATTTGGCATATTATTGGAAGAATTACAACATTAAAAACGCAATTGATAATGTAGCTGATTCATGGTCTGAGTTATCGTCGACAACATTGGAAAAATGTTGGAACAAACTATGGCCAAATACAGAATCGCCTTCGAATAACAGTGACGATGTCTCACAGGCTGATATTGTGACTAGTACATCTTCGGCTTTGCCATTGGAAAATGGTGAAACGATCAATGAATGGTTGAATTGTGACGAAAATGTTTGTGCTTATGAGCTTTTGACTGACGAACAAATAATTAATGAAGTGAATGATGAAGAAGAAGAAAATAATGATGATTACGATGGAACAGATAACAATAATGAAAATGGTCACAATCCTACTGCTTCATTTCTAAGACAAGAAGCCAAAATTGCTGCATCAAATTTAGAGAAATTTATCGCCTGGTATGAAATGCAAGATAGAGCCGGCTTGGCTGACACGATTTGTTTGCGCCAATTTCTTCTTTTCGCAAAGAATAAAACTCAAGTCACTCTAAAGCAAAAGACGCTAACTAAATTCTTTTTAAAACAAACTAAACTCGTAATAAAATAATGATATAATCATGTAATGCATGTAAATTTTACCGTTTGTTCATTTCTCTCAAAATTTCAGTGTACTTTTCGATTCTGTACACAATCTAGAGGTTTGTTTCTGTTAACCGTCATTTTTGATTATCCGTCATAGCTGGGTTACATTGACTGACGGATAATCCAGGGAGTACTGTAATTAAAAAACTGGAAATATATAAAAAACCATACAGAAATTTATTTTAAATGCGCTTATAAGCTAATAAAAGTAATCTTTGCAACGCATAATTTTATTATTTACTTATTGTTTTTATACATATATTTTAATTATGCCTGCCTATACAATCAATTCCTTACAGATTAATTGTAATTTTCACATGTATTTAGAGTACTATACAAATTCAGCTTAAGCATATTTAGGCTAAGATTGAAATCAATAAAGCTGCATATTCAATCAGTTCATTATTGGCGTAATTAGTGGAAAGTGCTCTGATTACACGGAGGGTTACGTATAGATTAATTAAAGAAACGTTAAATTAGCAAATGCTCACTTGGACAAGGAGTGAAATCGTCCTTTGTAATGCGGAGGAAAACCGAGGAGAGATCACAGAAGAGAGAAGATGACGACCGAACGATGGGTAAATTACTTACGCCTCACTTTTGCATCTACTGTTAAAATTAATTAGGTTAGTGATATCTAAACTTGCTTTATCTGGAAGTGCACCAAAAATGTGAGATTCAAAATTTTTAAATTTTAGCCCTGAGAAGATGCCATCTCATCCTCAAAATAGCTGCTGCAGAAAGGACACGAATCAATACCAAGTCTCACAACGTGGACAAATAACAACATACACAAGCTCGGTAAGGATACTCAGAGGATTCAAGAGCTGCAGCTTTGTTAACCTTAGAAGTCCTCTCGAGTGCCTTAGATTTTCCCGTGGCCCGTGAATCTCACAAGTTTGCACGTTTGTGTCCACTGCTTACTGAGTAGTCATGAAGTAGACTTTACGAGGAACAGATATCTCATTTGCCGAGGAAATAGCCTCGAGAGTCTCCTGTCCTCCTAGCTCATCCGCCCAACAGTTTTTCGCTATGTCCTTGTGGACTGGACCCCAATTGAGTCCAATATCGAAGTACTCGGATGCTGTCCTGACTAATTTCGCACACACCAACAACGAGCAAATGGCCTTAATTGCCACTTGACCCTCGGAGTAAGACTTTATCTCTCCGACCCTAGTAAGTTGTTTCTTCGATTGCGGCTACCTTCGCAGTTGCTAGTTACACTATTATAAAGAAATGCAAACACTGCAGATCCAGTAACATACGCCTACTAATATTTGACGAGAGACCTCCTTTCCCCGGCAATTCCACAAAGCGGCCTTTTTTTAAATTTTAAACACTTTCGTTTTGACTGTTTCACTATATGAACTTCATACCAACGAGCAATACCAAAAGCGGCTTCTCACCAGGAAATATAAAGAGATTTTAACGAAACGTCGCATTTTGCAATACATAAAATGAATTTGTATAAAAAATGGAATCGTGATACTAATTTGAATTGAGCCAGATAACAATATGAAGGAAAAATTCATATAGTACCTAAAAGGATTCAATGCCTTGCCAAATAAAGATGGTGAAATACAATACATAACACATAGGCTGAAAAGTCCCGGGACTAACACAGGCACTAGTTTTCTTGCACTCACCTCTTTTTCATCTAGTGCACCTCTTTGTCAGTTAGGCAGATGTTAAAATTTTATGATATTCTATTCATTGATTTGTGAGTTATTGTGCTAAGAGTGACACTACTTTTGTTATTTTCAAAACAATGGATCAACATAAATTTCGTGTTTTAATTTTGCATTGCTTCTTGATGAGGAAAAATACCGTTCAAGCGCAGGAATGGCTTGAAAAGAAATATCAATAAAACAATGGTTTGCTGACTGCAAGCTTGATCGTAGAGACACCGATGATGCACAACGCAGTGAACGTCCAAATGAGGCGGTAACACCAAAAATCATTAAAACAATCCACAAAATCGTTTTGATTGATCGAAAAGTTAAGTTGCGTGAGTTAACTGACAAGTGGTGCTGTTCAAAGTGGGTGCCGCGTTTGCTCACTGCACCGACAATGCACCGTGTCACAAGCCAATCAAAGCAATGGCAAAACTACATGAATTGAACTTCGAATTCACCGTATTTGCCAGATTTGGCTCCCAGTGAGTGCTGGCTGCTCGCAGACCTAAAAAATGTTCGCTGGTAAGAAATTTCCCCGAATGAAGAGGTTATCGCTGAAACGGAAGCCTAATTTTGAGAAGTGTTTTCTTTTTTAGGCCCGGTACTTTTCAGCCCATGTGTTACATGAAAACTAGCCGTCCTATGTTAGTAGATTCGATTATTCCCTATTCTAGTAGATTTGATTAATAATTAGCATTTAAGTAACTTTACGCCTTTTGTAGTTACTTTTTATTTTCAAGTTTGGCCTAGAGCTTTTGCGTTTTTGTGATTCTACTATTTGAGATAGGAAAAATGAGTTTGGAGAAAACTTTAGCAGACGATGTTACTAAAGAAAAATGCCCGAATGACCACGTCTATATGCGCCAAGAGCAATAAAAGCGATTCATTATTAAAAATAAGAATGTAATAATTTTTAAGCTCTTGGTTTTGTTATTTTCTTTACATTTCACCTTGTATTTTATTTTTTTTTGGACTTAATTTTGGGCAAAAAGTAAGAATTTGGTTGTAAAATGAAAAATCTTTATTTATTCTTGTAAATCAATTTCATTATCTTCAAAATAATCCAATCTCGATGAAATACACTTATGCCAACGATTTTCCGAAACATGCCAAATAGTCCATTTCCGGTATAGCCATCAGCACCTTCTTCGATTCAGCTTTTATCTCCTCAATCGACTCGAAACGCGTTCCCCGGAGTGGTCTCTTGAGTTTTGAGATTAGCCAGAAGTTACACGGACCCAAATCAGGCGAATACGGTGGTTGCGGAACGATATGCGTAGAATTTTTGGCGAAATGGTCACGAAGAACGAGTGCAGTGTGAGACGGTGCATTATCGTGATGCAAAAACCAAAGTTGTTGGCCCATAATTCTGGTCTTTTTAGACGACTTGCTTCACGTAAACGACGCATAACGCTTAAATAATATTCCTTAGTAACAGTTTGGCCAGGTGGAAGGAATTCATAGTGCACCACACCACGAAAATCGAAAAAAACTGTCATCATGACCTTTATTTTTGAACGACTTTGACGTGCTCTTTTCGGTCTGGCCTCGCCTTTAGCACGATATTCGCTTGATTGGTCGGTTGTTTCAGGGTCGTAAGCATAATCCAAGTCTCATCTCCCGTAATGATGCATTTGAGTTTGTCCTGATAGTCTGAAAGCATTGTTTCACACACATCAACGCGACAACTTTTTTCCAAGAAATTGAGAGTTTTCGGTACCAAACGAGATTTGACTTTTCGTAGGCCCAAGTGGTCTTTCAAAATGGTTTTCACAGATCCTTCTGATATTCCGATCATATCAGTAAGGTCTTTAACAGTCAACCGACGATTTTTGAGCACTAACTCCTTCACTTTATTGACGTGTTGGTCATCTGTTGACGTCGATGGTCGTCCGGAGCGCTCCAAGTCATCAACACGTTCTCGACCCTCTTTGAAGTCTTTGTACCACTTATAAATATTTTTTTGCAACATGGTCGAATCACCAAATGCCTCCTGCAATATGCTAAACGTTTCCGCAGCCGAAATTTCATTCCGCAAACAAAATTTGATGGCACTTCTCTGCTCAATCAAATCAGACATTGTAAAAATCGAAAAATGCACTCTTGGTCGTTTGGTAAACACAAGCGTAAATATATTACTGATAATGACATTCACATGAAAGTTGGCCCAGATGTTATTAACAGTGCTGCCAACTCATGAAAAAAATAACTAGAGCGTAATTTTCATCCCGCGAAGTTTGACAAATAAATTCACCTTACTTTTTGCCCACAGTATATGCATATTATTTTACTTAGCCCGTTTCGTCATTATTTTTTAGTGCTTCTTCCACTACTATTACTTTCGTATTAATAAATATTATTATATTATAATCTAGGTTATATTGTTACTTTAAGTCCAATTTACTTGTAGTCCAGTTTTAACGTCAAATATGGTAAAAATAGCTTATGATTGTGCGTTTGACCAAGTATGGAATTATAATGAATAAAAAATATTGTTTTTTTTTTAATGAATTTTATATTTGCGATAGCTATAATAAAGGTTATGAATGACTTTCGCCCTGCCTTTGATAGTAGGCTACACACCACATTAGTACTTTTAGATTTTTTAAAGCTTTCGATGCTTTAACCATAGTTACTGTACTTTTTAAGCACCGAGACTGTAGGTTGGGGGGCGGAAGATGAATTAATTTCTTTGTTGAAATTACTTCTCAGTCGTACTGGTGCTGAAACTAATCACAACGACATGTGTCACGGCGCCGGAGCTCCACCAAATCAAGTTTCGGTGCTAGCTGCAGCAACATAGAAGAAAGTCTGAACAGTTTGATATGTTCGCATTGTCAAAGCAAGGAAGCAGGAGCAGAAAAGACAACAAATTTGAAATTTCGAATGTATTTCATTTCAGCGATGCATATAGTAAATAATTACTGGCCTATGCAATAACTCGGGCTTTTCCAACGGCAACATCCTTTAAGATGTACGACAACGGGATCCATAATGTGTTATAATTAACTACAATAATATATATTTTCCGTGCTTTTACTTACTTAACAAATTTTTTGGCCGTCTTAAATACTTTTAAGAGTTCATAAATTGCGTTACATTGACGACAGACTCCGTAGCTTATATAATTAGATTCTCCACAAAAACAACAAAAGATGGTGGTGAATGAAAGAAAATTTGGAGGTGTAGTCTTTAGTCGAGAATCAGCCTTTACGCTTTCATGTGAAAAATAGGAATGAGAGAGTATATTTAACAACAAAACGCAGTTACATATGTCCACACATGAGTGTGTAATATTAGGTGCCCAACTAAGTTCCCGCTGTTTGCCAATAGATGCCGCCAACAGTGTGTGCTAGTCGATTTTAACATAACCTAAACGTCATAAACCAAGCTCAAAAATATGGTTAACGAATTGCTTCGACACATTAGTGATTTTGTTTTGGTATCATATACTTTGCGGGAAGTGTTGATTTTCCTCTTTCATTCAAAAAAAAAAAAACAAAAAACGGCGACTGAAGCGCATCGAGAGCTACAAAAAGTTTATGGAGATGCTGCTTTAAGGGAAACAACGTGCCCAGATTGCTTCCGTCGCTTCAAAGACGGTGATTTTAATGTTGACGAACGTCCACGTGAAGAAAGGCTAAAAATCTTCGAAGATCCGTGTCAAACGCAAGAAAAGCTTGCTTCAGTATTAGGAGTTACCCGCCAATCCATTTGGGAATGATTCAGAAACAGGGGACTTGGGTTCCTTATTAGTTAAAACAACGGGTGACGGGTGATGAAAAATGGATTCATTACAGCAATCCAAAGAAAATAAAGCCAAGGAGACTGCCCGGTCATGCTTCTACGTCGTCGCCTCGGCCGAATATTCACGCTGCGAAGGTTATGCTATGTATTTAGTGGGACCAAGTTGGCTATTTATTATGAACTGTTAAAACCTAGCAAAACCATCACGGGGATCGGTATCGACTTCAATTGATGCGATGGAGTCGAGCACTGCGCGAGAAGCGGCCGCAATACGCAGGGAGGCATGAAAAAGTGTTCTACAGCATGACAACGCTCGGCCTCACGTTGTCCAACCCGTTAAAACCTACCTGGAAGTACTAAAATGGAAAATCCTACCCCACGCGCCATATTCTACAGATATTACGCCGTCCGGTTATTACCTGTTCCGATCGATGGCACATGGTCTAGCTGTCCAGCAGTTCCATTCATATGAAGACATCAAAAAATGCCTTGCTCCGTGCATAGCATCAAAAGATGAACAGTTTTACCGCGACGGTATACGAGATCTACCAGAAAGATGGGAAAAAGTAGTAGCCAGCGATGAACAATACCTTCAATGATTCACAGAATAAAGTTGTATTTTCATCAAAAAATCAACGAGATTTTAGTTCCGCACCTAATATAAATTTGAATAAGCGATGCAATAAACTCAGGGGATTCAATGCAGACATTTTCAGTAAAACGGTTCCTCAGAATTTAGCTCATTAGTAGTCGGGAAAATGTTGATGAAATATGAATAAAAAATCAAAAGAACTAAAAAAGATGTAAGAGTGGCGTACAATAAGAGGCATTGGTACATTAGAATTACCTATAAACAATTACCCAAATTGGGACTGATCGAAAAATATTTCCATGGTCTGAGACAATATTCCGAGTCAACGAAGGGACACTTTTATATACTTTACCTCTCTTCAGAATAGCACAAATCTTAGACCCTGACCGCAGTTCCTGAAAGTAACTTTAACACAGGAGTTCCAGAATAGAAGAGTAAAAGTAACCATTTATACAGCCATCTGCCCTCTTTCGATAAAAACTTAAACCTATCTGTGGAAGTATACTTATATAAGAAGGCTTTATCTTCAAATATTTCTCTTAAGCGCTGATCTTATAATGAACTCGTGTTTGCGATTTTGTCAAATGTAGCTTTAATTTTTGGACTAGAAAAGGATTTGTCATCGACCCTATCAAGGCAAACGTATCTTTTGTAACAATATCTCCATTCTGCGCATAGAACACCAAGTAACAGAATAGGTTTTTTCTATTAGCGATCACCCTTTGATAAGCGATGGCAAACCCCTAAATGCATCGCCAATAATAAACATGTACTTATAAATATATACGGCATACAGGGTTTGATTGAAAAGTAATGAGCCTTCCCGCGCGGAGCGTCTACCAAGCGATCAACCGAATCGGCTTGTGGGGGAAAATGATCGTTGTACCTTCCCCTTCCACTAGAAACCGGTCCCAGTTCGCTGGCAACAGCGGTGCAGTCAACATCGCTCCGCGCGTGAAAGCTGTTAGGATTTTGCAGCGGCGAAAATGCAGCGATCGTTAGAGCAACGTTACTCGATCAAATTTTGCGTGAAGCTAAACAAAACGAGTACCGAAACCATTGGGCTACTCAAGGAGGCTTACGGGGACCAATCTCTGTCCAGTGCCCAGGTAAAACGGTGGCACAAGTCGTTCAAGGAAGGCCGGGAGGACGTCGAAGACGAACAGCGATCGGCTCTCGAGGCATCGTCCAAGGAGTTTGTACCTCCACGAAGCACTGTAAACGCGGCATTTTACAAAGAAGTGCTCCTTCGGCTGAAAAACCGCGTCGCCCGGGTTCGGCCCGACCTCGTCAACAATTGGACCCTTCATAACAACAATGTGCCGGCGCACACCGCCTTCCTCTGCCCCTCTGCATTGGCCAAGATGGGGGTTCCGGTGCTTCCCCACCTTCCCTACAGCTCAGACCTGTCCCCTCCGGACTTTTTCTTGTTCCCACGCCTGAAAAGAAAGCTGAAGGGGAGGCGTTTCGACTCCATCGAGGCGATCCAAAAAACTGTGACAGCCGAATTGAACGCCATTCCGGCGGATGAGTTTAAAAAATGTTTCCTGCAGTCGAAGGTCCGCTACCAGCGGTGTACTGACGCTCAAGGGTCCTATCTTGAAGAATAGTAGTTTTATAAGCCAATAGGTTTAATAAAACTGCTTAAAAAAAAAAGGCTCATTACTTTCAATCAAACCCTGTATATGTATTCTCCGTACAAATATATAAAATTTACACTAAATCAATTTTGATTACAATTATTTAAATTAATAATAATTTTCATATGATACTAAAATTTAATTAGTATATTCACTACAAATGTTCTTAACTTGCGTTTACGTTCTTCTTTGCTAGTAGTTCCTGACTAGCACTTCTTGTCTACAGCTGTCGCGGCTACTTTTGTTGGGTGCAAGTTTTTATGTACACATTTATTTCTTCTTTCTTTACTACATATTTCGTTATTTATTCAGACATTTATTTCCTTGCATACTTTTTCATTGTTTAGTGTTTTGGGTTTTATTTAAGAATGACGAGAAAAATTTTTGATTCAACCTCGCCGCAGAAATTCAGTCTCCGTTCCCAACAGCTGCTACGAAGTGCAGTAGAGTTTTCATATCAAAAATAAAACAAGCTTCAGTGTTGCTTTTAACATTATATACTCGTGCAATTTCGTTACTGTCTGTTGACTGTTGTAAGCTTGTGGTGAGCACTAAAAAATTTTAATACAATTTTCATTTTTATTTTCCTGTTTTTAGTTGGGAATTTCTTATTCCAGTGTAGACGTAGTTTGCTGTTTTAACCAGGAAGCAAAAAAATAAAAGTGCAGTAAACCAAGCGGTGTGATTTCTTGCGAATGTCGAATGTTTGCTCAGCACGTGCAAATTATATCGCACCTAAGAAAAACTTTCCGAATATCTGGTTTTGTTTACTGCACAACTCACACTATTATATTGAAATACATATATAAGGATTGGAGGTGTACGGACCTATTAAGTTTATAGGTATGTGCAATGTTGTGCTTGCTTGTGCTTATGCGCTGCCATAGCAGGAGCGATTCGTAAAAGAAAAGTTTGTTATGGCTTCAGCATATTCTTTCAAGGCTCTTTGCACACAAAGTGATCTAGCAAGTGCTTTACTGGATACTTATTTAATAGCCTCGTAAAATTTGTACAGTTCACCGTTCCGTAATCTGCATTCTTAGTTGCGTTAAATTCGGGAGAATATTCAGTGTAGCTCCTTTTCGAGTCATTCTCAAAAGCATTCGGTGGTGGTTTCTGTCCGTTGAGAGATAGCTTTATTTTTAATCGCCAGCTTTTTCGAAAGTGATACTTGGTGTTATATTTCAAGGCTGAAGTGGTAATAGACGTAATCGAATGGAAGCTACTTCGGCTATTTTAGTGAGAAGCTTTTTTATGCCAGTTAGATTTTCATTGACAGCCGATCAATGTTGAGTAAGTTATTTTCTATTAACTGAAAGTCACTAGCTTTACAGGCCGTTTGGTGCTTGTGTGTGAAGTCAGTATTGTTAGACGAAAATAAAACATGACTGGTCTCAAACACCATCATACAGAGGCTACAATCTTTCGTCAACAAATGCCCTTATATCATTTGTAGAATATTCTGGCCGCACACCATCAGCAACGACGCGCTGTGGAGATTAACGAGTTAGGAGTCCATCCTAGGGCAAACCAAACGTAGAAAGTGGCGATGGGTAGATCACACGCTTAGAAAATCACCAGATAGCATCACGGGAATGGCACTGAACTGGAACCCGCAAGGGAACAGAGGTCGCGGCCGGCCAAAGATTACTTGGGGAAGGTCGATGTTGCGCGAGCTAGCAGATGTCGACATAACATGGGACGGCGCAAACATTCCAGAATGGTGTTCGATGGAAGAGCCTTGACGAGGCCCTACGCTCCCGAGCGAAGTGAATAAGGATATAAAAATAAGGAAGAAAAGAGGAAGCAGCTATTATTAAACATATTTGAAAACGAACGAAATTTAATGCAACACCATCTTGAGTATAATTATTGATTAGTGGAAGAATGTGTACGTAGTGAGAGATAAAGCAATGTGCAACACTTCTGTCGTTGCTGAAGGAAATTTAAGAACGTAAAATTAATGACTGTGTCGAAAAAACGGAAGAAAATTGTGAAATTTCTGCATTATTCAATTTTCAGAACTTAATTTTTCGAATTTTCCGAAAGTTCGTTTTCCTGTTACTAACACCGTAATCACAATTTTCATATTTAAGTGTCAGATAATTAAAAGTTAATTAAAAAGATAAATGTTTGATGCAATCAAAATTTTAAACTCAAAAAATTTCGTTTGATTTCCATACAGCTAAGTTAGTATGCAAAGTTGTGATACAAACAACTTTGCATATAACTTCACTTTGCATTTAATTTTCGCGTATATGCCTTGTAAGATATTTGGCTGACTTTCTGTCCAGATAATTTTTTTATAAAAGATGTATATTGAATGGTTAGTAAGTACTTGTCGACTGATCAACGCTTTTCGAAAGGAATAGTTCTATAATTTGATAGTACCACGTCCCTACCATCTTTGATCTTTAATCTTATAGAACATGCCGTCATGAAGGCCGACAATAAAAATGGTTTTAAATTCATTGAGGGATGAATCAGGAGTGAAATATATATAGCGATCTTATGCAATTATACGTGAGAGATACTGAGATATTATTTTGCACGCACTTGCCGCTAGCGACAACTTGTCGACCACAGTGGCTACAAAAAAGCGGATATGCACCCGCAGGTCATTTGTGAGCTTTCGACTTATATTTTGAGCCTCACAACCACTCATGAAACTGTGTATAAATATGGATATAAATGTAAACACAAAAGTTAACTTGCCCTTTTATTTATTCTGTGCATTCATGTGTATGAACGCAAATATAAAAATACAATAGTTTTGTAGATTCGATTTTGCCAGTAACACTTTCATCAATACAAATGCCATATTGATTTGTATGTGCGTCAACCTATCGTCGAAAGCCGTATCAATTACTTTACAGGTTATTTATATTTGTGTTTATATATGTATATGATATATACCTACATATGTACGCAGTCACTGAAAGAAATAACAGTCTTGCTCTGGAATTGATGAAATTATTTCAAATTTAAAGAATTACATTTAATTTATATATCAATAATTGCACCACAACCAAAAATTTATTCGATTGTAGATAATCAATAAAGTAATATGTCGAATTGAAAATTCGATAATTTCCTCTAGTGAGTGTGTCAGAGTAATTAAACCGCTATATATAAACACTCTGCTGAAATTCTATATACATATATTTTCACATTTTGTATGTCACGTCATTAAATAAATGAATATAGATATTGACGAGGTATATACATATAAATATTTCAAAAAGCTGAGAATGATGGAGAGAGTCGATTTGATAGAAAATACGCGGTGCCACACCCATAAATGCACCCGGGGGTGCAATGCGTATGCCTCGATAATAAAATCCATTAAAAGATGTCACTTAGATCCGACATATTCATTACTGATATCGGATAGTTTTTTTCTTGGCTTACTTTTTTACGTTAACACTAAGCTGTAATGTATGTACATCTTTGAGTCATACTTTGTGTTAAGATAAGAGTTTATTAAGTAGAAAAACGTTACAATATTTATGTTATCGCACAATTTACAGAATATGATATAAATCTTAATTCTACATCATTATATTTATATATTTATCACAGGTTTGGTTTTTTAAACGATTTTTTCTTTTTTCGAAGGAAAAAACTACTATGAAAAACCTCCGCTTTACATCTTACGAGCTAGGGTTAATCTATATGCATTTAAGTACCACGGCCTAATTGAACATTAAGAAAGTTCAGTTATTAGCAGATTGTCCGAAAAACTGGAACGAATTTTGAATCTTTTAGTCAAATTTTGTATTTGATCTGACAAAATCTTAGTTTTTGATTCATCATAAACTTTCTAGTGGAGAAATGCCATGGGAATCGTAGCATCATTTTGAGTACCTTATTTTGGCAGATTTGCAGTTTCTTAGCATGTGACTTTGCGATATTACTCCAGGCTGAAATATAGACTTATAAATTATTAGTTTATTTTCATCACTTAAACCTGAGCGTCTATTTATGAGGGGATATAACATTTTAATCGCCAAATTTATTTTCTCCTGCATGTACTTTACATGATGGCAAAAAGATACTTTTTTATCAAAAATCACCCCCAGATATCGTAAGGTATTGGCCCACGGGATATCATAACTACCTAATCTAACTAATGTTTAATTTTATTTTCCAAGTATACAAGTAGCCTGCCATGTTTTGTAGTGCATCTTGAAGTTTGGTTACGATTTGGTTACCAAACGCATGCGAATAAAATATGCCAATGTCGTCTGCATACATAGCATATGAACAATTGGCTAATTTGGGAAAATCAGAGCAATAAATAATGTACAGTAAAGGACCAAGTACCGATCCTTGGGGAACTCCAGCGGGTAATTCGATCATGCCAGAGTATTCGTCATTCAGAGACACGCAAAATTAACGATTTTTGAAGTGAAAACTTCTATAGGAGTGATTTGAGACTCGATGAAACGAAAAAGCGACACCAAAAAGAAGAAGAAAAAAGATATACGTATATATATGTATGTATAGAAAATGCTTCATTACCAGGCACACAGAAGGATGGCATAAGCAAATTTAAATTTGTGAATTTATATATGTATGTATGTATTGTATATATGCGGATATATGTATATATGTTGTGTGCATGCACATATGTGCCTCGCCACAGCAAAACATACGGTAAAATTTCTCAAGAAATCCAGCGCGCATTCATAGGCACAGCATTGCATGTACAGTAGGGCGGGTCGATTTAAAAATCGCTCATTGCTCTATGAAAATCGTATTCTAGGGATCAGAATAAGAAACTTTGCCGAAGGAACCATACCTCTAAAACGAATTCTGAGAGAGAATGAGACGAAAGCAGCATTAGGAGCGGGATAATTATAGGTTCATTATAATATTGCTATAAAGTTCATATTTTATTTTCTTCATTTTATTATTATTCATCCTCCATAGCTAAAATATGATACAAATGCTTTGGTTTCGATGTTGTCAACATATCTTTGAAATACCGCGTCAATTGTTGTTTTTGATCTCATTCTCTCTCAGTTTGTTTTACGGAAGGTTTCACTTCTATCGCGTCTAACCGTTAGACTGGTATTTTTTTTAAAAAGCAGTTTATGATTTTTACTAATGGTAACGGAAATTTTAAATTTATTAATTTGTAAATAAGACCGTCATGCCATATCGAATCAAAAGCTTTCTCAACGTCAAGAAGCATTAAACCGGTTGATTTCTTGTGATCGAAGTTAGATTTGACGTGATTATAGATTCGTTTAATCTGATGAGTCGTACTATGATGTTGTCTAAATTCAAATTGCTCGTTTGGTATAATCTTATGGGTGTCTAGGAACAGGGATATTTTATTTTTGATAATTTTTACAAAAACCTTGCTTAAGCTGCTTAGAAGACTAATAGGGCGGTAGCTATCAGCTGCGTTTGCTGGCTTGCCCGGCTTGCGAATTGGAATTATTTTAGCTGTTTTCCACGCATTAGGGAAATATTGCAATTTGATGCAAGAGTTGATCAAAAAAGTAAAATATATCACGGCCTCTTTGGGTAGGTGCCTGAGCATAATATTTTTTATGTCATCATGCCCTGCAAATTTCCTCAGTAGTGCATCATGCAGAAGATCCTGAACATAATTTGAATCCACGTATTCAGTTAGTGGAGTGTCTACTTCTTGCGAATTTAGTTGGTTTATAGCTGTATCAGCTAAATTTGAGACGTGTGGAGATCCTAGTTGATTGGACACCTTATGATTTTCTAACACTAAATTTCGGTTCGTCTGTCTGTTGTTACAAGCTATAACTCTAATTGTCTATGAGTTTGTTTGATTCCAAAAATTAACTCCCAGCCCAACTGCTTCTCAAATTGGGTTTTGTGAAATTCGATTGCGCAATATTTAACTATTAAATATAGTTCTTTTTTAGAACAGCTGAGTATAAAATATATTAAATATATTAAGGACCTTTTTCTTATCTTTTAGTTAAAATGTATCTGCTTTTTGAGTAAGTTATCGTTTCCTTATTTACAGACAGTTCCCTATAAAACGCATCAGATACAATTTTTTAAGATATTGACCCAGTGAAGGCTTGACGAATTGAAATTTAGTAAAATACATATATGCAAGTTAACTAAAGGGCAACTTCGCCGAATAGCGCATTCCTTATTAGACATCACTTAATTGACGTTTTACAATTAAACTTCCAACTCCTTTTTGACGGGGATTTTTATGTGGTTGGTGAAATTGAAGTAAATTACTTTGATTTTTAATAACGTAAATTAATAAAAGTCCCCTTTCTCGCATATTAGAGAATCCCGTGCTTTAGAGAGTTGGCAATATCAGTCGAAATAATCTGAGCAACAGCACTGGCAGCACTTTTGGTAGCAGAAATTCTACTAGCTCCACAAAAATTTTCCATTTTTCAAATATTTACATCAACTTTCCCAGTTTCGCTTTTAATATGCAAAATTAGTCCGCAGCTGTTGTTAAATTGTATTTATTTCCATAATGTCGAAGTAAATCTAAACTAAACCAATTATGCAAAGCCGGTAGAGCCAACTTGCATTGGACTAGCACCTTAAATTGTATTGCAAATAAATTCTCTGAGCTCATCAAACAAGTCCGCCAAGAAGTACTTTGTTTTTGGCAGTGATTTTTGTTTCACTTTATCATTCATTTAATTGTTATGAAAAATAAAAAATGGAATTTCAGGTATCTGCTCGATTTTAGCAGCAGTTTTTAATAATTTTCTCTATTTTTCTAAACGGCGCTGCCACTTGCTTAGTATTGACATGTAATAGGATGTTGAGAAAATAATATGCAGCTAATTTATAACTAGAGAGTAATAGTGATGTTAAGGAAAGATAAGGAAAAACGGGACCGTATCAAGATAGCCAGAGACACTTGTTTAAAGTAAGTAAAAGTTCTGACTAATAATCGAGAATTAAATGCAAAATTGTGAATATGATATATAAAGTGGTATGTGTGGTCCGTGTTAGACGGACACATAAAACTGCAATGATGAATAAAATAGAAGCACTAGAAATGTGGCGCTACCGCCATATGCTGAAGATTCCGTGGACTGACGCTGTCACAAATGTAGAAGTCCTTAGAAGGTGCAGAAAAGAGCGAAAATTGCTACTAAATATTAAATGCCGCAAAACAACCCATCTGGAACATATCATCCATGGTATGCATGATAATAATCGAAGTTAAAATTGGCTAGGTAAAATGGCTAAGAAACATCCGTGAATATACCAATAAGGACGACATTCACACGGCTCCAGATAAGGAAGCATAGTGCCGTATACATTAGATCGAAAGAGTCCAAAACGTCTTTACTAAATATGCCTTGCACAAGTCCAAAGCCCAAAAGTTCTTTCTATATACATAGGTAGACGTGAATTGGTTGGAGTGCAAAGCCTTGAAGATAAACGAATCTTCTGTTCGGTTCTCTTCGAGTGTAATCTTTAAATTCCAATATAGATTTCAGCGAGCTATTGAGTTTGATTAAACTTGAAACAAAGCACAATGGTTGAAGGCAGATTCGTTTATTTGTGATCAACGGCATACCATATAACTAATTATGCCTTCGATAAACCAATAGTGAGATGCATTCGATTCTGCAACAACTATCCTAACCTCGCCTATAGTCTAAGTTTATATAATTTATTATTTAACAACAAATATATTTAATATTTAACTAAATACACAATTCATGCTTAATATAGTCAGCAAGATTTATCTGTAGAAATACAATAAAATAGGCAGTATTTGTATTTTTGTTATGTTATATAGATTTACCAGTGGATAGTTAGAAAAAGAAGATACCCATAGGGGGTTAAGAAAATGTTTCTAAGAATATGGTTTAAAAATTATTTTCCCTTCGAAAAGGTATGAATTTGTAGATGACGATTGAAACATGACTGCATTTTGGCTGTGTTAACGGTGTCGGGCTGCTGATGAAGCTTATCAGGCAGCTAATAGAAAGACCTGCTATTTCAGCAGGCGTGCCAAAGAAGTGAAAAGTAAAATGCCTAAAGCTGAGCACCATCAAAGCAGGGTAGCTAAGTAAATTGTAATGAAATGTTTTCACCTCATCTTCCATTCAGTAAACGCAAAATAACAGAGAATAATGCAAAGTTTCATAGGATGCATACATTTGTGGAACAACATCAAGACGCACACCACAAATAGGAGGAGGAGCTCGGCCAAACACCCAAAAAGGGTGTACGCGTCAATTATATATATATATATATATTTTAACCTTAGAAGATCTTTCTAACACGTTCGATCCTCCCGTGACAGAAGGATGTCGCGACCTTATAAACTTGTGTGCTTGCTGGGCTGACACCAAGTCCACCTCTCCAGGGGAAACCACAGGTAGTCAAGGAAAGATCGGCTGCTTTGTTTCGCAGGAAATCTTCCTCATAGGTCCATTTCAGCTCATACGCCATTTAGTTTTCTGCAATGTCATAGCAATCCAGAAAGTGAAGCCAGGTAAAACAAATAATACTTTGTCCAATCCTATGTAGCTAATATGTGTTTTATGAAATTTGAGGGCAGGGAAAGTGATGTACCTTGATATATTTTTCTTAAAACTGCGTTACTGTTGTGGTGGTGCATGTATTAGAAAGATCAATTACTTAAACTCCCAAGCAGAATTCTAGCATATAAATTCACGTAACAATTTAAAAGTTGTTCATGGCACACAACGGCAGTATATTTTTCCAAACCGCATATTTGTAGCATAGGGGACGTATTTGAAATTATGGAGTATACTCGTATTCGACGAATGTTCCCAGTTTTGGTGCAGTTGAATAAACAGTTTTGCGTAAAAATCTGAGTTGATTTGATCAGTCTTTTTTTCTTCCAGTGCTTACGTTGGTGGTTGCATGTGTGGATAGGATGCTGAAGTTGAGCATCGATTGTTTTTCTGGCCACATGCGGTTTAAGGACTGATTGTTGCTTTTTATCGTTTGCGACCACCAACCGATTGACTGCAACTGATTCGCTGTCTGGCTGATTGGCAATGCGGTTAGCAACCATCACTGGTTTTTATATTTTCAATAAAAAAGATACTTCTACTTTGATTCCAATGATTGATTGTAGACTAAGTTCACACGATTCTGATTAATATGTACACGCGTCTACTGAGCATGGGACTCATGGCTGCATGAGTGAGTTTAAATGAACAAATTTCGTAAAAGTGCATACTTGAAGAAAATATTAACTAGATTAGAGAGCTGTGATGCTTTTCGATCTTATGATTTAAAAAAATATTTCACTGACGTATAGAAAAGTTGAAATGGCTCATAGGCTTGGTATCACATCAATACAATGGCTTTTATATCTTTATCTTGCATAATTGTTTGTTCAGTCACATTTATAGAAATTTTTCTTTTACCTTCTCTGGTAAAAATTATATTTTCCACGCCCTGCGATATTGAATGTATTCTACTATTCTACTAAAATAATTTTCGCTGTGGCATAAAAAAAGCTGAAATTTGCACACAGTAAATAATTAGTGAGAAAAATATTTTCCATTTAGATTTATTGCAATAAATATATAAAAAGAATGATTGAAAAGCGAAATTTCTAATCAAATTATTACATCTGTTGTTAGTTAAAATATTCTAAGAAAATTAAAAGTTAAATATAATTCAGATATTTTATGTTTTCAAATAATTTTTATAAATATAGTTTTTTAATTTTTATTTGTTCTTTCAGGTAATCATCAACTCATTCAATCTACCTTTGAGTGTAAGCTAAAATTGTAGTTGCAGTTTAGTACTAGCTATATATGTAAGTATGTATATTGGTGAATTGGTACTGGTGGAGGTTCTCGATTTACTGAAGAGAAGTTGCGGTTTTGGACGAGGACAAAGGCCTATACCCTTTGTTCACTGGCGAGTCTATGATTTCTTCTGAAGAACGCAAAGGAAGCAAGGAAAACCGGGAAAGAATACTTCCGTTAGTATGTTGTACGGTAACTGTGCGCTATAGCTGAAATAACCGGATATATACTGAATTTCATGGTAACAATCGATAGTACTTAATTTAAAAAAACAAAGTTTGAAATCGGATACCTATAGAATATTTGCCCATACAAAACATCTTAATAAAAAGTTTAGTTTGAGTGGTGGAATAACTTCCAGGTGAAGACTTTCTACAGAATACGCTAGAAATTATGAAACTTTGGCAATAAACTCTGTCAATCTACACAGATTGCAGGCTAAGATAAAGCAGAGCAATTTAAAAATATGCATACTGCAGGATTTGGGCGGTCCTTTGTGGGTAAACTTTAAATGGGAAACGGGTGAGAGATTTGACATTTGTAGATCATAAGAGATGCTTTACAAAAATTACGACTAGTATCTCGTGTGAAGAGTGCAAGGAAAATGAATAAAATACTGGATGATTATATAACATTATCATCTGTTAGCAACACATACGCGCGTCATACATTGAAGGCAGCAGTAGCCTTGCCAATGCCATTATCGTTATCATTTTTGCTGCGGCTTACCATTCTTCCGCTTTGTCTGGTTTATTACTTTCTGCTCTGCGCTTGCTATGCTACTATAGATAATACAATTTAATTATAGTTACTTACCATTTGAAATCCTTTGCTTCCTTTCTCCTTCAATAAACTCCATACTCCCTCCACACATTTTTGCTTTAGGTTTTCGGCTAATATTTGCCACGTTATCCATGTAATTAAACTTAATCTTCGTATTTCGCATTATGCTTTGCTGTTTGGCTTACTTTCCTGCACATTTTCTTACTCGCTTACTTGGTTACTTCAGCGTCTTAATGCTGGCCTTTCTCGGCAGTTTACGATGATTTTTACTGTCTGTAATAGCTCCATTATGGCTCGCTGGGTGGCTCAAAGCTTCGCATGCGGCTGCCATAATTAAAATGCTAATTTGAAACAATTTAATGAATACAGTAAAATAAATTTTAATAAAGCATTTTTTGTTTACTTTAAGCTGTGCGTGGGCACAATTTTATCTACACTCTTGAAAAGGTTCGACTGCGACGTAAAAATCCCGCAGACGTACATACGTGTACTACAGGTGTGTGCGTGTTGTGCTAATATGCTAATTATAAAACATGCTTGTGGGGAAATTACCAGCCGCCGTTATGTGGTCAAACACTTTAGTGGCAATTAAAATCGACTTCATTTACCATTGCTTCGTATACCTCGCTTGCCTTTCTTACTACTGCTGCTACCGCATTTGCTACCAGATAGCCAAGGTCAGCTCGATATTCACCATTCCTTTCATTTTCTTTCTTCTTACTCGTACATGCATTGTTAATAAGCCATTTGCGGTAATAGTTTGCCGTCCACAGCAAATGAAAGGAAGCATGTGCGCAACTAAGACGGGTACTTTGGGGTTGAAACCACCATGACTCATTTCATCACACAAGGCACGACAAAAAATTTAAAATTGTACTGGTCAAAATGTGCAAATTATGCAGTTCACCTTCGTGTTTTTACAATAACATGGATGATGCGTAAGCACGATGCAATGCTTCAGTTTCTAAGAAGTAATGTCGGAGTTCAATTCAAAAAATTCCACAATAATGCTGGAAAGCAAGTTGAACTAAATGGGTAAATTAAAAAAAAAACTAAGCTTATGATTTCCGAGTTTCCTTGGCTTTAAAACACTTTTTCCAGATCATACCTCGTGTCTTGAAATTTCATGTCTTTTATAAAAACTTAGGAAAAGATTTTGTTCAGGTGAAACTAAAGTTTTGGTAAAAAATAATAATCTTAAAATAATGTGTAATGGGAAGTCCGTAGAAATGCCAAACAAAGTTTTTAAATCCATTTAACTGCTTGGAAAAGATACACTCACGAATATATATAATATAATTAATTAACTATTCTAGCAAACTTTTCCCAATACAACTTGCGAAAATGAAAGATAAGTATTATGCCCGAATTCTGTAAGCAGTCTCAAGTCACTAATTGAGACTTTTCGTGGTGAAATTTGATTTTGAGACTAGTTGCGATTCAGTAAGCAATCTCACTTCATAAGTCTAAAAAAAAAATCACTAATTAGTGATCTACTTCTGAGCAGCGCACAAAACGAAAAATATGGAAGAGGAATTAATTATTTTATATATATTGCAAAAAAAGCGCGAAAATGAAGCGAAGTAATATGTTTTGGGTAAAAATTTCTTAAGAACACGAATAATTGTGTATTTATTGACGTTTTAGAAATATGCGTAGACGGATTCCGGGAAGTTTACGCAGCACGGAAGACCCATTCCTTCTGGAAGAAGACGTTTTCAGGAGGTTTTTTAGATTCCCGAAATCCTTCTGCTGGGAACTTATTCAAGCTATCAAACCACTTGACTAGTTTGAGCGGAATTCCCAGCTCGTTCATTTCAACGGAATGTACATATATAGAGATGCAATTCAACATTTATCGATTATTAATTTTGTTTGTATCACTTGAATTGTTGATAAACCAATTCAGGTAAAAGGTTTATAAAACAGAAATAAGAAACGTTATTTTGTATGAGCTTAGTAATATTCATATTCTTCTTGTTCTTGATGAAGAATTTCGCTTGATAAATGAGTTTAAAAAATTCCATTACATATGGAATCGATAAGTGAATTTTTGCTCAACTTTTTGACTATCTCTAGCCGATACGTGCCATCAGCTGACTGTCTATATTTTTTTTCACCATGATATTTGGTGAAAATCTTGTGACTTTCCCTTACTGAATAGCAAAATCGTCTCAAGTCACAAAAAGAGTCACTAATTTATAATCGGGGCATTAGAACGGAAAGCATTTTAAAGATACAATTTAATTGAGTTATGCGATTAAAGCAGACTGCTGCCCAATTTCTTTTAACTTTATATACCAAATCACATTTTTTAAGTAATTGAAAAGAATCGAGGTCTCGTTCAAATAAAATAAGTAGCAGTTGGCAACTAAAACGTCTTTGAATCAAAGATTATCAATTGTCCTGGCAAAGAAGGTTTTAATTTACAACTACCACTGTTAGCAACCACTTTGTTTAGAACATAATTAAAATGTAATAAATGATATTTGACCTTAGCCAAATTAAAAGGGAAGGAATTTAATAGGAGCGATGCCACAAGAGCGGTTTAAAGGCGCAACATACCTTTAAATCTACAGAGACTGAAACCAAATTTATTTTTTTTATTTTCCTTCAACAAAGTGTTTTTACTGTGCCATTGTCCTTTGGATTTAGTTTGTTTTTGTGAAAAAAAACGCTTTTGTTTTGTTTTATTATTAAGTTTTGTTTAGAGCATTCAGAGAATTTCGTTCAAAACCCCCCAGAAAAGAGTTATATTTGCACGCCCGAAAGAACTGGACTATGATTATTTGATGTGTGTTGAGGTCATATTTCGTGCAACTACAATACACATTTGCTTTTAGTTCTTTCTCTGCAAAATTTAACTAAAATGCTTGACACCTGCTAATGACTAAGCACTCAACATTTATCGGGGGCCCTGTTATTGGTCATTTGCGTTGTGTTAGAAAATATATTTTCAAAATGTTGGCATAATTTTCTCTACAAAGGCAATGTGAAAATTTGAATGCTCATGCTATAGGAATTTGTGCTAGTATGGTGTAGCTACTGACAGGTAGCTCGTAAATATTGATTAGCGCTACCGGATATATTTGCAAAGTGGCATAGTGTTAATGGTTGCGTTGTGGTGAGATAAAAAGTTAGTTTAAGTTTTCCTAATGGCTTTAAAAGCCTGTTGCAAAAAAAAATTGATTTAATATTTTCACATCCTTTTTGGCCACTAAAGCTATACCTAGAAACTTAATCATTCATGTATGTTCCATGGCTTTATTAAAAACATATATATATACCTATATACATATATAATTGGCGCGTACACCCTTTTTGGGTGTTTGACCGAGCTCCTCCTCCTATTTCTGGTGTGCGTCTTGATGTTGTTCAACAAATGGAGGGATCTACAGTTTCAAGCCGACTCCGAACGGCAGATATTTTTATGAGGAGCTTTTTCATGGCAGAAATACAATCGGAGGTTTGCCATTGCCTGCCGAGGGGCGACCGCTATTAGAAAAATGTTTTTATTAACTTTGGTGTTTCACCGAGATTCGAACCAAAGTGCTCTCTGTGAATTCCGAATGGTAATCACGCACCAACCCATTCAGCTATGGCGGCCTTAAAAACATATATTTATCTATTTTTCGAGGGCAAGAGAATAAAGAATGAAACAGTGAAATTGAAGTAATAATAGACAATAAGAATATGCTTTCTTCTCGTACAAATAAATATGACTTTCATGAACACTGGCAAGCAAGAAATGAACCCATATTTTTTATATATGTACGATATTTCTTTTTGACATTGGCCTAGTCAGCCCAGTCGCTCCTGAATATGACTTCTAATTGTTTTATTGTTAAATCTCAAGACCGGAAAATAGGCCTTCAAATAAAAAAATCAAAAACTAAATATTTGGAGGCCACCAAAAGATTTTAAATTATTTGAGGAATTGTAAACTGGATAATAAAATTTCAAAGCACATTCTCTGCGAATCGGTAGCTTTCGCAAGACTAAGACTCGTGAATCGAAATAAATTAGTGATGTAGAATAAAAAGCCTGAGAAGGTAATCAAATTTATTAGAAGCCTCTAATTTTAGGTATATCACAGTGAGGTCGTAATGCGTTAATAATAATAATAATATGAAATAAAGTATTTTTTTAGTTCGTAATAATTTAAAAATTGTAACCCCATTCCATGCCTTCTACAGATTAATTTTAAAACGTAAAAATGGTTAAAATGTATTCCAAGTGCAGTTCAGCTATGACAAATAAATATTTTACATTTGCGTGAAATTGTAGGTCCTTCCAATTCCAATCATTAAGATGAATATTAAAAGCTAGAAGTGAAGCAGTTAACTAAAAATAAATGTACGACCATTTAGGCGCAATTTTAACTGGTTTAAAATTAAGTCGTAAAGGAAGATTAAAATTAATCTGAGATTTGGTTGAAAATAGTTATAGTGGGTTTTGTTGCAATTTTAGAAGTGAAACTTCTTAGGCGTCGATGGACGAGCGAGAACGGAGAGTAAACGTTTTGGGAATTTTCGTTCCACGAAAGAGAAAAAAGATATAACGTAGAGGAAAATAAGAGAGAGAGCTATACCTTATATGCATATATCTTAGATACACTTTAGGCTATTTTTCCTGAGTTTATCCTTGTGCCTACTTTTTGGCGCTTGTTTGTTGGTGCAAACTTGTAGGAAATATATTTTTGCTGCCTACTTTTTGGCGTTATATTTCCTTGGTGCCTACTGTTTGGGGCGCTTTTTTGGTCCCAATTTTTTTGGCGTTTTGTTTTGGTGCCTACTTTTAGGCGCTTATTTGGCTAGTGCTTGTGCGTACTATAAAATGATATCCATTCCGGCGTCGGATTATTTGTTATTGCCTTGCTGTAATTTGTGTCGTTGCTGCGGTCCTGGTTGCGCTGCGTTTGCGTGGGTGATAAACGCTCGGAGTAATGCACGTTGTTGCCACGGTTTGTGTCCGGCGTTTACCTACAGCGGTCGACCCTTCTCCGTTTTTTGTAAATTTTGTATATTTGTATTCTCTGCAAATGTTGTGAATTTATTTAGATATACATTATGAAAAACCTTCCCAAGCCCAAAACCCCTAGATGAGAGTAATAAGTATGTACCTTGATGAACCCTTTTGTATATGTACTTATTCATATGGTATCTGTCGTTATTTTTGTGTGGACCAGAGTGCGTTGAATATCGTGGCTTCATACTACTTATATACATATCAAAATTGGGCTAACTGCAGAAGTAAAGGATGTTTTGCTTACAGGGGCATCGCTAAACTTCTTGGTCCGTCATTTGCTGAATGTTAAAACTCTGAACATATACTACAAATTCTAATTTCAGGTCTACCGCAACGTTTATATAAAACTCTTTGAAAAAAGATAGCAATAAAATTCGAGCATTTAAAAACTAAGACATTATTTGGGCAAAAAGCTGTGTTTAAATTATTGTAGAAATCAGTAACTGCCAGACATATCAAACGTAGCTTTTACTTTCATAAGTCGTGCATCCATTTTGCTGTGGTTCAGGGTTCACCACTAGGTGATATTAGTTTCATTTATAGCACAAATAATATTTTTTTAAGTATCGATTTGCATCACCAAAGAAACTGCTTCATATTATAATCGAAATACATGGAGCGCTAACTTTGTTCAATAAATGCCAAATAACATCCATACAGAAGAGCAAAATTGATGGATATGGTAGTTCAACTATAGGATATAAAAATAAAATAAGTTTTGTCCTGAATGCGGTTATATAGAACTTCGTCGAGCTGTCCTGGTGTTTTGTATGTTAAATAAATCTTAGGGCCGCAAAACACATATCCCCTCTTATCACATACAGTCACGTACATGTACATATGTGGCTATATTAGCCTACGTCGCTTGCTCCGCATAAATTGGTATTCATATCCAAAGATTTGCGAACGAATTAGTGCACGAAAATAATTTTTCCTCTTTCAGTTCCTATTTCAACTACATGTCTTTTTATCATTCCACTCTCGCGAAAATTGGTACTTTTTGCAATTTTTGTTGTTACATATTTACAGAAGGCAGGTCACCGTATTATATTGCAGACACGTACCCTGGTCGCTTTCGATTTCAAATAAATTCTCAGTGCTATTTTATTTGATTTACTCAACTAAATTTCACTTCTTCAAATTGAATTTGCGCTCATTAAATATTACTCATACGCCATGTAAGGTCTAAAGGGATACGTGTACAATAGCTAGGCGTTGAAGAGTTGGGAAATGTATGCTTTGCACGCATTTTACGGAGAATACATACATTCAGATAAATATAGTGCTTACTCAGCCTTAAAGTTACTTCACATCTACTTACGTATACATTTTATACAACCCGAGGAAACTTTTATACTCCTGCTCCTCAATCTCTTTTCCCACTCAAATACATATGGTGTCCCTTTTTGCTTTGTTATGGCGTATTTTCTACTCTTTTGCTTATCAGACACCAACAGACTTCACGAATGTTTTAATTTATCATTTCGAACAGAATACGATGCTGTATTTGTTTAGATTTTATTTTATTGGTACTATCCAGTGGCTTGCTTTACTTGCATACCTGCACCATTTCCGTTGTGATTGTTTTACTGCTTTACTACTGCAAAAGTTTCTTCAAACACCGGTATGAGTCCCTCTTATAATTTACGTTAATAATATGTATGACATTTGTATCTTCATATTTCGTTCTATTTTCATAACGTCCAACGCTCCTCATAAAACCCAACTGACGTTCAGAGGCGGCAAATTGGAGGAGAAGCTCAGCAAAACACCTCACCAAGCTATATATGTGGATGAAGAAGTTCTTTGGAAAACGATGACGTTTAAAAAAAAAAAAAAAATAAATAAATAATTGGCGCGTACACTTCTGTTAGGTGTTTGGCCGAGCTCCTCCTCCTATTTGTGGTGTGCGTCTTGATGTTGTTCCACAAATGGAGGGACCTACAGTTTCAAGCCGACTCCGAACGGCAAATATTTTTGTGAGGAGCTTTTTCATGGCAGAAATACACTCGGAGGTTTGCCATTGCCTGCCGAGGGGCGACCGCTATTAGAAAAATGTTTTTATTAATTTTGCTTTCACCGAGATTCGAACCAACGACCTCTCAGTGAATTCCGAATGATGATCACGCACCAACCCATTCGGCTACGGCGGCCGATGACGTTTAGTTTTGGCAAAAAAGTTTATTGTTGCATTGCAAATTCCGCGTTGCTTTGAAGTATATCACGCTGTTCAAAATTATTAATAGAATTTTTCAAAATTTGGGTCGAACGAAAAATCCCACTTTGACCCATTTAGAGTGCTCCAATCGAGTCCAAATGTATGACCGACCCCCACTAACTTTGGACGGCCGATCCACCCATGCCAGTGGCACACCCCCTGGAGCTCCCCTGGGAGGTTCCCCATACAATATCATTTCAAAATATCACCATTTTTGGCCTTTACATGAGAAAAGAAACTAAAAAGTTCGACCCAAATTGGGGGGCATCAGAATTCGTTTTAGAGGTATGGTTCCTTCGGCAAAGTTCCTTATTTTGATCCCTAGAATATGATTTTCACAGAGCAATGGGCGATTTTTTTGCCTCCCCACAAATCGACCCGGCCTAATATACATATATATACTTAGACACGAATTAGGAATTGTCAAAATTTCAATTTTACTCAACCTTTTCTTAAACTTGAAAATTAAAAGATACGAAGAATCTGTAAATATTGGGTGCCTTCGATGAACATGTGGTCTTAGACTGTGGGATAATTGCAATGCATTTCTAGGGTTAAAACCAAGTTTTGTGGAGGTAGTTTGTTGAGTAGGGAATAGCGGAGTTTTAACTTGAACTTTTGGGTGAGCTTGTTACTGGTTTATTTATTCGAGCTTGATTGCAAGCCATCATTATTTGTATCACACCTTTTAATAAATTTGTTCATGCTATTGGTTCATGGGGCCTTGTCTTTTTTTATGAAGGGCTCATTTAGAATATACGCAGTGCACATTTTTTTATTAAAACTTACCATTTTCTAAGCCCTTTGAGAGATACAGCGCACAGCTCAATAAGTGAAGTGACAAGCGAAGGCATAACTGCAGCATATTTATAGGCAGAAGGAAAAATATTTGATATCAAAACTTCAATTCCATTCGAGCTTCTTTAAAATGTGCTTTTAAATCATTACTATAAAAAATATGAACCAAATTCGTGCTTGCACTCTGAGGCGGAATACGAATACAAAGTTTGTGTGAGTTTTATCAAGTTGTTATCGAGATATACGTAAAGGGTATTTTTTTTAGAGGTTAGGTTTTCAAGATGAAATAAAACGTATATAGTTTATTGTTATGGCCAAGAATTTAGCTTTATTATAAAGATAAGGGTTTGCCATTATGTTTTAAAAATGATTTCCGGCAAGTGGCCGCCGCGGCTGGCTCGAATAAATTCCAGCCGAGAGGCCCAATTTTCGACCACTTTTTGCATCAATTGGGGCCGTATGTCAGCAATAACGCGCCGAATATTCTCTTCCAAGACGTCAATCGTCTCGGGCTTATCTGCGTAGACAAGCGACTTCACATGGCCCCACAAGAAATAGTCCAGCGGTGTTATATCGCACGATCTTAGAGGCCACGCCACAGGTCCACGGCGCGAGATAATGCGCTCACCAAAAGTTTCCTTCAATAAATCGATTGTTGCGTTGGCTGTATGGCATGTAGCGCCGTCTTATTGGAACCAAAGGTCGTCCACATCAACATCGTCCAATTCAGGCACGAAAAAGTCATTAATCATGGCTCTACAGCGCTCTCCATTGACTGTAACATTATGGCCGGCTTCATTTTTAAAGAAATATGGACCAATGATTCCCTCTGCCCATAGAGCACACCAAACAGTGACTTTTTGAGGATGTAACGGCGTCTCAGCAATGGCTTGTGGATTATATTCACTCCAAATGCGACAATTTTGCTTATTGACATACCCATTCAACCAAAAGTGAGCTTCATCGCTGAACAAAATTTTCTTGTGAAAATCGGGATCGGTGGCCATCTCGTTTTGGGCCCATTCACCGAACTTGCGACGCGCTTGATGGTCGTTCGTCTATTCATTATAAAATGGCAAACCAAACTGAGCATAAATCAAGTGACCATCTACGAAAAAAGTTGTGCCAACTTGAAAACCTAACCTCTAAAAAAAACACCCTTTATTTAACCAAAGTTGGTGGAACGCTACCCATCATTTTTACTTGCGTCGTAATTATTTTCTTGGGTGCTTAATTCCCTCCAAATTAGAGTCAATTTGTAACAGAGATATCATCCGCGTTTCCGGTCACTTCCGTCTGGTGTGAATCTGCATTTTTAATCACTTGCGTTTCCTGACCATATCCGCATCAAATCAGCTCTGCCTCTGCTCATTTTCGGTTCTTATCATACCGGTTTCCATCCAATTTCGTTTGCTGTCCATATCTTTTTCGACCCACTTCCGCTTCCTGACCATATGCGCCTCATATCAGCCCTGTCTCTGCACACTACCGGTTCTTGTCAAATCAATTTGCTGACAATTTCCTTTGGTGTGCGTTACTTGTTCTAATCACTTATGCTTTCTGACCATATCCGTCTTTAATCTGCCATGCCTTTGTATGAAATGTGGATGCAGTTATTGATTGATTTGTTCTATCAGTACCGAAGTTCCTTAGATTAAGGGAAAAATGTTTACCAAGCTTCAAATCATAGTTGGATCCTCTACGATTTGGATCTTAAGGTAGATCGACCCCTACCGTATCGAAATCCTTTAAGAACCAACTGGAAGAGGTTCAAAAATGCAGTAAACAAGAGGATAGGAGAGACTCCTATCCCTCAAATCACTCTCATGGAAAACCTTGAGAGTAGGGTCATAACACTGGAGAAGGCATTTAGTAGGGCCTACAAAACGTCCTTCCACATAAAATTTAGCAAAAAAACTCACCCTCCTTGGTGGAGCAGTGAGCTCTTAAAACTAAGGGAAAAATCTAGATCAACGTTTAACCTCAGCTACTCGACGGGAAATTGGGAATTGTACAGAGAAAGTCGGAGACAGTACAATAAGGCAATCAGGGCCGCCAAAAAAGAGAGCTGGAGGAAATTTTGTTCGTCAATCGAATCCACCAGGGATTCTGCTAGGCTCAGCCGTGTTCTTTCCAAAGACCACTCAATGGCTTCTTGGGTCAAGAAACCTGATGGAACTTGGACTGCTACAGCAGAAGAATCGCTAGAGCTTCTGCTAAACACGCATTTTCCGGGATGCAGCGCTTACGAAAGTGAGAGGGTTGTAAACAACCGGAGAAAAAGGAAACAATCTTCCATTTCCTCTGTGAATGCCCTGCCCTATGGAAGGACAGAATGTTAACCCTGGGCAAACCACTGTTCGAGAGTCTCGAGCAACTGTCTGGCTTAGACGTCAACAACCTAGTAAGGTTCCTAAGCCGCACGGAGTAAAAAAAATATGTACATTTTTGTCATCAAAGTCATCTTGTGTGAGGTATCCGTAAAAAGGCATTTGTGGTCGGGATAAAGTTAATCTGTGAGCATCTTGGAGGAACAAAAAAGTTTAGCTTTTCTAATTTAATTTACATATCCTTAGGATATTTTTTATATTATATTATTTGATATTTTCTTAAACAAGAAGTCTAATTTAAGTTACAGTTTCATATGATTTAGATAAACATCTATTTCTAGATTTTAGTTAACTTTGATGCCGAGATAAAGTACGTACTTTAGTGAATAAGTATTTCTGTATGCAAGGATCAAAGAGAAGAGATTCCAAAATATCCATAAGCGATAATACAAAGAACACATCGTTGTATAAAAAAATCAAAAGAATCATTTAGGGTTAATTTTTTGCTGTCTTGTTTTATTTGTGCCTCAGTGTTTGTTAAGCAACAAAATTCTGACACTGCTTGTCAGATGCCTCTACACCACAAAAGTTACAAACCATTGCAAACACTGTTGTTTTACATGTTGTGTTGTTGCTTTTAAAAGCTATTGTTACTACGCTGTCACATTTATTTATGTCACATCTGTTGTTGGCCACAACTTGTTGCATTTGCGGTGGCTAAAGAAAAATGGCGCACACATAAATACACATTCGTAAGTGTAGGACACATGGAGCAGATTAAAAAATGAGAGAGCGAGTGAGCGAACATTGGAAAATATGCCAAAACAAGGGGAACAAAAGCATTTTTTTGGTTTGCTTAGATTTTGTGTGTACCTACAAATGTCGTTGTTGTTCTTGGTGATAAAAGCATATTTTGTTACCACTTTTATTGCTGCTGCTACACTGCAATTGTGGCTTTGGAAACAACTTTATTTACCCTTTTCAAAATGGGTAGAAACCCTTGGTCGGTACCCAACAGCTTTATGACGTGCCACCACATATGTACATCAATGGGGCAACATCACTAATTTCGTAGTTGGAATGTGCAACAGGCAGCTGTGTGATAAGCTTAATGGTGGGCAGAAGAAGGGGAGATTTCTAAAGAAAACTCTGATAAACAACTATATTTTGCACTCTATTTAGACCAAGCTAAAATTTAGTGCAAATATGTGTGAGGTCTTGGTTGAGGTTATTCAACACATACACAGTATGTTCAATAAATAACAGAACTTTTTATTTAAATCATGGAACACGTAGAGCTATCTATTAAACTTTGATCATATTGAAAAGGTACAAGCGTCTGCTTTCAACCGCAGCCAACTTCATGTAAATCATTTGACAGGTTAAAAAGTTACGCGCCTTTTATTGACAGTATGTTTCGTGCTTGGGTCGTAAAAATACAATGGAGCAAAGAGCAAATATTAAATTCTGTGTTAAACTTCGAAAAACATTTAGTGAGACGTACGAATTGATGCAAAAAGTGTATGGTGATAATTGTTCAGCTCGTTCAAATGTATATAATTGGTTTAAACGATTTAAAAATGGTCGTGAAGATTTGAATGATGATGAAAGACCTGGTCGCCCAGAAGCAAGTAATCGTGCTGAATTGGTGGAAAAAGTCCGCGAAATCATTGCTGTTGACGGAAATTTCACTGTAAGAGTGTTGGCAGAAGAATTAAATTTATCTACTGGTACTATTTGCAAAATTTTAACTGACCATTTGGGTAAAAGAATGGTTTGTGCACGCTTTGTTCCACACCAATTAAATGAAGATCAAAAAATCGCTCGTGTAGAGCATTGTAAAGACATCATTTCAACAGCTGAAAACGATCCAGATTTTCTTGATTCGATCATAACTGGTGACGAAACATGGTGCTTCAAATATGACCCTGAAACTAAGCGTCAATCTGCAGAATGGAAGACGAAAGGGGAGCCAAAAGCAAGGAAATCACGTTCTACGATTCCAAGGGTATTGTATACAAGGAATTTGTTGCAGAAGGTCAATCTATTAATGGAGAATACCATTTACAAGTTTTACATCGTTTGTGGTCAAGAATTGCTCGTGTAAGACCTGAATATCCAGAGGGGAAGCAGTTGTTTTTATTGCATAATAATGCACCACCTCACAAAACCAAAAATGTTCGTGAATTTTTGATGCAAAATAATATTTTTGTCATCGACCACCCTCCGTATTATCCTAATCTATCACCATGCGACTATTTTCTGTTCCCTAAATTGAAAAAAGCCATGAAAGGTGCGTTTTATGATGATATTCCAGCCATTCAAGCAGCCATGACACAGGTGTTAAAGAATATTCCCTTAGATGACATAAAAAAGTCCATGCAGAAATTGGTTGATCGTTCTGAACGTTGTATCGAGTTAAATGGATACTATTTTGAATAAAGAATAACTTCAAACATAGTACGATACGTGTTTTGTTCTACATCTAAAAAGTTATGTTATTTATTGAACATACTGTGTAGTATAGGATAATAGTGAGAATCTCAAAGCAATAGAAAAAAAATTTCAAAAAATAAAATAAAGAATAGTTTCAGAGGCGCTACTGACTCCAACTAAACAGAAGCTAAAGTTATTGCCATTATTTTATCTTTTTTTCTCTTTAACTAAAATTTTAACTAAACTAAAACTAATGATAAATTGTTATTATGTTGGCTAGAGCGACTCAATATGTAACAACTTATAGAGGTTCAAGGTTATTACGAACTTAATGCATTTATAAGTAAAAAATTAAGAAGTCTAAATTCCGTTCCGTCCGGTCTTTTCTCCATATAGAGATAGCTCAACATTTTTTTATTTATATTGTAGAAACACCCAAGACACACCAGACTGAAGGTAGGTAGGTAGAATAGATGGCAAGAGTTCCACAAGTAGCACTGGAGTGCCGTTTTGATACCATAATGTAGACCAATACCTGCGAAAAATTTGAAAAACTTAAAGGAAGAAAAACTATCTACAGCCATCCAGTCCTGTGAATGTAGTGGAGAAGAGAAAATAATCTAGGATTAGACTGAGTCAGGCACATTAAGGAGCCTCAAGCGCCTAGCCGCCAGACCCGGACATTTCCAAAGAAAGTGTTCAACTGTCTCTTTCTCTGCCGGATCACCACAGCTTCTGCAATTGGGGTTGTACGGAAATCAGCCCTAGCTTGCAAAGTTAGCCCTAGCACAACCCTCAACTACTATATGCTGCAGGAGATTGCCTCCAGAGGCCAAGCTTCTATGTACAATCTAATAGCGCTCTGAGCAGCAATGGTTGGAACTTGGGGATCAACGGGAAGAAAGTGTATAATGGAGGGCGGTAGTGAGCCATGTTTTGAACGCCATGATGCCAATACCAGCAGTACTCGCATTCTCTCTAATTTGGTGGTGTTATAGCCCTTCCGAAGAGCTACCCACCAAACTAGGCTTCCATGTATGGCAGAACCGCTAAATTGTACATTTAGACTAAGACATGTTGCTTGAGACCCCATTTTTTGCCGAACATAGAGTTATAAGAGCAGAAAGCTATACTGACCTTCTTAACACGACTTACGATGTGCAGCTTCCAATGGAGCT
Source organism: Anastrepha fraterculus (assembly GCA_037575425.1). Lineage (NCBI taxonomy): Eukaryota > Metazoa > Arthropoda > Insecta > Diptera > Tephritidae > Anastrepha > Anastrepha fraterculus. The sequence goes on from JAYXIM010048706.1 coordinate 179,418, forward strand.
TCGGGCCAAGTACTACACCAAGATACTTGACTTCCGACGACAATAGTATTCCAAGTATTAAAAAAATATTTATTGACGGCGCTTCCCATTGCTCTGACAAGTTCTAAAAGTTTATAAATTTTCATTAAATTTTGTCGCATGCCTGCAAAGAATCCCGTTGTCTACAATTGGAGCATACACGTATACGAGTTTATTGTGAATGCCTATAATTTTCTCTTAGTAATGCCATCTAAATTGCGATTGACGCATACCAGAAAGATTTAGTTGTGTTGGGGTCCACTTCTTAAGAAACGAGTAGCGAATCGGAATCTGATGAACTCACAGTTCGCCTTTAGTTTACCTGCTTTGACAGATGAAATATCTTTAGACTTCCAAGTCCTTAGTTCCCTGTTTGGCAAATTTAGCTTAATAAATCGCAAAGTCGAGCAACGACCTTTCCTACCTTTTTTGTGAAATTGCTGAAAAATATGGTCACACTTTCGCTTTTTGGCGCAAAAGATTTTATTTACAAGAGCACAATTGCGTACAGTTTTAATTTTTTTCAATTAAATTTATTTACTTTTACAATACAAATTTTTAATATTTTACCCATATTGAACAGATAATAGCTCTATGTAAATTCCGGCAATGCCATTGAACTGCATAATACTAAAAATAGCTAATTCTGAAAAAATACAAAAAAAAAAAAAATACCTATTTATCCCTGCTCTCATGTGGCTGTCATATTATAGGTAAATATGTCCGATTTTTTTATGCTAAAATGCAAATAAAGTTGTAGAACTTAGAAGCTAAATCAATCGGAAAATAATCAAATCGGCTTTTCTGGTATCAACTATTACCTGCTTAATATGCCTTGCACTTAAGTAATTTATATTCAATTCCACCACAACACTTCATTTTATATCGTATACCACTTACTCATGCAATCGAATATTCAATCATTCAGAACAGTGCCACTTGACGGATGACTTATTTGAATCGTTGGGTTATCAAAATAGAGAATACAAGCAATTTACTTAAGAAAAAGTAAAGCAACTTACTGTGTACATAAAATTCGAAAGTAATTGAGACTGTATAAAAAAAAACTGTTGACTTGAAAAGGACACATCCACATGAACAGTAGCATTTTAGTAGTCACTAGAAATTTATTTTTGTCACTTTTTGCGCGTATTGGAGCAGGCTCAGGACGATAAAAGTTTTTAAATTACACTAGTTTACAAATTTTCAGTTTCAAAAATGGTCTTCAACAAAAAAGCGTTTTTTATACTAATTTGAGGTCGCTGAAACCAAAAATGACTTTATTTTTTTCTTTTCAAAGAACGATTTCCAAGATGTTCCCAAAAAACCTGCTTTTGTGCAATAGTGCAGTTATTACCTGCAATCTCGAAAACAGTGCGCGCCATTTCTTTGAAGTGCATAAATTTGGAGAGGCACATATATAATCTACATGGCAATATATAATTCGTGTCAAAGGTTGAGGACCATTTTTGGTGTAAACTAGTGTTACTGGTACTCGCATTAAAGCTTCTTGTAGTAGCTTTCATGAAACAACGTTGTTAAATTCCAGCAGAATTGAATGCTAGCCATCCTTACTGGCTCCTTTTTGCCCCTTTTCCTCCTTAAATTCAGTGACCAACGTTTATCATTGACTCTTCTTCAACGGCTTTCCTTCGCTGGTGTGCTATTGATTTTTCACGCAAGTTTACTATTCAAATTTGGGATCTCATAAGTTTTACAGAAAATTACTTGTCAGCGTTTTCACTGGCACACTTTACGACGGGAAGTGGAAAAGTACTTTGAGTACACTCAACAGTTGAAATTGCAACTCCATAATGAGTTTGCTCCTTGACTGTTTTTCGTTTATGTGCTGCGAGTTATTTTGCTGACAAAGTTTTTTGTGTTAAAAGAGTGAGGGAGGTGGGTAGAAATTAACAAGTTTGCAATAATTTTGAAGTATTATTATTTTGTTTTATTAGCTTTGAATGGGTTGATTCGAATTCGTAGAGGCAGTAAAGTTTCTTTGCATAGTCTAATAATTTATGATAATATAATCTTTAGGGAATCTCGCTAACGTAATTTCCGGACAGACAACATTATGTAGAAAACCCGATGGCAATGATAGAGCCAATTTTTTTAGGCTTGAAGTAACAAATAGCTTAGAGTATTTTTGCTCTAAGAACCAGACTCTTTATACATCTATTATACATTCAAATACATTCTTTCCTTCTTTCTTTTGCCTAGCCTATTCCTATTTCGGGTCGGCTCAACTTGTGCGATACGTCTAGGCCACACGGTATCGAGTCGTCTCCCACTTACGCTTCTGCATCGTATGCCGGTTTTTATAGAATTTTTCCATGTTTTTGGTGGTCTGACTGGCCTTCTTTTCAACTCCTCCATCTGCAACACTTGCCCCACTGCGTAGTCATGTGGGCCTGTCATATAGTGTAAAGATAAGGAAGATATTTCGTTTTGAAACTTTTAAATTTTTTTATCCTGTTTCTTGCCCAGCTCAGTAAAATTTCATTTCCTGCTGTTCTTATTAATTAAAATTATTTATCATACATGACCAAACTTGTTATGTTAGCAAACTCAAATATTTTAATAAAACATACAATATAAATATTTAAGTCATTGAGTGACAGCACAAGGAAACTGAAGTAAATAAAAGAAAACAGCGGGTAAATATTGTGCGAAAACGTTCAAGTTCATTTCGCTGTTTTATGGTTGGCCACCAGCGGTCGACAGACAGTCAAAACGCCAAGAATTCAAACACTTCTCACGCCCTTTGATTGACAAAATGATATAGCAGGCGTCAGCGTGACAGCAGGAAGTCAATAAAAATTCGTACTAAATAAACAAGATTGCTATAAAAATGGTATTTATTTGACCGAAATTTGATGAGCAAAATAGTTACCCAAGTGCATAATTGTGATAATTAATGAAATTTGTAGTAAAATATGAAGTTTGACTTAATTAAATTCATATGGTGGAAGCTTGTTGCAAAAAATTCCAAAAAGAGATCAAAAATGTGTATTAGCCACGAAATAAAGATGGCTTTATAACCTTAAAGTATTAATTTTTCAATTATTTCGCTACAGTGTAAACGCATCGATTTGATAGCTAAGAAATGTGTTTTTTCTTAATACACCTAGACTTTTTATTCATTAAATTGAGTAAATAATTTTTAGTCATAGATATTTTTTAGTCAGAGATTATTTTTATCTATGACTGTTTTATAAGAATTATAATAATAATAAATATTATTATTAAAGCAGTTCTGCTGAAATCGCTGATAAATTGTATACAGAGAGGAATTTGAAAAGTGTGGAGTATTTAGGGAGTTAAACGTTATACTACTGTGGGCAAGAAGTAAGGTGAATTTATTTGTCAAACTTCGCGGGATTAAAATTTCGCTTTAGTTATTTTTTTCATGAGTTGGCAGCACTGTTAATAACATCTGGGCCAACTTTCATGTGAATGTCATTATCAGTAATACATTTACGCTTGTGTTTACTAAACGACCAAGAGTGCATTTTTCGATTTTTACAATGTCTGATTTGATTGAGCAGAGAAGTGCCATCAAATTTTGTTTGCGGAATGAAATTTCGGCTGCGGAAACGTTTAGCATGTTGATGTTGCAGAAGGCATTTGGTGATTCGACTATGTCGCAGAAAAATGTTTATAAGTGGTACAAAGACTTCAAAGAGGGTCGAGAACGTGTTGATGACTTGGAGCGCTCCGGACGACCATCGACGTCAACAGATGACCAACACGTCAATAAAGTGAAGGAGTTAGTGCTCAAAAATCGTCGGTTGACTGTTAAAGACCTTACTGATATGATTGGAATAACAGAAGGATCTGTGAAAACCATTTTGAGAGACCATTTGGGCCTACGAAAAGTCAAATCTCGTTTGGTACCGAAAACTCTCAATTTCTTGGAAAAAAGTCGTCCCGTTGATGTGTGTGAAAAAATGCTTTCAGACTATCAGGACAAGCTCAAATGCATCATTACGGGAGATGAGACTTGGATTTATGCTTACGACCCTGAAACATTCGACCAATCAAGCGAATATCATGCTAAAGGCGAGGCCAGACCGAAAAGAGCACATAAAAGTCGTTCAAAAATAAAGGTCAAGATGACAGTTTTTTTCGATTTTCGTGGTGTGGTGCACTATGAATTCCTTCCACCTGGCCAAACTGTTAATAAGGAATATTATGCGTCATTTACATGAAGCGATTCGTCTAAAAAGACCAGAATTATGGACCAACAACTCTTGGTTTTTGCATCCTTTTCATAATTTTGCCAAAAATTCCACGCATATCGTTCCGCAACCACCGTATTCGCCTGATTTGACTCCGTGTGACTTCTGGCTATTCCCAAAACTCAAGAGACCACTCCGGGGAACGCGTTTCGAGTCGATTGAGGAGATAAAAGCTGAATCGAAGAAGGTGCTGATGGCTATACCGGAAACGGACTATTTGGCATGTTTCGGGGATTGGAAAAATCGTTGGCATAAGTGTATTCCATCAAGAGGGGATTATTTTGAAGGGGATGAAATTGATTTACAAGAATAAATAAAGATCTTTCATTTTACAGCCAAATTCACCTTACTTTGTCCCCACAGTAGTATTCCACAGAAAGTGGGGCAGGCGCTTATTAGGTTTCTTCACTTGTTGTCCATCCTGCCTTCTTAAGCCGACTGGTATAGCGCTGAAAGCATCCTTTGTAACAGTTCCTTTCCTGATATTCCAAATATGATGGGGTGTTGAGGTGAGACCGTGAAATTTCAAGCCGTTGGAGCAGTTACTATAATAGCATAGATATTCATATTAAAAAGTGACAATCCTTGGCTTGGTATAAATTCGGTTTGCTTGTTTGCGTCATTTGAGCCATGGGAAACCCACCATTCCAATTAACACTTCGATTGTAATTTTTAGAGGTAATTTCATATAGACTACCTCGCTACCACAGTGAGACACTGAACAATTGTTAATGGGTTCAGCTCTACTTATAATTATTGAACCTGTATTTACTGTAAAGTCTCGCTAATTTCTCTACATTCAACTTAACGGGACCGGAAAGTACTTATTGAAATTTATATACTATAGTTACACTATGCAACTTTCATATTGAATGAAAATATTTAAATTTTGATGCTAGCATACTTAACGTACGTGTTTATATGGGCTTTCGGATATGAAAATGACTACAATATGCAAGAAGACCACCAGTCGCAGGCCAGCTCCAGTTTTTTTCCGTGAATATCTTTAGAAATAAACGAAAAGGCATTTTGCACAACATAAAAGAAAGGTGCCATAAACTTTTATACTACCCATAGCAATTCCATGAGGTTGATGGCTTGTTGTTATTGTTTTTTGGTTTTTGCAAAGTAAGAACATTTTTTTCAGCCGTTCGTACCACTGCACGCTTGAGAGTAATCCTATGAAAATTTGAATCGAAAATGCCGGTAATCAAGTTTGTGATATCAAAGAAAGAGAAAGTTGGCATAAAAGCAACATAAAAAGGAAATAAGCTACAAAAAGTTATATAAATATAATGGGGATTTTATGTATGAAAATGCTGAATATGACAACTATTTATAAACCGTTGATATGCTAATTAAAAAACTTTCTAAGCAATTTCCTTAGGAGGTGCATGTTTGTGTTATGCATATTTGTATGTAGGTATAGAAGTAAATATATTTCATTTAAGTACGTATACCCTATGATCAAAAAGTACCGGGAATGTTTGCTTTAAACGAACCACGCACGTGGGAGCCGGCCCATATTTTTGTCTTATGTTGGTAGAACTGTAAGGTACACATCTGTCACCTTTTAGCGTCATCGGATCTTTAGTGTTTGCCTGGCCGGCCAGAAATGTGGGCAAACAATTCTTGGATTTTGCATGATGATAACGCGCCATCGCACCGAGCCCAAATTGTGCTGGATTATTTGACCAAACATCAAGTAAATACCATTCGTATTTACCTGATATAGTCCCGTGCGACTTCTTTTTGTTTCCCAAGTTGAGGTTACCACTTCGTAGAAGGAGATTTCAGTCGATAGAGGAGATCAAAGAGAATGCGACGAAAGAGCTGAAGGCCATCCCTTCATCGGCCTACCAGGGGCGCTTGGAGGACTGGGTTAAACGATGGCAAATGTGTGTTGCTTCAGATGGGTCATATTTTGAAGGAGACAAAATAAATTTGCCTCTCTAACTCTGTTTTGTTTTATTTAAACATTCCCGGTACTTTCTGGTCATAGGGTATGTACTCGTACCCCCGCATTTGCATATGCGATGAGAAATTGCAAGCAAACTGTCGATTTCATGTCATGCGAGGCAAATGTGGCAGATATATTTTTCCCCAACAAAGCACGCCATGCATTTCCAAGTGAAAGGAAAGCGCGTTCGGGCCTTTTTGAAATTTCTCTTTTCATTTTATAGAGTTACCAAAACACAAAAATGGCAGTTCATTGCATGCGATCAGCGATTAATTGCTTAAGTGGTCTCCATTTGCATGATATCAGATGAGATGATTTGCATAAAATCTGTGTCTGCATGTCGAGACAGGCGGTAACTGTTTTTTCTTCATATGTGGCGTTGTTTCATTGCGCACCAACATGACTGAATCCATTACTGAAGTCACTCAATGAAGGCTGCGGAAAAGTGTCCTTCCACGAAGCTGCCTGACGGAACTGTCAAAATAGCTAAGTGAAATAGAAGGTGAACAAGCGACTGCGTTCAAAATGTCCGAATTTTCAAACGACAGATAAGCCGGCATTCAAGAATGCCAAAAATTTGTAATGGATATTATAAAATAATAAAATTAGAATTTTGAGATAAAGAGAATGGTTTCGACCTGGAATTCTGTATGTCTATGGGGTCGCTGAATCTGAACCTGTGGTCGTTTTAATTCCAGGGCATCAGGCTTTGACCATAGTCTCAAAAACACTTCAAAATTCACTAAAACAGACTATGTTCAAGCAGTCCAATTAGCGGAGACAATTAAGCTTTGAATTGCTGCATAGAGTTTGGTGTTCACACACACAATTTACCTTGCTTAATTAGTATTTGGCGGAGGAAAGTGTTTTGATTTTGTATACGAAACATTCGGCGTGAGCAAAATGGAGAAAAACTGAACTTTAGGATGAATTTTATTAATTTAAAATGGATTTATTGATCTTTCCTAGACAGTGTAATCCAGTGTTGATTACATCCTGAGAAAAAAAAGATATCCTGCTTATATCTTAATTCTTTCTTCAAAGTTTCAGTAGGCAGCAGCTGTTGCTCACGCAGCATTAGAATCAAATACAACCCAAAGGTCGGAGGAAATGAATTAAAATAAGTTTTGTTACAATCAATAACGTTATAGAATCGGGATTTTTTTTGTTTGAGGTTAATGGGAACACACATTGAGCTCTTCACCGATTTACTCCATCCATCCGTTCATGTGGGCTTTGGTTTTATAGTAAGCATGATTTTTAAAATTAATTAATATTTTTATTGTAAACTATTTTTTTTTCATTTTGTTTTCTTCTTGAACAGACTGCACAGCATTGCTTAGAGAATAGAGAAAAACAAATTTATTGTCGCCTTTTCAACTGAATTCATTACCCTTAATCCTGCATACTGTACAGTGAATTCAGCATAAAGAATATCATTTTAGTTGAGTTTGGACAAATTATTAAATATACTGAAAAATCAAACAAAGATAATAAAATTAGTTCATTGAATATTACTTGATTATTATGAACTAAATTAAAGAAAAACACAGTTTGGTGCGGTTTATGGGCTGGAGGTATCATTGGACCGTACTTCTTCAAAGATGCTGCGAATCGTAACGTAACTGTGAATGGTGAGCGCTACCGTGAAATGATATCCAACTTTTTTTTGCCCAAAATGCAAGAGCTTGACTCGCATGACATGTGGTTTCAGCAAGACGGTGCCACATGTCACACAGCAGGCGTAACAATGGACTTGTTGAGAGGCGAGTTCGGTGAACATTTTATTTCACTTTCGGGACCTATCAATGGGCCACCCAGATCGTGCGATATAACGCCTTTAGATTATTTTTTGTGGGGCTGTGTTAAAGCTCATTTCTATTCAGACAAGCCTGCTTCAATTAACGCATTGGAAGACAACATCAATTTTTATTTGAATCAATTTAAGTGTATGTTAATTGTAGAAAATAGTTGAGATATGTATGTTTTAATGGCAATTTTCACAAACTAAGCTGCTATGTTCCTTGCAAACAAATTTTTGGCTCGTACTGTAAAGAGCTGAATATTTGTTCGAATTTTTTGTATGATGACAGAAGAAACATCGCTGTCTTTTTTTGGTGGATTCATTTCTGGCAGAAATATTAGAAGTAGACGCTTCTTCTGCAGATTTGGAGTTTTCTTGAATATTTTTTATTTATTTTATTTTTATTCTTAGCAGCGATTCCTCGCGGCAGTCTCTCTCTGCGGACAATATTTGGTTCGATCATTTGCTTTCCCAGCTCTTCAAGAAAAAGTCTTCGCTTATAAAGCTTGTTGGAGTTCCATGCGGGATTTATCTCTGTCCATATTACGTATGCGTTATATGCCGAAATATCTAACATATTCGAAAAGAGGGCAACTGGCCAACGTTTGGTCTGACGTTTACATGTATAGTTGGCAACCAGCTGATCAAGCGCATCCACACCAGCTTTTGTTTCATTATAGTGAAGTATTATTTCAGGTTTTTTTCTGTCACCCTCATCAACAAGTGGAGAATGGTGAAGGGAGCTCAATGCTACAACAAATTTATATGTTTTTGGGACGTACGATACAATAGTTACATTATCCGTAAATAAAAATTGGCTTTCTAAAACGTTCTTTTTCTTCATGTCGACAATTTACGGTTTATTTATACTGTACATAGGTTTGAGACATACAAAAAGCCAATTTATAAATACATTACCTTAGTTCCTTTCCGGTTGCGTATTTCTTGCCCGTTCTAAATAAACTTCCATGTTCCAGGCATACTTGCTTTTTGCATCACATAAAGCCCATATTTTTAAGCCGTATTTTGCGGGCTTCGATGGAATGTATTGCCTGAAGATGCAACAACCACAAAAAGGTACTAACTGCTCATCTATTGTTACATTTTCATGTAAGTGATAATATGACCTGAGCTGCCGATTCCATTGATCCCAAATGTTTCTTATTGGTGCTAATTTATCACGCTGTCTTCTCTCATCCCTGTCTGCAGCGGAGTCAAAACGAAGGCATCGTGATATGTTCATAAATCTTTCCAAGCTTATTGTAGCCCGAAAAATTGGTCTGCCATTATTTTCATCCCACAAATGAATTAGACTTTCATTGTGCGATTTGTATACTCCTGCTAAGATTTGCAATCCTATGTATGCCTCCACTTCTATAAGGTCTATAATTTTCCAATTGTCTCCAAAAAACTGCTCATTTATACCACTATGTTTTTTATACTTGAGGGTATGAAAATATCAAAAGAGGATTTTATATCTGTGACCATAGAAATAGCACGCTTTGATGGGCCAGGACTTTGACATAACATTTGATTTCGAGCAATTTTGCCTCTTGAAATTAGAAGTGGCTGATCATGCCATATTATGCTCTTATCTTTCGATAAAATATTTGGCAAATTGACTTCTTCTGTCGCATTGATACCTTCAAAAACGACATCTACTTCACTTTCACTGGATGAAGTATTTGAATCGTCCGTTTCATTTTCTGCGATAGGTACAAAGTCCTCATCGCTATCACTTTCGTCGAAAATATCCTCAGCATCAGAATTAATAATTTGGTGTATTTCTTCAATACTTAGTTTCTTTTCAAAAATAAAATTATAAAAATGTGTAACAGCAACATAAACATAGTAAATTAAATAACTTCACTTACTCTCTTCCTTTGGGACATTGTAGAAATTTATATTTAGCAATCACTTTCACTGCGCGATAATAAATTACTAACTAAGCAAACAATCGATGCTTACTCTTTGCACAGGTGCATAAAACGGGAGTTCCCTTTTTTCGAAAAGGCTATAAATTTATCGAGAATATGCATATAAACATAGAGCTGTGCAAAATATACTCGATCTCCGATAACTAGCTTTCTTTGCCTGCGTTTTTGATCGAGTGATGTAATAATAAACGGCAATATGTTTCCAAATACTAGGTGGGTCAAATTGACCCAACAACGTAATAAGTGCAATGAAATTACATTTGGCAATACAATACACCTAGACTAACAGGCGAATTTCGATGAGTTTTACTGAAAATTGGGTCAAATTGACCCAAACATAGCAGAAGGGTTAAGGACCTTAAACTTTCAAAGGACTAAAGTTTCAAAAATGTGTAATTATAAATATAATAAAAAAATAAATAATTATAACCACGCTCTCATATTAATATAAATTCCAACCGAAAGGGAATATATCCGGTTATTAAAAAAAAAATGTTCACTTACTTTTTAATAGTAAGTTATTACTTTACAATAATCAAAAATTTCCTTGAAGTTTCTTAATAAATTTTATAATAATAGATCCCTCAACGTCGTTCTTTTTGCTGTTTAATAAAAATGTAAAAAAATAGTTAAATTTTCCTCCTATGACATTAAGTATACGCAATGGATGCATCAGCTAATGTCTTCCCTCAAGAAACTTTTAAAATCAGACACTGAGAATGCATCACTACTCCTTAGTCTAGCCATAAATTCTGTAACAACTTTTACAATGCAAACGGCGAGAAAAAATTCCCAGAAAAAAGTTCCGTTATTTTTGCTTTTCTTGGAATGCGTTGTCTACTCATAAATTATACTCAGTTTCGTGGCAAATTTCGCTTGTTAACAATGGAGTGGAGAGCTGAGGGGAACTGCGTTTAAATACAATGGGCTTTTTAGCCTGAACTTTTCAAGGAAAATCGGATTGCAGTGATTGCATTGAAAAGTGAGGTAAAAGTGCAAGCGAGATTTACAAGTCGCTGAAAAACTTAACATTTCGAGATTGTTTATTTCCGCACGATCAATTGCTTATCCCAAATATCTGAAGTGATAGACAGAAAAATAAGTGGTCGCCCTCGCGTGGTTCGAACCAGTGCAGCCATAAAAGCCATTCGAGAAAGAGTTCGCAGAAATCTTTTTGCAAAACAGAAAATCATGCCCAGAGAAATGAATGTATCGACCAGATCCACGTCAAAACCAATTAGAGATTATCTCAGCATGAAAGCCTTCCGTCGCTCAACTGGCCATCTCTTGACAACGCGCTTAGGCTCGACAGATGCAAGCAGCTTCTTCGGTGGCCAACGGCCATGAAAATATTTCACAGATGAGAAAATTTTCACTGGAGAAGTTTTTAATAAGCAAAATGACAAAATCTATGCTAAAACTTCTAACGACGCAAAAAATGTTGTTCCAAGGGTACAGAGTGGCCACCATCCAGTCTCCGTCATGGTTTGGTGGGGAGTGTGATGTAAAAGTGTTCTCTTTATTTCCGCGAAAAGGGGGTTAAGACTGGGTCAAAAGGGTAGCAGGGTGTTATAAAAGGCGTAATGAAGCAGTTCAGCAGAACTCTTTTCAATGAAGAGCATTGGATCTTCCTGTAATAGCTGAATGGCCTAATCGCTTGAGGGCTTGTGTAAAAGCAAATGATGACAATTTCGAAGGAAAATTAATTTATGCTTTTAATATTTACATGATTAAATAAAACTAGATCCATTACAAAAAGTATTATAATTTCATATCTATAACGGACTTAACTTGTAACAGAACTTATGGCAGGTCTAAATATATAAAATTTATACTAGTTCCATATGCACATAAAATGTTTCCCAGATAACAGAATAAGTTGATTCTTGTCGCATGGCGTTGAGCAATGATGAAAAGTAACAAATCAGCATTTCCTACACATCTGCTGTGTGCATCTGTTTCTAATTCATCGAGGCGTACGTGTAATTTTGTATAACTATGACATTCGGCCGCCGTAGCCGAATGGGTTGGTACGTGACTACCATTCGGAGTTCACAGAGAGAACGTAGGTTCGAATCTTGGTGAAACACCAAAATTAAGAAAAACATTTTTCTAATAGCGGTCGCCCCTCGGCAGGCAATGGCAAACCTCCGAGTGTATTTCTGCCATGAAAAAGCTCCTCATAAAAAAATATCTGCCGTTCGGAATCGGCTTGAAACTGTAGGTTCCTCCATTTGTGTAACAACATCAAGACGTATACCACAAATAGAAGGAGGAGCTCGGCCAAACACCCGAAAAGGGTGTACGTATAAATACATATATATATGACAGCAATCACAATACTAGTATTTAACGACGAAGCCATTGCAAATACCAGCAGCCAGTTGTTGATTGCATTTCAGCTGGCAGCAGTACTAGGAAAACAAGAACAATAGAAACACAAGTGCGCAACAATAACACAAAAAGCAAAGACAATATTCATGGTCGCAGCATGCTCAAAGCGAACGTTTAGCTAATGTGATGATAAATTGTCAGAAGTGACAGCTGTCAAAGATGTGCTCAGTTAGCATTTGAATGGACGCATGCAGCTTAGTACATATACCTAGGTATATGTATGCAGTCAAATATGCACGCTCGCGGATACATTAGGGTGCTTTCTATTTGACCTAATATTTGTTATTAAATTTTCGTCACGTGTCACATTTTTATTTTATTTTAGCACATAAAACGTGAAGAGTTTTTTCTCTCCTTTTTAAAGGAGTATCTGAAAGTCACTGCCAGCAAATGAAGAATTTGGTAAAGGTATTATTTTCATGATTTTTTTTTTTTTTAATTTCAATTAAAATAGAGGATAATTCAAGATAAATTAACCAATTATTAAACGAAAAAATTAGTTCATTATACTATTAATATCGATTTTCCGTATCTTTGTTTGTAATTCTTCATTTTCCTGCAAACCAAAACGAACGAGCACTCTTTTTTCCAGCGCGTGGCTTACTATTGTAAAACACAATTAAACAAAAATAAAAAAATAAATAAAGAAATTATATATATGTATATATGGGGCATTCTTTCTGAACGTGAGACCCCCTGCCCCCAGAATAGATTTTGACGAAAAGAGGTCTATGAGGGCTTAAAATGTAGGTAATTATGTTTACTTTCGAAAGCAAAGTGGCACTTCTTGAAATTCAAAATGGCAGATCCAATATGGCGGATTCAATATGGCGCAATTTTGCAGTTCGTGCATCAGATTTATGCTATTTCGTGTTTTCTTTATTTATTTTTAAGTAAAATTGTTGCATTGGATTTAATTTTACATATTTCCAAGATTATTTATTTTTATTGGTCACTGATTATTCATCACATTTTTTATCATTCAATTATGATTCAGTTCATACCATAAATCTGATGCACGAACTGCAAAATTGCGCCATATTGAATCCGCCATATTGGATCCGCCATTTTGAATTTCAAGAAGTGCCACTTTGCTTTCGAAAGTAAACATAATTACCTACATTTTAAGCCCTCATAGACCTCTTTTCGTCAAAATCTATTCTGGGGGCAGGGGGTCTCACGTTCAGAAAGAATGCCCCATATATATATATAATTGGCGCGTACACCCTTTGCGGGTGTTTGGCCGAATTCCTCCTCCTATTTGTGGTGTGCGTCTTGATGTTGTTCCACAAATGATGGGACCTACAGTTTCAAGCCGACTCCGAACGGCAGATATTTTTTATGAGGAGCTTTTTCATGGCAGAAATACACTCGGAGGTTTGCCATTGCCTGCCAAGGGGCGACCGATATTAGAAAAATGGTTTTCTTAATTTTGTTGTTTCACCGAGATTCGAACAAACGCTCTCTCTGTGAATTCCGAATGGTAGTCACGCACCAACCCATTCGGCTACGGCTCGAAATAAAGAAATTAGGTGTTCGATATTTAAGTTATACAATAGATTGGCGCGGCTACTTTTCAAAAGTTTAGAATAATGAAGTACCCTAGCGTGCATACAAATATATATATGTATATACATAGGTTTTCAGGCCACTGTTAGTAGTTAAAAATAAAATAAAATGAAATTACGCAAAAATGACGCAAATTGAGTTATGGTGTAAACGTGGAATAAGACGGAATTGAGCTAAATCCTGGCTACCATTTCTGCCATAAATGCAGAAAGCATGCCTTAAGGCAAGAAGCATGTTTAGTGAAGGTAGGTATTTACGGGATAATTTTTCCAGTTTCGTATGCAAAATATGTACCTGCAAGCACATCCATCAGTTGTGGATTAAGTAAAATACACTTTCAATATATTGCACAGCAAGCTAAATGAGAGTATTTAAAGTTTGTAAATAGCTTTTATACCTTCTTGATTAATGGGAAATATAAAAGAGGCTCTAGCAGTGCTTATTTTATCCCTCAAGTTGCGCTCAAATTAAGGTGTGTGCTTCAAGTGGTTCTTAGGATTTTTTTTTTTTTATTGCAAGTCTAAAACATAGATATTATTATTATATATTAAATTACTACTATATTACTATAATTATTAAATAAATTAGAAAAATGAGTTTAGAAATTTATAGAATTCGTTCTTTGAAATCGGAATAGAACTCGAGATCTCATTGAATTCTCTTAAAGCGCGGGCAATAGGAGCATTACGCGGATAATTCGTGTTCAGAAATTTAAGATGAAATGGAATGAAATTGAAAAGTATTGCGTAACGATGTAGTAGGAATATGAAAATGAATGGAACATAATAGGGAAGAATAGTCCATTTCTCCTTTAATTACACTAAAAACAAAAGACTGTGAGAGTATAGACCTTCTACTTAAGGGATAGGATTTGGGAATTTTAACGACCTGAGAGCATATTTAAGGAACACCTTCTTGCACATTATAAATGCAACTGTAAGGTATTTTGAATAATTATCAATTAAAAGAGTCACTATCTCGAGCAGGTTAAAATATAAAAATTGATAAATTAAATGACCATCGTGAAGTGAGAAAACTTAAAAACGCGGAGCGCAGTAAAAATCACGTCTACACACGAACAGGTCGCACACTTTTCTTGTGCAACGAATGCTATGAGTGTGGAGATTTAGAAAGAGCGCATTCGACTAGCTTTCCCCAAGTAAAGTTGTAAACATGATAAATGCTAGTCAATTGGTTATATGAAAGGAGTGCTTATTCGTTATTCTGCTTACTCAGGTACACCTTTGTATTAAACAGATCTGTATAGTTAGGCTTAGCGATGTTCCAGGAATTGACATTACCAAGGGGCGTTAGGTGCTTGCACACTGATATTTGATATATTGAATAGCATTGCTTCTTCATAGAACTGTATTAAAATCCCTTTAGTCTAGAATTTGTAAAAAGAGGACAGTGAAGCTTGAGCTAAGGCGAAATTTCCAATCATGTTAGCGAGAAAAAGAGGCTTGTTCTTTAAGAGTGGTTGGAAGTAAACATTTTTAATAAAATTATAAACCGCTTTATGCCAATTGGTATAAGTGAATAGTAATAATAGAAATAATGAATGCAAGAATAGTCAAGAACTGCAGATCAAAGTATTCTCCTATAAAAAAGGCTCGATATCTTTGAGCTTACTCAAATAAAATTGTAAACTCCTTTTAATTGTTCTCAGTCAAGCTCACCTCATATTTTACGTCCATCTAATTTGCCGAACACTTTTCAGTTAGCTCTTTTTTATGGAGATCATACGAAACCCTTCTGCTCCCAACTTTTGAAATACTTAGCAGCTTAGCTTAGCTAGCTGGAACCGTGTTAAACCGGCGGAATTCGCAATTCAAATTCTACCACTAATTTATTAGCTGCAAATACCTATGCGCTTATTACCTACTAAACATTAAAACAACTACAATCGGTCAACAGCAGGTAAGCAAATCCAAAATTTCCCACACACAAATACATACGAGTATACTGGGCCAGCGTCTGCTATGCTAGCAATTATGACTTGTTTTAATTTGCACGCATGTTTTTATGTACGTCTGTTTGCTGGTTTTGTGCCTAATTTGGCTGGCTTCACGTTGTTGTTTTTTAGTTGTCTGGCAAATTTCATGCTACATTGAAATAATATAAATACATAATTCAAAAGGTGCTCATTAGTGTAATGGCTATATATTGCAGGTAAAGGCTTCATTTATATATATTTTTTTGTGTTTTTTAACTTTGTGTTTGTTGCACGTGAAAGTTGGGGATGCTGTCATATAAATTTGGCAAACATTAAAAACAAGTAAACCAACGAAAGTTTGCCATTTTTCATTTTAATTTGCAAATTCAAAGCGTGTAAACGTGTATGTATGAGTGCAGAAATATGCATGCAAGTTTATTGGGTTGCCCAAAAGGTCCGATTGCGCAAGTTACACACACGAATTATTTTATGTTCATTAATGAACTTTATTATGAGTAATTTTGATAAGTGGAAATCCTTGAGCTCGGGTTAAAATACCACCACACAAACAGCATTACCTTTCTTGGTGCTAATCTGGATCACACTTCAATTTACAGCTTTTCTTTTGAATAGTGCCTGGGTAAACTGAATTTGGGTTATCGGTCATAGAACTGAACGAGAGAGCTCATTGATCGTCAAGCGAGATTTGAGCGTCAGCTGCAATTGGATAAGTATGCTGGAGCATATATCTTTTGCAGACATGTAATAATTTGATGGTTGATATAAAATCCGATGTGCGCAGTGTCTAAAAATAAAAGCCACTTAGCTCAGTTGTAATTTAACCGGAAGTATTAAATTAAAAAAGGGATCATTCCACATACACTATGGAGCAAAAGTGACCACAAAAAAGATATTTAAAAAGATTCAGCAGAAATTTTAATATCGCTTTTAAGTTTTTAGCATTATTTATTTTTTATATTACTATACTTAGGTTTAGGAACTTGATTACCTTATACTTATAAACTTAACATTATATTCTATATTATTAATTAATAAACACCAAAAAAGGACATGTGTTCAGTTTTGCACTCGCTTCGAACTTCAAATTTAAATATACATATGTAGTTAAAATTTTAATAACGCGTAATTCCTCCTTTTGCCTTTATTGTTGCACTCACACGTTTTGTCATGCTTGCTATTAAGTTTTGACACGTTTCTACCGGTATTTCTTCCCAACTTTTTTTAACTCTTTCCCACAGTTCATGAATGCTATTTGGGGCCTCATCAAAGTTACCTAACAGTCGTAACACTATAGACCACAAGTTTTCTATAGGATTGAGGTCAGGGCTTTGAGATGACCACTCAATGGTCTCATAATTCTGCGTTTTTAGAAAATTTCGGACGAGCTTTGAGAAATGCTTGGGGTCATTGTCCTGTTGGAAAATTACTTCTTCTCTGGAAATTCCATTTGACCCAAAGCTACCGGCATATTTTCGTACAGAATTTGATGATACACCTCTTTCGTCATGATTCCTTTAATAAGCTCTAACGGTCCTACTCCGAAATAGGAAAAACATCCCCAGACCATCAGTGATCCGCCGCCATGTTTAACCGTTTCTATTACCTGATGACTCTGGGTGGTTCTTACTGTGTCAGATCAAAAATATCGTATGCCATCTGAGTTAATCCGATTAATTTTGCATTCATCAGACCATATCACTCGTTTCCAGTCTTCTATAGTCAAATGATTATGAGCTAAGGCAAATGACATTCGAGCCTTTCTGTTTGTGACAGAAAGTTTTGGCTTTTTGGGCTTTTTGGCGGCAAAATATCCAACTTTTTTTAGTGTCCCACGCGCGGTCCAAGCAGTAGCCTTATTTCCTATGCTTTCAGCAGCTTTTTTTAGTGTTTTGGTTTTTCCAGCCATTAAACTTCTGACCATGTGCCTTGCATCTTGGTCAGATAGGATACGAGGGCGGCCATTTTTTGCACTTGGCCCTTTCAAATTTTTATTTTTTTTTAATTTTCATCACCATAGCTTGAGATATCCGTAGCTCAGAAGCAATTTGTCTCGATGATTTGCCTTCTAAAATTAATTCTCCAGCTTTTACCATTTTTTCATTATTAATTTTTCGCATTTTTCACAAAATATAAATTTTACTCCCAAAATGAACCTTAACGAATGAAAACCACAACGCAACAGAAAAATAAAGGAAGTAACGAATACAAATCTATCGAAATAAATAAACTTGTTATTGTTATTAACGGTTAACTTCCAAATCATAAGGGGAAATAGAGTGAGGGCAAAAGTGATTACATGTTGCTCTTAAATGCTCGCTGCTTGCAAATTCTTCTGTTATACTATAATTGTTGTTTTTGTTTCCTAGCATTTTGTAATACACTTCTTCCAAAAAAGGTGGTACCAGTTTTAATAAAAAACCATGCATAGCGCTGAAATTGATTATAATACAGCTGAATTGTAATTTTGTGATCACTTTTGCTCCATAGTGTATTTATCTACAAATTCATAATATTTAGCAACACCTTCACTTTTGACCATGACCTTTTTTTCAGTGAATCAAGTTTTGGCATTAAAATTTCATTTTCTCTTTAAGCTCAGACATTTTTAATAATCTACGTCGCGTGCTTTGCTTTTTGAGCTAAAAAGCCAAATGATTACCAATTTTATAAAATGTTTATTCATATTCAAATACAACTAACTATTGATTTACTAATTAAACTTTCCATTTTGGATCACAACACGCTGCCTTTACCAGTATATCGACAATTCGTTAGTAAACATTTTATAATGCCCAATATCTGCATTAGAATTTGAAACACATTTTTGTTTCGTCAGTCATACTTAAATGTGCTTTCATACATATGTACAAATATATTGGAGAAATGTTGCATGTATGTATATGCGTTTGTGTTAAATCGAAATAAAGCTAACTGGTAAATCATGCATGAAGTATATTAAATATTCAAAGAGGTAAGCACCCTTCAGCCTACGGATAAGCGAAATCAAAGGAATTGTCGAAAATGTTGCATAACTTTTGAAACTCACATATTCTATCCTGTAGGGAAAAATCTAGTTTAGAATTATACTGAATTTTTTTTACTGTAAGGCAATTCGACAACATAAAATGTTATATGGACTCTCTACCCTACCGACTACTGTGTACAAGTTAAGTTTTAGTGTTATCCCTTTTCCAAAGCAAAATTCGTATAGTCCGAGGAATCACGGGTAAACTTGTTCTAGAATATTCCGAATTTATCCAAAAAAGGAATGCAGATCTAAAAAATTTATTAAATGTAAAACATCACTGTACAATAGGGCGGGTGAGATTTAAAAATCGCTCATTGCTCTGTGAAAATCGTATTCTAGGGATCAAAATAAGAAACTTTGCCCAAGGAACCATACCTCTAAAACGAATTCTGATGTCCCCCAATTTGGGTCGCACGAAAAATCCCACTTTGACCCATTTAGAGTGCTCCAATCGAGTCCAAATGTATGACCGACCCTCACTAACTTTGGACGGCCGATCCACCCATGCCAGTGGCACACCCCCTGGAACTCCCCTGGGGGGTTCTCCATACAACCATTTCAAAATATCACCATTTTTGGCCTTTACATGAGAAAAGAAACTAAAAAGTTCGACCCAAATTGGGGGACATCAGAATTCGTTTTAGAGGTATGGTTTCTGCGGCAAAGTTTCTTATTTTGATCCCTTGAATATGATTTTCACAGAGCAATGGGCGATTTTTTTGCCTCCCCACAAATCGACCAGGCCTACTGTACAACATTCACCAGCTGTTTGTATAGAAACAAGAGCTAACGTTATCTAGTCATGAACCTACTAGTGGATTTCCCTGCAGGGTAGTTGCGTATGTGTGTAAGATAGCACTTGTTATACAACATGTAAGAACGAACGTGCCAATCCAAAAAAAAAAATATTAGCCAGACGGCACAAATTGACTTAACAACAACAGTTTCATTCATATTCTGTTGAACTAAGCGATA
Organism: Anastrepha fraterculus; assembly: GCA_037575425.1. Lineage (NCBI taxonomy): Eukaryota > Metazoa > Arthropoda > Insecta > Diptera > Tephritidae > Anastrepha > Anastrepha fraterculus. Next base: position 199,304 of record JAYXIM010048706.1, read on the forward strand.
GCGAGCTCCGCGGAATATCAAAGCAATGGCCCTTTGCATGAGTTGCTGTAGTAGGTGAATTAGGCAAAACAGAAAAAATATCAACATTTAAATAAACACATTAAGTGCAATACATAATTTAATTCCCAGCGTCCTTACGACTACTTTAGCTGCGCATATAAACAGATGATTGTTACATATTTACCATTTTTGCTAAAATCATCCGGTTTTATTAGTGCAGCAAGCAGTAAAGAAATACTAAATACTACCTAAATGGCTCTTACCGACTGTTAAAGTTATAAAGGCCCTAAGCCGTATGAGGAGAATATTTCACAGAATACGTTTTAACAAAATTATATTGGTAACGGGAATAAGTTTCCGCCCTCGTAAAACAGGTGTCCATGCTGATACTATTTTAGTGTTCGCTCTAGTAATATACGGGTTATTTGGAGCTGCATATGTAAGGTCTCGAGCGGAGAAGTTGGCCTTTGTTTGAAGCGTAAAGATTATTTTTTATCTGACGTCAAAAATGTTTACGTTCGTCCCGAAAAAATCGTTTGCGGGAGTCATGTTTCATTATTACCTTTTAAAGAAAAGTGCAGCTGAAACGTGTCGAATATTGATACAAATTCTAAAGAGTGGTTACGACACTTCCAAAGTGGCAATTTCGACATGAGTGATAAAGATCGCGAAGGAGCACCGAAAAAATTCGAAGATACGAGTACTAAGCTATAAAGCTATAATGATATGTCTAAAGAGTTGGATGTTGACAGACCAACCGTCAGTAAACATTTGCACGCGTTGGGAATGGTCCAGAAAGCAGGCAACTGTGTGCCACATCAATTGAAGGAGAGGGATATCGAGAGATGTTTGTTGACGTGTGAGATGCTTATTGAACGGTAGAAAAGAAAAGGTTTTCTGCATCGCATCGTCACTGGCGATGGAAAACGGATCTATTATGATAACCCCAAGCATCGAAAATGTTGGAGCCTGTCATATGAATGATTTCCATCGACAGCGAAAAAAATGTTCATGCTTCAAAGTTGATGGAACGGGACGGTAGACACGACAAACTGGTTTTGTTGCATGGCAACGCCAGGCCACACGTTGCTAAATCGATCCAGAAATACAGGGTGGCTGATGAATTTTGCTACATTAAGAAACTCAAATAACTTCTTTTTTAGTGTATGGAATTCATTTTTTTTTTTTTTCAAGTTGAAGGTCATTAAATTTTATTAAATGTAGCTTAACTAGTTTTAAAAATAATTGAATTTAAATGCCCCCCATGCTCGTTGACACAAGTGCGGCATCTTAGTAAAAATTGTTCATTGCTGCTTTGAGAGTTGCGACAGGAATAGCCGCAATTGTTGCCCGAATGGATTGCTTTAGTTCATCCAAATTTGTTGGCTTTGTTTTATAAACTTCTTGTTTACATAAACCCCACAAGAAAAAGTCAGGTGCAGTAAGGTCAGGCGACCTGGGGGGCCAACGAAATTCGGAGTTTCTTGAAATCAGTTTATTGGGAAATTTTCGTCGCAACTCTGTCATAACAGTCTGGGCTATGTGAGACGTTGCCCCATCTTGTTGAAACCACACAGAGTTGAAAGGAATTCTCTTTCGGCGTAGTTCTGGATAGAAAAATTCTTTCAGCATTTTCAAATCAGTTTGTTAACCATTTGAATTTTGTAGGGAAATAAGTCTAAATCTTTGTGCATTATTGTTTGCAAAGACTGTCGGCTGACACCAAGTTGAGCAGATAAGCTTCTTGTTGAAACCCTTGGATTGCTTTGTATAGCTGCAGCTACAGCAGCGATCGTTTCCTCCGTCCGAACTGGTGGGTTTCGATGATAAGGCCTTTTTGCGACTGTTCCTTGCTCAGCAAAATTATTCGCCAGTCTCATTATGGTCCATATGCTCGGGGGATCGCCGCCAAACATCCGCCTGTACTCTCTCTGTACCAAAACTACGGACTCCAGTGCGTGATAGCGGCGGACTATCCAAATTCTTGTTTGCGTGTCCCAGTTATCCATTTTAATAAATTTTAAAGATCAATCTGCAAATTAAAACAAAAATGGAACAGATAACTTAAAAAGAAAAAAAGTTATTAAATTTTTTTTGGTAGCGGCTTTCATCAGCCACCCTGTATTTAGAGGGACTAAATTGGGAATTGCCCCAGCCGCCGTATTTCCCAGACATTGCACCATCGGATTACTGTTTCGATCAATGCAGGTAGCCCTTATTGGAGAGCGGTTCACTTCGTACGAGAGCATCGCAAACTGGCTCGGTGAAAGGATCAAGTCAAAAGTCAAAGATGGAGTAAAGTTGCAGCTTCCAAAGGCATATACTTCACATAATATCATGTATTATTTAATTGTTTAAATAATTCGAAATTTTGGCTAAGAAAGAATGGAAACTCCTTCCCATACCCAATAAGGTTACACGTGTACTCTGCCAGCATGTATTTGACTATTACCCTCGTTTCTACTTGGTACGAATATTAGTTTCAAAGCTGTGTTAGAATTGCAAACGTATGTTATAAGCGAATAAAATATATATTTGTAGCAAATAGCGTAACTTGCTTATATTTTTTCTTATGAATTTTTGGTGTAACAACTTAAGCAATTTTGGGCAAAACACGCCAGTCCATATGTCAAAGACATAAAATTTAAAATATTGCGGTTTCCGGGCATCCGTGTCTGACAAGACTTTTTGGACTCGGGACGTGAATTTAACATATTCCTATTATAGCTAACGACTTAAGCTTCCAGGTAGCTTCTAACATTTAATTTCTATCGATGGATACAACCTTTTAAAAAGGATCCTTGAACAGAAGAAATGCCAGACCCGGGTGCCCAACCGAAGGTTTTAAAAAAATGTTCAACCGAGAACCCGAAGCAATTAAAAAAATTAGGACCACCTTATCATTCAACTAAAATTACACAGGCCGACAAAATTTAACCAACATTCATACCCAGAAACCAGACTATAAATTTCCGAAGGTTTATGTTGCGCTGAATCCAAATCTGGCCTCAGAATTGCTCTATCAGCTCTGGTTTTCGAGATATCCTAACCTAAAAGTGCAAAAAACACCGTTTTCGCCCATATTTGAGGTTATGTAGCCTTGCAGATGTTTTCTTTCACCAAAATTAAAGGATGGCATCTTTAAATACAAGCCTTCTTTTTTCAAATGGCGTTTTGTTTGCTCAAATATCATTTTTTTTCGCAGAGATATCGCATTTTGAAATTTTCATGTTTCGAAACTTTCCTACACCTGAAAATCGATTGAGATAACATAGACATGATATAGTCGATTACTAATTTTCTTGAATTAAGTCTTATTTTTCTTAAAATTTTGTCTCACATCATAAGTGTGCTGACTCACCACACCCCTACACTATCTAACCCACAGGTACCGAGTCATACACAGCCCTAACCCCTAGAAACCACCCCTATCATACAGAGCAATTTTGAGGCCAGATTTGGATTCAGCGCACCATAAACCTTCGGAAATATATAGTCCGGTTTCTGGGTCTGAGATGCTGTCGGCCTGTGTTATCTGTTTAACTTCGGAGCACTGAGGAGGGTAGTGCTTTACTGATGGGACAACAAAGGTGACAGCGACCCTAAAGTTTTGGAATCACTATTTCTCAAAAGAATGATGCCCGTAATTCAAGATCGGAAATTAATCCTAAATTACCAATTCGGCTTCACAAAAACACATGGTACCATCGCACAAGTACACATACTCGTAAATAATATTCACAAATCCTTTGAACAGAAGAAAATTGCACAGCTGCATTTCTCGACATATCTCAAGCCTTCGACCGCGTCTGGCATGACGGTTTACTCTGTAAAATAAAGGCTACTCTACCTACAAACTATTATTGTATACATATATGTTTTTAAATCCTACTTAAAAAATCGGCCCTTTTTTTGTAAAACAAAGTGAACAACAATCTCAGCTCTGCGAAAGTTTAGTAGGTGTAACTCAAGCCAGTATTATGGGTCCCAACTTATACACTCATGATCTACCAGTTACTGAGGAAACTATAGTCGGAACTCCTTTAATATTTTTAAATGACTGCCATTTGGTTAAATAAAACGATTTTTCTTAATCTAATTATTTTGCGGCAACGTTCACAGTAATTATTTCTAATCTCGCACCTACGTCTACTTCTAGTGCAAATTTGAGTAGCGAAAAGTGCTTGTCTGTCAAAAAAAAAAAAAAAACGAAGCTTTGACAATAACTCATCTGTCTGGTCGCACTCCCACCGTCTGCTGTCTATCAACTGAGTCGTTGTTTCCTAAACTAAAAGTTCAAATGGACAGGAAAAGGGCGCAAAATAAACCAGAAATAAGCCGTAACTAACATTCACCCTGTTTCGAGCAGAATTAAAAATTGTCACAAATCATTTACAGAAAATACTTTGCGCGATTGCAAATGCGATTGTGAATAAAATAAAACATAATGCACAAATGGTACGGCGTCAGCTTTGCCGCTGTCATCATTTATAGGTGATACACAAGCCAACTTTCTTCCTCACGACCCACCCTAACGATGTATGTTCACGCCAATGAGGCACAAATTATGTGTTGATAATTAGCGCTACATACTTCGTCCTGTTCATTTTGAGCGCCGAACTTAATGAAGCGGTATTTTGTATAAAATAATTGTTAGTTGCAATGTAAAATATTTTCCTAATTTTTAGAGAAAATGAGGAAGGGGTGAAGCAGATTATATTTACCTGGTTGTCGTCGCCGCCTAGCCTTAACCGACATTTGTGAATAGCTCATAATTCGTAACAAACAAATTTGGCAAAAAGTCAAAATCACCTCTAAATGGCTCTGCTTCTCGACACACGTACTTCCACAGCAGCAGCATCTAATTTTGCCAATCTCGTCTGTTGCCAGTGTTGTTGGTAGCTCTAAAATAGCTGACTTTGCCACAATTACTGGCTGAGTTGTTACTGAGTGCTGATAAGTGTTGGCAGAGAGTTCTTCCTTTGCCTGCCTCATAAAGTTGTTTCGTTGGATACCTCAATTGCTGGGCTTGTTTGTTTGGCTGTTGGAGGCTTGTTGTTATACTCGTTAATATCCTTATGATTTGGTGAACTTGAAGTTAATTACCATCGAAAGGAATTTGAGGTGAACGAAGAGAATAAAGACTAAGAGAGAAAATAAATATAGTAGATGATAATATACTGTTAAACATTTAAAAACCAACATAATTAAAAAAAATATATATGCAAGCATTCGTTCCGACTTAATTGTTATGTATTTTTTTTCAATCAGAAACTTTGCTCAAAATACTCCTTGTATAATATGTGCAAATAATGTCTCTTATTTAAATCAAAAATATTTTTATTAAAAATGCTAATAAAATTATGAAAGGACTTACAAAACTTAGAATTTTGTGTATGCATCTTAATACGGCTAGTGGTTTAGATCGAGTTGGATTTTATCCCACGTTTCACTAAAGAAAGAGTTTAGCTGGTAATGCGTTGTCCAATCGGGTACTTTAAACAGGAAAAGTAATACTGCGTTGGGTCTATAAGCTTCTCTATGATTCTTAATAGGAATGACCTAACCAGCTTTCAAGTATTGGGGAAAAGAGACATGAACAAAAAGTTAACTAAGGGCTAAGTAGCATACGGTAGATTTTTGGTAGTATACATTAAAAACATTTAGGATGAACGACCCATAATAGCATCCGATTTGGCACAAAGCACGGGCGAAACTACTTCACAATCATTGGGACTTATAAAACAGGAACCGGGTTTCATACCATACGTTCACTCAATATACCTTTCAGGGCGTCTACTACTATTATAATCCGACAGTTGTACACATTTTTTATTCAATTCATTAACAAATTTTCTTGGAACCTATCGCCTTGCTAAATATATAATTCCAGTACTTAAACATTTATTGTTACATGGCTCCAGTGACTTATTTTCTATGAGCCTCGAATACAATATGAGTTGTTGCACTTGTGAATAAGGTCTGCTATGTAACTGTTAAACTAAGGTCCCCATAGCCGAAAGTGTTGGCGCTTGTCTGACAATAGGTAGCACCCGGACTAGAAATTCGTTGAGAGCAAGAGACAGCAAATGATAGAGATGTTTTTTTTTTCTAATAGCGGTCGCTTCTCGTCAGGCAATTGCAAACCTCCGAGCGTATTTCTGCCATGAAGAAGTTTCTCATAAAAATGGCTGTTGCACGAGAGGAGCATAAAACTGTAGGTCTCTCTATTTCACGCAAACCACAAATTAAAGTAGTGGCTCTACCAAACATACTGTAAAGGGTGTACGCGCCAATTATGTATATAAAGGGTATTTTAAGTAACGCGTAGATGTCAGTAGTGAATAATTTATAAACGGTACCTTTTTGATGTCAATTTTGATATCCTAACAATTAAGCATTCATGATTCGATTGTTTGGCAGATTTTACTTGTAGACGTGATCGTTGTGGACATTCAAATGATTGCATTTTCACTTATAATTGTTAAGAGCCATATGTTGAACAAAAATAATGAAATCTGAAAGAGTTTAAATTTTTAAATGTTTTATTTTGTCGCGCCTTTTGAACGCCCTTTACATACATATGTATGTATAAGCTTTTCAAAAATTATGAAATATCCTCATGGTACAATAATTTCCGGATTTTATCTTCACATCTAGTTTAATGCTGACTCCTTCCTCGTAGTTTATGGTGTGCTTTTAGTTTTGGCTCCCTCAAATTTTGAAGTTACTGAGTAGTTTATTCTTAACTTAATAACTAGTACTTTATTCTAACTATAACTTATTATGACGTTATCTATACGGTGTTTTTTAATGAAATATGTAAATAGTATCAATTATGCCAAGGTCAAGTTAGGACTCAGTTGAAAGTTTGCTAATTTCAGGCTATACTTTCTCAATCACATCTTCAATATTTTGAATCAAAATACAAATATTTTTTAGATCTACTACAAATGTAATGAGTACCTACTCTCCGCAAATTATTAGCAAAAAGTGCATTGTGTTTTCCGGAAGTAAGAATTCTCTTTTGTTTTTAATCTGCACTGTTTTTATAAACGGCCAAAGCCAAGATATTTTCAAGATGCATTCATCTTGACGGCCGCCGTGGCCGAATGGGTTGGCGTGTGACTAGCATTCGGAATTCAGAGAAAGAGAACGTTGGTTCGAATCTCGGTAAAAGATCAAAAAATGATGAAAAAGATTTTTCTAATAGCGGTCGCACCTCGGCAGGCAATGGCAAACCTCCGAGTGTATTTCTGCCATGAAAAAGCTCCTCATAAAAAAAATCTGCCGTTCGGAGTCGGCTTAATACTGTAGGTCCCTCGATTTGTGGAACAACATCAAGACGCACACCACAAATAGAAGGAGGAGCTCGGCCAAGCACCCAAAAAGGGTGTACGCGCCAATTATATATATATATGTGGGAGCTAGGGAATAGCGAAAACGATGTGTTACTTGTACGGCTCGATCCAAAAAGAACGAGACCGAAAATTATTTCGTTTATTAGCTCAACAGTAGAAAGCAAAAGAATGAGAAGTGAAAAGCAAATGAAAAGTCGCACATGGTTGCATTTCAGAGTATTAAGAGTGAATAAAAGTATATGAACAAATTAAAGGATAATTCTTAAGAATGTAATAAGCTCAATCTAGTTGTGGTGTCCCCACATATGTATATATATTCATCTTGTCGGTATGTAACATCCAATTCGAGTTTGTAGAACATAGAGGCTTCTTCCAGGATGATGAAGGCCGTAACGTACCTGTTAAGCGGCGATTTCGACTGACCTACTGGGGCTACTAATAAACCTCAAGCCCACTGAAGACCAATATTGCGAAGAGATTGACATAATAATTTCAGAAATGCTTCAAAATTTTATTAAAAATGCAGAAACTAAAGACCAAATGTGTACCATTTAGTGGCCCCTTATCGATACTGTTTGCGATTATTGATCCAAAAAATTGTTTTATATCAAATGAAATTTTATAAGGAGAAAATCGATATTTATGGATTTTTCACTAAGTTATTCATTATTCGCATGTATCATGCATAGCTGGAAAACCCTGTACAATATACCCACTATAATTTTAATCACTAGTAGAATAAAAAAATTAAAATCGTTAAATCGTAGTATCTGCTAATTTTTCACTGAGTGAAGTTCCTTCGCCTAAACAGCTGTCTATATGCCAATAATTTCATTCAGTTTTTCCTTATCGTGCTTTCAGTGTATATTGTTTTCTTTCTCTCTTTTTTCGCAATCCAGTTTTACACATGAAATTACTCCAGTAAATTAGCTTGTGAAGTTTGGAACTTGATTCCCCGCTTCGAATGGGAGAAGCGTTTTAGGGAACTTTAGAAAGTCTGCCTCAACGACTGTTGTGGTTAATAAAAACCCAAAAATTAATATCTTCTTCTCAAGTAGCTTTTCAATTTGCATCAGGGACCAGGGAGCAAAAACATATCTGCAAAAAACCACATTTCTACATTGTCAGTTGACCTTATTAAAGCTTTTGGCAGAATAGAATTCCATGTTGTTTGGAAGAATCTCACTGAGTGGTGTATAGTCCCGAAAGTATTTAAATACATTAGAGCCTTTTGATTGGACAGACATTTCAGAAGCAAGGTAAACCGTATTATTATCATATTAGCGAAAATTAGCCACGGACTGTCGGTATATGGGAATTGTGCAAAAACAAATTGAAAACAGAACAAACCCCATAATATTCCGGAGTACTCTACAGTCTAAGTGCTTTCGTCACTGCGCTCATTATTAACCCTCATGTGGAAAGTGATCTTGAATCACTTCAGAACAGAATACAGAATATTACCTGGCGTTTTATATATAAGTACAAAATAACATGGCCCACCACAAGCCTTCTATATAACTCGGTCACCACTACTAAAAACAGAACCAGCAGCATGAAAAAACTTTCAGGAATATCCGCCTTATATCAACTGCTAGAACGTTGGAAACTCATCTTACTAAGAGTCAATTTAGAAGCCAAATTCACCCACCCTGGGAACTAACTGGTAAATCATTCATCAACGTTTTGATTAAACTAAAACAACAAGAAACTACTGCATCGTCTGCATCATACGCCTAACACTTTTTGGAAACAATACATCCTTTTAAAAATGAAAAATGGCTACCTTCAACAACACCAGTAATACAAAATAAAATATATATTGTAGCCCGTCTGTCATTTTTATAATATCTCCCCACTATTATTATTATTATTATTAGAAGGCCATTACGCACTGCGACCAGAGCTGATCTATTGTGAAGGCCTATTTTGTAACCCTAGAGTTTTAGGCTTTTTAAAAATTTTAGCACAATTTTGGGTTTGTTGTTCCAAAGATTGCATGAAGATACTACGATATCACCAAGGTGATGAAGTCTCTGTCTGCCCAACGCAGCACATTCACAAAGCACATGTTCTGAGCTTTCTATGTCCATTTCGTAAAAGCGACAGACATTGGTCTCAGATAGACCAATATTATTTAGATGATACCTCAGCGTGCAATGACCTGTAAGATATCCTGTTAAAAGACGCAGATCTACTCTGTTTAGTGAGAGAAGTTTGTCAGATATTCCTTTGTTGGGACTTAGGAATAGTTTGGCTTGACGCTGACCGGCACAGTTTAGCCAGTGGGCGGCAAGTTTTCTTTCTTCCCATTTCCTAATGAATTCATTAATGTGGCCTTTTGTGAGTCCACAGAAAGGCTCAGGACCAGTAAGTTGCATATTTGCTCCTTGTTTTGCAAGGTCATCAGCCATTTCATTTCCCTCATGTCCCGGAATCCAGCATAGTGTTACTATGTTGAGGTTCCCACTAACCATCACCCACATCCTATCCCAATGTCCCCGTCTCACACAAACATGCAGTGCCATTTTCAGAATGTGTCCCCTCTCTCTACCCTAAGCAAACCAAGCGAATTTCAATTTTTTTAGCAGATTTAATCTTAAATATTGTATTTACACTTACTTTTGTATATTAAATATCAATTAATATTATAATCAACTTTACAATAGTTTGTACTCTAAACTCGAAAGCCGATAGCTTTAGTTGCTTATGCAAAAATATAAAAAACTTGTTAAATAATGGTTTTTCTTTTTTCTTGCAGATAAAGCAATCTATAAGAGAATCATAGCGCCACACAATTTATGGAAACTGTATTGAAGGCCGGAAGTTAAAAAAGTATTTGATAAAAAAAGGACGCAACAATATGCCCTAACCAAGCCACAAGTAATGTAAGAATACAAGGCAATACATTTGGATGAGAGATGGAAAAGTTATTGAAGTGAATGTCAGTTAGGTGAATGTTGTGACGAAACTTAAAAAAACAACGCTTATAATGCGTTTGTCCAAAATTACCCATCACATAGGATTTAAAAATGGCGCACAAAAGTTCGAACAACAACAGCAAATTGAACACACAGCGAAAACTCAAGCGACGGCTGGCGGCAAGGTTTGGCTATAACATAGTTAAAAGAAATAAGTGATATTCATGCATAAGAAAACGAAATAAAATATAATAATAAAATATATAAAGGCAATGAGAGAATTGTAGGAATATTATAAAAAAATAATCTAATAGCATGTAACAAATGATATATAAACTAAACATAATTATATAAAGTACCACTTAAAGCGTCTATGTACTTGTATATGTACGTACGTATTTATATTTAAATATGATGTGAAAACAAAGTACCGCCAAAGTAAACAAGGGAAAAATTTAGACAAAAACCCTAACAAAAGAATTCTTAGAAAATTATTTATAAACAGCTTTCGATTCACCATCCGCCTAGCGAGTAGTGAATGTAATAAAAAATTTCGTCTAATCCAACGTTCCATATGATTTGGCAGCACTGTATTATTTTTATTTTGACAAACTCTTATGAAATTCCATTGCTTTTCGAAGCAACCTACTTGAAAATACGCAAAATGGTTTGCTGCTACCATAGCATGGGTATTTTAACTAGTAAAAAATAATTAAAACAATATCCGTACTTATATGTTGAAGCACTAGCACAGGCATGTCGACTGTGAGTTAAGCGCCTAAAACCTAAAAGTTGCTTAAACATCGATAAATTGTGGTTGCTTTTACCTACAAATGCTGACAGCGGAGTTCTTTAGCGACCAGACAATTGGTGAATCGAAAGCTGTTATTATTATATTTCGAATTATATACGAAATACAAATAGTAATTTCTTACATCAAATATAATACAAGTAATGCAACTAAGTTAAAGCGCAAAAAGTAATCAGTACTCGGATACACCTTATTGTTGAGTTTTTAAAGTGGTGAAGTATTGTGGTGAAGTCCAACGTGCTAAAATGCTAGTGAGCGATGAAAATGCAAATGGACACAATCTCATCGAGATGGGATCGTAAAACGTAAATTTTTTATTCTCCTTTGGGGGATATACCTATAATTGTGGAACAGCAGCAAAGCATCAAGCCCATATATTATTAGCGGATACAATTTAAATTGGCTTTATAGGTATAGAATTGAATTTATTCGAGGTTACAACACTTTTAATGGTATATGAGATAGACTCATATTTTATTTCAATATTCAATCTAAACTAATAAATTGTTTTATACACTTTGTTGCATTCCCTAAAATGAAAATACTATGGATACAGTGTATATTGCATGCGCCATTTCAATTAGTATATCGAATGAAGTATGTGAAATAAAGTAAATTTCAATAAGGACAAAATTCCCGTCATGGATAAAGGTGCTTATGTAGAAACACTGCTCCTGATAAAGCTTTTCCTCGAGATAAAATTAATCTCGGTATTCACACAGCAATCACCACTCACACCAATTAGCTGTGGAAATTAAGCTTTCAATTTCCTCATTGAGTTTGGTATTCACACACAAAAGATTTTGCTTATAACATATATAAAAGTAGTATTTGACATCCAAAAGTGTGTTGATTGGGCTTATGAACATTTCGGTGTGAGGAAGCTAATAAAATTTGTTCTAAAGTCAATCTAACCCAAAACTTAAGGACTTAAAGCAGCAGTTATTGTTCAGAATAAAAAAAAAAAAACAATTTTTCTTAATTTTGATCTTTCACCGAGATTCGAACCGACGTTCGCTCTCTAAAGCCCGAATGGTAGTCACGCACCAACTCATTCGGCGATGGCGGCCGCCATTATAGAATTTGCTTACATTTATTCACAATCAATTTTAGCCGTCATTGTTATATCGTTTTTCATCTTTTTGATTTTGATATATATATGTACCTGTATATATACATATATTTATATTTTGTCATTTCGTTTTTTAATTGAACAGACGCTTTGCTCTTTTTGTTAAGCCGACTGCCAGTTAAGACTTAATTGGCGATTAATAATTTGAAATTTCGTATGATTAATTGGGTTACAATTTAAATTTTACTTCATCATATATCAGAGCTATACAAATACTTATACTTGTCAAATCCAATGTGAACAGTATTTTATAAAAATAGAAGTAAAGAAAACAATTTTTTTCTGAATTAAATTTATTCTATTTATAATAAATTTATTATTATTTTTCAATTACACAGTGTAATGCAGAGTACCTTCACTTCACTTTCAAACTTCTTTCGAATTCTTTAAATATATTTTTAATAGGTAAATGAACTCAAACTTAAATTATTAAAACCATTTTAATGTCAATGCCATTGTTCTCAAATAAACACTTTAATTTCAATGACAAAATTCCTTTTTTTTTTTTTGAAACCCAAAACATAAGTAAAGGCACCCACCAAATACATTTTTTCTGTCATATGATACCTCACGCCAAAGCAAAACCATAGCTTACTGTCAAGTTCAGAGACCCATTTAAATGTAAGTCAGCCTAAGCAAAATTTTATTGTATAGTATTTTTTTGAATTTATAATTTTGTTACTGATTTTTACCTGTAACAATGTTTAGTTGTAATTATTGGAGGTTGAATTAGTTTTAAAGGTTTTTTTCGAAGATTTGGGGCTTTATTGTGAAAAAACGGTACAAAATATTTTATTCGAAGTATTGGCCATCGCTAGCTACAACTTTCGCCTATCTTTCGGGCAATTTCCGGATGCCGTTTCTCCAAAATTCTGGCCGCTGCTTGGCTATCCATGACTCAACCCATATTTTGGTAGCCTCGTACGAGGAGAACCGCTGGTCCCCCAAATCGAGATTCACATGCCGGAACAAATGATAATCGGAGGGAGCTATGTCTGGACTATACGGCGGGTGGGGTAACACTTCCCAGCCAAGCGTTCCAAGGTATTTTTTGACAGGTTGAGCAACATGCGGCCGAGCGTTGTCATGTTGCAAAATAACCTTGTCGTGCCTTTTTACCGTTTCCGGCCGTTTTTCTTTCAATGCCCGGCTTAAACGCATCAATTGCAGTCGGTAACGATCCCCCGTGATTGTTTCGCCCGGTTGGAGTAGCTCAAAATATACGACGCCGACCTGATCTCACCAAATGCAGAGCATGATTTTCTTGCCGTGAATATTCTGCTTGGCCGTCGACGTTGATGCGTGGCCGGGCAAACCCCATGATTTTTTGCGTTTTTGGTTATCGTAGTGGATCCATTTTTCGTCGCCAGTCATCACCCGATGCAAAAAACCCTTCCGATTTTGTCGCTCGATCAGCAATTCGCACGTAAAAAATCGCCGTTCGACGTCGCGCAGCTTCAACTCGTACGGGACCCAATGTCCTTGCTTTTGGATCATTCCCATCGCTTTTAGACGCTTGCAAACGGTTGATTTATCAACGCCCAATGATTCAGCAAGCTCTTTTTGGGTTTGGCACGAGTCCTCGTTTACCAATTCCCCCAATTCCGCGTCCTCGAACTTTTTGGGCTGGCCAAGACGCTCCTTGTCTTCGGTGTGAAAATCACCACTTTTGAATCGTCGAAACAGGTACTCACATGTTGAAATCGACGGAGTATGGTCTGGGTAGGCCTCCTGCAGCAATTCACGGGCTTGGGCTGTATTTTTTTTTTTCAAATTGAAGCAGAAAAGCAAAGCTTCCCGCAAATTGCATTTCGACGGCACGAAAGTTGACATACTCGGAGCACGAAAACACTGCGTTGTTTATACTTCAGCGAAATGACAGATACTGATAAACAAAGCCTAGGGATGAGGCTTTGTCATGAATATATATTCAGCGATAAAGTGATAAATAGCGCCATCTGTGTGTCACCTTTAAAACTAATTCAACCTCCAATATATATTTTATTGATGAGAAGACAAAAAGAAAGTATAAAATAAAGCCATTCTGTCAGAAGGCGGGCAATTCAGTCTTAGCCTGGTAGTTGGAAGGCAGTCATTTGCCCTAACTAAATAAAAAAAAGGAACCTTTAGTCGGCAGGTTTGCTCTAAAGCTCTTCCCCGATAATAAAGACTTTTCAGTAAAAGCATCTTGAAGGAAGTTTTTAGATGATACAAAGTTACTGTTACTTTAAACGCGCTTCACGTTTATTCATGAACTTTTGACTGTATATAGTACACAGCATCAGTTACTCTATAAGAGAATCTGTAGGTAACCTCATTAGTAACCTTCTTTTTACTTAGTAACGCATGGAGTACAAAACATCTTCCTTTTTTCCTCAACATTAGAAGAGTTATCCATGGTAATGTTTCATATCCATAAATATCCGAGGTAGCTTTTAAAATAAAATCCCAACATCAACAATAAGCGTCAAGATTAGTACAAAAATCTCAGTATGTTTATTGGCGTATACACAAAGCCCACACTTTATAAAATATAAATAACATTTTTCCAATATCCGCCATGTGGCCGTTTATGGATGCCGATTCTTTTGGTGAATTTTTGGCAATTATTTAGGTATAATTGGGGATATATCTCGGCAGTTTTATGGCGACTTATATCCTTTAAATTTTCGCTTATTGCTGGCTTATTCATATAAACTATCCTAGAAAATAGGCTCTTTTAAAAGGGACGCCATCGAACTGTGTCGGCTGCAAAAAAAAAATTCTTCTAAAAAATAAATTCGAACATAAAAGACCCCCTAATTATTTGGATGTGCTTAGTTTCAACAAATAATTTCGTCAAACGAATGGGTATTTACCATTAGAATTGATTGTACAATGTTGCTCAATCAAACTATAAGCCTTTGACCTGGTTTTTTTCGCGCTCCATAGTCCATGCACTCACTTCCCGTTTTTTTCAGTCTCATTTGCATAATTCAGGTTGAATTTTAGTGCAGTACTTCGCTTTAATTGATTGCAACTCGATAATTTGTTTAGTGTTATATATAACTCACTCAAAATTTTTAAAATACCTATGTACATATATACGTATATAGCTACCAGAAACAAGCCTCTAGCCCCTACTTGTAAATTCTTTTCATTAATTCTATTGAACTATTATCCTTTCGTAAAATTTCCCAACGTACTGCTTCGTCTCGCAGCGATTCAGTGGCAGTCATAGTATCTACAGCAACAGTAATTGTGGAAGCGCACGCGGCAGTGGCAGTGGCAGTGGGAGTGGTGCCAGCGGTGGTGCTGCCACCAACAATCGCGGCAGCATCGGAAACGGTAGTTGTGTGTCGTCGTCGACGACCTCAGCTTCAGCAGCAGCATCAACCAAGAAGCGCAAATCAAAGCCGACAAAGTGTTTTAGTAGCACAGTGTTTCGCTGTTGTATACCTTGTCGCGGGGGCGGCTCAGCAGCCCCCGCCACAAGTCCGCCCCATTCGTCCACATCGCCTGTGGATGATGTGAACAACGGCACGACCATTACCTCAATAGCAGCTCAGAAGAAGTGCACAAAAGCAGCATACGATAAAAAAAGAGACGGTACCGCCATTAGCGCGCCCCGTGCCGAACTTGAACCTGACGTAGACGCTGATATCGACGCCGAAGTAGCCGCCGTAGCAGCAAACGGTAAAAGACATTCACTTGCCGACACGATTGCCACATCGGCAACTACACCCATATCATTGAAGACGCTCATAAACGATAGTGAGGAAGAACTTGAGCAGCCACAGTTAAGCGTTGCTGATATCGCAGCTGCCACACTTGCCACCGGTATTGTGGCACGTAAAGCCGAACCGGAAACTTTGAGTGACGCAAGTGTCTCACCGACCGCAGCTATACAGCAGCTGCCATTTGTTGGAGCCCGTTTGAACGCCGCGCTCGGCACACCAGCAGGCGGCAGCAGCGCGCTTAGTGTAGGCGTGCCGGCAGTGACTACCTTTGCCACTGCCATTGGCCAAACGACCACCGCAACAACGTTGCAGCAACAACAACAAGTAACGCCGCCACCACCACCCGCCGCACAATCAGCGCCGCGTGTGTCGCAATCGCAAACCTCGCCACTACCGCATATTAAAGAAGAAGAAGAGTCCGAGCATAGCAGCAACCGCCAGCAATACTCACCGCCCGCCGACGCAGAGCAGAGTGCTGTCGGCACATTAAACACAGTCAGTGATAGCAGTGAAAGTACACACGCGCCAGCATCGACAAATACTTCGGTTTCGGCGCCAACTAGCGGCGGTGCTGGTGGCAGCAGCGCTTTTCATTGTCATCAAGAATTAGTCACACCAAGCGCTTCAACTCCTTCGCCGCGTATAAAACTCAAATTTCGTAAGCAACACAAATCGGGTTGGTCTCGTTCAGTTTTTGCGTCCAGTAGCGCTACCGGTACCAGTGGCGCTGGTGGTGGTGGAAGCAGCGGCGGCGGAGGCGGTGGTAGCAGTAGTGGTGGGGGTGGTGGCAGCGGTAGCGGAGGTGCTACCTCAAACGAGACTCTCGCGTCTAACGGCAGCAACACCAATACAGCAACCAGCGCTAGCAGCAGCGGACTACATCGGATCTCATTGTCATCGGTACCCCACGTGTCCAGTTCACAGCTCCTACCAGCCACCAAGATGCAGGCCGAACAGGGCTCCATTGGTGATCTGCAGAAATACCACAGTAGATATTTGAAGAATCGACGGCACACTCTAGCAAATGTTCGGTAAGTACAACAGTTACTCGTATAAGAATCAAAAATAAAAAAATAAACTTTTAAAAAATATGTGGTAATGATAACATCTACAAATTCCCTATTTTACATTTATTTTATTTTATTTATTTGCTATTAGAAAAATAAGATAAAAGACATTATATTTTACTTAAAATTGGCAGATCTAGCGGCTCAGACCTTCTGCCTTGAGCGAGTTCACACAATTTTTAGAGAATTTGTTTTCTGCTCACAAAATTTTTCTCTATCACTATATACCTTCTTACCATTTTCGTTCCCAACTAATTGATTCCTACACTTAAGGACAGATGATCCATTTTAGCGTGCGCATTTGTGATTAACCCATTAGAAGTCATTATTATTATTACACTGTTCAAAGCTATAAATAAATACTTTGTGGATATTGTGTTTTTTTAAGATCAAAAATTTTTTGAATTAATAATGATTAGTGAATAATCAGTTGTTTTCACATTCAATCACTATGCAAAACGTATCAAAGTAAGTTATAACCTGTAATATAATCAAATAAATAGTTATAATAGTTGTAGTTTGCGTAATTATCTGCGATAGTAATGTTTGTAGTAAAAGGTGGTGGTGAGTGTTATTTTCATACATTTTGGAGATGGTTATGCTAATTTCTGGTATTTACCTGTGATACGTATTGATGCACCCATGGATCAACTCATGTACGTCACTGTGTACAAAAAAAATCGTGCCAATCTATGTCGGTGGTTCCGAGCATACTTCAAAGTGGAATTGGGCCACCAAAATTGCAAAACAGTTAAGGTGTGTCTTTTGTTATTCAAGAATGCGCTGCCTAAGAACACTTTGTGGCGAGAAAGTATGTTCATACTTAAGCGGTATTCATTTGAGTACACTCCTGTAATCTCCTGGAAATTATGTTCATATTATTTTTTTTTTTGATTTTGTGTTTCAAAAATGGGTCCAAAATTATAATATATGTGTTCTTTTCATTTGATTTCTAATGGGTCAACAACACAACTGTCTTTATCGACTGCCCTTCTCTTTTAGAAAATATTGCTTTTAATATTCCTCCTAGAGTTCTTCGCCGTTTGGATTTCTTGCTTTTCCTAGAAGTATGATAGCTATTGTGCCAACGCTCTGATATCTAGAACCTGTTTTGAGCTAAAGTTATTCTTCCATGCTTTTGAATTTGATTTAACGCAATCAATTCCTACTTCAGTTAAATGCTTTATTATTTAATCTAACCGTATGAATTTAATATTTGTCCTCATTTTAAGCTTGAACCACACTTAGATTAATGTTAGCTGTGTGGTCTGCATGAATACTTTGTATTCGAAGACTTGAAATAAATTTAATTAAATATTTGTGTATATCTAGTCTGTAAGGTTTTTGTAATCGTAAATTTAAATAAATAAGTAAAAACGAAATGCAAATTTTTTACAGAACGTGCATTCGCCAATTTTAACTCGCCCCTTTAAATATGCTACATGAATAAACTTAATTTGCTCTACTGACTTCGTTGCTGCTGTGTGACATTTGTGGCGGCACGTGGCCACCATGACAGCTACTCAATTGACTATGAATGTCAAACGCTTGCAAGCATGAATTGACTACAAATTGAGTACTTGGCGTCCTGCTGGTTTAAAGAAGCAAGTGATGCCATAACTGACAGCAAGCAAAACATATTATTTTATTAGTATAGTGAGACTGTCGGCAATGTTGCGGCGACATACAGAATTATGTTATTAAATGTATTCAAATATACATACAGATATGGGTTATGCGCACGGACTGTTTTTCATCTGCTTCTTGGTAATTTAATTGATTTAAGTGGAATCCGGAGTTTTCTATTTTTTGTTAAACAGGTCGTCATTAAATATTACGCCTAGGATGCGTGTATTTTGAAGCTCCTTTTTGGAGCAGACCTGTGAACAAAAGGCTAACTAAAATCCTTGATCGAGCTTTCTTCGCTCTGCCTCTACGATCAACGAAGGCATTAAAATTGTTTTAAGTAAAATTTTGACGTGATAACGTCTAATAATTCTATGTAGCCGGCTGCACGCACCAAAAAATGCGTCGTTATCTTGCTCATGCGTCGTTACCTTGCTTGAACAGCATGTTATGTTATGATATGTTTGGTTATGATATGTTTGGTTATGATATGTTATGTTATGTTATGTTATGTTATGTTATGTTATGTTATGTTATGTTATGTTATGTTATGTTATGTTATGTTATGTTATGTTATGTTATGTTATGTTATGTTATGTTATGTTATGTTATGTTATGTTATGTTATGTTATGTTATGTTATGTTATGTTATGCTATGTTATGTTATGTTATGTTATGTTATGTTATGTTATGTTATGTTATGTTATGTTATGTTATGTTATGTTATGTTATGTTATGTTATGTTATGTTATGTTATGTTATGTTATGTTATGTTATGTTATGTTATGTTATGTTATGTTATGTTATGTTATGTTATGTTATGTTATGTTAAAGTATATTATGTTATGTTAATGTTACCTCATTCTCTATATCCATACAAAATATCTATCAAACAAATAAAATTAAAATTTTCTTTTGAAAAATGCAACCATTCAATCAGTATTTTCTTATGACGTTATCACGTTAAACTATCGTCAGTAAACCGACTTTACAGACAACCTCTTTTTTTTCCAAATTTCAAAATTTGTACAGAGTGTTTAAAAACCAACAAATTTTAAATTTTGATTAATTTAATTTTTGTTTAATTTAAAAGTTGTTAATCAGAACTTTCACCAAATTTTAAAGTATACAGTTCGAAAAATTATTGAATTTTAGCAAGTTTAAAGTGACCAAGAATTGCTATAGATATTCTTTGTAAACTTTGTCATGCGTTATATGTAAAAACCATCTGTTTATGATATAACATAAAAAACAGTGTGAATATTGTTACAAAACAGTGCACGGACCTTTGGCATGAATGGATTTGTAGCTCACGGTATTAAGCAGGGATTAAAAAACAAACAAAACAAATAGTAGAATTCCACCCTTTCTTTAATATTGTCGTATTTTTGAATTTTGCTGATTTGGAGTCCGCAAATTTATATTAATTACTTTCTAATATTCAGATAACTTGCAACTACCTTATGGTTATCATTAATGGCTTTTTAGGATAAACGGGTCTACTGAAGTTTACTTTCAATTTTAACAAAAATGTAATCAAATGTCTTGATGGTCATTCGAATATATTACGAAAAATGTATGGGATGTATTCTTAACACTCATCAGACCATGGCGAAAAATGTCAATTTGACTCAACATCAAAACATCAAATTTTAAAATTTAGAAAAGGGAAAAGTAAACGAAGTGTGTTTTTCCGTATGTTTATAGAAAACAAAAAGAATACATAGGAAAATTGAAAAATTGAAAATTTTGTAATAGTGTTGCACCAAAGTAAGCGTCTTAAAAAAAGGATAGGTGGCTTGTCAACAGGATTTTGGCTCTTCAGGACACCTGAGAGAAAAAAGTTAAACTGATTATTATTCTGTAGGCTTGCCATTCTGGCAAGTGCTAATTTCGTTTCTTTTCAGCCCTAACTTCCACCCTAAAAACGAAACTTTTTTCAAAAGTCCGCCATTTTGTTATTTTCCCATTGTAGCACTGTTTTCGTGTGATATCTTTGTTTCCCTATTTCGTGAGATCCAAGTATAGCAGTAAGTGTCTGAGATTTCATTACCTTGCTGTCAGAAAGGCTTACCGAAAGAGCAAAATCTTGTTCTAGCCAGACCTGGACATTCGCATAAATAGTGGAAAAAACTTTATTTAATCCCCGCAGTCTGACTGCATGATGCCTACCTTACAATGATCTGTAAGGGTTGTAGTGATACCTGAGATGCTGAGGCGAGAGCATCCTACCATGTAACTCGACCATGTTTTTCCTGTTGCGGCACATGTAAAGGGTTTTCCAATAAGAGGTGTTATTTAGATAAAAGATCAATGATTTCGTTGCTTGTGTAGCACGTAGCGCCGTCTTGTTGAAAATAAACGATGCCCAGATCAATACCATCCAATTCTGGCCATAGAAACTCGTTAATCATCGCTCGATAGCGCAATCGAGTCACCGTAACTGTTGCTCCAGCTTCATTTTCGAAAAAGTAAGGTTCAATGACTCCGCCGGACCATAAACCGCACCAAACAGTCATACATTGAGGATAGGGAGGCTTTTCAACAATAACTCTTGGATTTTCTGAGCCCCAGATCCGACAATTTTGCTTTTTGACGAAGCCACCAAGGTGGAAATGGGCCTCATCTCTCAAGAGGATTTTTCGGTGGAATTCCGGATCGTTTTCATGCATTGCAACGACCCAATCAGGAAAGACACGACGTTGTTGATGATCGGCCGGCTTGAGTTCTGGTGTTAACTGGACTTTATAAGCCTCAAGACCCAAATCTGTATGCAAAATACGGTGTAATGACGTTTGTGGAATGCCTAATTCCAAAGAACGACGATGTATGGACAAACCTGGGTTTTCTTCAACACTTTCGGCTACAACAGCAATATTTTCGACTGTTCTTGAGCGACGTACACGGATTTTATTCTTCACATCACTAATTTGTCCCAACAGCTCAAATTTTTTCACCAATTTCTGTATTGCGATCCGACAAGCTGCTTCACGATGACCCAAACATTTTCGAGTTTTACGAACCCTCTCTGCCAAATCTTTACTAGTGGTTTTTGGTTGTTTACATGCTTCTCTGATTGCTAATAGTTCTGCCAGGAACACGCTGGAATAGTGAGGAAATGGAATTGATTTAGATAATTTGAGCGGTGCAGAATAGAGGCGAGCTCCCACACCACAGTTCGGCGTAGAGCCATCATTTTCTTTCTTTTTCCTCCACTCGGCTTTCGGTTGAAAACGTGCCGTAAAATTTTTCGCGAAGTTAAGGTCGGGGATTGTGAAGTCTTATTTGCTTTTGAGCTGTGAGGGCTCGTGTAAGGGAATCTTGCTGTCACCGTAAGGTTTTGTTGTCCAGCTTCCTATATCTCTGAGTCCTACCGCGCTGTATTAGGGATTGTTGTTATGTGTAAGTCCAGTGGTGCTAGATGTGTTAGTACCTTAAGCGCTTCAAAACTGGCGCTAAGCATTCCTGTGGTTGGAATACACACTGATCTTTGTACCTTGTGCAGCTTGGTTTGGAAGTATAATACTACTTTTCTATAGCGGGCCACTAGACTAGAGCCGCATATATCAGTATCGGCCTTACAATGGCTGTGTAAAAAGTTAAAGTTTATTTTATATAAAGTAAAAAAACCAAAAAACAAAATTTCCTTTTTAAGCCATTACATTTTTAGTTTTCTTTCCTTTTCCAAATAATATTTACATACAATTTTTTATATGATAATATGCAACTTATCAGCGATTCACTCACATTCAAAACTTTGAAATTTTTTATTTATAGATATACAGTTAGTAACAGAAGTAAGTATGCACCGAACACGTTTTCAATTTTCCACCAATCGATTCCTTCATACAACCTAAGTTATAACAAAATTGTGTTTTATTTCCATGAATGAAATACAAAAATCATATTTAATCCAAATAATGACAAAATTTAAAAAGGAACAAAATTATACAATAGCTTTTTATATTAAACTTTTTAAAAATTCATGTCTCAAAAGTAAGTATACAGTTCATCATAATTATTATTAATTTGTGTAATCAAAAACATATATTAATTAAATCAAATCCTAGTAACAGGTGGCGCAAAAGTAACCTTGCGATGTTTTTTGGCTGTAATTAAAAAAAAAATGAAAAACTCTGATTCTTCTTGTGGACTATTTTTATTTGGTCTTTTAATTTTTTTTTGCATCAAGTCGAGAATATGATGTCATGTAAATGGCCGCCGCCACAATTGATTGCCATTTGAGCCCTTTTTATGGCATTTTCCATCACTTTGGCCAAAACTTTCGGCGATAGGTCCTCACATTCTTGACGGATATTGTCTTTAAGAGCTGCAAGAGTCTGAGGCTTGTTGACATAAACCCGCGACTTCAAAAAGCCCCACAAAAAGAAGTCTGGAGCGGTCAAATCAGGCGATCTTGCTGGCCAGTGCAAATCGCCAAACGGGAGATTAGGCGCCCGAGAAATGCATCCTTCAGCATATCAGTTGTGGCACATGCAGTGTGTGCCGTTGCACCGTCTTGTGGGAACCACATCTTTTCCAATCCCAATTCATCAAGTTGCGCCAAAAAGAACTCGTTGATCATTGCTCTGTAGCGCTCACCATTCACAGTAACCGTTTGGCCCGCGACGTCTCCGAAGAAAAAAGGTCCGATGACTCCTCCAGCGAAAACAGCACACCATACAGTGACTTTGAGCGGGTGTAATGGCTCTTCGTGGGTTACACGCGGATTTTCAGTGCCCCAGAAGCGTAAATTTTGCTTATTTACGTACCCGCTAAGGTGGAAATGGGCCTCATCACTCATGATTATTTTTGATGGAAAATCATCTTCCTCTTGGTGGTGATTAAGGATGGCTTGAGCGTATGTTAGACGCGACTGACGGTCAGCAGCTAACAGCTGATGCACCGTCTGGACTTTGTACGGAAACATCTTCAAATCTTGTACCAAAATTCGCTGTAAAGACCGTCGACTGATACCCATTTGCGTGGCACGTCGTCTGGTCGATGTCGGCGGCGCTTCCATGACATTCTCGGCTACAGCAGCAATATTCTCTACGGAACGGCTACTCCGGGGTCTGCCACGCCGGGCAGCATCTCGTGTTGTGCCAGTCTCTTCGAGGCGAGCGGCTAAACGTCTCAGTGTTTCACCAGTAGGCGTTGGACGGCGAGGAAATCTGCAACGAAATTCACGTTCTGGAGCAATGTAGCGTAACATTGTTTATTAACGTGTATTTCGCATGTGTTTACTACACAAATGTCACAACAGAACTGACATTAGGGGCCAATTGCACAATTTATAGCATTATCTGATAGGAGGATTACTTTACCTGTTATTTGGTAGGATAACCATTAGACTTTACAATCGCTTTAAGTCGTGATGGTATTGATTTCACCAAGTTTTCAGTTACAGCTGGTGGTATTTTATTCCATTCCTCTTGAAGCACGTTTTTCAGTTGTTCCTTATTTCTAATCGGATGTTTATGTATTTACCGCATTAAATGTTCCCATAAATATGCGATTGGGTTGGTATCAGGGGGCTGTGGCGGTGTTTTCAGCTGTTTTCGCACTTTGTATAACAGCCACTCTTGTACAATGTTGGCTGTGTGCTTGGGGTCATTATCCTGCTGGAAGATAAACGTTCCTCCAAGGCCCAATTTCGTAGCGCTTTCTTTGAAATTATTTTTCAAAATATTTAAATAACCATATCGGCCCATAATATTTTCGATAAATACCAAGTTTTCAACCCCGTTCGCAGCCATACATCCCTAAACCATCACAGAGCCCCCTCCATGCTTCACACTGCCGGTCATATTGTTTGGATCCAATTCCACGTTAACTTTTCTCCAAACTTTTTCACGGCCATCAGATCCACAGATATTGAACTTACACTCACCCAAAAATATGACTTGATTCCAAAACGTTTGGTCACAATTTTCATGATATTTTCCTAATGAAATCCGTTTACTCCGATTGACACTACTCACGAAGGGTTTTTTCCTAACATTGCTCCCATGATAACTAGCACTATGCAAAACCCGGCGAATAGTTGGGGTGATAAATTGTTTTCCAGCCTGATTTTCAACTTCAAATTTCAATTTGGGGGCACTTATTTTGGAGTTTGTCCTGATTTTCCGTACGACTAAGCTTTTTCTCTGGGACTTAAGAGCGGCGGACGCCCACAACACTCTTCATTAGTGGTGCTTCCCGCACTTTTATATTTATTCACAATCTTTTGAACTGTAGTAAAACTCCTAAACGTCCGATTTCTCACAATGATTTATATTCCTTGTGATATTTTATAATCATTTTTTTTAAATCATCAGAAAGCTCTTTTCCTCTTGGTGCCATTACTAAAAATTTCGCAAAAATGAATACAAAACTTAGTTCCCTAAATTTGTATACTCACTTTAATTATTTCCTTTTAATAGCTTTAACTTTTTTAATCAATACGTAAAAATAAATGTTATGCTAACTGAACAATCGTTTGCTGTATACTAAGACAAAGCAAAGCGTCGATAACGCTACCTTAAATTTACAGCTAAATTAATACATATTAAGGAAAGTGTTAGCGTCAAACAATTCCATAAATCAGGCTCCTGTATACTTATATATGTTACTAACTGTACATCAGTTGATTGTAAACGCACGCGAACATTTTAGAATTGGCCAACCGAATGTTAAAGCAAATCGAACGCGAGTGCGATGCATTTATTTTATTCAATTTATTAAAATCAATAAAACATGTATTTTCTCTCTCGCAATATTAACAGATCTCGTTAAATTATTTGAAACTTAGCCCTTTCTTCCCTTGTTTCTTCTGGGCGCCCTATTATTTCTGTTTCTACTGCGTTGTGGTCTTTTAGCGCCCCTATTTCCATTACGTCGGCGATTTGCACCACGCTGATTTCTTTTACCTTGTCCTCGACTCTGCCCATTACGCTTTACACGTCCTTTAGACCCACTTCTGCCTTTTCTGTTGGCACGCTGTGCCCCGGTTTTTCCTTTCTTCCTTTGCCTTCTATCATTTCCAGTTCCTGTCGTGCCGTCATCACCATTATCACTGGAATCATCAGCACCTGCCTGATTATCAACATCTGTATTATCGTTACCATCACTCGCCTCTTCAGATGGATTGTTGGTATCGCCTTCGGGATCCTCATAACTATCAACGGAATAATCATCACCATCTTCAGATGAAGAGCTTGTAGCAGCTTCTGAAGCGACTTCTGGAGTTTTCGTTTCTGCCGCATTGATGCTGGTGCTTGCTAAAGCTACAAACACAAACACGGCTAAAAATAAAATTTTCACTTTTAGAGCCATTCTCATAGAACTTATACTCTCAAAGTTCCGGCTTGAACTATTATCTTATTGCGGCGTATTTGGTTATATATTTTGTTATATACGAAGTATTAGATTTCGGTTTCTTTAGCAATTTTTTATGAACAGGTAACCAAGCTTACGGCAAGCAACAAGAAAATGTTAAACATTTAACGTTCATTTTTAGTTAATATGCTTACTCTATCCATAACCTTCATTATTCACATGGATTTTTGTGGTTGTAGTATTTAATTTTGTTTGCGTTATTTTTATACCCAATGAATAAATTTGTAAACATATTACACCTAACGTATGTATTTTTCCGGTTTATGTGTACAAATATACCAATAGATACAAATATACAAAAAATCTGGGTTATAAACGAAGTTGACTTCCGTGTATTCACCTGTGCATTTATGTTTATTGGTTCGTTTGACATTTAATTTTCTATCTCTGCTATCACCGAGGTCAGTTAAGCCAGATGTACGGAATATTACCACTGTTTGTTGCTCCATCAGAACTTTCTTCTAACTGAATACTCTGAATTTCTGGTGTGTATGTAAAAACTTCTTCCGTTTTGAGTTTTCAGAAATAGCTGCTAAAGAATGAGGGAGGTTCTAAAATATGGTCTCGTGTTTGCAAATAGCTTTACAGATATTAATATTCTCTGTCATACTTAATGTCTGCCTTGACAATAAATAGTTATTATTAGTTATGATTTGCTATTCTAATTATATGTATATGAAGGGTGTTTTTGAAGAGCTTGAGAACTTGAAATGATTATAAAAAGCATAAATATTGTGTGAATGAATTTTTTTTCTTATAATCAGATAATTAATTCCATCGCTTTATTTTTTGAATATGATGTCTGACATTCCATTCCATTCGATCAGTCCAATTTTTGATTGCTTTTTCAAATAAGTCTGAATAATAAATCTAAATGTTCCCATTGAGCAAAGATGGGGTGCAAACAATGGTCTTGCAAATGCTGTTCTTCATAGGCACGTAAGCAAATATCCGTAAAATTTTCCACGAAGCCGAGGGGCCAGGGCCGTGGAGAGAGTATTCGGGCCCCGGGGGAAACTTGAGATGCGGGCCCCTTCAAATTTTTTTATTTATCAAAATGCGTATTATGTTATAGTGATATAACATTTAAACATTGAAAAACTCATTGATACAATTTTTGATAGAATTAATTATGAAATATTGATTAAAATGAATTTTAGAAAACTCTTCAGCAGATCTGAAATAAAAAACCCAGCTGAAAAAAGTTAAAATTTTTTATTAATTTTGTGAGCCTTACAAATATTTGAAAATGACTGCCACGATGCTTAGAATTTTGCTTTTCTTGCTTTAGCTGATGCAAAAGCTCTTATAATATCATCGAAGTCGAGTTTCCTTGCTAACTCAGATTCCAAATACAAAGTTGCCAATCCTGTTACTCGACTCTGAGTTGAACAAGAACGATGATACTCTTTGATCCTTAATAAAGCGCTGAACGATCTTTCGGCACCCTCAACCGATACTGGCAGGGTGTAGAATATTCGCAAAGCAATGCAGATGTTCGGGAACAGAGTATCCAAGTTTTTAGCTGTGATGGCATTCAACAAGTCGAACGGAGGCATACAAATTTCCGAATTTCTAGTAAAATTCGCCTTGTACACACTCTTTAAGTGACACATCTCAATTGAGATTTCTTCCGACACATCAGAAGGGTATTTTTTAGCAAAATTAAGAGCTGCTGTCTGAAGTTCTGCTTTTTCAATTTTAGGAAATAGCCACAGGAATGAGAAAATGTTGTTTATGTTTTTAATTGCAGTAAACCGATTTTCAATACCAGTGATAACTGAGTCCATGATGACAAGAAATGTGTTCCTCTTGAAATCAATTTCTTCGGCGGCCATATTTTCCGCTGAATTCTCAGGTTCTTCATCATTACGTTTCTTCTTTCGGCTTGTTGGCAATGTTGACGAAGTGTTTGGCAAGCCTTTTGCAACGTAAGGCCAAATTGCTTTAAAGAATAACTACGTTTCAAAATTGGTCTTCATTTAAAAAAGTAAAACTATCTAAATTTAATCTAATCATCACTATAATTATTAATTACCTTATAAATCAGTAGCATAAAATGTTCCATTTTAATAAGAGCTCAATAATACCTATACACTTTTGTATCACCATATTATATTTATTCTTCGAAATCGTGATCATAACATTCGATATGGTGACACCAAAAAAAGTCTGTGACGGAACTCTGGTAGAAGTATTATTTACTATATTTTTTCAAGCAGGAAATTTCTTGGAATTACCCTCGAGTCCGGGCCCCTCTGAAAACTCCGGGCCCGGGGGAAAAAGTACCCGATCCCCCCCCCCTCTCGTCGGGCCTGCGAGGGGCAAGGACAACAAGTTGAGCACGACGACGAATCGACATTTCAACGTCATCTTCAACACTTCGCCTTATGAACTTCGTGAACAGATTTATTTTTTCAATGTAAATTTCCACAATTTGGTTGCGTTGTTCTAGCGTTAAATGAGTCACGTTGACTTACGAAACCTTACTGAAGAGAAATGACCAAACGGCTTATCATCCTCAGCTATCAAACCATACTTATCGATATCGATAGTTCTAATGTAGCTAAAAAACACCCGATATATAGGTATACATATATAAATATGTACGTATGGGGCTTCATAATTTAAAACTCGCGACCTTTACCCATTTCAATGTTTGTATAAGCCCTTAATATTCCACTTAAATCTCATTTGTATGGTTTATACAAACATATAAAGGTTGTTCCCTTTGCGGAAGATAAGTTTGGCTCAACTTTGGCTCTTCTTCTTTCCTATTTCTTTATGTATTGTAAACATTTGAAATTATATCTATTTTCACGATTGACCATCTCTGTTGGTTTTAGATTAGTTTGACTTTGTAATACATTATTAAAGACTCAGGTTCCGGCCACGTTTGAAAGTTATCCTCATTTACTTTATAATTCCAAAAAATCAGAAAAATCTCCATTTGGTGCGCAACATATTCAAATTTTAAAGGAATAGAATAATCTCTGAAACCTACTTTTATGGATATTAAAAACATTTTTCTGTCTTTTATTTCCATCTATGCTTCTTCACCTCTAAAAAGTTACGACAACTATTTTATCGTATGTACGAGTACAAAGATTGCTGTTCCAATAAAATGCAATTTCCATCTAGCTAATAAGCCCTTCATGAGTATTTACCTTAAGTTTGAAAGTTCATTTGTCACCCAGTGACCAGTGATCACCGCAATGAGTTTGGAAATTTAATGGCGGGGGATTCCAATCATCTTAAGCGTTCTGTTTCTATCGTATTGATGCCATAGTGCTTTTGAAATAGCACACGATGAGACAGACCTCCATTTGTCTTGCGCTTTTTTTAAAAAGAAATTGTGTAGTTTCCCTTTAACGACGCCCAAGGGGATACCGATGACTGAGAAGGGGCAGCTGGAACCGGTTCTGCCGCCCCCTTCCTGGCAAAGCTCATCGGCAATTTCATTTCCCTCTATGTTCCTGTGCCCAGGAACCCAGATGAGGGAAATGTTTCCTGCACGTTCGAGAAGTTTGAGTTCCTCCTTACAGGAGTTCACGAGAAGAGAGCTGCAATACGGCGACGACAGTGCCTTGATTGCAGCTTGGCTATCGGAAAAAATATTAATGTCTCCCTCCCAACAGCGACCCCGAAGCATTTTGCATGCCTGCAGGATCGCGAAGACCTCTGCTTGAAAGGCGCTGCTTGTCTCCGGCAGTTTAAAGGAGACCGAAATGCTGGCTGATTTAGAGTAGACCCGCGCTCCCACTCCAGATTCCATTTTGGATCCGTCAGTGAAAACAGAGCCATCTATTCCCGCACCGACTCTCCCCTCTTTCCAATCTTGCCTGCTCGGAAAGATAGCCCTAGCACAACCCTCAAAGCACAGTTTGCGGATGGAGAGGTCGGTGCGAATATCAGAGAAGGAAGGGGAGATCTGCTTCAAGATGCTACTATGTTCTACAGGAAGTTGTCTCCAAAGGCCAATCTCCTTCAGCTTAATAGCACTCTGAGCAGCAATGGATTTAACCTGCAGATCCACAGCAGCGCAGGGTGGGACATGTTCTACAGGCACCAGTGATGCCCACACATGCAGTTCTCTGCACTCTCTCTAATTTAGTGGTGTTGTAGCACTTCTAAAGAGCTACCCACCAAACTAGGCAACCGTATGTCAAAATTGGCAGAACCACTAAGTTGTACATCCAAAGTACGACACGTGGCTCGAGACCCCATTTTTTATCGAACATAGATTTACAGGCGTAGAAGGCTATATTGGCCTTCTTAACTCGATTTTCTATATGCAGCTTCCAGTGGAGCCTGGAGTCATGTATTACACCAAGATACTTGACTTCCGATGAAAGAGTAAGACACTGGTTGTTAAGTCTAGGAAGCTTAAAAGGTGGAGGCTTGTATTTTCTGGTGAATAGCTTCAACTCCGTTTTGTCAGAGTTGACTCTGAGACCGCTACTGGCGGCCCATCTGCTGAGTGTAGCCAGTGCACCTTCTAAAATTTCAGACATAACTGATGGGAAGGGACCTGAGACCATTAGGACCAAGTGATCGGCATATGCAACCACCTTTACCCCACCCCTGTTTAAGCGAGTTAAAGCTTCATCCACAGCTACTAGCCAAAGGAGATGCGAGAGGACGCCGCCCTGCGGTGTGCCTCTATGTACGAATCTAGTGATTCTAGCCCCTCCTGCCACCCCATTTATTTCCCTACCACCAAGCAGGGACGAGATCCAGAGGTAGATAGGTAACTCCGCCGTAATATTATTAAAGGCGCCCTCTATGTCTATAAAGGCCGCCAAAGTGAATTGTTTTTCTTCCAGTGGGCCGCCAGTACTACCATTCCATTCAATTACACCGCGAATCGAGCATGAAACTCATTTCCAAAATAATCAATTTCTTCGTTGTGGGTTTATTGAAAAAAATATGATATACGGAACCTATGCTAGTACCTATGTTCTTTTTGATATTTCAAAAGTATAGACTTTTAAGAATATACTGTAAAATTTTTGGAAAGATATTCCCAGTATTTTCGATTCTACAACCATTTCAGCAGGTAGAGTCAGATTCGTCACGCGGCTGCATCAATGGAAAACATCCACTCTCAAAACTTTAAACTCAATTATCTCAAAACTACATTTTTGTTGTCAAAAAACTACTAAAACTACTTTCCTGTTGTCAAAAAAAAACTATACAACCGAATCGCCTAAAATTTTAATATGTTGTTCACAACATCAATGGCTATGGCGTATTTTTTTGATTAAAAAACTGAAAAAAATTCGATTTTTAAAAAAGTTCGAAAAAATTCGGCTTTTGTAAAAGTTTTTTTTTTTGTTTTTTTTTCATTGTAGTAGGGGACATAGCTACAGCCATACTGATTAATACATTTGTTTTTAGTTTTTGTATTTCAGATAAACAGGTGTTATTCATGCACCGTTCAGGTGAAATTTTTCGAGAGGGTCAACTTTTGTATATAAAAGAAGTTAAATAAAAAGCCTAAAAAAATTAAATATCGGTTTTCCTTTTTTATTGTAAAATAAATCCTAAAAATATCCTACATTTTCGAGTTCTAGATCACCGGGATCCCGTAAATTTCCTGATCTAGGGATCGAAAATCCCACTCGTGATTATGGAGTGAGATTTTGGAGAAGCCTTTGGACTGGAGCTTTGTCATTTCTATTACAGACGATCTCTGATTCAAACTTAGTGGTGCACCATGTCATACAATCCATCAAACAAGCAATATTTTGTTCACTAAGTTCGGTAATCGTCTTAGCGTAGTCAAATGGACATGTCTGGTCTGGTGTTAGAACCCGTTGTTTTTTTGTTTGCTGTTAGGTTAGGTTAGGTTTGACAGCCACATCGCACATAGAAACAACGATGTCACTTAGACCACGAAATGCGTCCGTTGTGAGCCGCGGGGGCTGGGCTACATTTCCCTCTCCATATTAAACCATCCTGAGCTTTTGACAAAGCGTAAAAGGTTGTTGATACCTAAAATGTATAGATTATCTATATTCGTTTAAAAGTAAGATTTTAAAAATCGGTTCCTGCTTCTGACTAGAGCTGGGCAAAAACGGTGTTTGTTTCCAACTCCTCCTCATTTCTGCAGCTACGACAGAAATCATGCGTGTAAACGCCTAATCTCTTTGCATGATTTCCCATCAGACAATCTCCTGTGAGTGCCCCTACTAAGCTCCTGATTTGAAGTCTATTCAGTTTTATAATACTCTTGGACAGACGTAAATTTAGCCTTGGCCATGTTTGCCTAGCAATTTCACAGGTGTTAACGCCAATCCATCTTTGATTTACAGAACTGATTAATGCGTCCTGAATGAGAAGCTTACAATTTACGAGAGGTATCTCCATAAAATTACTTATGTCTGGCATACAGGTACCTTCTCTTGCAAGTTGGTCTGCCCTACAGTTCCCTGGTATATCTCTGTGGCCTGGAACGCAACATAAGATTATACCATATTGCTTGGCCATCTCATTTAGAGATTGGCGACAACGTAAGACACTCCTTGATGTTGTTTGGAATGCATCCAGGGCTCGTAGCGCAGCTTGGCTGTGTGATAGAATGCAAATATCCGTTGATAATATTTTGTTTATCTTTAACCATTTGAAGGCTTGATGAATAGCGTTTATTTCCGCTTAAAAAATACTACAGTGATCTGGTAGTTTAAAGGATTCACTAATAGAAAGCTCTTCGCAAAATAACCCTGATCCTACACCGGTGTCCATTTTAGATCCGTCCGTGTAGATCTTAACGCGTGTTGGGTGTGTTGGGTGTCGGGTCTTCTTCGAACCATTTCAGTCTAGAAAGGTTTTCATTAGGAAATTCCTTTCGAAGCAAAGAATGGGAGGGTGAAAAGCACAGTTACTGGGTATATTCGTGTAGGAGTCTAAGATGGTTAAATGTCCATGTGTGACAGTCCCCCATTGTGAGCTCGCTTTGAGCCTTAAAGCGAAGCAGTCCGCTGAGTATTTGCAGAAGAGATCTAGGGGTGGCAGATGTAGTATGATGTCCAAAGCCATGGATGGCGTGGTTTTCATGACGCCACTTATTGCTAAATCCGCTGATTTCTGCAGCTTATTCTATAAATTAGAACAGGTTTTTTTCTGCATAGCACACCACCAGACAACATTTCCATATAGAAGAATGGATCCGACGACAGCAGTGTAGAGCCAATGAGCAACCTTAGGTTTAATTCCCCAGGTCTTACCTAAAGCTCTCTTACAGGCATAAAAATCAAGGTTCGCTTTCCTGACTCTTTCTAAGATATTTGACTTCCAAGTTAGTTTCATATCTATGTTTAGTCCCAAGTACTTGGTTTCTTCCGAAATCACAAGAGCTTCCCCCTTGAGCATAATTGGACTTAGCTGAGGGATTTTGTGTTTCCTAGTAAACAATATGAGTTGTGTTTTGTCTGGGTTGACTCCTAGACCACACTTTTCTGCCCACCTAGAAAGTATGTCAAGAGCATTTTGTATTAGGTCTCTTAATGTAGATAGATAACAACATCATCGGCGTAAACTATCACCTTACAGCCCACCGATTCCAGTATTAACAGAAGTTTATTTACAACTGCGTTCCATAAAAACGGTGAGAGGACTCCACCTTGCGATGTACCTCTACTAACCAATCTCCTGAGCACCGATTCTCCTAGTTTCGCTTCAATGATTCTGCTATTTAACATTTTGCCAATGAAGCCTACCAAGCCCGGCTCTACCCCAAGATTAGTGAGTGCTGCAGTAAGGCTTAAGTGAAATTCTATCAACCTCTCCAAAGTTTTCAATAGGAAAGAAGAAAAAGATATCGGTCTTAAGTCTTTTGGATCGGTATGTGAGTTTCTACCAGCTTTTGGAGTGAAAACAATTTTGACATGTCTCCACTTAAGAGGTATATGACCGTAAAGAAAGTAACCTTTGAAGATTCCTAGCAGCCAGTGTGCTAGATATCCGGCGGCCTTTTGTAGTTCGACTGGGTAAATACCATCTGGACCCGGTGATTGAACGGGTTTGAAACTTTCAATCACCCATAAGAGCCGATCCTCAGATATTGCGTCTATTCTGACTTCACGACAGTGTACTGCATCTTTCATGTCATGCTCAGTAATGTCTGAGCAGCTTGGAAAATGAGTGTCTAGTAAAACTTCTAAAGCCTCTTTACTGGTTGTAGTGAAAGTGCCATCACTTTTCTGTAGCAGTTCCCAATTTTGAGGACTTCCCGC
This sequence comes from Anastrepha fraterculus, assembly GCA_037575425.1. Classification (NCBI taxonomy): domain Eukaryota; kingdom Metazoa; phylum Arthropoda; class Insecta; order Diptera; family Tephritidae; genus Anastrepha; species Anastrepha fraterculus. The sequence goes on from JAYXIM010048706.1 coordinate 233,561, forward strand.
TAAAATCTTATGAAGTCTGGAGGTCCCAGTTGCCCCCTCAACCTCTTCACAAAAGGATTTCCAAGATTGGCTTTGGGTACTTCTGATTTCCTTCTGGTAGATTTTCAGAGCATCTTTATAGCCTTTCCAATCTTCTGCGAGACGTGTTTTCATTGCCTCATTAAAAGCGCTTCTGCTTGTTTTTTGAAGCTTGCTTAGTTCAACCGTCCACCACTTAGGCTTGGGTTTACCCCTCAGTCTTCTTATGGGACAGGCTCCCGCTGCTTCGGCTTTTTTTTGCTGTGGTCTGTTATAAAAACTAAGATGCAAATTCAAACCATGATCGACGAAAACCAATCGAGTGTTTTTTCATTTAATTTTATTTTTAAAAACTCACTTGAATTTTGTGTGCATATATTTTTTATACAAACCTAAATAAAATTAAAGACAATAAATTACAATTCTAAAAGATTTTTATAATAAGTTCTAGAATAAACATCGGTTTTAAGAACTTTTTTCCATAACTGAATTTGAAAACTAGTAGAATTTTATTTGATAATTTTCCTTGTGAATATGAAAATATGGCGGTGTCTTCAACCTATCTCCATAATATTTCTTTTTATCCTTCGTCTTCTTTTCATTCCTTTTGTAATCTTTTAGAATTTCCTCACTACTTATAACATCATTGCCTTTATCAATCATCATCTTCTCGTTGTCGCCGATTTAGTTACTCTCAAAACCTAAGTTTTCTTTGCTTGAGCCATGTTCGTTTGAGTTCTCTTCATCTTTGTGTTCATGTTCATCCTCCATATCAATGAAATCTTCTTCACCTTTTAATCCATCGCCTTCTTTAGTAGTTTTATCACCGTCTTCTTTGCCAGCGTCCACTCCTTCCTCTTCAGTTAAGTCCTCATCACTTAGTTTCTCATCATCAACTTCATCACCTTCCTGCTCATCCTTGTCTTCAGTTGTTTCGTCCGAATCTTCTGGCCCAGTATTTTGTACGCTGTCATTACTCTCAGCTTCGTCGTCACCATAATATGGTTCGGTGATACCTTCAGCCTCGTTTTGCTTATCTTCAGATTCAAGTTTTGCTCTTCGTTCGTCACTCTCGCCACCATTGCTATTCTCCTCCTTAAAATCCTTAGATTCTTCTAAGCAATCAGAATCATTTTCCAAAGATTTTTCTAATTCGGCGGAATTTTCTATTGATTCATCAGAAGGGTCGAATTTTTCTGAAGACTCCGGAGCATTGATTGATTCATACACAGAGGCAGCACATACATTTGAAATAGCCAAATATGTGAAGATAAATAATAAAAATAGTTTCATTTTGTGTATATTTTGTATTTTTTCTTAATATTGTAGTTCTTATTGAATATTGCTAATGATCTTAAGCAATTAACTGTTGAAAATATTTGTAAAATTGGTCTTTTTATATTTTTACGGAATTCGGTCGTGTGAGAACCAAAACCTTGTGAAATAAATTGTAACTAAGTACTTTATATGTTTGAAATCACATTGGCATTGTAACTATTTATATTTAACTTCCCTGTTTATTAACATAACGAATATGCATTATGGTCTAAGTTCCTATTTACTCAGCTGAATGGTAGAAAAATTAATTTCGATGTATTTCGAAAGTCGTGACTGTTGTGTTCGGCTAGCTGATGTGTTGCCTTTACTTCATTGCAGATGGGCTTAAGTATTCATTTTTTTTTATCTAACTCTCTGCTGAATATTTAAAATGCTTTACTTTTTTATTTCCATAACTTAAAATTATTAATATCTTTTTTATTTGGGACTATTTTTAACTCATATCAATCAAATTTATAATTGTATTCTGTTTTTTATTTTTCTAGAATGTGTTTAGTTTCCTATTTGTTTTGTCTCAACACCTCTTTTGTCTCATAAAGCTCAACTTCTGCAAATTATTTTCCACCCTCTCCATTAACCACAAATAAACTTCAAAAAAAAAAAGTATAAAATATTATACCTATTATTATGATTTGTTACGTTTCAGCAAAGGAAATTAAAATTTCTTTGCTTATCTTAGGTTAAAAGCAACAAATACATACACGGCAATTACAAAAAAAAAAAAATATAATGGGTTTTGTTCTGGTGAAATGCATAAATGCGGTAACGTTTACTTACATATTCCGAAATAAATTTTGCTTTTATTTAAAAATTCATGAAATTTTTTGTTTAGAATTTGTTCCCTCAAAAGAAGGATACGCATAAAAAAATTAAAAGTGAAAAGGACATGCAGTGCCGCAAATACAAACAAAAGTGTTCATAACATTGACACCGGATGTCACATTGGTCAGAACGAAGCAACGTGGAAGATGTAATGGCGCAAATAGCAATGGGGTATTTTTTATACAAAATGATTCCATGAAGATAGAGAGGGTAACCTGTCCCTGAAGTTATGGCAGATAAATCGCTAGTAAAAGGTATTTAACCTAGGTTCACAACCCAGTTATCTGGCGTATAGGTAGCCAACTCTTGAAAATGCAATAGCACCAATGGATTGAAACAGTATGAAGTAGATTAGCCGTCACGTTCTTTTAAGAAATCAATTACTAACCTCCTCAGTAAATATTTGTTAGAGTTAGAGGACTTTTCTATGAAAAAAACCAAGGTTAGTGCTCAGAAGGGCTGCCCACAGGGCGGTGTACTCTCTGCCTACTTTGGTGCATGGTTTTGGACTCTCTTCTTAATAATCTGCAGGAAATTGGATACAGCCAAGCTTCTGCGGATGATGTGTGCGTACTAATCTCAGGACGGCCACTAAAAACTGAATGCAATAAAGTGCAGGTAACTCTAAACAAGATTAAGCACTGGTGCGAATTGCATCGTCTTTCGGTGAATGCTATGATAAGAGCCAAGGTACTTTACGTTACTAGGAAACGCAATATGGAAAGCGCGTTACTACCCACATTGAAAGGAGTAGCACTGCAACTGTCTTCTCAGTTCAAATACTTAGGAGTAATTCTAGATTGTAAGATAATCTGGAAGACGCACGTCGAGCAGAAGTTCTCTCGAGCACTAAACGTTCGGCGACTGTTGTACATCACCCTAATTAGACCCATTATTACATTTTTTTCCTTGTTCACTCTTCTCGGGAGCATAGGGCCTCTTCCATCATACACGGTTCTGTGCAGTTGTTTTTGCACCGTCCCATGAGATGTCGGTATCGGCTAGTTCACGCAGCATCGACCTTCTCTAAGTGTTTTTTTATCGACCGCAACATCTGCTCCCTTGCGTGTTAAAGTCCAGTGCCATTTTCGTGGTGCTATCTGGTGGTTTTCTCAATGTGTCACCTATCCATCGGCACTTTCTGCGTTTGATTCCAGAGTAAAACTCCTAAACAGACTACAAACAAGAGTGTACTTGGTTATCACAGGTGCTATGAACTCGAATTCGAAAGGTAGCGATGAAGGCGGCGTACAGGCTCAAGCTAAACGGAGTCTAGGGAAACGAAGAAAACATTAGCCATTGTCCGACATGCCATCAGATGTTGGAGCAGCACACTGTTATCGATGGCAGCGGACAATCGAGAGCCTTACGTTAGCTTCGGTAGGAAGTATGATGTTTCGATCCCAGATAGAGATCAATGATTAAGTCCAGAGTACCTATTAACGAGATTTCAGTACACTTTCTATACCAATGGATCCAAAACCAGCGATGGTAGCGGCACTAAGTACTCCTACGCTACAGGACAGATGGCTACGGTATTCTTAATAGAAGTCTATGCCATCTTAAATATAGCGTTCTGGATAATTGAGAGAAAGTGACAGGGTAGTAGTATTGGAATTTGTAGTGACAGTCAAACTGCACCCAGAGCCCTAGGTGCGCTTCGAAATTTATCATTGAATATAAGACAAAACTGAACAGTTTTGCAAAACATAACAAAGTTTGTCTTATTTGGGTGCCTGGACATTGTGGTATTACAAGTAACGATTTTGCTGACAAAACTGGCTAATGAAGGGTCTGCAAGCATACCACTAGGCCCTGGACCCGTTTTAGGTGTCAATTCTGCATTGATTCAACTTTGGATTGACGACTTCATGGGGTCTACCCATAGAAGAAGTTGGTCTGAGTTGGGCTCCTGCAAAGTAGCCAAGTGCTTTGTGAAAGAACCAAACAGGAAACTCCTAAAACTTAGTAGGAGTATTGGTGGGTGTAATCATAGAGCACAATGCCTGTGGTCAGCATATGGCTATCATGGGAATCATTGACGACCCAATATGCCTATCCTGCCGTGAGAATGAGGACACTTCAGAGCATTTTCTCTGTAGCCGTCCGGCGTTTTCTAGAATCAGACTTAGACTATTGGGGTGCGATGTTCTGAGTGTAGATTGAGTTTATACTCTTCCTCTTCTGGACCTCTTAAGATTCATTAATGAACCCAAAAGATTCGCGGAAGAGTGACCTCAAACCAATTTTACTGCCCTACCGTCTATATATTATAATATCTATCCTGTCTCTCTTTTCGTTCCACTTTAATTTATCCAGGTGTAGTAAAATGGTATTTTTGACTGAGTGCTTGGGCCTGTCCAATGCCCCACAAATATTGTATAATCTAATCTAGTCTAACTTTTCTTGCTTCGCCACAACTCTGTAGCAGCAGTGCTTGAACGACTTTTTAATTAAATAATTTTCTAATGTTCTCTTGTTAATAAGTTTAATATAAATAAGTAATAAATCTAATAAATAAATGTTTTGGGTAAATAGAAAATTTCTTTAATGCACTCGGGTCGCCCTTTTGTTTCTTACAAGTGTTAAGTTTGTAAAAATTCACTAGATCTGTAAGGATCGAAAATACTGATTTTTAGAAATTATTATTTTTTTTTTTGTAATTAACAACTTTTGTAGATGGGAGAATATAATTAGCTGAGCTTTTTAATATAAGAATAAGAAAAATTCGAGTTAATGCACACTTTTTATCAATGCAATAAAACGTATGTCCTGGTTTTAATTTTTTTAGTCAAGGCCCTTTTCATTTGCGCTGATTTATTGAAGTCAACAATTATAATTCTGCTTAGAGTTACATATACCACTATTTTCTTTTAAAAGTACGGTGTCTTGAATTAGACTTTGAATTAGACTATCTTAATTGGTAAGCCAACATTCTAATGTAGTCTATGATTTGGTAGTCGGTGAAAGAAGTCTTAATAATTCGATGAAATCCTTGAGATTATTCAAGACAGCAATATTTTTGAATAAGGTTAGCCTTGAAGTTTTTAAAATTGTATTATATTATATATAAACCTAATATATGTATTTAAAAAAATGTTCAACTTTAACAGTAAAACAGAACTTGTTGAAAAGTTTTAATAAGGAACAAACAAAATCAAGAAGAGGACTTTTCTTAGTTTCACGTGAAATCATTTTCAGCAAAATCATATTAAGCCTACATGGAACTCAATTTTCGGTATTAATGGCTGTTAAAACACCGAAGTGATTCTCCGTAATGGTTTTTTGAACTCGATCAAATAGAAACAAAGGAAGATCGCAAGGAGCCATATCAGGTGAATTTCACGATGGCTACTGGATGATATCCGTTTAATTTTTGATCAAAAATTCGCGGATAAAGATGGCCCTGTGTGACGGTGCGTTATCATGGTGCAAAATGAACGAGTTGCTTTCCTACAAATTCTCTCTTTTTGGACGAATTGTTTCATGTAAACGTGTTTTAACACCCAAATAATAGTCCTTATAAACTGTCTGGCCTTCTGGCGAAAATTTGTGCTGTACTGTACAACAAGCGAAACGTTGGTACAGTTACTCAAAACTTGATCCGTCACTTCCAACAAGAGAACTGTGGCGCAACCTAAAACAATGTAAAATTCATGGCAAGGATAGTCCCGAATGTGAGATAGACCTTGATGAACTTAATGACTACTTCATTAGTGTTGGTAAGAAAACAAATTGTGTTCCTATTTTAAAAGAGTCCTCACCTTGTGCTGCTCTAAAAGAACGGTTTCAATTTATGACAGTTAGTGAGGTAGATGTCCTGAAAGCTTTATCCAAAATAAAGTCTAATGCAATAGGCGACGATGGTATCTCGCTAAAAGTCATCCGTATAGTCATCCAATATATAATAGGACCCCTTACCCATATAATAAACCATTGCTTGACTAGTTCTTGTGTCCCAGCAGTATGGAAAAAGGCTATAGTTTTCCCAGTCGCAAAAAAGACAAATGCTATTTATGCTGGTAACTATAGACCTATCAGCATACTGCCCACATTTTCCAAAGTTTGCGAAAACTTGATGGCCACGCAAATTTCATCATTTGTACAGAACAATTGTCTACTCTCTCCACTACAATCTGGCTTCAAACAAAGTCACAGTTGCTAGACTGCAATGGTTAAAATACTGGACGGTATTAGAATTAGTTGTGACAACGGAGACTTGACTCTACTTTGCTTACTTGACTTTTCTAAAGCATTTGACTCAATGAATCACAAATTGTTATGTTTGAAGCTTAAACACTATTTCGGCTTCAAAGACAGTGCGGTGAAGCTCATGGCCAGCTACCTTGTAGACAGATCGCAGAAGGTCAAGACCAGTAAATCAACATCTCAGTCTAGATACGTACACACTGGTGTTCCGCAAGGGTCTATCCTTGGTCCGCTTTTATTCAGTCTTTTTGTCAATGATGTTTTTTACGTTTGTCAGTATGTGAATGTCCATGCGTATGCTGATGATATACAATTGTACTTGTCCAGTCGTATTGGTCTCGTTGAAGATTTATTTTTCAAAATAAACAGTGATTTGTCTGCTATTTCTGTATGGGCTAATGAAAACTCTTTATGTCTGAACGCGTCAAAGTCATATGTCTTACCTATAGGTAATAGTGTTGTGCATGTTGACAATATCCCTAAATTGCGAGTAGGCACAAGTTCCCTTACCTTTATGGATAAGGTAAAAAATTTGGGGTTTATTCTCAACACAAAACTTACCTGTGCTGACCATATAAATAGGGTTGTGGGGAACATTTATGCTACATTGCGTAAGCTGAGAGTCTCTGCAACATTCACGCCAGAGAAAACGAGGCGCAAATTAGTTCTCCAGCTAATTATGCCTCTCATTACGTACTCTGAGGTGGTATACAGCAAACTCGACTCCACATCTTGCCATACACTTAATGTGGCATTTAATAACGCCACGCGGTATGTATATGGGATTGGCAGATATGACCATATCTCTGCACGGCGATCAAGGTTACTGGGCTGTTGCCTTAATAGTTATTTGTCAGCTAGAAATTGCATTTTTTTGTGCAAACTTACATTATTCAAGTCTCCTCCCTATCTGACAGAGAAGTTGATACCAGTAAGGTCTCGCAGACACAACAAATTCATCGTTCCAAAATTTAATTATCTACCATCATCTAGATTATTTTTCATTAGCGCTGTTAAAGTGTGGAACTCATTACCCGACACTGTGAAGGCTGGACTTAACAGATCTAACTTCAGGGCACAAGTCTATAATTATTTTAAAAGTGTTTGATTGCATTAAATTAGAGCATTAATTTTCTCTCTACATTCTCTAATTACTACTTTTGTTCTTTCTTTTCTAAATCCTTCTTTTCCTATTGCTTCTTTTCTTCTTATTATTATAGTTAAGTTAAATATATTGGATTGATTCGTAAATGAACTGGTGTAAAATTTAGATTAAGAAACTTGTATGTTAAAAATATTCCAGTTGTTTATAATATTGTTGAAGTACTATTAAAAGACCTTAGTCTTACTATGTACTATTTATATAAACAAATAAAATAAAATAAATAAAATACTGTAATAGAATTGCTTTATTTTTTGTCTGAAAACGCGTGTTTTTTTTTTGGTGTTCAGAGCCCTCCACTCACGCCCCTGATTGATTGTAATGTAGTAGTAATAATGACGGTTCGTATTCGACTTCAGTAATGATGCATTTGATGAATATTGGGTCGGATTCAGCCTTGAAAATCATGTATTAGGCAATATCGACGCAGATGCTTTGGACCAACTTTGCAGCAACACGGCGTAAACCCAAATCATTAACTACAGTATTCTGAACGAAAAGCAATGTTCCAGTCCTTTGTCAGCTCACTTATGGTTAATTTGCGGTTATTGATCAACTTTCTTTCACTTGATTGATGTTTTAATCAGTTTTCGATGTCGACGGCCTGCCACTTTGTTCGTCATCCTCCATACACTCACGATCTCTTCTTCATGCTACTTGTAAACGGTTGTTTTCTTTAGAGTTCGAGTATCATTACCGAACCAGTTTCCAACATTTCGCACCATTGCATCCGTTATTAACAGAAAATTTAATTCAAGTTCTTTGTTGCAAATTCAAAGGCATTTCTAAAACTGTAAGAAATCGAAAACACATGCAGAGGTAAGTTGACCCCAGACGGTGTAACTTTTACAGATGTCAAGTAATGACGATACAATTTTGGTAGGAATGCTATTCACAGATGTCGAATCGGTTGACTAAGAGTACTTACCACCTGCCATTTGTTCCGGGAACTGTTTGATCATAGTTGTACAAGAAGCCTACGTCATTTTTATCCCATAACTAATCATGGAAATGCATTTTGGATGATTTTGAAAATTTTAACCCTGCGGCATTAACGCAGTTAAAATAGTGTAGTATACATGTTTCTGTATGTATTAGAAAATCCGGGAAAGTAAATATGTAACATTTGATTTGTTTCATGAAGCCAACAGAATAAAAATTCTTATATAAATAAATTTTAAGATAAATTAAAGCTAACAAAGGGTAGCATGAATAGCATACCATGTCAGAAAGGAAGAATCCGCCTAGAGAGATTTACAAGGAAAAAATATATATTTACGAAAGAAAAAGTCAGCCAGAGGTAAATAAGGAAAATTATCTCGGCATTACGAAGAGCCTAAGAGGGAAACTTTGTTGCAAAATAGCAGATTTGTGGAAAAAAGTTAATGTGTCTTGCACCATCCTCCAACAGGTGCAGGTGATCGGTTTTGCCTGACATGACGCCGACTGGATTGTTTTCTTTCCAAAACTCAAGTTACTATTTCGGGGTATACGTTTTCAGTTCATTGAAGGTAAAAATGCCTGAACTGAAGTCGATTTTAGAAAATTTGTAAGAGAAATATTTTGAGCATTGGATTACTCGTTGGCACCAGTGTAGGTACTTTTTAACAGAATATATAGGGTAGGCCATGTAAAATTTGCTTTTTGAATCGGCTATAAAAAAAAAACGAATAAATATTTTTTCAAACTTTTTACTTTATTTTGAAGACACAATGTTCAATCTTTTTGAATGAAAAATAATATCGTTCAAATGACTGCCACGACTGGCTTTACAGTAGGCCATTCGATCATCCCAATTTTTAAGCACATTTTCGATTGTTGGGCTCCAATTTCATGAATGGCAACTTCGATTTCGTGTTTTAAAGCAGCAATCTGCTCTGGATAGTTCGCATAGCATTTGTCCTTAACGGCTCCCCACAAAAAATAGTCCAACGGGCTTAAATCACAGCTCTGAGGCGGCCAATTGATATCGGAATTCAAAAACGGTAGCCAAGAGTTCGAGTGTAACTTTGGCAGTGTGACAAGTTGCACCGTTTTGTTGAAACAAAATGTCGTCCATGTCATCCTCTTCAATTTTTGGAAACAAAAACTCGTTGAGCATGTCACGGTAACGCTCGCCATTTACTGTAACCGCGGCTCCTCGCTCATTTTCGAAAAAAATGGCCCGATGATGCCGCCAGACCAAAAACCGCACCAAACAGTTACTAGTTGTGGATGCATTTGCTTCTCTACAGTGACGTGTGGATTTTTGAGCCCCAAATCCGACAATTTTACTTATTGACGTAGCCACCGATGTGAAAATCAGAAAAGAAGAAGAAGACTCACCACTTTGGAAATAGGTTTTCAATATTTCCCAATTTTGTTCAAGCGTATAGCGTCCCATTTCGTAAATGTCAAACCTGTAAGGTAGTACTCTGGTAACTTACACGTTTTTTGAGGCCATGTTTGGGACATTTTTTGGAAGGGAAAATAAAATTCAATCGGTTTGATTTTCTGATATGTTATTAAAGGTATCAGAAGGTGTACAAAAAAATTTTTTTTTTTTTTAATGTTTTGATACTATTTTTGTATACTGCAGCAAGCGGCAAAAAAAAGAGGTACAGTGGCTGGCCGGCGTGATTTCGTCACTTGTGGTCATCTGAAACAGAAAAAACAAATTGCTTATTAATCAGTGTGCTTGTCTTTCTCGCGGGTAGTAAGATCAAATGATTTTGACAAAAAATAACAAAATGGCGGACTTCGTAAAAAAATTGACTTTTTTAAAGTAGAAAACGGACTAAAAAATGGAAAGTTAGAGACGAAATAAATTAAATCTACTACCCGCCAGAACTATTGATGTGTAGAAAAACATATCTAAATTTCAGCTCAATCCGTTAGATAGAAAATTTGTTTTCACGACGGCCATCCGGAAAAACGTTGTTTTGAGAAAAACGCGTTTAAAGTTTTAGCAATTCATTATTTATAGCGCGCGCAAGTACGAGCCGCTCTCATGTATGTGCTATAATTTCGTCAATATTTCGAATTTCGGTCTAAAATTTGTACAGTATATTACCAATATATCGCACTTTCAAAATATGTAAAAAACCGAAATTCGAAATTTTCAAAATAGGTTACCAGACTACTACCTTAAGTAAATAATGAACATATTTGACATGTCATTTGTGGGACCATTCTCAAAAAAATAGGTGGTTCAAAAAGCAAACGTTATATGGCCCACCCTGTACATAGTATAAGGAAATGAAAAATTATATTTATGTATATTTAAACATTGAATGGATACTTATAAGGGTGAAAAAGCGAACGGCGGCGGCTTCAAATATTTGTTTCACCTTTCTGTCGTTTTTATTTGCTTATTTACAAAGCAAAGAATTAACCAAACACTAAAGCATGTATATAAAACTACACTTGTTCAAGCAACTTGATAAATTTGCTTTATGAAAAAATATTGGCCGAACAGCTGTTATATTAAAGAATATAATTCAAAGGCCGTTTACACATCTGCTGAGGTTTGCTTACAATTATTGCTTGTATTATAATTTATTTCATATTTATCTATGCCATCTGTATTTTTTATTTGCATTTCCTTGTGAAACAATTAAGTGATAAAATAAGGTCAAATAAGATACCGGCTACCAAATTTGCACAGATATAACAAAAGGCTCAGAATGCCAGTCTTCCTCAAGCACGATAACTCGAATGAAACTTAGTACACATATTATTCTTGCCTGAGGTAGACTGCTGTGGAAAATAAGTGAAATCGGTGAGAAAACATGCCCACCTCCTAAATAAAACCAAATTTCAAAAAATTATCTCTGTTATGGATTAAGTCAAATTATTCATATTTAAGATGACTTAAGACTTTTCAGTCTTTATAATACATCTACTGAATGGAAGTTACAAAAATTTTAAAATCTTAATTCCAGTACCATAGAATGCAAATTTAAAACTAAAAAAAAAAAAATACAGGTATAACTTCTTATACATTTAAGATTTGAAGACAATGTTGACAAGAGTCAGGCGCTTAAAGAAAAATACATTTGGTGTTTCCAACTGGCGTGCACAAGAAAGAAACGCGCTTCGTTAAACTTAGCTGCATTTAGACTAAGACGATTATCGTAGGCCTATTGCGAAATTGCAGACAGGTCACTATTAATTTTAAAACACAAATCCTCAACCAAACCAATTATACTGGACAAAAATAATTGAATACCATCAGCACAAGCCTGGACATTTACATACTGGCGCACAAAGAATATATCATTCACAAAAAGGTCACACAAAAGGGGACAAAGGACCGAACCTTGCAGAAGCTAAGAAAGCAAGACGTAGAGAAGCCAGCCTTTTGAGTGCTTCCTGAAAGGTGGCCTATCAGAAAAACCAGAAAAGTGCTTAAGGTTTTAGTTTTTCATAGCAAAGATCATGATTTACCTAATGAAATGTCTTGGAGAAATCTCGAAGGCAAAGAAGAGAAAGGCCACCGTTGTCAAACTACAGCATTACATCATCAAGTATTTTTACAAAGCGGTAGGGCAGCTACGCTTAGGTCTTAGACTGCAGTGCGGATAAGAAATTATTTTCCTGAATAAATCATGAAATATTAATCGACATCGGTGATTCGCACATTTTTTGAAAGACTGATAAAGTACTTACAGATCTACAGTCACTAGGCTGGTATCATTGTTTGTTTTGGCTACAGGAATAATGGATAGCCTTTTTCCACTTTGTTGGAAAACAAGAAGTTATCAAACAGTTTTTTATAATTTGTGTTAGAGTGTCTGGAATAAATGGTAGAACCAGTTTCACATATTTTAATGAATTTCTCCTACAAAGGCATTTGATTTGAAACCTATGAGAGATATTAAAACTTCTGACTCCGAAACCCCATCAAATTTAAACCCATGTTCGAAATGCTAAACAAATTTTGAGCTGGAGAATTAATGCTACTTTGGAGACGCTAGTAAATGAAGAACGCAAAAAGGGTAAAATGACGCAAGTAAAATGAAAAATGTTTGGGGAGGTTTTGAATTGGATTAATCTCGATACTGATCTAATAAACCTCGCCCAAGCCTGATACACTTCTTGTTCCCATACATTCGACATAAATATTGTATTATTAGACGCACCTCGCCTACTTTTTATAGGTTGTTTCATCCTAAAAAATTAAGGGCCAGCCAAATTAAATTTTTATAAAATGCACGTGAGTGTATGAAGTTATGTCCGGATCGAATTTAATACTTCCTTACTTGCTTAATATTTTTCTGAAATTTTCAGTTTAGAGAAACTGAAGAATTGTTGATCATTGGGCTGTGGGAATTTTTATATGATTAATTGAATTGACTTTTTCTAGTAAGAAAATAATATCATTTACTAGATTCCCCGTTGAAAACGAACTACATTAAGCTTAGTTATAAGATTCTTATTTAAGTAGAGACCCTAAATGGTTCGAAATTTTGTAGCGATACCAGATTTTATATACATACGTCAATAAAGAGGCAACGTAGGTGCACTTGCACAGAGCCTCATAACCCTGGTGAGGTGCAGCTGTGTTTTATGCCAGCAATAAACAAACATCATGCACAATAATTAATTCAAAAATACCAAATAAAGTGCCGTAAAACTGTTGACAACGCCAATTAAAATATACTATATAGGTGTGTGGGTGCCACATCGCATATTCACATATTCAAAGATATAATGGAACACAATGCTGGTTGCCAAAAAATTCTCAAAATATTGCATTGCTTTTGCAAATGCCACTATCGCTCAAATTTGTATTGCAATTTTAATTATTTCGCACTTGCATTATTTCGCTTTAGTGGCTTAACGATCTTTGCGCCTTGTTTGCGAACACCTGCAGTTGTTAAATTTCAACCAAGAGTGCGGATACTTTATGTGTATAAACTAGTGGATAATTATATTTATATTTATGGGCATTGTGTGTGCATTTGATTTATGGTATACATACATACATTATTAACAATAAATTGCATGTATAAATTAAGGCTAATAATCACGATCGAAGTTTCGAAATTCCATGAAAATGAAAATGAAAATTATTTTGCCCCTACATACTACATATTTCAGAGCTCCTGCAATTATGGGGGAATTTATTATTGCTTGAGATAATGTGAGATATGGAGATTAGCTCCCTAAAATATTGATCTGTTGAATGAGCCAAAATATCTGGTAACTGTTCATTAGACTGGCCGTAAATTTTTTTTTGTGGAAATCCATAAATTTTCGGGTCTTAAAACATGAGGTTAGGAGTAATGAAAAACGGTGTAATTTTTTAACCCGATCCGATGATGCCTAACCGTGCCCATTTGATCCCAAAGTATGGACCATTTAAAAAAATCACAATTTTTACAAATTTTTTTTTTTTTGTTTCCAATTTATATAATTTAATTTAATTTAATATGTACATATATACTTAATATATATATAATTTAACTTTATTTATATAATTTATTTTAATTTAAAATTTTAATTAAAGAATTAGATTGTCTATTTAATGAGAGATGTTTTGGTGTAAGACGGATACAATTGCCTGTAGTGCTCAACAACTTGCAGTAAGTACTGTTTATCTTCTTCATTATAAGTAAGCGATCTGTTGTAGGCTGTGATCAATTTCAATGCTCTCTCTGCGGCGTCATTAACTACAGACAAATGCTGACAAATTCGTTTTCCCGCTATATAGTCTTCACTTTCTTGCTATGTTGAAGGATCTGATTCCAAAAAACTTGTTTCAATTCCTAATTCCTATATTCTTGCTGCCGTAAAGCGTTATTTCTGACATTGTTGCAACAACTCCCTTTGGAACAGCATCTTCCTTCTGGTTATCGCTAGTAATTGCTTCGACCATTTTTCGCTTAATATGTGAAGGAATTTGATCATCAAAAAATGAAAAGCCAACCGCCTCTTCCGACAAATACCATAAATGATTTTTAATTTTATGTAACAAGGCATTGGAAATATACAATCACATCTTGAATGAGCTTAAGGTCATTTTGTGGATCAGCTACTGAATCCACACAACGAAACCAATACCAAACGCTTCGTAGACTCTTTATCTCTGAAGTCGTTAACACAAATTGCTCACGAAACATAAACATTTTGTAGCAATATAGGCACTTCGACATAAACATTGCGTGGGATGTTGCACAAGGTGACCGTACTTCTGAAAAATTTGGTACGTCTTCCCCAACAAAGAGCAACGATAGTTGTAGTAATTCTTTATAATCCGCACGAGTGTGGTGACTATTTAATGCAGTTAGACAAAAATTCTTAAATATTTCCACTTCAGCTATTGTAAAGACTTTCCGAACTTCATTTTCCGATATTCCACATTTGAATGACTTAGAATTAATGTTTTTCCAGCTGTTAGAGAAACGATTGAATAAGGGAACTTCCGGTGCTGATGATTTGCCAAAATTTAGTTCGAACACTGCTTTGACTAGCAACTCACTAACATGGTGACGACAGGGAAAGAAAAGTAGATTTCGGCCCAACCTTTTTTCAAGCAAGAACGCTGCTCCATTATTAACTCCCGTTCCATTAACATTTTGCATGGTATTTATGAAGGCAGCAACCGTTGCACTCACCAAATGCATGGCATCTCTTGTTGAGAGGTTACATTTGTCCATGCACGCAAGCATTCTATCATCAATAAAATTAATTTTTCCTCGATTTGCCTTTTTCGGCTTCAGACTTCCGTCTGTATCGCCTTCATTCATATATTTTGCTGCATTTTCTTCGCCAGCTGAAATATCCTTTTCAGCATCCTCGGTATCAGAGACTTCAAGAGCATAATTAGCTTCAAATGGGATCAAATATTAAAAAAAAGAGCCAGTAAAGCTTAACTTTAATAAACTTACTATGAACTAAATGCTTTTCAACGCGCTTTCTTCCTTCTTCCATTCGTTGCTTTTTGCGTTTTTCTTTTCTTGTGAGTACAGTATCGGCACCATACATACTACCTGGACGTCCTCTATTTCTTTGGAGCAAAAGAAAGTCTTTATCTTCCTGCATTTTCATTATACCTAGGGCATCCATGGCTGCAATGTCAAATATGAAGTTTTCAATTTTATCCTTAAACTCTGCTTCATTTTTACGACACTTCTCGTTAGGAGTCTTGGAATGTTTTTGTAAATTTCTCCATTCCTCGTAAAGATTTTTAAGTTTTTTAATACAATTTTTTTCTTGCGCCGTGGGAATTTTAGCTTTTTCCCAAAATTCAATCGTGACACCAGTCGTGTATTTCATACTGCTTTCCAAAGTCAAGTTTTCGTACCTCATTTTGTAAAACAATAATTGGAGCACCTGTTTCATTGATGGCAACTTGGCCCCCAAAATAACACTTTCACATTCACCCACAAGAAATATTTTTTGCTCAGAACGCAATCTTTTTTTCGGAATGCCTGATAATGATTTTGAACTAATTTTTTCACTAACTAATTACTTTTGTACTATTAAACGCATAAGACAACGGAAACTGAATAAAAATGCAATGTCAAAGCCTACTAATTCAAATGTCGAGTAAAAATTCAAAACTTTTAGCGTATTCAGCGAACACAACAGTTGATGAATTGTTTAGCTATCACAAAAGCGTTGATTATTAAACAAATTTTTATTATTATAGTGAAGTGTGAAAAATTATTTAAAAAGTACCTTTGCATAAAATTTAAAAATAATTATTTCATTTAGCAGCTGGCTCAACACACCGTTCATAAAACACAATTTCTATTACTCAACTGACGGTGACATATTTTCCACGTATCACTAATCAGTTATGTGTGCTGAAAGCGCCTTTTGTCAGGTGGCTTTCGCGATATAAATTGGGCCATACCGCAATAAAGTAAACAAGATCATTAATTAAAATCGCATCACATCAATAAATATAAGATTCGATAAAAAAAAATGGAACTGAAAAAAAAATTAGTAAAAATTGTGATTTTTTCAAATTTTCCATACTTTGGGATCAAATGGGCACGGTTAGACATCATCGGATCGGGCTGAAAAAATATACCGTTCTTTATTGCATCTAACCTCATGTTTTACGCCCCGAAAACTTTTGGATTTTCAATTTTTATTTTTCTCCATACAAGCTGCGGCCAGTCTATTGTTCATGAATTTATTTATTTGAGACAAGTTAAGAGAAATATGCATATTGAACAATTAGAAATGCCGACGCCAGAATTTACTGCCAATATCGTTTTCGAGATCTTTTAATGGGGATACTGGAATCCCAGAATTGACACAGGTATTTATATTCACTACCCCCGTCCGCTGAATAGTGAACTTTCGTTACCAGCTTAGAATAAATGTCTTTACTTGTTTCTGGTATCAGAACAAAGTATCGAGTACTGAATAAATATCGGTAAAAATTATCGCGCATATTCAACTACCGAGTAAAAAAATCATAATTTTTTTTTTAGTTTTTATGACTTAACGGAGTTCTATTGAATACATTTGAATTTTATTATTATTATTGTTTATTAGATATATCAAAATGCTTAAATCTAAATATAGGGGAGTACTAGCTGCCAGGGCTTACGACTCTTTCTTTAAGTATATAATACCTGTGTTGGTTTAGTTCTTGGAGTTTAAATAATCTTTATTGACTTACATTGTTTCAGAAAGTTATATATTTTATGAATGTTTTCAGAAGAAGGTTTTTCAAGAAGTGCGGAGGGTTTAATGTCGCCAAATATTTTTGATCCTGTGGCTTCGGAGATTGGGGCATTCATCTAGTAAGTGGTCGACCGTGGAAAGTGATCCACACCAAGGACATGTGTTTTTGGGTTTCCCTGTGAGGAGGTGTTCGTGTGTCAAGAGGATGTGCCCAATGCGTAACCGTATAAAGGTAGTGGTTTGGCTCCGAATGTTATTATTTGGAAAGTGGGGCTTTTGTCCTGATGGGTTAACTTTACTGTACCAGGATGAAAATTCTTTCCAATTCTTATCTTTGAATATCTTTTGAATATATATAAACAGTCCTGATCGAATCGTGTTTTTCAAATGTTGCAAAAGTAAGGCAGGGTTGGAGATGGATTTGTTTGGCTGCCGCATCTGCTGCCTCGTTACCTGGGATCCCAGCATGACCCGGGATCCATAATAAGTTGAATCTTTTTATGATGAGTATTTAGTGCTGCTTTAATATTTTGAATTAGACTACTGGAGGTGTTTACGCTTTGGAGTCCACTCAAGCATGATAAACTGTCTGTGCATATTACGAATTTCCCCTTCAGTTTGGTCGCATATTCAAAAGCAATTTTGATTGCCAGTGCTTCGGCTGTGAAGACTGATGTTCCACCGAAAAGCCAATGATATGATTAACCCTGTGTTGGAAACCACAGCGAATGTGGCAACATTATTGGTTTTGGATCCATCTGTGTAGATGAAGCTCCAGTTGTCTTGAGTATACTTTTCAAATTGTTCGCGAAATAGAGCTCTGTAAACTTCAGGTCTAGGTGCGGCCTTTTTATACTGATGTAGGCAAACATTTATGGCTGATTTATTAAAGATCCACCAGGGATGACGTGATGGTTTGTTACAAGTTTTCGGAGACAGAATATCTAATTTTTTGGAGAATGATGCGCAGCGCCTTAGGGCGGATATTTGTTTATACAGCCGCTTGTGGGTTAAAATGTTTTTAAAACAATTAAATCAATTGAATTTTATAAAAGAATGAATGAAAGAAGAATGCACAAAAATTAAAACTTTTACATTAGCGAAATATATAAAAAAAAAACGAAAAAACCAATCAAATCAATTAAAAAATCAACCCTGTTACACTTAGCTGCGGCTTTGTCTGGATTGTTATTACTATTTTGTTAGGGATAGATTATTGCAACCTTAAGATCTATTGTGCTTCCGAATCAAGTCTCTACTCATACTTTAGTATAGACTCTAAGCCTTTGGAGTTCATCGGGTCGTCCATTATTAGATGGTCACCCAGTATTCTTTTGAATTTGTGCTTCGTCGTTTCATTCATTCTCCACTTTGCAAGATTTAAAGATTTCCTAGTTTAGTTTCCCGGTTCTGCTGCAAGCTCATGCTATCTTTAAAGCAGTGCTGTCCATCCCATACATCAATTGATCACACGTATTCTTACTCTCCATCGTTCAGTCGTTAGCAAACCAGCGTCATCTATGAAACCAGCAGCGAATAAACGCCAAGTTTGTCCGCAACGCTTAGTGTATGCAATACAATGCCCTGTGAGAACTTTTTTATGCTGGAAAATGCCTTTGGCGACTTGCAATGCCTTTTATGTTACAAGTCGTTTAAAGGGGGCTATAGATGAAATATCAAAAGGCATTTCGATTCCTCCCACAAAAATATACAAATTTTAGACAAAAAAACTAGTCAGGGATTATATGAAGAAAAAAAGTTAGACTTTTTGGAAAAATTCAAAGGGTGGTTGGCTAAAGTAGAAAATGAGGAAGTTGTTAAGCAATCAAAAATAAAAATGAAAGCTGAGCTATCTTCCATGATCAGCTTATATATTGCTAAACAAGGCCGGCCTTTTATAGATGGTGTTTTTGTTAAAAACATTTGTCTAAAAATTTTACAAAAAATGAATCTTGATACAGAGCTAGTTAAAAATATACCCATATCCCGCCAAACAGTAGCCCGACGGATTGAAGAACTGGGAATACACATTCAATCTGCAGTGAAGGAAAAAATTAATGATTGCCAATTTTATTCTCTGTGCTTGGACGAAACCACCGATATTAATGATTTATGTCAACTGGCGATATGTGTTCGGACAGATAACGTAAATTATGAAATCACTGAAGCAATGTTTTCTCTTGAAACATTCTGTGGGAATGTTACAGGAAAGATCTTGTTCGACGTAGTAAACGAAAAAGTTTTTTCAGTTTTCGTTGCAAACAAATTTGTAGGAGTACGCACGGATGGGGCAAACGTTATGACCGTCAAGAATGAAGGGTTAATTGGCCAATTGAATAAAAATGGAATTTCTGGGAGACATTTTCATTGCATTATTCATCAAGTTGCACTCGCTTCAAAATTTTTGAGCGGTCATCCTGTCATGAAACGTGCAGAACAGATTATCAATGAAATACGGGGAGGGCACCATTCCCTAACCCACGGAAAATTTGTAAATTTTTTAAAAACAACTTCTCCTCGGCATATTGACCTAAAAATGTATACAGACATTCGTTGGCTTAGTCGTGGTGATTGTCTCAACAGGTTATTTGAGTTGAGGGAAGAAGTTTTGCAATTTCTTGAAATTAATTGTAATGAAGACACCCTAGTTCGGTCTTTAAAAGATGACAATTTTATTTTGGATTTAGCATTTTTGGCTGATGTCTCCTTTTTTTGAACAAACTCAATTTAAAACTTCAAGGAAAAGAAACAGAAATAAACGATGCTGTGAAAAATGTGCATCAATTCCAAACAGAACTATTTTGCTTTTAAGAGAACTTCAATCTGGCGATTATGCCCATTTTCCGAAAACTTCGCTTATTATTACGAAACATGAGGGTGTTAAGCCGAGTGATCATATTGCAATTCTCGAACAATTGTTTAACAACTTTGAAGACAGATTTCAGGATTTTGTTTGTTTTCAACCATTTCTTGACATCTTTGAAAACCCCTTCAAATGCGATATGAGTAAGTATGAATTCCACCACACGGAGATAATATTGAATTCTGGAAAAATGTAGAAGAATCATCATATCCAATATTGAAAAGAATATCTTATCAGTGCCTTTCACTTTTTCCCACAACATATTTTTGTGAGAAAATTTTTTCGGATTTAAGTTCATTTGCTCCAAGCAGCGCCACAGTTTAACATCAAGTCATTTATCGAATGTACTTTTATTAAGAAGCTGCCATGAAAGTATTCATATTAAAGATTTTATTAGAGATATAATATAGATTTACAAGCCCAAATATATATAAGGAGTTACATAACGTTCCAAATTTTCTACTCCACTCCAATATTTATTCATTTTGGTTTTAATTTCCTACTGGGCTTCTCCCATTCTCTCGTTCTCACTTATACACTCACATTTTTCATTCTGGACAGCACTGCTTTAAAGCGTTTTCGCTTGTAATAGCTCAAAAATATTCATGAGTGCTTAAGACCTGGTTTATTATGCCATTATAGTTCCCTAAGAGCTCATTTCTTTTCTTTTGTTAAGATGGGTAGTGCCCCTTCCCAAGCAGCAGACGAGTTCTATGTATAAATGTAGTAGATGCTCCCTTCTCCGCGAGTTTGTCAGCAATGTCATTTCCTTTCTCCGCGAACGTTAGCCGGCAGTTGTGTTAAGTTTCCATGGCACTTCATTACCAGTTTAGATCTCTTTTAATTAGATAGTCACTCGCCAGAAAAAAAGAAATTGTTTTACTTATTTTTCTAATGTGCGGAGGAAATGGTTTAGCGATTTTGGCCTGAAGAAAGCGAATCAGTCCGAAAGTCAATGGATGCATGGCGAATAAAGAGCCAGAAGCTCCACGGGCTTTGTCATGCCTTATGAAACTTTTGATGCGGATCTCTTACGGTGGTAGCAAAGGAAGGGAAAGGGTATCCTTGCGTTGCAATGACCAACTCAAGAAGAACTTACTTCCACATAGCGTCCCCTTAGTATTAAAATAGCGTATACATTTTTTGATGTTTTGAGAAAATGAATTTCAAACTTTTAGTCGAAAATAGCTCTCACTCAAATCTCGTTATGTCTGTAAATATTTATTATTTTTTGACTGCCGTTTTGACCCACTTTGTGGAACTAGAATTTGACAAAAATTTGACCGCATATAAAATCGACGATGGAGAATCCAAAAATTCAAAAAAAAAAATAATAGCCTATGAGCACATAGGCTATTGTTATACTAAGGGGACGATAGAATCAAAAGAAACTGTACTTCTTAAAGTAACCAAATGCAAGACTTCTCATTTTTGCATACACTGATTTGCAAAATATCTTCTCGCGATCTCCTCGAACTATCTCAATCTATCTATCTAAATGAGGGGAAAATCTCGTTTCAAGTCTGTCAAAGTTAACTTGCGTAATATTAATGAATTTTTGATAATTTTAAAGTAGATCAGAAGCCAAAGCAATTCCATTGAGGTTACCAAATAAAGGGGTTTCCAATCAGTGGTGTTATTTTGATATTCAAAGAAAAAAGCTATTTTTTAATATGAATGATTGGATGTTTGTTTCATTATAAAGAAGAAGGTATACCGTTAATAGTGGAAAATAACATCAGGCAAATGCCACCACGACCACGCTTACAGGACAATATCCTTTTCATGAAATTTACCATAACCGAATTGCAAAGTGGCTGCCCTATATCCTCGATAGCCTCACGAATTCCATCTTTGAGGTCTTGAATCTACCCTGGGCTGTTGGCGTAGACCTTCTCTTTCACGTGGCCCCAAAGAAAAAAGGCACAAGATGTTAAATCACAAGATCTAGGTGGCCAATTGTGATCACCTCTTCGAGAGATAACAAGGTTCGGAAACTTTTCCCGTAAATATCAATGGTTTCGTTGCTTGTTTGGCACGTATCGCCGTCTTTTTGAAAATAAGCGTTGCCCAGATCAATATCATCCAATTCCGGCCATAAAAAATAGTTAATTATCTCTCGCTAGCGCAATCCATTCACTAATAACACCTATTATTGGAAACCCTATATATTTACCTACGCAAGATTCCTTTTGAAAGCAACATTTCATCAAAATACATACATATGTATATGCTTGCATGTAAGCTGAAGCTCACAGGCTTCCAATTAATCACACCAACATGATTATAAACACAATGAAACTCTTAGTTGCACCAACCTTTAGCCACCCAAGTTTGCTTAATAATGAGGCTATTGACCGGAGGTTGTCCTTTGATGTTCGAAAATGTCTCATTGGCGTCAATTACTTAAACATAAATTTATGCACATGTATATGTGTATGCAAGGATGTGTGCAGGTGTGCTCATACATAAGTTTATAGCCCAAACACATTTCAGAAGATTGGCAGCCTTCAATATGGTAAACGGATTAATGTTGAAGTCTATTGCCGTTGGTCAGAAATAATTGAAAGCTGATATGGCTAATTCGCTGCATACCTTTGTAAATTTGTTTATGAAATCAATGCATGAAGATGGCATTTTCGTCCATGATTCCATTCTGGTACTTGCCGCTATCCAAAATTATGTTAAAAATAAAGTTTCGCGATGAAGGTTCAAGACATTTCAAAAATGCTAAGAAACAGATATTCAAGTCTTCCATGTACTCGTAGATAGATTCACATAGATTTGATTAATGGAACGACATTCGAAGTAAATAGATTTATAGAGATATTTTGTATACATCTATCCTTATACTTATATATAAAGTATAATATTAAATCCTCATCCCTTCCCTAAAAAAAAGTCAATCATAATTTCGTCAGTGGTGAAACTTTTCGTCAATTTAAAATTGTAAGAGTAAAAACATAAATTATTTAAATACGAATTAAGCGAGCGTTCCTTGCAATTTTTGAATTAGTAGATAGGAGTTTCGTATTCACCGCAAATGAACTGCTGGCAAAAATTCCATGAAGAATATAATGTACAAACTTTTTTAGGGCAAAACTCGTACTTAGCTCTAAATGACAGCTAACGTGCTAAGATATTTTGATGGCAATGATTGTGACGACTTTAATTGTGCAGATGACACCAGCTGGAAGTAAATACCCCTCTAGGTAATACTTTTCTGCGTATTATCTCTGGATTTACTACCGACAATCCTACTTCTTCCAAAAAAAGATGTCGCTTATGCTTTTTATTTGCATTCCGGCATAAATTCACTTTTCACTTCGATCTACAAAACCTATTAGTTAGCTGTCATTGCCGGAAATTTTAGGCAGTAATACTTCTTTGGTGGTGGTCAATACATTGACAAGCTTATATTTTTTTCGAACAGTGACACTGAGGAAATACTGATAGTGAGGAAAAATATGCTGAATTAAATTGAGCGTAGGCGAACTTCCCTTCTATATTAGGCAAACATACTATATATACTTAAATGCATGTATGTTAAGTATGAACGTCATTTCGATTCAGTTTGTTTTCCATAGCAATCTATGGATACTAAAACCCTTTTTTAATAATCGCGCACTTGTTAACAAGAGTATTATGATTATGTCCACAGGTTGTATATAACAGTATAAAATAATCGAGATACATATATGTATAGAGATGTTAAATAATGATTTTTTTTTTCAATTAGTTGCCATTAGCAAAAAAAAATTGGTTTACCTTTACAATAAAAAATCTAATTCACTTCTGCTAATGCAATTAGATATTCAATTAGCTCGAATTAGAATCAATTATTTTGATATTTTGAAAAACAAAAAAAAAAAACTGAAATACTCATAATATGAGTTTCACACATATATATATTACTTATGTAGATAATATGTACTACGTATATTACATACATGAACATCTATTTAACGTATGTAGTAACTGTATATGAACTAGAATGATCGGGTATATTCGCTTTCAGCAATACGAGCTTTTCAAAAGAAAATTCAGTCAAGCGACTCCGCCTTGGACTATTAATAATGCCTGCAAAGGAAAATAGTCGCTCCACAGGGCCTGAAGACGTAAGCAGCGTGTTGCAAAACAGTGCTATGTCCTTTAATGTGGGATATTTGGACGATATATTGGAAGTTTTAAGTTTGGCGGCCGCCGTAGCCGAATGGGTTGGTGCGTGATTACCATTCGGAATTCACCGAGAGGTCGTTGGTTCGAATCTCGGTGAAAGCAAAATTAATAAAAACATTTTTCTAATAGCGGTCGCCCCTCGGCAGGCAATGGCAAACCTCCGAGTGTATTTCTGCCATGAAAAAGCTCCTCATAAAAATATCTGCCGTTCGGAGTCGGCTTGAAACTGTAGGTCCCTCCATTTGTGGAACAACATCTAGACGCACACCACAAATAGGAGGAGGAGCTCGGCCAAACACCTAACAGAAGTGTAAGCGCCAATTATTTATTTTTTTTTTATTTATTGGAAGTTTTATGATCATCATTCAAATATTGATGCATCATATTCGAAATAAAATGCATGCTTTTACCCTCCTCCAGTAACTTACATGATCTAAGTTACATCATTATTCGTTCACTTTAATAATTCTTTGCAAGAAATTTATTTTATATACTATATACATATACATACATTAAAACGTCCAGAATAAGAAGAGAAGCCAATTCAGCCTTGTTTGTTTATTCGTCTGGCCACCCGTCCCTGCGCTCGATAACTCGAGTAAAACTCAGTTTATTTGAATAAAACTTAGTAGTATATTTTGCGTTACCCAAGATATGTTGGTATTAAAATTGGACGAAATCGGTCAATAACTACACTCACCTGCGATGTAACGGTAATTTTCAAAAAAGAAAATGTGAGCAATCATGGGACGCCTGGCAGAAGTGAAACATTTTAAATATTTTCATCCGTGGCTTCAGTACTAGTTATATTCGATGTTTCCTCTGCCGGTATTACTGTGACGATTGCTCGATGATAACTAAAGTACGTTACAAAAGTATTGGATGAAATATTATCAAGACATCTCACAAATACAGCAGCTATTGTTGTTCCATATTTGGTAGGAGATTCTCTTGAATTGTTGTTGATTTGCAATTAAAATTCTTTTTGAAGTGTGCTTTGAGTGGCGCAAAATTAATCATCCAGTTTTGTATTTGAAAATTATTAAATAAAATTAAAAAAAAATTAAATAAAAAAATGACTTTGAGTGATGAAATTTTTTGAATTTTCAGGTGGCGCAAAATTAATCATCCAGTTTTGTATTTGAAAATTATTAAATAAAATTAAATAAAAAAATTACTTTGAGTGATGAAATTTTTTGACGTTTCTGGGGGCGCAAAATTCATTATCCAGTTCTGTATTTGAAAATTATTAAATAAAATTTAAAAAATATTAAATAAAAAAATTATTTGAGTGATGGAATTTTTGAATTTTCAGGTGGCGCAAAATTAATCATCCAGATTTGTATTTGAAAATTATTAAATAAAATTTAAAAAAATAATAAATAAAGCAAGTGATGACTTTTGACCTTTACGCCGCCATTGCTTGTCTGTTTTTATACAGCAGCTCTACACTTCACAAATTTCAATTATGATTGACGTACTGCACTATTTGTAAAAAATATAAATAATCCGATAGCATGATTAATTTTTTGTCACTTTGTATGATAATCAAAATGTGTATTTAAAATATGCCTTCCTCCATAGGCTTAAACTTTTTATTCAATTTGAACTTTTGCTCATTACGAGCTTGCATATCTCGAATTTGCTATTAAATAAGTTTGCACTTTTTATTTTGAATTAATAATGCAATAAATTTGGCATTGCAAAATAGTTCCATTTGTTTTAAATAATTGAGTAATGAAACTTCTGTCTGCTGTGGCTTTGCTTTCTGTGACCTTTTGATATTTTTCAACTCATATAAATCACAATGAACGACCCGTCGCCACGTCAACGATTCGGTTTACAAGTGAGCCTATAGATGTTTCACATCAAAAAAACGTAATATCTCGGAAGACATTACTAAAATTTGCTATAAAAACGGCCGGTGCCTCGGCCAAAAACGTATTGCACACCACCTCATTAAGATCCGATATAATTATTTTTGAGATCGGATAAACTTCTTTTAAACTCCTTTTGATATGTTACGGCTAAATTTCCGTCCGTCCCTCTGATATTACGAGCTATAATTCTTATTGTCTATGAGTTTGGTTGATTCAAAAAATTAGCAACCAGACCAAATTCAATTACACTAAAATGTTCGTGGGTATATAAAGTTCGGTCCGGGCCGAATCTAGCCTTCCTTACTTGCTTTTAAGCAAATTCGTTTTGGGTAATCAAAACTTTGGTTAATCGAATAATGTTTAACTGAACTTACTCAAATAACCGAATAGATGCACAGCTCTCACGTTAATCATATAAATCACAATGAACTGGCAGACTAGCAGGCTCGTTATGAATATTCACTAATATTTACATATGTATGTATACAAAAACCATTCGAAAAAATCCAAATCCTTCGCTTCGTAGATTATCCCGCTTGGCTATCGTTCTTCTCGATAATAGAAAAGTAAATTGAATTTGAATATTTGCACTAAGCCATCGTCCCGGAATTCGCGCATTCAACTCAAGCTCCTGCATGTAATATAGACAAGTTTTTGCGTTGTCCATCTAGAGTTTCTTTGTCCACCTACCATTTGCAGTAGAATTTGCGACGTAATTAACTCCGTCATTGTTATTACGAGTATACTTGACAGCGTGCAAAATGTTCTTCCATTCTTCCCAGCCTAACCGTCTTTGTATAATCCCCACACAGGTGTAATATCCTGCCTATTACTTTTTTCGTAAACTTTTCCTTTCCCTTCTAACTAAATAGTGTCATTTTATTTTTTCCATATGTGAGTAGAATAAAATTTTTTCTTACTTTTACCAAATATTCGTCCCATTCAGCAGCAAATATCTTATCTGAAAAAATATAAAATCCAACAGCAAAAAGGAAATTGAGAGTAAAAGTATATACGTACATATAGACATGGAGAAGAAGGTATATATTAAGATATGTAGGTATGTGTCACCCTTCTCGTGTGTTTATACCCAGCTTCTCCTCCGGGCACCATACGCCTTCAATTTATCCTACAATTGTATGTTATTATGTTTAAGAAAAGGTTTGTCGTAGCAGAACTTCACGAAAAGTTAGCCTCTTTCGATTAATTCTTGTTGTTTCATATACGAATTTACGATGTCCACGCACACTCACTCACTTAGCCCAATACTTGTATGTATGTATGAGACTGTGCATTTGCTTATGGGATTGCCATGAAAACTCATTTAAAAGTTATAAGCAACCCCAATTCACTTTCCCATATACTAAGCTTAGATAACATTTGTGTACGCACTTGTCATCGGATATGAACTTATCCCCAGAAATATTATGTCATGTCGAAAGAAGCAACAGTTTTTCTCATACGAAAATAAAGAACTCTCAAACCAATTTTGTTTAGCATTCACAGATAGTAGAAGAGTAAGAATATCAAATAAAGGAAATGTGAAAAAACAGGAACAAAAAGAGTGTAACAAAGTTACAACTGGGAAATGGAAATAGTATATAGGGTGTATAAATAAGTTTTGAAGGTTTTACAAAAGATGGCGTAATCTGCATTAAATCATATAGTCACCATATTGTGACTAAAATACATATTCATATTAGATCGCCAACGTGCCCACAAAAAAATCGCCCTCGCGTTTGCTCACTGTTTTTTTGTCATCAAGAAAACGCACCGTGTCACAAGTCAATCAAAACAATGGCAAAACTACATGAATTGAACTTCGAATTGCTTCCACATCCACCGTTTTCACCAGATTTGGTGCACCAAGAAAAGTGCACCTGATGAATCTGGATTAAGCATATGGGGAACACACAAAATCAGTGAAATACAGCGGCTTAAAAATGGCGAATTTGGCACCAGCGACAGAGAAAGTGAAGCCGGTAAAATTTGAGCACGCAAAATTTTGCTTCTCCAGTCTAGCGAAACTGTCACTGAAGGATAATAACACATGGGCTGAAAAGTGCCGGGCCTAACACATAGATGACACTTGCTTCATTGCACTCACCTCTTTTTCAGTTAGTACTAACGTTAAAAAGACAACTGTTTATTGTTTCATTGTGCTATACAATTTCGTGTTTTAATTTTACACTGCTTCTTGATGGAAATAAATACCGTTCAAGCGAAGCCATGTCTTGAAAAGTGGAAAAGTGGAGTATCCCTCCGCTCTATCAGAAACAATAATAAAAGTATGAGTTGCTGGCTTCAAAAGTTGTCGTAGAGACATCGATGATGCACAACGCAGTGGATCGAAAAGTAAAGTTGAGTGAGTTAGCTGACATCGTAGAGATACCAAAAGAATGTGTTGGCTTTATATTGCATGATCATTTGACTATGAGAAAGCTCGGTTCAAAATGAGTGCCGCGTTTGCTCATCTTCTTTTCATCAAGAAAACGCACCGTGTCACAAGCCAATCGAAACAATGGCAAAACTACATGAATTGAATGAAACTACATGAATATTCACCAGATTTGGCTTCTTGTAACTACTGGCTGTTCGCAGACCTAAAGAAAATGCTCGCCGGTGTGAAATTTCGCTCGGATGAAGGGGTTATCGCTGAAACTGAGGCCTATTTTAAGGTAAAAGATAAATCCTTCTACAAAAGTGATATTGAAATGTTAGAGCGGCGTTGGAATGATTGCACTGTGAAAATTGGATGGAAATTACGTTGAGAAATTACGTTAATTAAGACAAAAAAAAAACGTGTTTTCCACAAAAGCTTTCAAGGAAACTTTCAGTGGAATGTTTTACTCTACCTGCTGTATTCACCGGAAATTCCTCCTTCCTACTAACATTTATTTTATTTGATGTCTTAAGACTAAGAATTGGCTCAATTATTAGAATCGAAAATATTATATAAAGAAACTTAAAGACAAAAACACAGCGGGATATGACCAAATAAACGGGAAAATTCTACTGATACTGTAATAAACTACATACGAGACCTCTTCAACGGAATAAATAGGCTACAATACTTTCCAACATCACAAGTTATAGCGATCCCTAAGCCAAACAAGAACGCTATTGTTGCTAGCTCGTACAGACCAATTAGCTTGCTGCCGATCCTCTCCAAATTGTTCGAGAAAATACTACTTGACAGAATTTACCCGATCCTAAAACAAAAAGACGGTATCCACTCTCACCAGTTCGGTTTCCGACAACAACATTCAACTGTGCAACAGATTCACAAAGTAGTAAACAAAATTACAGACGACTTCGATAAGAAGAAGTATTGCATTGCCGTGTATTTGGACATCGCGAAAGCATTTGACAGAGTATGGCACAAAGGGCTTCTATATAAGCTAAAAACATTTACCACTTAACATATTTAATATCCTTAAAAGCTACATAACTGATAGGCACTTCTTCATAAAATACGACGATAAGTGCTCTTCAAAGAAGCGTACTGAGCACCATACTATACTAGATACCCAGCAGATATACCAACGCCAACTACTCGAGGATCCATGATAGCTATATGTATTTGCAGACGACACAGTTTTAATGTCAGTTAAAACAATGAAGAAATAGCAAGAAAAACACTACAAGATATGAGGCATTGAGGTCAATGAAGACAAAACACAGCATGTAATATACGCGAAGAGAAAATCTGTAAGACATCGAATCCAATTAACGGAGCAGACATAGAATACGGCAGCAGCTGTACACATATCTTGCAACTATTAGAGCACAAAAACTATGAAATGAGACTGATACAGGAAATGGAACTTCAACCAAGAAAACTAAATCGCAAGACACCCACCGATCTCGCTCAGATCTTGATCTGTAATATAAATAAAATTATAGAAAACTATGTTGTGTTAATATAGTAAAATTATAACTAAATACCACCAAAGACAATAATGCTATCTTCCAAACGGAAGGGGCATTTTAGTTCCAAATCCCAACAACAATTACTTATTGCTAATATTATATTAAAATATTGTAATTTATAATGGGTATTAAAAAAAAAATTCTAATCACCTCATAAACCAAAGAATTTTCTCAATGCGAATTTTCTCTATTTGCTGCCTGAAGAGGGGGAAAGTCAAAATTAGGGATAAGCGAAGTTTTGAAGAAAATACATTCTACTGATTTCTCTGAATAAAGCTTCAAGGTTAAAACCGCTTTGAACACCCAATATTTGGGAGCGTATGTGACCAATAAACCGTATATGTATTTAACCTTTATGCATGGGTACGTATAAAATTGTGTCCTTATGTATTTAACTTCATTTCCACTGTCCAGTGACTTTACTGCAAATGATTGTTGGTATTGAATGCCGTGCTTTAGGCTTGGAGAATTAGATGTGTCTTCCGGATATGAAACAAAAATGTTGACTATGCAGTTGTAGATATGTACTTTGTACTTTTTCCTATAGATACATAGAGCTTATTTGTGTTTTTATATTTGAAAAAGTTACCAGGCTACCTACAATGTGTAGTTGTGAAAGAAAAAGCCTGCGTTGTACTGCCCACGCGCTGCTCGGTCCCCCAGGACTTGCTGTGAAACGCGTTTGGGCATAGAAAAGCGGCTAGCCAGCTTGCAGCAAATGGTTATTACTTAATGTGAATTACATTTGAGCAAAAAGCACTTACTGACTTACTAAAGAATATTTTAATATTCATATAGACACATATACATACAAATTGATAAGTTATACATTTCTTCTAAAA
The DNA here is from genome assembly GCA_037575425.1 of Anastrepha fraterculus. Taxonomy (NCBI): domain Eukaryota; kingdom Metazoa; phylum Arthropoda; class Insecta; order Diptera; family Tephritidae; genus Anastrepha; species Anastrepha fraterculus. The sequence goes on from JAYXIM010048706.1 coordinate 264,437, forward strand.
TGTATGCGTTACCACAACAATCGATAAGTTAGTGCTCATGTTGGCTGACGGCTCGTCCAAAGAACTACCTGTTTATGTTTGTAAAGTTTGTGTGCATACAAAAGTATGCAAGTACATTTTCGAGCATTTCTCAATTTTTTGTTTTTCGAAATTATCAATCAATTATATCAATTTTTACATAGATATTCAGGCAACCGTTGAAGGAATTACATCGTTTAGCGTAACGACCAAGATCATGCTTCAGAATAAGGAGGCAGTAGAAAGATTGGCATAAGAAAGGTGTATTGCTACATTCCTATTGAGCTCCAGCCTATAAGGGAACGAAATAGTGGACCATATAGCGAAAAACAGCGTCTCTCTATCTTCGGACCTTGTTAACGAAATCCCAAAGTCAATGCAAACATTATACAACGAACTAAACGAAACATGAAGATGGGAGAGTATGTTCACTGTCTTGGAGAATGCGAGCACTAATCCCGAAAAATTCTAGGATTTATTAATTTTGAGTTTATTTTACGTTTCACAAACTGTTTCTACAAAGCAACTAAGCAGCACCAAATTTACACAACATCAAATGGGATCTATGCATATAAAAATTAGGTATCTTAAAAGAAGTTTTTGTCTGCATTGAAGTGGAAAGGCCACACGGCTGCCGAATTTCTTGCGACTGGAGATGTGAAAAGTTTTCAAGAATACATTAAAATGACATGTTGACGTGTAAATATCCAAACGCCAGCCGCCAGCCGCTAGCCCCCAGCAACTAGCCACAGTCTACAGAGCCAGTGCTATCGTTAGAGAATAATGAAACGGAAACATCTTCTACGAGTTTACTTTAAAGTCCATTAGACAGTCTGTCTCTTATAACTTCTCTAAATTCTCAGAGATTAAGCCATTTTGAGCTGCACATCCGCACCAGATACTTCCACATAAAATAATACCTCAACCTCAAAAATTAACGTAAAGAGACTTGACAGCTCGCTCCCATTTGCTTTATTATTTAAAATTCGAAACGAAAAGGTGGGCGAAATCCAAAAACTGAAGTTTAAAGACGATAAAAAGAGGAAAAACGCTACACATGGAAAAAGAAAAAAAAATCGAAATGGAAAGATTTCGATTGAAATACGAAAGATGGATAAATGTAAATAAAGGGTCTTTCAAAAATGACGCCTAAATGTTAGTAGTGAATAGTTCCTAGACATTACCTTTTTACATGCCTACATTTGCCAAGCAGACATACGAGGTGTGTTCAAAAAGTATCTCGAATTTTGTGTTTTTTCAAAAATTATTTATTTATTCATTAATATCTATTTTGTCCCCTTCAAAATAATCTCCATGAGATATTCCATGTTTTTTCCAATCTTCGAAGCACTTCAAAAAATAATTTTTTTTTATCTTGTTCAGCTCCTCTTTCGATGCCGTCGTTATTTCGTCAATCGTAGCGTAGCGTCGTGCTTCCATGAGCCTCTTCAGTTTCGGGAACAAGAAAAAGTCACAGGGGGCCTGATCGGGGGAATACGTTGGCTGTTTCATCATTCGTGTGTTGTTTATGGCCAAAAAGTCACGCACAAGCAACGATGTGTGAGTAGGGGCGTTATCGGGATGCAAGAGCCAATTTTTGTTCTTCCACAAATCCAGGCGTTTCTGACGGATTGCTTCGCGCAAATTTCGCATTACTTGCAGGTAATATTCCTTATTGACCGTTTTACCTTGTGGTAAGAGCTCATGATGCACAACGCCCCTGCAATCGAAGAAAACGGTCAGCAAGACTTCTACATTCGACCGAACTTGGCGCGCTTTTGATCGAAATTGAGCGGTTTTGGTAGCAATTTTGCGGCGACCCATCTCATGGCAAAATCATTGAAAAAAATCGAATGACACGAGCCAATCGATATGTCTAGGTCCTCAGCAACTGCTCGAACAGTGATTCGATGATTGGCCAATACCATTTTCTTCACTTCATCAATTTTTTCAGGCGTCCGGTACGCTTTTCGTCGTTCACATCTTCTCGGCCTTCTGAGAACATTTTGTACCACCGATAAACGTTGTTTTGGTCCAAAGTAGCTTCTCCGTATGACACAGTCTACATTTGGAATGCATCCGCGCACTTAATTTCGTTTTTCACACAAAATTTGATACAGGTCCTTTGATCCATCTTTTTGAATAGTTAAAAATCGAAGACGAGCCGAAATACGTGCAAACAAAGCAGCTGTCAACAATTAACTGATCATTCGAAATGGTCGAACTCGTCGGCATGTGTGAGAGACATGAGTACCAACATAATAAAAATAAAAAATAAAAAATAAATAATTGGCGCGTACACACTTTTTGGGTGTTTGGCCGAGCTCCTCCTCCTATTTGTGGTGTGCGTCTTGATGTTGTTCCACAAATGGAGGGACCTACAGTTTCAAGCCGACTCCTAACGGCAGATATTTTTATGAGGAGCTTTTTCATGGCAGAAATACACTCGGAGGTTTGCCATTGCCTGCCGAGGGGCGACCGCTATTAGAAAAATGTTTTTCTTAACTTTGGTGTTTTACCGAGACTCGAACCAACGACCTCTCTGTGAATCCCGAGTGGTAATCACGCACCAACCTATTCGGCTACGGCGGCCGCGTAGTACCAACATATCGCCACAAAAAAATCAAAATTCGAATATATGTAATCAAAATTCGCGATACTTTTTGAACATACCTCGTATTCACAATTTGACACGAGAGAACAGCGCATTAAAATTATTGAAACTTAGTAAAAAAATGGTCGATGGTCGAATAGTTTAAGAGCAACATATCGCAAATTTCGTAATTTTTTTGGTGGGAATAATCCGAATGAGTCGAAAATGAAAGGTTGGTGAACAAATTTCCTGAAATTGGTTCTGTCGAGGATAGAAAAAGAATAGAAAGGCAGACACAAAAGTGGACGTTCTGCTGAGAATATTGCTGCGGTAGGGCTAAGTTTGGCTGAACAACCTTCAACATCGAAACCTCAATGTCCTAGACAATTAGTCATTCATGAATTGACGTGCTCATGACAGGTATTTAAATGATCTAATTTTTCACATATAGTTGTTAAGAGCCGTGTTTTGAATAAAAATTGTGAAACCTAAAATATTCGAAATTTTTAGGTGTTTTGTCTCAAAACAACATCCAGATGCGTCTTTTTTACTTATACTATCCGTATATACATATATATCTGTATTGAAATAAGTAAGCTATTGAATTGTTTGCATGATTTAACTTTTCACAAATTTTTCGTCATTTCGTCTCCGCTTCATTAGTTTGTGCTCAGATTTCTCAAGTCTATAATCGAAATGATCACTTTGTTGGTATAAGGTTGTGCAATCATGAGCAAAAGTTAATCTAAAATTAAGAACATCTAAAATTAAATGTAGTACAAACTTCGAAAATGTGCCTTTATTACAAACATAAGTGTCACATTAAATGAGTACCATTAATAAGGTATAGGTAGTTCTTTAGTTTACCTTTATTAAGCATATTTTTGTATTTTGTTTTTGGAACTCTCAATTATTTCATAGCAACCACAAAGAGGACGTAAATTGAAGAAAAATCTGAAAGGCGAACAAATTCCATGTAGGCAACATAGAATTTCAAGTTAACAGCTATTATGATTTGTGAGATATCCACGTCTGGTGACTGATACATTTGTATAATTTTTTTGTACTAAGGGTTAATGCAAAATAAATAGTCTAAGTGGCATATAAAATTGTATTTACTAGGAGCATACACCAGCAGCGCATTCCTTCCGTTACTAATTTTTCCAAATTTTTTTAAATTTACTAACCCTTTTCAAATTGAGTGACAGCAGCCGCGCGGTCTGACATGTAATATGATACAAGCAATTTTTTCTTTTTGTGTGGAATGTTAGTTTCATACCGCTGGAGTTTATTTTTAAAAATTTCAGATAGTTTATTGCTTTACGATTTAATATGAAAATGGGCGTAGAGAAAGGGAGACAGACAAACTTTCTAAACCGAGCACCCCACCCTCTGCAGGTTTCAAGTTTTTCTCCATGAAATGTATCTCACTTCAACAATTAAAAATGCGCAATACTAAATTTCACGTCATTTATGTCCTGTTCTTATTGAAGAATTTTGTAATTTTTTATTTTAATAATATTTTGGAAATGGAACGAAGACTAGGGGAAAACGAAACTCCACGGTATTTCGGCGTAGATTTTTTTTTATGTGAAAACGTAAGGAGTGATTTGAGACTCGATGAAACGAAAAAGCGACACTAAAAAGAGACATACATATAGATCTTATAGTATATAGCCTGCGAGAGAATGAGATAGAACACAGTTATACAGCGTTCCCTATTCTCCGTCTCCTCTTTGTGCGGTGCTTTGTAGCCTCCCCACTCTTGGCTACGTTATATGTTGATATACGTATATGTGTGTGGCTGCGTACTGCTGAGCAACGCTAGTATAGTGAGTATTGTTTTGGTGTTTATGTTAGTACGTCTGTGTAATATACGCGTTACGACGCTTATAATAGCAACCGCGTGTGCTGTATTGCGTCCGTATTTTTATATCCGTAAATATTTTCATTTTTAATTATTTACCGCAATTATGCCGAAAAATAATGCAGAAAAGTGTCGTGAATATCGACAGAAAAAAAACAACAATTGACGCGGTATTTCAAAGATATGTTGACAACATCGAAACCAAAGCATTTGTATCATATTTTAGCTATCATAAGCCACTCGTATCATTTGTTGAAATTGAAAACATTGAGGATGAATAACAATAAAATGAAGGAAATAAAATATGAACTTTATAGCAATATTATAATGAACCTATAATTATCCCGCTCCTAATGCTGCTTTCGTCTCATTCTCTCTCAGTTTGTTTAACGGAAGGTTTCACTTCTATCGCGTCTAACCGTTAGACAGGTATTTTTTTTTTTTGCTTAGCAGTCCTTTAGGTGCTTTCAAAATATATACCTCACTAACTCAATATCTGCTATGTAGAATAGTTTTGCATAGAATTTATATGTATGCACATAATCAGCAAATCTCTGCAAAAATTGGTAATCAGTAGCACAAAAAATATGTCCTACAGTTTTGTAAAGCAAATTTTATTTCTCTGTTCGAATGATCTGAAATTGTTTATAATGATGTAATATTAGCCCGATGTTTATGCTTCAACGCGACATATAGGACTATGAATAAGTTCGTGCGGTTTTACAACAGATGGCGTAACTTGATTATTATTCCATCGATCCACATTTCCAAACATTCATTGGAGAGCTACTGTCGTAAGGCACAAACGTCAGTATAAGTTTTTTATTTGAAGCGTAAACAACAATATTTTTACCACACTTGAAAATGTCGAATTTCGTGCCAAATAATGTGTTTTTGCGGGGAATTCTTCTTCATTATTTTAATATGAAGAAAAAAGCAGCCGAAAGTCATCGTATCTTGGTGGAAGTTTATGGTGAGCATGCTCTAGCTGAGCGAACGTGCCAGAAGTGGTTTGCACGCTTTAAAAGTGGTGATTTTGGCTTGGAAGACGAAGAACGCGAGGGTGCGCCGCCAAAGTTCATGGATACCGAATTGGAGGAATTGCTCGATCAAGATCCGGCTCAAACGCAAGAAGAGGTTGCAAAAACTTTGGGAGTTGATCAATCAACCATTTCCAAACGTTTAAAAGCCATGGGAATGATCCGAAAGGTAGGCCATTGGGTGCCGTATGAATTGAAGCCAAGAGACGTTGAACGCCGTTTTATGGCATGCGAACAACTGCTTCAACGGCACAAAAGAAAGGGTTTTTTGCATCGAATTGTGACTGGCGATGAAAAGTGGGTCCATTACGACAATCCAAAACGTCGGGCAACGTATGGATACCCTGGCCATGCTTCAACATCGACGTCGGCGCAGAATATTCATGGCCTGAAGGTTATGCTGTGTATCTGGTGGGACCAGCTGGGTGTTGTGTATTATGAGCTACTGAAACCGAATGAAACGATTACGGGGGATGTCTACCGACGACAATTGATGCGTTTGAGCCGAGCACTGCGAGAAAAACGGCCGCAATACGCCGATAGACATGACAATGCTCGGCCACATGTTGTACAAGTGGTCAAAACATACTTAGAAACGCTCAAATGGGATGTCCTACCCCACCCGCCGTATAGTCCAGACCTTGCGCCATCCGATTACTATCTCTTCCGATCGATGCAACATGGCCTGGCTGACCAGCACTACCGTAATTACGATGAAGTCAAAAAATGGATCGATTCGTGGATTGCGGCAAAACCGACCGAATTTTTCACAAAGGGAATCCGTGAATTGCCAGAAAGATGGGAAAAAGTAGTAGTAAGCGATGGACAGTACTTTGAATATTAAATTTGTAACCATTTTACGTCAATAAAGTTTCAAATTTCGAAAAAAAACCGCACGAACTTATTCATAGTCCTAAAATGATCCTCGTTTAAAGAAATGTTTCAAATTTTTGTTTGCGAGAGCCAAAAATATTATCAATACATAGTATTGTATAGTATATCTAACAATATCTTACAAAATGTTAATGCGACTAAAATGGCGGGCATTATTTTTGACAGTAAGCTCAACTTGAATAGTCACATTGATTTCTTTCTTGCGAAGTCTTACTCTATTCTTGCTTTTGTGCGTAGTAATACCGCCAAGTTTGTTGATTTGAACACGTTAAAAATCTTGTTCACGAGTTTCGTCCGTTGTCATCTAGAAGTTGCTGAATTTCTTTGAAGACCTTAAAATCAACTCCCTATGAAAATAATAGAGTGGACACAGAAAGTTTCTCTCAATTTTTTTTTTCGTTCTCTGAATTTTTGAACTCCTATGCCATCGTACACACCTACACATCTCGTTAATAAATGTTAATTAATCTGAAAACTCTCGAAAACCTCACTATCGAAAACTTGTGACCGATTTTCTGAAAAAGGAGCAATTAACTGCATAGAAGAAGAAAGTATTTCTTTAGCAACGTAAATATGACGATGCTTTTGGAACGCCGAGTTCGCTGCGTTCAAAGCCTAAAATTTAAACAGACTCTTAGCTTAACTAAATTTGATTTTTTTACATACATAAGTGTATTGCATTCACTAGCTAATAAAATGCGTATTTATATAGATATACGAGTATGTGTATAGATAAATAGGCATATAAAAATAAACACAGTTTTTAAGTAAATAGTTCACATGTGATTTGCCGAGACAAAATTTCCTATTAGTTTTCTGCTCAAGTAGAGAAGTGGAGTCTTAGGCTTAATTATAATACCTTTTATACTCACATATTTCTACACAAGGGTATTAAAATTTTGTTCATATAACGGTTGTATGCAACAGATGATATAGACGTATATGAATACACCAAAATTGTCAGAATAATGAGAAACGTCGATCTAGCAATGCCTGCCCGTCCGTTCGCCCATACGCACGATAACTTGAGCAAAATTTAATATATTTCAATGAAACTTAGTACCCATATTACTTTTCATTCAAGGCAGTTTGGTATTGAAAATATGCGAAATCGGTGGGTAACCAAGTCCACCATAACCAAGTTAGCACTCTTATGGTAATTTACAACAATTGAAAAGAGTGGGCGAAAATAAGCGATATCACACCCACTTTTGAGTATAAGTATATGTATTAGGCCGGGTCGATTTGTGGGGAGGCAAAAAATCGCCCATTGCTCTATGAAAATCATATTCTAGGGATCAAAATAAGAAACTTTGTCGAAGGAACCATACCTCTGAAACGAATTCTGATGCCCCCCAATTTGGGTCGCAATCTGGACCGAATTTATCTTTCCTCGCTTGTTTCTTGTTAATGCTGTTCAATTTGGACTTGTATACCTACATACGTGCGGGTAGTTGTTACGAATATAATTTATGTATTTATGTATAAGTAAATATTTTTGAATATGACTTGAAATATTGCGTTATCTATTTCTTTAGAAAAGAAAATGTACTTATGACATAGATACTTGCATATGTATGTGAGCTACTACTGGGCACAAGCTTTTAACTCTTCTCTTGCCCAACTCCCCGTCATTTGATATTCCACTTGGGTCCATTTTTCAGCAGAGCTTCTTTGGAAAGGCTCTTAGTTAAATGTGGTAACCCGTATGGAAAAACACTTTGGCGGTTTTAAAGCGGCCATTTAGATAAACACACACTTTAGCACATCCATACGTACGTGCAGATGTAAATATCGACGCAGATACCTACTTGCTACATACACCCACATATAAATATTGTATGTGCTGTGCCCTAAAGTTTGATATGTGATAGACATCGTGGCTGTAGTTTGTGCAGTGGCATTCCCAAGTGTATTCAACTTAAATTTGTTGCTCAAAGCGAAGTAGCTTTGTGTCTTCTGTTGTATTTCAATGGACTACCTGGCGGTTATGCTTACCGCTTCTTTTCAATGGGTTCATTCTAGATACATGTACGGATCCATCTGCGGTGTTGCATCCATCCCTTGTACTGCATTCAATTTTATTCTATGCACATTCGCTAGAGATTTCAACGATTTCATTTATTTAAGATTTAAAGTAACATAACTCCCACACATTTCGTGGCTCTTTCAGTGTGAACTGCTCAGCAATATTTCCCTTATATACAAGTTGGCGCAAAATTAATCACCCTATTGGAAGATTTATAATTTTTGCAAATGGCGTCGTACGTCAATCGTCTTTGATACTGGCCAGTATACAGATAAGCAATGGAGCGCGTAAAGGTCCAGGAAAGATTTACATCACTCAAAATAATTCATTTTTATTTAATAAAAAAGTTACTCAAAAACAAAATTGATTAATTTTGCGCGACCTTGCATATAGAAATCCCTTTTTGGAATAGTCGGTCTGGTCTAAAAGTAATTATGTGATTTTCAAAATAATTGAAAAGAGAGTGTCACACCCTAAAAATGTATGAACGTAGGCGCACTTGGACAATTTTGGGTATCATATTTGAATATGACAGCATTTAATTTTGCCGAAATCCTTGTGAATTAGAGCTTTTAAGGGTAAAATTTTAAAATAGTTATTGGCAAAAAGCAAAGTTTCTATACGAGTATATGTGTACGGAAATTTACTATAATACACATATAGGTAGTTATGTACATACTTATTTGAATATGAATGTATGTTCCAGTTGCAGTTTAAACCGATGAACAGATTTACTTACTTATTTATGTACCTATCTGAGATATGTGGGCTTATACGCAAGACTTTTAGTATTTTGTAATGCATTTATAGAATCCAAGTTACAAAATTTAAAAACTTAATTCTAGTACAACGGAAGGTAAACATGAATCTAAAACTATCAGTTAGATATATAAATACGTATGTAAGTCTAAATATAGCTTCTTGAGATTACATTTAAGTAGTAAAAAAATAAATAAATAGGTCGGAAAACCAATGTAGAGGCTAAAATAATTGTAGTTACGCCTATTCATAGCAGTCTTGACAGATTCTGCGATGGAGTTTCATAGCCTTGCAGCAAAACCTTAGTGAAGATAATCATTGATGAGGACAAGAAAGACTATTAAAAATAGATAAAAATAGATCAAAAATAGATGGATAAACTTTTAGTGAGCTATACCTCTGGAACCAAAACTCACCTTTCAGTGAGGGTCCAAACGCGGAAGTAGAACTATACGATAATGAGCGCGGAGCTATATTGTTGTCTTGCTATCAATGAGGTCGAAAACTTCTCTGACAGAGTTCGTTTCCGAGTGGCCCTTAACATTTTTTGTTATTCATATATATATAGTATAGAGTATACATATTAAAGTAAATGGTCTTTCAAAAGACGTTCCTAAATGTTGTTTAAAAATAAAGTATATACAAATTTTGATTCTTTCAAGTTTCACTATTTTTATTTGAAATGCGGCTATTAATAATTATATTGTATCAGGCCCGACGAGAGGGGGGATCGGGTACTCTTTCCCCCGGGCCCAGAGTTTTCAGAGGAGCCCGGACTCGAGATTATACGTATTTATATGAATTAGACATCATTGGAAAGGGCCCGCATTTGCAATTTTCCCCCGGGGCCTGGATATGCTCTCTACGGCCCTGTATTGTATGTAAGATCGGCTACAGACTGTCGTACTAGAATAAAAATTTTCAAGGACTCCCTCACACATAACCAAATTGAGTTCAGCAATCTCAATTTGAATGTTTTATTTCAGCTCTGGAATCGGAGCTTATTCACATATACTTTACTTTTCAAAAACCACACAAAAAGTTATCTAGTCGAATTAGATCGTATGATCTAGGTGTCCAGTTTATGTCACTATTACGTGAGATCGCGCTAGATCGCAATAATACAATGTTTCCCGTGTTGTGTGACCCGTGGCTCCATGCTATTGAAAATAAATATCGTCTATGTATATTTCTTCAAACTCAGACTAGAAAGAATCTTCCATCAGTTGTCTATAACGATGTCCATTAACTAACGGTAACAGCTCTTTCATTTACATGATCGAAGAGAAACCAGTCAATTATTCCACCAGCCCAAAACACACATCAAACAGTACATTTAGTGGGTGAAATGATTTGTCTGAAATTAGTCGAGGCTTTTGTTCTCAATTTTAGTGGATACGAGTGACATGATTTTTCTGAAATTTTTCGAGAGTTTTCTTCTCCCCAGATACGGCAAACTTTTGTTCACAAATCTATCAGGTGTGAAATGAGTTTCATCACTAGAGATGAATTTTGCCTAGTTTATAATGTTTTTAAAGATCGAACATTTTTATAATAAATTTCAATGATTTTAACGCGTTGTTTTATCATGTAAAACTATACATCTGTCTACTTCACAAGTGTCAAAGATGACATAAAAAAGGTAATTTCAAGCGAATCAATGGCTTGAAAAGTGTTATGAAAACTCCCCTCTATCAGAAACAACAATAAAACGATGGTTTGCTGATTTCAAACGTGGTCATAGAGACACCGATGATGCACAACTCAGTGGATGTCCAAATGAGGCGGTAACACCAGAAAACATCAAAAACATCCACAAAATCGTTTTGAATGATCGAAAAGTAAAGTTGCGTGAGTTAGCAGACATCGTAGAGATACCAAAAGAATGTGTTGGCTTTATATTGCATGATCATTTGACTATGAGAAAGCTCGGTTCAAAATGGGTGCGGCGTGAGTAGTGAGCAACTGTTTTTTTTTTTTATCAAGAAAACACACCGCGTCACAAGTCAATCAAAACAATGGCAAAACTATGATGCATGAATTGATCTTCGAATTACTCTCACATCCACCATATTCACCAGATTTGGCTACTCACAGACCTAAAGGAAATGCTCCCGGTGCGAAATTTCGCTCGAATGAAGGGGTTATCGCTGAAACTGAGGCCTATTTTAAGGTAAAAGATAAATCCTTCTACAAAAGTGATATTGATATGTTAGAGCGGCGCACACTGGGGATTTTTGTACAGAGATGCGGAAAAAGTATACATCCCAAAAAATATTTACATTTTTACTACTAACGAAGTTGTATATATTTGTGTATGAAAAGAACATGTCTAAAAACTATTTTTTAAAAAAATTAAAAAAAATTTTTTTTTTTAAATTCATAAATATAATTTTTTTTTTTTTATTAATATAAGCCAGCAAATATTTACGCACAGGATACATGTAAGTTCATAATTCTGAATTACCCTCAAAATGTCAAAACAAAATTAAAAGTGTTTCGTTAGCATTATGCACACACTAGAAAGCGTTTAGTTATTATCATTGCCAAAAAATAATCAGTGGCGCCTGGTGCACCTGCAATTGATTAAAACTGAAAGAGACGCTATTAAGCAACACGTTGATACTAGTTTCTGACCGTAGGTAAATGTAGCTCAACTTGCAGATCCAACAATATGAAGGAATATGATTTTTTTTTTTTTCGTAAAATTAATTATAAATAGATAATCAAATGCTTTACAGCCTTTGTTCTTCCGGCTAAAATATATAAAAATATCGTACCCTAAATGAAAAATAAAAAATTGGAAGTCGGCTCAAGCAAAAGGAAAAACGTTGAAGTATTTTCTTAGTCAGTTCAATACTATAAAAAAATTATACTTTTGACATATCTATAAAAAAAAAACTGTAAGTCGGAGTTTAGTAATTCTTTTTGATTTTATTGTTGGTTCTATTCTGGAATTTAGAAATACCATTAAACATTGCGTAGGTGGTATGTTGCAAATTTGACTTTTTTCCGCAAAATCCCCAGTGTGCGGCGCTGGAATGTTTGCGTTGTGTTCTTGGTGGAAATTAATGAATAAAGCTAATTTTGAGCTAAAAAAACGTGTTTTCTTTCTAGGTTCACTCTTGCCGGGATGCTGGTATAAAAACTATACCACTTATTTAAATATTTTTCCAACATATTGTGCGCGATGATACTTCTCTTGTGAAGAAGAAAGAAATATATGTACTAATATATGTTGTTTATGCACAAAATGAGCGCAATAATGAAATATTAAGAGTTTCTTCGGAATTTATCATATTTAATATTATTATTGTCAAGAATGCAGGGTATCAATGACCACTTAAAGACTTCAAACTTGCGATGATTTCATTAATATATAGTTCATTGAAAAACAAATAAAAGTTAGACTTCACCAACCAGAACAACTTTACGAAGATGTTTGCACCGCAGCACGGCGCGACTCGTATTAAAAAAAGAGAGAGTTAAACTGTGTGAATGAATGAGACGACGAGTATTTATCATATCTCTGCTGGCTGCAAATCGTAGTAGCGAAAGTAGCCAATCGTCGGAACGATATCCGAATACGCAAATATGGACAAATCTAATCTAATCTAAATTAGTTTATGTACCAATATACATACAAATAGTGTGATCCCAGCTTAAGTTAGCTTCGATACGTAATTAGAGGAAAGGTCAAAGTATTACAATATTATGTTATTTCTTACACCTTGATCATATAATCTCGAGGGCAGGGTGGGCGGAGGTGTATATTTCGAACACCTGGGGATCTCCTTTAGTTTTCGGCTCCCCGACTACTGTAGTGTCTTTCAGGCTGAACTGATGGCAATAATAAAAGCCGCGACACTGATACAGTGTGATGCGATATCCGAAAATGATATCTACATTTTCACTGATAGCCAAGCGGCGATAAAATCCCTCTCAAAACAGTCGACAACCTCCAAGGTAGCCATGAAATGCCGCACATCGACTTAACGAGATGGCTGAGTCAATTCACCTAAAGGTAACATGGGTTCCTGGCCATCGCGACATTGAGGGTCACTGTAAAGCCGATGAACTAGCAAGACTCGGCACTAAATTGTCTGACGAGCACATAGATAATGACATAGGGATACCCTTACAAACATGTAAGCTACTCATCCTTGAAGAAATTGTGAAGAAAGCAAACGAAAGATGGCGTAATGAAGCCACCTGCGAAGTCGCCCGTCAACTGTGGCCGACTCTAAATGCTGAACGCACAGAATCTCTGCTAAGCCAAAATAAACACAGTCTTAGCACATTGATCTCAGTCATAACGGGGCACTGCCTAATAGGTAGACACGCCCAAAGGATGGGTGTGCAAACACATGACTTCTGTAGAAGTTGTCTAGATGAGGACGAGGAAGAGACAATCTCGCACCTACTGTGCCACTGCCCTGCTCTATCCACACGCAGGTTTACTATTCTGGGTAGACAATTTTTAAATAAGTTAGAAACCATCAGTCCTACAGAAATCAGAGATATTTTAAAATTTTGGAAAAGCACACACAGGTTTTAGGAGACTTCTTAGGAGACGCTTCAACCTAACCCAACCTAACCCATATAAGGTATTATGACTTCTTTTAAGCAAAAAAAATTGACTTTGTGTAATTTCTAAACGGAATTTTCAGAAATGTTTTCTTAGACCGCACAGAATGTACTAATTTTTTGTTAGAATGTCTTCAAATTGATGCGCTTTTGTTAATTTATTAAAAATATATATGTAACTTATATTCTAACAGGAATTTGTATGATTAAGTCCCCAACTCTTTGAAACACTTAAAAATATCAGCATTGCATTGTAATTAAAAAAATACTTATCTAACCATAAAAAGATAGCTCCGAATAGTATGTAAAATACACACGTGAAATATTTACTACTACATATTTATTTCAATGATGTACTTTGCCTATTACTCCGGCAGATACACATACTACTCTGATTTGAAATATTACTGGATCATTCTTTTGCACGTAATATAACTGTATATGACCGAAATTCGAGACCATTGACCCACTGTTGGTGTGTTGGTCTACATAAGATTTGCTTTCAGGATTGTATGGTCGTTTTTCTTTACAAAACAAAGCATTCAGTTTTTTATTACATGTAATTTTAAAATGAGAGAGCTCCTTTTTCATTTAATTTAATTGCGAAAAAAACTGAATGAAAACACTGTAAAATGCATAGACAATAAGTCAAATCAATTTTTCCGCGCCATCTTTCGGAATTCATGAGCGTTAGTGTGGTAGAATTTGCGAAAGCTAGAATCATTTTTTCAACACAACGAGCTTTTCTTAGAAACTCAACACACGTGTCAGGGAACTTAAAAGTTGTAGCAAAGAATTTGCAAATGAGCTTTTCCCCACTTCTAATCAGTATTGGCTTGTTGGTCTTTTTGGATACAATTTCATTAGGCTGTATGTTTCAGTACAATCATATCCTAAGTAGGGCAAGCGAAAATAAGCACTAAAGATCAAATTCTAAGCTCTTATAAATCATTTATAAAACTTAAAAAACAAAAATGATTTTAAAATGCTGCAAAAAAAATATAGACAAAAAAATGTGCATCAATTAAACTAGGACTTCATAAAACGTTCATATGTATATGTATACATGTTTAAATAAATAAAAAGTAATTAGAAATCACAATTTCGGTATTGTTATTGTTCTAAATAACAATATTGCGCTATACTACCGAAAGCAAAGGAAAATATATTGTGAGAAAGATTCGTATACATAGGAAATGTGCATTCGGTATCCTCTGATTCAGTATAGCCATCGTGCGATTTTTTTATTTGGATTGGCTTGTTATTTTCTCAATATTCAAATAATTTATTTTTCGGCAATATAGAGTAAAATTTTTTACATAAATCATCAACATTTGCAGTTTCCACCTTTATTTCATCTGTATTTACAATATCTAAAGCAGATTTTAATTATAGGAGTATCCACTTTTTATAACTGTTTTGGCATACAGCCATAACTTACATTAACTCTTTCCGGCGCACTGAAAAAATCGCTAAAAATTAAACACAAAGATTTTTTTATTTCATTTATTCGAGACATTTAATGAAGAAAATGTAAAAAAAAATGTTTATCCTTGCAGGATTTTGTACAAGGATGTGGTACGATTTTTATACCATCGCGCATGGAGTGCGAGGATTATTTATGAAACTCATTGAAACAAGTTTTTGTTTTGCTGAGGCAAAGTGGCACATTACAACTCGAGCACATCCACTGAGTCCTTCTTTGGTGGCTTGTCGTGCTGCAGTACGCACATCTAGGTAAGGTTGTTCTGACTGGTTGGTGAGATGCCGAGGTTCGTAGGCTTGGATCTACATACGGTTTATTTTTCTTTATGCGGACTCTAGCTTGCTTTTTATTTTTCGTTCCAAGAGTAGGTCTTGAGGCTGAACTGCATAGTATTGAAATCAAATCAAGTTTGAAGACCTTAAGGGATAATTGGTACCCTATGCTTTTAGAAATAATAAAAGAATTCACGACTGCAATATCAAGAAAGTGAAAAAATATTCGGTGCCACCACTTGCGGCTTTTTTTGTTCAGCTCGTAGTACTTCTTTAGCTTATCTAACTTTTCAACGTTATTCATGTGCATATTATAGTCGTGTATTATTTCAGACTTTTCGATGGGCAGAACCGTCGCTTTGGTGTTGTTGTACCTTTACAAATTTACTCGGATCATGAAAGTTAGATAAAGCTGTAACCTCTCCTTTGTCAATCTACTTCATAAAGAGTATACCAGCATCACTAATTTGCCAATCATAGTCGCCCCGTTTTAATTGCTTACCAGGTCTTATATCGGTAGGAAAAAATTTTCGATTGGTTCGCACTGTTCCGCATCCATTTATCAACTGCTTTTTCAGTTAAAGAATAAGTTGAACGAAGTGACAAAATTATCGAAAAACACTTTATGGTGTTTCCCCCAAAATCAGTAGTTAAGCCGAGAACGACCCGTTCTCCAAGTTTTTTTTCGACTAGATCTCCTTTTTTACCCGTATATAGTATATCTTGAACCCTGCTTAAGTTTTTTAGCCATTGTCATTTACATACGTATATACCGCTTTTGTACCAGGAACTTTAAACACTTTCCACACTAAGTCTTTTGATTATTTTTATTCCATTGGCTGAGTAATTAATTCATTAACACTTTATTTTATTAAATTGTAGGAAACCGATGCTGTTCGTGCTTTTATTTACAAAATATGACAAATTCTGAGTAACACTTTAATACTTCAATATTCTACTCATTTTGCGCGTAAAAAACATATATATTTATCTCTTTCAAACACTTGTTATTTTTTTTTTTAGAAAATTTAAGCTTAAATTTGCCTGTATAAGTGGTAAAAGAATTATACCAATGCGCATAAAATGCAGGAAAAACATTTAAATAAGTGGTATAAATTTTATACCAGCGCCACGGAAGGAGTTGAAAGCTACATTCATATCAGACGATTTTCGAGAAGTTGACTTGCCAAATGCAGTTTTGCAAGATTATTTAAAATATTTTTGCCACAAATTTAATTCAGAAATACGGGTAAAACATTAAAAATAGAACCATGCCAAATAAATATACGCGAAACTCATAACACGCATTTGATGCAAAACATGCCGAAAAATGATTTAACAAATAAGATCTATTCCTTCACCTTGACTTAAAACGGCGTCATATACGGTTTTTATTAAGAGCTTGAGAACTTAAAATGATAATTCAAAACGGAAATATTGTTGGAATGAATTTTTTTATTATGATCAAGTGGATAATTTCACAGCTTTTATTTTTTGCATATGATATCCGCGCGTAACGAAGTCCATTAGATCAGCCCAATTTTTTACTACTTTTTTCAATAAATCTTTCCTTAAGGCGTCAATGGCGCCCTGAATATTGCAATAAATCAATTGTTATGTGCGCTATATGGCAAGTCGTGCGGTCTTCTTGTAACCAATTGCCATAACAGCCGAACAAAATTAAACACACATTTAGTGTAATTTTGATGTTTAAACTTTGATGCTTTTGTAACTTAGAACCGTCTCTGGTGACATTCTGCAGGCGTTACTGCTAATGTTTTTCACAGGCATATTACGAGTATTACACAGAATTTCACTAAATACCAAACCAACGTAACTAGATGTACCCTATGATCAGAAAGTACCGGGAATGTTTCAATAAAACAAAACAGAGTTAAGTTTCAGGCAAATTTATTTTATCTCCTTCAAAATATGACACGTCTGAAGCAACACACATGTGCTAACGTTTAATCCCGTCCTCTATGCACCCCTGGTAGGCCGACGAAGGGATGGCCTGCAGCTCCTTCGTCGCATTCTCTTTGATCTCCTCTATCGACTGAAATCTCCTTCCCCGCAGTGGTAACCTCAAAAAGAAGTCGCACGGAACTATATCAGGTAAATAAGGATGGTATTTACTTGATGTTTGGTCTAATAATCCAGCACAATTTGGGCTCGGTGCGATGGCGCCTTATCATCATGCGAAATCCAAGAATTGTTTGCCAACATTTCCGGCCGTTTGCGATGTACAGCATCTCTCAAACGCTTCAAAACGGATAAATAATATTCTTTATTGACTGTTTGGCCCGTTGGAAGGTACTCATGATGCACTACGCCTTGGCAATAGAAGAAAACGGTCAACATCTCCTTCCCTTTACTTTTTGATTATAGGGTACATACATATCACCCTGAAGAAGATATGTGTGTAGTAATCGGCAAATAAATATTATTTTACAATTGGTAAGGTCTTTAGATCTGATAAAAGGTTTAAAATAATTGAGCTTAGAAAAACAAAAGCACAAATTTTATAAGAAAAATATAGGCACGCATATATTTTAAATTAAGGTAACAACAATGGCAATACAATGGGCTTTTTAGCCTGAGTGTTTTAGGAGCCACCAAATCTCCTGGTGCTCCTTGGCTCGACCTCTTCAAGGTAACAGCAAAATTTAAGGTAACAACAGAAAATCGTGGTGGACCTTATTTTCTGATTTGCAATGACGACATCAAGTAAAACTCAATCTAAAAAAATATGGCTACGCCTCGTTTCGAACCTGATCGAAGTTTGGAACAATGAAAATGTGCGTTGTGTTCCGACTACAGCTTCAAATTTTTGCTCATGAATCGCTAGATGATTAGATTCTCTGTGGTCCTTGAGATATTTTCCTATATATATGGACGTATTGATATATGTATGTATGTATCCTTTTTTTTTTGCTGGTATATAACATCACGATCTGTCGGAAATTTAGGAATTTCCAAGAAACACCACCTATGATTGAGACCGAATTTCCGGATTAAAATTTTTATAGGCGATAGAAAATTTGAAGGGGAATTTGCGGCGAGAACTGAACTTGATTTCGGAAAATGAGTATTTTGTAGATGAATTTAATCGTTGGCATAAATTAAATATTTTGAAATAGGTCTGCTTTGAAGACGCAGAAAATAATATGTAAAAATTCAGAAAATGAATTCAGAATTCGTACGGTATTTGAAGGCATGCATATGTGTATGTGGCTAGTACTTCCCGTAACCATTACTTTTCTTTTTGCTCTTTTTCAGATAAACATGGAGGAACACAAAAAGTTTAAAAAATCTCTAATATAAGCTTCGCCGTGAATTAGAAGCGGCAGACAACGATGCAGAATCTGTTGTAAAATGCAAAAAATACGAGGAGTGTTCTGGCACTGTCCAATCTGTAGAATTAATTCAACTAGTGCAAGCGATCAGTGGCGAGGACCCTTCAAATCCAATGCGGACCCTTGTCTTTAATGTTTCTGAGGGTCTTATCTAACGAGTTGTCTATGAAGATCTCTGCTATAAGACCTACGTTATCCAAGTTATCCAATCAAAGAAGCTTCTAAACAAAATTAAATACCCTGAAACGCCTGAAAACACCGAACTTCTGGCGGCGTAATTCCCCTGGTCTTAATTTTCTGGATTACTACGTAGGAGGCGTAGTTGAACGCGAAACCAATAAACATCCTCATACGGCTCTAATTCGGAATTAGGAACATTCGATTTGGGCATACAATCATTTTCGGATTTTATTGATAGATATATAATAAGTTAATGTTGTGTAAAAAATTTGTGAAGTTTCATTAAATTTGGTTCAAATACCATACGCACTATGTATATAAATAAATAAATAATTGGCGCGTACACTTCTGTTAGGTGTTTGGCCGAGCTCCTCCTCCTATTTTGGGTGTACGTCTTGATGTTATTACACAAATGGAGGGACCTACAGTTTCAGGCCGACTCCGAACGGCAGATATTTTTATGAGGAGCTTTTTCATGGCAGAAATACACTCGGAGGTTTGCCATTGCCTGCCGAGGGGCGACCGCTATTAGAAAAATGTTTTTATTAATTTTGTTTTCACCGAGATTCGAACCAACGACCTCTCTGTGAATTCCGAATGGTAATCACGCTCCAACCCATTCGGCTACGGCGGCCACCCTGTATATACGCACGTACATATTTTGTGTTGTTTTGAGAAATTCCTGATACTGGTTTGACAGAATGTGTAATTATATAATTAAAAGAGTTAATTGCAAAATTATTTGCAGATGAAGAAATGTTTATCTTTTTAAGTAGTCCGTGTTATATAGTATACGCTTTGTGTGATTTTACTCGTTTTTTTATATTTTATAAATATTGGCCTTAGATCGAATTTCAAAGGTCTTATAAGCTCCTTAATAAAATATTTATGCATAATGCCATTTTGAATTTACATTGCACTCTCGACGCTATTCTCATTCATGCAAAGTAATTGAATTTATTTGACAATACAGGTTGGCCACATAAAAGCACTTATCCATTAATGACAGTAATTAGTATTTGCAGCTTAAACCCGTCGTTCAGTTTCATGACACAATTTTTTAATTGATTGATTTTTTTAGAGGAAGAATTAATGGATGTTCGTTTAAAATTTGCATTTAATTTGAGAAGGATACTGAGGAAATAAACAGAAGAATTATTAAAAAAAAAAAACAATAACAATTATACACAAGCAAGCTTTAAACGCCTTTAAAAGCAGCAAGGTCGTTCGAAAATTATTTTATTTGTTATCTTTGGCCTTCCCCCCTTTTCGCTTCATTGGCAATATCAAGAGATGTATAACTCAAAATTATGCTAGTACCACTGAAGAATTGAAAGTGTTGCTGAGTATTGTATAATACGAAGATTTATAGAGATTATAGAGGGTGGTCCATATATAGAGTCGTTTGATATTACGACGGAAAGAAAGTCAGTAATATTTCACCGCGGAACTTAATAAATCTTTTATAGAAAATCGTTATATTTGACAAAGCGTATTTCCATCACGGCGGCTAGCCAAACCGATGCATCTGGGGATCGGAAGCCAATGCATCCCCAGAGAGTGGCAATTTTGGTGTGAATTTCGAAGTGATGGCATCATTGACCCACTTTTTCTTTGAAAATGAAGTTTTCCTAGAAACGCCATTTCGATAACGGTGAGCACTACAGAGAGGATGTGTGTGCTGTTATAAAAACAACAACAACATTATAATATATTTCAACTCAACGAGCTGCATGCCAAAGTTAATACAAATATATATTCAGTAAAGATATACATTTCTTCCATTAAACTTCTGTATTTTGCTAAATAAACTAATATAATTCATTCTTTAAGTTCAGTCTGTTAATATGCACATCTTTGCATTTGTAGGGTATACACTAGGCCGGGTCGATTTGTGGGGAGGCAAAAAAATCGCCCATTGCTCTGTGAAAATCATATTCTAGGGATCAAAATAAGAAACTTTGCCGAAGGAACCATACCTCTAAAACGAATTTGGGTCGAACTTTTTAGTTTCTTTTCTCATGTAAAGGCCAAAAATGGTGATATTTTGAAATGATTGTATGGGGAACCCCCCAGAGGAGTTCCAGGGGGTGCGCCACTGGCATGGGTGGATTGGCCGTCCAAAGTGAGTGGGGGTCGGTCATACATTTGGACTCGATTGGAGCACTCTAAATGGGTCAAAATGGGATTTTTCGTTCGACCCAAATTGGAGGACATCAGAATTTGTTTTAGAGGTATGGTTCCTTCGGCAAAGTGTCTTATTTTGATCCCTAGAATACGATTTTCACAGAGCAATGAGCGATTTTTAAATCGACCCGCCCTAGTATACACTCTCTGCCAAGCCAACTACATGAAGTCTTTCTTCTGTAATTTGCTCATATTTTCATTTAAAGCTACAAAGTATCTGCAAGGCACTAAATTCGTGCTCTGCTTGTACTGGTACTACTTGCATGTAAATTAGTTTTAAGAGGGAAGGAGGTATTTATCAGACACCGATTATGACGATACGCAATCCCTACTTGGTAAACAACTTTCCAAGAAAAATTTTTCCAGCGTAGCCATTTAGTTTGCTAAGAAGAAAAAATATAGAGAAACACGAAACCTCACCATGGTCTTGACCAGCACCTGTAGGTCAATGCCTTTTTACTTAACCTATAATTACCTTAGCATATGTTAGCATAATAGAAAATTAAGTTATTCGTACTTGTGCACTTACATTTTTATTTTTTCTCCTCTGTATAATTTTTTGTCGTTGACATTGAAACACTTTGGGCATTTGCTCAGAAAGAATTAGTCCTCTGGCTATGAGCCAAATGCATATAAACATGTACACTTATGATCGCCTCTATCGACTGATATACACAGATGTATGCAGCACTTTATATCCGGCACATGCTTTTGGTATAAGATATTTTCTAAATGTCCCCTACTTGCACATTTATAAATGTGAATTATTTTGGTGAAATTGTCGATGTGATATTGGCATAATTGGGACTCTATCTCGCCAATTTCGCGCCGAATGTTTTCTTTTAAAGGTTACTGTTATTTCTAGGTTATCCATATATGTACATATGTTAAGATCTAATTTTAAGAATGCTGAATATATATATATTAGGGCGGGTCGATTAGGCTCATTGCTCTGTGAAAATCGTATTCTAGGGATCAAAATAAGAAACCTTGCGAGGGAACCATACCTCTAAAATGAATTCTGATGTCCCCCAATTTGGGTCGAACGAAAAATCCCACTTTGACCCATTTAGAGTGCTCCAATCGAGTCCAAATGTATGACCGACCCCCACTAACTTTGGACGGCCGATCCACCCATGCCAGTGGCACACCCCCTGGAACACCCCTGGGGGGTTCCCCATACAATCATTTCAAAATATCACAATTTTTGGCCTTTACATGAGAAAAGAAACTAAAAAATGGGTGCGTACACCCTGTTTTGGGTGCTTGGCCGAGCTCCTTCTCCTATTTGTGGTGTACGTCTTTATGTTGTTCCACAAATGGAGGGACCTACAGTTTCAAGCCGACTTCGAACGGCAGATATTCTTTATGAGGAGCTTTTTCATAGCAGAAATACAGTCGGAGGTTTGCCATTGCCTGCCGAGGGGCGACCGCTATCAGAAAAATGTTTTTCTCAATTTCGGTGTTTCACCGAGTTTCGAACCGACGTTCTTTCTGTGAGCATTATTAACCATTTTAATAATTTTTAAAACAGTGTATTATATTTTAGTGTACAGTGTATCTTACATTTTTAAAAACTTTTCTTCCATTTATTTTCAGGTAAGCGTAAAAAAATATAGAAACTTGTGTTGTGCATCGGCGAGGCGACAGTAGGGATCACAAAAGTAGGTATTCATCCTATCCTACGAATATAATATATAATATATGTACATCTGAAAGTATGTGAGTGAGTGAGTGAGTATGTTTCTAATATTTTCACGCCGAAATGGCGGGACGAACTTAGATAAAATGTAGCAAATAAATAATATAGAACCTATATTAAGATATGGAATATTTTTTTAAGGAGAGATGAAATCTGTTTAAAAAGTTAAAATAAATTTCATTAATTATTTAAAACAAATAAATTACAATTACAACAATTTTTTTCGAAAATATTTTCGGAGGGGGTTATTACCTGGTTGAAACATTAGATACAAGTTAATGAAGAAGTTAATCGGAGTATTTCTTTCATTTACCTCACAGCACTTCATAAAATAAAATTAAATGAAAAAAGTTTTAGTATACACATCTATTAAAACACATTTTTGAATAGTAACCGAAGGTTTCCACGGGTTTGAACTGGGACTTGAATAATGGATACGTTATAACCGAGTATTCGATTAACGCGAGGCCAAATTACTTTGTGCGTCAAAATGCGTGTATCAGATCTTAGTAAACAGTAAATTATCATGATTTTTTATTCTAGATGAACTAAGAAAACTGAGAGTAATATCCAAAATTTCAACTTTTTGGAGGTTTTAGTGAAAAAATACCTTTCTATAAAAAAAAAATCACTTCAACTTGGTTTAAAAATCTTGAAAATTTTTTTTTAATCTATTTTGTTAGTTCAAATAGAAGAGAATTTAATACTGAAGGGAACAAGCTATGATTCATTTCAAAAGGTTCATTAGTTTTTTTTTTCATTCATGTACGCCAATTCGAAGAAATCATAAAAATGAAAAGTCGAGAAAAGAAGATAAAGTTTGTACTATAGCTGTCCGGTCACAGCGTAACTACCTAACGCTCTCCTAGCTTTGGCTTTGTATCTACGGAAATATTGAGAATTAGGCTGTGTAACTTTGTGTGAATATTCTGAAATATATTAGGAATCGCTTAAAACGAAAAAAAAAAAATGATTTTTTTGACCTTATAAACCAGGCTCCCCCTTAAGGCGCCGATCTGCAAAAATGGCTAGACAACAAAACTTCTTGTTCTGATTATATTTATCGGCATAATACGGCATTAATGCTACGGCATGTATGTTCTTGAAATCAGGTGTATTTCGCTCCAATTATCTTATCTGAGTGGACGGATTAATAGTTTCCGTAAGGAAACTGCCAGGTGGCCGCCGTTACCGAAGTGGTTGATGCGTGACTACCATTCGGAATTCAGAGAGAACGTTGGTTCGAATCTCGGTGAAACACCAAAATGAAGAAAAAGTTTTTTCTAATAGCGGTCGCCCCTCGACAGGAAATGGCAAATCTCCGAGTGTCTTTCTGCCATGAAGAAGCTCTTCATAAAAAATATCTGCCGTTTGGAGTCGGCTTGAAACTGTAGGTCCCTCCATTTGTGAAGCAACATCAAGACGCACGCCAGGAGGAGCTCGCACAAACACCCAAAAAGGGTGTACGCGCCATATATGTATAAATATATTGTTGTTATAATAAGGTTTGGTGAGGAGAATAAACTTTTAATAATGCTATTTCCATAGAGTTACTTCAGCAACCTTTACAATTCCACTGTAGTAAATTAAAGGTTATAGGTTATGTATTAAATTGTATCAGAAATATCTGCGAACTGGTTTGACAAGATTGTGTTGTTACTACATAATTGGAGATAATTGGAGTTGTTGGTATCTCGGTGCTGTCAATCATAATGTCAGAGAAGCATAATTGTCAACTTAGCACTAAATTAATTTTTTTTTCTGAACTCAAATGAAGAAGTTGAGTAAGTTTTAAGCAGAAAAAAAAAATAAAATTCTGTGTAGGCCAAATTGAAAACCTTTACTTTGTGAGCAATCAAAAAACAAAAAAATCATAGCTTAAGAAATTCAACATCTTCCAAAGTTTATAATACCAAGCCTATTAACGAAAAAACGCAATCCAATAAAGGACGGAACATCAACAAACAAAACAGAAGTTCGTGCAAGTTTTTAGCTCGATGAATAATCTTAAAATAAAAGTTCGTAACTGTTTGCCTCTTCTTCCAGTAAATACGTAACTTCACATAAAAAATGGATTAATGAAACAGAATTGTTATTGTGAAAATTATAACAAACCATATTATGTAAATTGTCACAATGATAGTAAACACGTTTCTCAAAATTAAAAAAAATATACTCAAAATCAAATAT
Organism: Anastrepha fraterculus; assembly: GCA_037575425.1. NCBI lineage: Eukaryota > Metazoa > Arthropoda > Insecta > Diptera > Tephritidae > Anastrepha > Anastrepha fraterculus. The sequence continues at coordinate 289,597 of JAYXIM010048706.1, forward strand.
ATACTTAACTTTTTTAATTTCTGATATAAATTGTACATTTTAAATATATCGCACCCTAAATATAAAAGGGTCACAACTCAAAATGTACTTCTGCTCAAATATGAACGAGACGTTATCAATAAAACGGTCCGCGGATGACATATGGCAAAAATAAATTTTTTATTTTTTGGTAGGACTGTTATAAGCTTACATGGCAAATTTCAGCGTGATATGTCACATAGTTTGTTTTCTGTGCTACTGTAATCAAGTCAAGCTCGAGTGTAGAAAATTTTGAGTTGTGACCCTTTTGTATTTAGGGTGCGATATGTATAATACATAAGTATAAAGGAAATTTTTTACCGAATTGTTATAAACGAATACGTTTTGTGTTATTGATAATTATTAAAAATGTTTATTGTTTTAATTTTGTTTAATGCTAACTGAAAAAAGTATTTTCTGATTTAAGACCATTAGTACCTACTTTAAGAACAGTTAAACACTTTTTTCCTTCACTTTTAGTGCTTTTTGAAACCTAAAGGTTGACGCTACCAAAAAGTTTTATCGGAAGTTGTACGGTGATGTGCGGTTCATTGATGACATTGTTGTTCTATGGACCTTTGGTCTTCTGAGTGTTTTTTGTTTGTTGATGTTCTATCTTTTATTGGATTATATTTTTTCGTTAATTGGCTTGGGATTATAAACTTTGGCGGAAGATGTTAAATGTTTTAAGCTATAATTTTTTGTTTTTTGATTGCTCACAGAGTAAAGGTTTTCAATTTGGCCTAGACAGAATTTTATTTTTATTTTCTACTTAAAACTTGGCATAATTTTTATGGTAAGGATTTCTTAGATTTCTTGTCTAACCAAGTATGTTCGCCAAAACATATCTATAGATAACTTACAAATGGGGCAAAATGGCTTATTTCTGCTTCACTTTTGTGTATGCCCTAGTATTTAGAAACTTTTGTATCGCATGGGACTTAGTATATGTTTTAATTTACAGTTTGTACCATGCGACTTCAAGCTCACTTGGCAGTTAAGATCAGTGATGGTAAATGTAGGGAAAATTCCCTACATGTAGGGATTTTTGTCGAAAAATGTGGGTGTAGTGAAAAGAAGGACAGATTTTTTTTAAATTCTGTAAATGTAGGGAATTTTCAAGAAGGACAGAAACAATTTTTAAATAGCGGGGTAAAATTAAAAATCTTCATTTAAAATAAAAATCCGCAGTAAGATTTCATGCCAGACTTCTTTTCCGTATGGCAGCATACTTTAAAAAGCGTTAATATGGCAACATTGCCGTTCGTTAACGCTAGCACAATTTTTTCTTTGCCCGGAAATTGTTAGTTTTTCTACGTTTTCTGGTACTTTTCACTTTTGAAGTAAGTTTACAATTATTTTAGTTTTGGCTTTTTTTATATTTAAAGTGCATATATAATATTTTACAGAAATGAGCTCCTCCTCTTCGACTGACTCTCCGGAGGAACACTAGGAAAAACAATGCAAGTATCGGGAACAAAAGTTCAATAACAAGTGACGAAATTTTAGTGGATAGTTTGAAGCTGTGGCTAACGAGCAAGTCTGATTAACAGAAGCACGCCGAAACAAAAATGCACCAAAAAATATGAAGGCAATTAAAAAAACATCTAAAATAAACAGCTTTTTTTGGAAAAGGCGAGTAAACCAAATGGTTCCAGAAATTTCGAAATAAGACTTAGCATGTTCTTCGCTGAGCATAATGTTGCGCTGCAAGTGGTGGACCATTTAATCCCACTCTTAAAAGAAATCGTGCCTGATTCTGAAATAATAAAAAAACTCTGAGCTCGGAAGAAAGAAGTGCACCAACATAATAAAAAATGAATTGGCAAAAGAAGAAAAAGACAATTTAGTTAAAAAATTAAAAGTAAACAAATTTTCCATAATGATCGATGAGAGCACAGACATCGGACTCAATAAGCTTATGTGTCTCGTGGTGAGATTTTTCGGCGAGGAAAGCGAGCGGCTTGTGGTTAAGCTGCTGGATCTAATTCCAATAAGAACTGAATGCACTGCAGAAGCTCTGTACGGAATTTTAAAAAAATCTTAAGCAAACAATTCAATTTATACTTTGCAATTGCCTCATTATAGTGTAAACACAGGAGAAAAAAATGTAGGGAATTTCGTAGGGAAAATTTGTTGTAAGCGTAGGGAAAAGTAGGGAATTTTTTTGGGTTGTGTAGGGATTTTTCAAAAAACCATTTACCATCACTGGTTAAGATCCGTCGAAGGTTAGAACAAGAAGACCTGCGTGCAGGGGTTTTTCATCAATTATTTTAGTGAATTTGTTGGGAGCATTTAGGAACGCTTCGTATTTCATCTCGGCAAAATTTTTGCGAAAACGGTAATTTTTATTGAGTTTAAGCTAATATGTAGTTTAACGTAGATTGGGCGTAAAGATTTAGATTTTTAAAATTTAGCATTAGTCGGTAGTTTAAGCATTGCTTGCTAGAATTAAATATCTTCTATTCTTTAGTTTTTAAATGGAGTCAATCTCTTTGGAAATTAATTCTACGTAGTTCTATTTTCATTCCAAAATGGACTTAGTTTCGTAAGAGTTTTGTCTGAATCACTTGGAGAGATCACTACTGAATACTTTTACTAATACTTTTTGGAGCTATAAAGCTAGCGATTATCGCCTGATAGTAATGAACATCTGTTGGATGATTTGTCTAGTAGCCTAGAGTATTTTTTGTTTTTTTATGTTATTTCCTTTTGTGTTTAAGTTCTTAGAAAATATGCCACGAAAGTAAACACCAGGAAATTACGGAGAGACGCGCAACAGAACATTTTCAGTAGTCATACACATCCGTTCGTTTTGCAGCTAGTCAATGGCTTTGAATTTAATAATGCCCTGGTTATAGTTTGCTGAAGTGGAAGTGTCAGTGACAATTAGTCAGTGCAGTTAAAGTGAACTTAAACTTAGTTGAACTCAATAAACTGTATTAAAAAGAAAAATTGCCTTTCCAATTAGACTGAAAAAGAAACAAAATATTATTATATAATATATTATATAAGGAGCTAAACGCTAGCCACAAATTACATTTCTATTCAGTAGATAAATTGGTTTTTTTTTTGTTTTTGCTGACTTCTGCTTTTTTATCACGCGTGCATAGAATTGTACCGTAGAAAAGCCATAAACACCAACGAATGGCGCCGAATAGCAATGCAAGCATATACATATACATATACACCTACATACACATACTTGTATATCCTGGGAAGACCACTCACCTATGTTGGCTCGATTTAATCATTGGCAAAAGTATATTTTAACTAATTAATATAAGTCGAACCAGACAACGACAGGTAAAAATAAAACGTAGCCATCAACTTAACTGTTGATTGCTTGTAGCTCAGGCATGTTTACGCTCTTCAAATATTTATTATTCCATCCAGCCATAGCAAGTATTTAGCATTCTTGCAGGAATTTAATATGTGTCTGAAGATTTACTTGGGAAGGACAATCTTATTGTTTTTCGTTTTTTTTTTTGTTGTTGTTAGAAATTGTACTCTTGTACTCTTTGTACGTACTTGATATTGGCGAAACATTTAACTACTTGGGTATTTGAGGATATTCTGCTGTTCCTCTTTGTTTTACCCCCAAAGCACTGGGAAGTTTTGCTCGATTTTGATCAAATTCAGCCGATTATATTCTACAAGTGCTTGAGTACCAGTTTTAGAGGTGTTAAAAATGGAAAAGCCCGCAAACAAGCCCTTAAATCAATTAGCAAATAATGTGGGTCTCCTAAACTCATTCCCAGTAAATATCGAACTAAATCATTCTAAATTGCTACAGTTAAAGTAGGAGCAGGGCCGATGTTAGTTGATAGCAAGGATGCGCATTCTGCACTACCACTAAATTGCACTGCGACGAATTGTTTAGTGGTAGTTAAAATAAGGTTTTCATTATCACTAAATCTTCAGTTTTTGAGTGTTTAACTATCCGCTTTCGCCTTAATTATTTTGTGCACTATGCCTAACCCTGGTTGATACAAGCTTCGAAATTTTTTTTCGTTCCTTGACATGTGATCTAGAGGAATGCTTTTGAAGACAATAGAATTCCTATATCATTATTGCCAACTACCGGAATAGCTTTTTTCATATCTCTGCAACCACTTTTTTTATTTCACGTTTCTTGGCAATTTTGCACACTATACCACTTTAGCCTTCAACTAAGCCTCAAGAGCCAGATTATTGTTTGATTGAAATAATTAAAATTTTAAAAAGTATTTACTAAATTCATATGGGTATTACTTATTTACATACTTCATTAATAAAATATACTCGTATATGTAAATATAAAATTTATGCTTATACCTTTTTTGGGTGTTTGGCCGAGCTCCTCTTCCTACATATTTGTGGTGTGCGTCTTGATGTTGTTTCATAAACGGAGGGACCTACAGTTTTATTAAAATATAATACTTTTATTTGGTTTAAAAAATTTTTTTTGTGGTGATAGGAGTTTTTCACGGAGAACTAACTTCAAGAGAACACTGATTCCGCAAGAGCGTTATTCATGGAAGATCCCCCTCTTGTCAGTTCATCTGCCTTTTCGTTACTTTCAATATTCCGATGTCTAGAGACCCAGATTAAGGTAACATTATGGTTTTCACTCGAGGTGGAAAGGCTATTCCTCATTTGTTCCACCACCATAGAGGTTGTTGTAGCTGAATCCAGTGCCTGGATTGCAGCTTGGCTATCCGAAAGAATAGCGATATTGCCCATAAAAGAGAAATCTGCGATTAGTAGCCTACAAGCTTCTCCAATTACAAGTATTTCCGCCTGGAAAACACTGCAGGCAATAAGGAGACGCACAGATTTTTCAATTTTAAGGCTATGAGAATATATGCAGGGTGCGCCATCTTTTTTCATTTACAAACCGATCCACTTGAACTCAGTACAATTTCAACCATGGATCGCTTTACACCGAAGCAACTCAGAAAAAAGATCGTAGTTTGTGATTGCTAATAAAGGTGGCCACTTGATTGATATTATATTCAAACAATAGTTTTAGTAAATAGTAAATAACCAAACCAAATAAAAATACCTCACTTATACAAATCAGTTGCCTTTTTTTCAAAGTTATTCAATGTTTTCATACCGACATAAAAAATGGTGCACTCTGTACCAGCTCCAACACCACAATTCATTTTAGAGCCGTCTGTGTAGACTGTAGTGTCGAAGTTGTGTAGTGAGAGTCCCTTATTCCATTCCTCCTTAGACGGAAAGAGAGTGGAAAAATTCCTATTGAATGTTATCGTCGGGACGATGTAGTCAGTCCTCACCGAGGTTAACTGAGTCTGTCGCAATAATAGACTGGCATGACCATAAGTTTCTTCTTTCCAGCGGCCCACTTCGTTTAACCTAAATGCACTCATGGTTGCCGTCTTCTTCATGTATAGATCTATTGGAATAACGTGTGTCAGTGCATTGAGGCCCTCCCTAGGACACGATCTGATGGAACCGACTGTTATTGTATTCTGCCGGCTGATCTTTGTATTCTGCCGAGTGGTTTGATGTTGTATTCTCTCCCAAGAGCTTTCCACCAAACCACCGAGCCATACGTTAAAGTGGTCGTATAACCGCCTTATACAACCATAACGCATACTTGGGTTGAATACCCATCTTCTTCCAAGCATACGTTTACAGGCATATAAAGCAATTTCTGCTTTCCTTACCCGTTCTTCGACGTTTAATTTCCAGCTAAGTTTGGGTTCCAAAATTACCCCTAAGTACTTTGAACTGGGTGCAAGTGAGAGGGTTTGTCCGTTAATATTTGGTAGGGTAAAGATTGGTACCTTATATCTGGTCGTAAATAGCATGAGTTCTGTCTTACGCGCCTTTAAACTGAAGCCACAGCTGGTAGCCCAAGAGTGACGCTCGCCCAGCGCCTTTTGAATGATCCCACTGATCGTATTGGGACACAGTCTTGATGTCATTAACAACACATCATCAGCGTACGCTATCACTTTTGCCCCCATTTTTTCCACTTTTCCATTAGCCAGGATTTTTAAAAGGAGAAAATGATTTCATTGCCCATGCAACACGCTCTTTTGTGACTATTACGTCGGCAAGATGCTGTGTGTCATAGCAGCTTCACCGGATTCTCCCAACATCGCTATCTTGAGCTCTACATCCCGGAAAATGAGTGTTTAAGAGAATTTCTAGAGATTCTTCTGCCGTAGAAGTCCAAGTGCCATCTGTCCTTTTGACCCAAGAAGCCATTGAATGCTCTTTGAACAAAATACGGCTGAACCTCGCAGAATCCGGTAGATTCGATCGAAGAAAAAAATCTCTCCAATTCTTCTTCTTGGCGGCCTTAGTTGCCTTTTTGTACTGTCTCCGACTTTCTCTGTACAATTGTGAATTACCTGTTGAGTAGCGTGACCTAGTTTGCTGGTTTATTTATTTGCTCGTAAAGTTTAAGGAATAGAATAGAATAGAATAGAATAGAGTAGAATAGAATAGAATAGAATAGAATAGAATAGAATAGAATAGAATAGAATAGAATAGAATAGAATAGAATAGAATAGAATAGAATAGAATAGAATAGAATAGAATAGAATAGAATAGAATAGAATAGAATAGAATAGAATAGAATAGAATAGAATAGAATAGAATAGAATAGAATAGAATAGAATAGAATAGAATAGAATAGAATAGAATAGAATAGAATAGAATAGAATAGAATAGAATAGAATAGAATAGAATAGAATAGAATAGAATAGAATAGAATAGAATAGAATAGAATAGAATAGAATAGAATAGAATAGAATAGAATAGAATAGAATAGAATAGAATAGAATAGAATAGAATAGAATAGAATAGAATAGAATAGAATAGAATAGAATAGAATAGAATAGAATAGAATAGAATAGAATAGAATAGAATAGAATAGAATAGAATAGAATAGAATAGAATAGAATAGAATAGAATAGAATAGAATAGAATAGAATAGAATAGAATAGAATAGAATAGAATAGAATAGAATAGAATAGAATATAATAGAATAGAATAGAAAAGAATAGAATAGATAGATTTGAGGTTTACACTAAGATCTCATGGTTTCTTGTCCCCTCTATTCATCACAGTATCTCATCCAAACCAGTGAAAGTGTATTGAAGTATCCGGAGATTGGTCGCGGAAACGAGAAGAGTGAGTGGACCATGTCCCAATTTAAGCAGATAACTGCGCCATCTGCTTCGACATGTGAGAAGGCCGTGAGAATTCTCAGTTTATCCTTAAGAGGGATGCCATACCTATTCTGATTGTACCCCCGTTAGGATTTTGCCTGGTATAGCCCCATAATTTGATGTCAGCTAACCTCCCTTAGCTTTAGCTCTTATAGCTCAAGGATTCCTCGGACAGAGTAGGCCTTTTTGGTAAAGACTTGATGTTACGACACAGGGCATAGCACATTCACGTAAAGTACGTTTTCAATTTAAATATACCATCTGCTCTGCAAATGAACTAAACACTTATAGTATCGCTATTTCCAACACCATCCCGCCTCCTCGTTCAACTTATTATAAGATTCACGAAAAGTCCCACCTGCGTCGTTTAAATGTGAAACTACCGATCTCTTAAACTAGGCAAACATATTGTTTTAAGATCAAATGCAAGTTTTCATATGTTTTTGCAAAAAAGGGTTCCTCTTCAAATTGTTAAGTTATTTTGTCATTGAATTATTAATACAGTTAGAGCCTTCAATCTTAAACTCCTGCTAGGTTTGGCAAAATTTCTTTATAGTATATTTATCTTTGCATTATATATCACCACTTCCGCCTTTATTTTCAAAATAAAGAGGTCATATGCTTTTGCCTTGGAGAAATAGTTATTAAGAAACACTACAGGCAAAGTAGAAGTGTAAGCAGGGTTCGATTGTTCATAAGGAATGCACGCAACTGCTTAGCCGATGCGGGGCCTACACACAGATAAAAAATTGTTTCATCGGGTGAACATTTAATTTGAAGATTTGTATTCTCAATGACAAGCTTATCGTTTTTACATGGAGTGCAATGTCTTAATGATATTTGATTTCCTCGTGGCGAATTCAACGCCAACCAAAGACGCCGATGTAAAGAGTTGGTGCGTGACAACCATTCAGCAGTGTTCGAAACACCAAATGATTCAAACGTTTTTTCTAATGGTGCATTTCTGCCATTGAAAAGCTGCTAATAAAACTATATGTGGTTCAGATGCGGCGTTGTGAAACAACATTAAGTCGCACACCACAAATAGGAAGAAGAGCTCGGCCAAACACCCAGCGAAGCATGTAAGCGAAAATTTTATATATTTAAAATACGATGGTACGGCAAAGTACTTAAATAAATATATAATGGCTCCTCTAAATTAGCTTGACCCGAAATTCAATCTAATGCGAATTCTCATCAACATCGCGAATAAGGAAGACAAGAAGATTTTTCAATGGTCGCGGAAAAAAGTGTACTGCATTTATTTCCCAATATTTCGATTAAAAATCTAGTAATAAATTAATTTTAGGTAAAGGAAAATTCGTTAGATAGGCCATAGAAGAAGTACTTTAACTGATTATTTTTGAAGCAAATCGTAGAAGAAGTAAACCTCTTTCCTTATCGTGATTGGCTTATTGGTTTGCCTCAGTCATCAAAGTTAACAATGGTGTATAAGAGTGACCCTACAATGATCGTATTGCCATGCTTCTAATGTTTATAGTGATTATTTTTCCAGCTGTGACCCTCCTTGTGCTGCATGACCGCTATAAAAATGTTTTATTCCCTCAGTCAATTGCGTACTATTCCGTAGTCTTCACTTCCATTTATTGTACTTTTTACGCTTCTGCATTCTTGTCCGACAACAATGTTTTTTCTTTAATTTTTTGTTAGTTTCAATTTAAATTTCTGCTTAGGCTTCCTGGTTCTTTATCTCCCTCTTTCAGGCAACAGTTAGTAGCAGATGAAGGATATTCATATTATTACTTCACTACCTGTCCACTTCGTCAACACATTTGCCGCAATTTCAGGTGAACCGTTGACAATGTTCTACAATTTTGTTTGATTTTCGTATTTACATTGAGGCCTGTGTTACACCAAAGAACAGGGGCAGAATATAAATATATATTTACATATTTATTCTCTGAAGTAGTCCGTGCAATTTTGTGTATTGCGCTTTCACTTTGACTTGGGGCTGAGTTTATGTATTCAATTGTTTCAATTGTGAGCGAAACCGGAAATATGTATTTTTGGACGTATTTGGGAGTATTAAATTTTCATGCACTCACTGCCGCTGGTGCTTATGAGTGACGCAGAAATACATGTAGACATATTTATATGCGTATGTTTTTGTGAGTGGTTTTACTACATCAAAGAAATTTGATCCCACAGTACGAGCAAAGCTTAAAAATCAAAAATTCTTGCTTTAGGCTTAGAAGGTAATAGTTATGCTGCATGAGTTAAGATGGCGTCTGTGCCGTGTTTTTGGAAGACAGAAAATATTCAGACAATTATGTATACATTTTTTTTTTTTGGTATTTTAAAATGTTTTTTTGTTTTATTATTTAGCTATTCATTATTATTTATTATTCATGTTGAAGTTGTGTCAAATGTTTTATTGATGATTCATTTAAATTGTAGGGACTTCAAAAATTTTGCAAATAAAAAAAAAAATTAATTTAAAGTACAAAATTATGTATAAACTGAAAAATTAAAATTGAGCTATTTTTTCTAGTTAATTTCCATTCTACAGCAATGAAATCGTGTTGTATTTTATCGCATATAACTTTCTCAAAATCCAACCGAAGAAATTTCAGCCCTTAAATGACCAATGACTTCAATCATTAAGTTAGTTAGACCTTTAATGGTGTTCAATTAGATCTATGTATACGCAAAATTTGCTGGAATACGGATTAGGAAGTACCCAATTGCTATAAACTCTACCGATTTGACTAATTTTGAACTCAAATACTTACGGCTGCGAAAATCTTCTGTGAGAAAATTTTCATTGAAAAAAGAAAATTTCCAGGTTCATACCCGAGAAGATTAAAGCTCTTTTGTAGAGTAATCAGAGTCATATTATATTATATTATGTTAGGTTAAGAAAAATATACAACATTTGTTTATTTTATTACGATAAACGTACTTAATTTTTTTAATAAAAACATAGCTTTCTGAAAAGCTAAACAGCCCAGCTAATTTATTCTAAATAAGTATGTACATTTAATTCAAAGTCTTAACTGCAAATTACATTTTTTAGACCTGCTTGCAGATTTCCTTGAATCGCGTCATGCGAAAAATTATTCTTTTTAAATTTATAGTTTTATTTTATTATTATGGGCCATGGCCATTATTATGGGCATGGGCCATCGGCTGTCTGATAACAAAAAATGTAAATGTACTTTAAATAAGGTCTAACGTTAAGTAATTATCATGCTTATGCTCAATGCTTATAACTAAATAAAATAAATAAAGGCAAATGTTACATCCGTCTTAACAAGTCGTTGGTTTTTAGAAATTTGTAGACAGTCAGTATATTACTTGCAGATGGCTCTTTTAGAAAATCCAGTGCAGGAGAGGATCCAAAGAATTGTTGTCTGGAGGTGTGTAGATTTCGACATGATTGTAGAATGTGATCTAAGGTTGCGGTTTCGTCACAAAAGGGGCAATCGGCTGGCAGCGTACGTTGGAGGAGGTGTGAGAATAGTGTGGCTCAGGCGTAGGCGCGAGTACGGTTTGAGTACTTTTAATGGAAGGTCGGAAGAAAGTGATATCTTTGATCTAGATAGATTTAAGAAAGCGTAGTGGTGTTGGTAGTTTTTCCACTTATCTAACAGATAAATACGCTGTTGTTTTGTAATCTCTAGGAGGATGTCTCTTTTAGAGTAGCATTTATGAAGCATTGACGGTAGATTAGAAACGCTTCTAGCTGCGGCATCAGCGTTTTCATTGCCGGTAATCCCTGAATGTCCTGGAACCCACATTAACTTAATTTTGCTTGGATAGCTTATGAGAATATTTCTAATTGTATTTATATGAGTTTGATCGTGTGTTGGACAACCGATGGCATTGATGCATGAGTGACTGTCTGTGCATATAATTATTTTGCCTTTAATTTGCTTTGTACGTGCTTTGTAAATCTCCTTCGCTGTATGTTCTTTTGGTCGCTGCAGCGTGTTAATAGCAAATGGAATATTGCGTATCGTCCATAGAGGTTGCGTTTCAGTTGTGCGGTAGCGAATGGTGCACGGCAGTTCAAGTCTTCTTTGCAAGCGCAAACATTTGGCTACAACCGACGTAATTTTAGGATGCCTTTTTTTTTAAATATGCGTTTCTGAAATCTTTAATAATAAGATTGACATTGTAGGTGAAAAGTAGTTTTGGTAAAAGTTTATGAGTACTGTCTTCTATCCGATCTGGAATCTTTGGCAAACCTGTTTCCGCAAACAAGTTTCGAAGTGGTGTAGTTGGGAACGCTCTAATGCTCCTGCGTATCGCAGAGTGATAAGACGATGATATTTGGCTAATTGAGCGTTTATCTGCGTTTCCGTATATAGGAAGGCCGTAAGCGATTTTTGATACCATGAGTGCTCTGCATGCATGAACAAGTGAAGACGGATGTACAAAAGATTTCTTAGAAGATAGGTATTTAATTATATTTAACCGTGTCATAATTCAATCTTTTATGTATTTACAATGTTTTTTAAACTTATACTTAGAGCCTATAATTACACCTAGAATTTTTATTTCTTTTAATGGCATTATGGAATGGCCAAAAAATTGTGTAGGCAACCCAGAGCAACTAGATTTTTGCAAATGTGCAAAGTTTTCGATTTTTCGAAAGAAATTGATGTGCCTGAGGTTGAGGACCATGCCATTATGCCTCGGAGAATGCTTTCGAAAATACGCGAGACTGAAAGAAGAGTAGCACTTTTCGTGAAAAAGGTAACATCATCGGCGTAGAGCTGACATTCTATACTGGGATAGTTCGCTGACAGCTTGGAAATTTCCTCGAACGCTATTATAAAAAGAAGCGCGGAGAGTGGAGATCCTTGTGGCGTTCCATTCTCTAGATTTACAATAATTGAGGCAAAACCATTTATTCTCACTCTGCATTTTCTGTTAGTGAGAAAACGTTTAACAAAGTTTATAATTTTGGAACCAACCTTCAAATTAGTTAATTGTTTCAAAATGATATGCACTCCAATTCGGTCGAAAGCCTTCTCCAAATCGATTGCTAGAAGTGAAACATGGTTTCTTGACGAGAGTGCGTTTGTTACGACATAGTCAAGGTGCAAAAGGGCATCAATTGTGTTTTTTTTAATTAATTGATTTTCATAGATTTTATTTAAAAAAAAAACTTTAATTTTCAAAAAAATCTCTACCGTTTTGGAGGGCACAGTTCTTCGTTCAAATTATTATTATTATTTGCCACACCACCAGTGTGGCCTTGTCAATTTAAAATATTTTTATTTTTTAATCTTCTTATTTTGTTCCAACCGAGAAATCATTTTCCTGTGCATATATTTAAATGTGGAAAATTCCTAGGATTATATACCGTTAACTTGCAATACCGCCACTTACTACCCATCAGCTTGCTGTCATAATACCTACACCTTCACTTTTACTACCAATTCTTTGTAAGCAGATTTCCGTGGCACTGAATAAAAAAGTGCTACAAAAGCAAGAAAAATCCGTTTTTTTTATTTTCACGAAATCGTCGAAATATTTTTCCATTACACGAAAACAACTGAGACGTGGAAAGGGCAATCGGGCTAGAAAAAGCTCCATTCAACTGAAGCGTCACTGGCTTTTAATGTAGTAGGCTGAAGTGACAGCTAAACGCAGAGCCGATAGTGTGTGACGTTGAATGAGTGTACATAGGTATGTGCGTAGTTCTAGCATTACGAGTACCAGTAGCTGCCGCCCGTACGTAAGTATTTGTATCCGAGAAGCATTCTACGGACAGCAGTGTGTTTGCTAGTACTCGCATGAATGGGAATTATTGCTTAAGCACCTGTGTTATGTCTACTGTTTTCCTTTCATAGGTGTATTATATGTTGAAAAAATTATGGTAATGTTTCATTTATAACTTTCGGTGCACAAGTTTGTGTTTTTGATAAGCCGCACAAACATATTGCCAACAATTGATCTGAACTAATGCTGGATTTATCATTCAGTCTTTTGGCAAGTTTTGTGGGGAGATGAAAATATATAGAAAACATACGTACATATGTTGTGGAAAAATATTCAAACACATACTTACACATATAAATATTGTCTAATATGTATTTGAGCACATTTGAAATATGTCGCATTTATCTAACAGCTACTTATAAACGATGTAATTTGTAAATGTAAAAATACTCAGATTATTAGTAGAGGTGTAAGTAAATTGTAAACACGAATGACCGGCTTTAGTAGTGGGCTTGATGAACATTTGTTTCACTTTATCTCACTAAAACATCAAAACAGTAAATCAACCAAAGCTACCACAATTTAATAAGTATTGCCTATACTGACTAAAGTTTAATGCATAAACCGCATAACAAAATAAAAAAAGTGCAGTGAAATTAATTGTACTACGTACAAAAAACACTGGTTTACTGATTCTGAAAATTGAGTTATATTTTTTTTATAGATAAGTTTCCGATATATTTACAATTTATCGTTATTCGGCCAAAAGTTCTTCCGTTTAATTACATATATCTTACGATTCAGCTGGACAATCCTAATACAAATCTTTTTCTTCTCAATTGGCGCGATAACCGCTTACGCGATTGTGGCTGAGTTTAACAAAGCGCGACAGTCGTTTCTTTCTCGTGCTAACCGGCGCCAATTCGATACACCTAGTGAAGCCAAGTCCTTCTCCACCTGATCTTTCCAACGCAGAGGAGGCCTTCCCCTGCTACCACCAGCTGGTACCGCATCGAATACTTTCACAGTCTGAGCGTTTGTATCCATTCGGGTGACATGACCCAGCCAACGTAGCCACTGGATCTTTATTCGCTGTGCTATGTCTATGTCGTCGTAAAGCTCATACAGCTCACCGTTCCAACGCCTGCGATTTTCGCCGCTGCCAACGTGTAAAGATCCAAAAATCTTACGCCGAATCTTTCTCTCAAACACTCCAATCCTCGCTTCATCGGATGTTGTCATAGTCCAAGCTTTTGCGCTATACGTTAGAACGGGCATGATGAGAGTCTTGTAGAGTGTTAGTTTTGTTCGTCGAGAGAGGACTTTACTGCTCAATTGCCTACTTAGTCCAAAGTAGCACTTGTTGGCAAGAGAGATTCTACGTTGGATTTCAAGGCTGACATTGTTATCGGTGTTAATGCTGGTTCCTAAATAAACGAAGTCTTTTACAACCTCGAAATCATAACTGTCAACAGTGACGTGGGTGCCGATACGCGAGTGCGTCGACTGTTTGTTTGAAGACAGGAGGTACTTCGTTTTGTCCTCGTTCACCACCAGACCCATTCGTTTTGCCTCTTTATCCAGTTTGGAGAAGGCAGAACTAACAACGCAGTTGTTAAGGGGGGATTCTACTGTAAAAATCAAATTTTTATGGATTTTGTTTTCATACTTGTATTAATTTATTTAGTAAAAAAAAGTTTAGGGTTAATTTTTTTAATTTATTTTCATTTCAAAATGGCAGCTGTACAGCCGCTTCCCCGAAACGCCTTTTGAAATCTGCCCACACTGTCGCGCATTTAAAAAAAATCTGAAATGAAAAAAACCAAATTTTTTTTATTATATATCATTATTTTTAGTTGTTAAGCCTATTACTTGCAAAAAAAAAATTTTTTTGTAAAATTTTTGAAGTTTTTTAAAAAATCGACATTTTTTTGTTGTCATTTTGTTATTAAAAAAGGGGTTATAAATAATAAATTTTTTCCCACCATAGCTTTAAAAACTAGTAAATATTGTTAAAAATATACTATCAAAGTTTGAGCTTGATATGTTAATTTTTCACGGAGCTGTGATGTGGGCAATTTTGAAAACGTGGTTTCGAGAAAAACACGCATATGACCGTAAACCGCTCGAGCGCTCAGTTTATACCTGCTTTGCTAAAACTTTTATAACTTGAAAACTATTCAAGATTTCTTTTTAAGATTTTCATGGAACATTCTGGAGTTGTTTCTGAGTATGTTTCAACAAAAAGTAAAAAATCGATTTTTTTTTAAGTTTTACAGTAGAGTCCCCCCTTAAGGCCGATGATGTCAATATCAACGGCATACGCCAACAATTGTACGCTCTTATAAAATATTGTGCCTGAGCGATTAAGTTCTGCGGCTCGTACGATCCTCTCCAACATCAGGTTAAAGAAGTCGCATGACAGCGAGTAACCCTGTCTGAAACCTCGTTTGGTATCAAACGGTTCGGAGAGGTCCTTCCCAATTCTGACGGCGCTGCTGGTGTTGAGCAATGTCATCTTGCATAGCCGTATTAGTTTTGTGGGGATACCAAATTCAAACATCGCGGCATACAAGAAACATGTTTTCGTACTGTCGAATGCAGCTTTGAAATCGACGAAGAGATGGTGTGCGTCAATTCTCCTTTCATGGGGCTTTTCCAGGATTTGACGTATTTTAAATATTTGGTGTCGATGGTAGACTTTCCAGGCCTAAAGCCACACTGATTCAGCCTTTCACACAATACGCTCGCTAGAACCTTATAGGCGATATTTAGTAGACTAATCCCGCGGTAATTGGCACAGATTACAGGATCGCCCTTCTTATGGATTGGGCAGAGCACACTTAAATTCCAATCGGCAGGCCTGATCGGATGAAAGCGATCATATTTTGCATAGAAGCTGATGCATGCACCTTACCAGCTCCTCGCCGCCATGTTTGAATAGCTCAGCCGGCAGTCCGTCGGCGCCCGCGGCTTTGTTGTTCTTTAGCCGTGTTATTGCTATTCTCACCTCGTCATGGTCGGGTAGCGGAACGACAATTCCGTTGTCGATGATCTTCACATTTTCTGTGACATGAGCAGCTATTACTTTTTATCAGGTTCGATAAGTCCTCCCTCCATAATTTAAGATTGCTCTGGATGTCAGTCCCCAGTTCGCCGTCTTTGTTCTTACAGGAAAACGCCCCGGTCTTAAAACCTTCTGTAAGCCGCCGAACTTTCTGGTAGAATTTTCGGGCGTTGTTCCTGTTGACTATACTTATGATTTAGCTTTCATGAATAACGAAAGTAATCGTCAGCTGGCGCACCCGGGGTGGGTGTGATTGTGGGAGAGTACGAAGCGTGTCGAAAAAAAATTTCTACCTACTTATTTTGTACCGGCTGAAATTTTTTTCATGTATTGTTGACATTTAGTAGAATAAAAAAAAATTAGTCTGCTGCGTGATAGAAGGGGGAAAACTCGTCAACTGAACTTGAAAATAAATTGAAAAGTAAAACTACTGTATGCCGATTGAAATTTTTTTACACAATTTTGGACACATATGAAAATATAACAATGATGGTCAGCTTCGTTTATAGCGGTGGGAAGACCGTCAGCCAAAGTATTGAAAATTCCGCGCGCCGCCGAGATGTATGAACGCAATGATACATTCTTGCTTATAAAATATTGACTTAAATACTAATTTCTTATTCGTAGAAACTAGTCAACTGATTTTCGCTTGCCGAATCTGGCAAATGTGGAGAGGTGGTTTGTTGAGATCCAGGAATTTCATGATGCCCACTCATCGATTTTGGTAGTGGTACACTGCACATTGAACCTGGCGAATACGCTAATCAAGCAAAATGACAGTGTGGAGTTACTATGAATTATGAAATACCGGTTCGAATGTCGCCGTTCTGCTTTATTTGATTACTTTATGTGCAAATCCCGGTCAAGCTCCCATGTTAATATATGTTATTACAGTCAAAAATGTGAAATGGAAGAATTAGAGATTTAAGGCAGATAAACTGGTACAATAAGTAACTAAATGAAGGTTCAATTAATAAATGTTCTGATCTAGAGAAAATTCTCGATCTTAACGGCAGTTCTGTACAACGGTCTTCTACTGAATACCACATACATATATATGAGGAACTTACACCCATTTTGAGTGCGTGGTCGAACGCTTCCTCTTATTTATGGTGTGCGTCTTGAAGTCATTCCACAAATGGAGGTTTGATCGCTATTAGAAAAAAACTGTTTCAGTCATTTTGGTGTTTCTTGCATGGAGATTCGAACCTACATATTTCCAAATGGTAGTCATGCACCAACTAAATAAAGAGATTTTCAAAAATTATACAGCAACCGAAAATCCATTCACAAAGAACTTTGAAGCCAACTTTGAAACCTTAAATAAATCTAAAGCGACTTAGAAGTACTCTTAATTTTCATCAAGCGGCTTGATTGTCACGAGCGTGTTCCCCAACACTTACTTTTACTAACAAAAACGCATAAACTAACTTATTCATTCAATCAAGCCCAAGCGTAGGTACCTCTACAAGTCAGTGTGCAAATTGATGAGTGATTGCGCACACTAAAGTGACGAATCAATTTCACACTTGACCAACCGCCAAGTTTCTACACCAGTTTTGCATTTAAATTCAGCTCCACGGTATGTACCTATATCAGCCATTGATATTAATAGAATTTACTTATGTAAATGCAGAAAATGTAAAAGAGGCTCAGCCAAAGGAAAAATGTGAAACACAATTTAAGGTAAACTCACGCCGAACACGCAATTCTTTTATTATTTTCTTGCTGCTAACAAACTAATCTACGTTGGATTATACTGTTTAGTGCAAAAAAGCAAACGTATATAGTTGTAAAAATAAGCAAAATATATAACCTCTGAAGTTTATTCAATTTAGGTTGCACTAAATCAAGTGACTCCATTAAAATTCTGATAATACTTGCACGCACTTTGACGGCCACACCACGCCAGGCTATTAGGACATAGTTATTGATTTTGTTTTCAAACTGGCTTTTTGGAATTTTAGCAGGCGCAGCTATGTATTAGGTGGAATACAGTGTGTTCAATAACTATAGCACAGGTACTTATTGAAAATGCCAATTGATTTGCTTGTTATATGATTTTAATATTTTTTTTTGGAAAAATTTAGCTAATTTTCCTTCATCTAAATTCTAGTTTTGAACTTTACGCAAATTAAAGAACAAGTCAGCAAATTTTTATAAAAATGCCGAATTTTGTAATCGGAATTTTTGAGAAAATTTCGAGCATGCAGTCCTACAAGTAGCTTATTAAAGTTTTTTATATAGGGTGTTTTTTTTAGAGGTTAGGTTTTCAAGTTGGCACTACTTTTTTCGTAGATGGTCTTTTTGAGCATCGAAGAAAATTTTGTTCAGCGATGAAACTCACTTTTGGTTGAATGGGTATCATTTTTAAAACATAATGGCAAACCCTTATCTTTATAATAAAGCTAAATTCTCTAAATTATTTCATCTTGAAAACCTAACCTCTAAAAAAAACACCCTGTACCAAAATTCAATGCACTATAGTGGCAAAGCCGAAATTCTGACTAAAAAGTTTTGGTTTAAAAGTTTAGTTTGTAAGAAAAGCAACTATATTTTTATTAAAAAATATTAAAAATCAAATAAATTTTTAAAACTTGTTAATAAACGCACTTTAGTAAGGCGGTATGTCGGGGCGTATGAGTGATTAAAGATCAAATAGTGAGTTAACTCAATTACTTTGGCGATAGACCTTCGATTTGATTAGCTTCGTTCTAAACTTAAAAGGCAGTAAAGTAAATATGTCTAGTGAGCGCATCTGACAATAAAAGGCTTAGGAAAGAAATATCATTTATTCATATATTGCCTTAATTGGATATTTGTTGAATATAAGCAGCTTTGTGGCGTCCGAAGGACATAAGTATAAGTATATATTATATGTTTGTATGCACATATTATTTGCTGGAACCATCACAAAACTTTTCACCGAACATAGGCCACAGGTAAGTTTTACCACAATAATACAGACGATTACCAAGTTTAAGGTGATGATTGTTTATTTCGAGGACAAGACGTGGTGATGACATATACGAGTATGATGCCCAGTATTGGTTATGAAGCTCATGACAATGAAGCACATCAAATTATAGTATTTTGAACCAACATTGAGTAACTGGTTTAAGTATTGCACGGGCGAAGAAAGTTAGCGTATTTTTAACCATAATTCGCCACTTCTTAAATCAACCCTTGTGAGAAATTTGTTTGATTAAATTGTGAACTAAATACCATCCGTATGCATTTGACTTTGTACCTTGCTGCTTTCCTTTACTGAAAAATGTTTTAACTAAACGACTTTTTCGATATCTGTGGTGCGGATCTCTCTTGGTTCGTTCCATGGGAGTAAACGGAGAATCGAAAAAACCATTATGTAAAGGTCATGAGTGACTAAACTTCGCACTTACCTGCCCGCTTTTTTATTTTACTAAATTGTGATTTAAGCCGATATAGAGGGAATTAAATACTGAAATAGATGAAGTGTGGTGAGCTGAGTAAGCATACCGCCAGAAGCAACGCTTCTAAAATATAAAATCCTGTTTTGTAATAGTAAGTATAGATTTATAAATTGATATAAAACCAGCAATGTTAGGGAAATGAGATTAAAATCAAAGTTAGAGGTATAATTCCATGTGGCTAAGATGCGTTGGTGGGGCTATCTGAAAAGCTATGTAATATTAAACACCCAATTAGAAATCAATGACCAATAATATTTGGTAGTCGAAAAAGTCTTTTCGTATTTCTAATCAAACTTCAACTCATTTTTTTCTATATTTATAATAAACTTTATTAAACCAAATATGTACCATTTTGGTCGACCACCTTTTGCCATTTTTCTTCTAGAGACATTATTCCATCAGTGTAAAACTTTTGTGGTTTCTCGGCGAAAAACTGCGACAAGTAATTTTCACAGGCTTCTCTTAAAGCCAACTTTACTCCATTATGGGAACTCTGCATTGACCGAAACAAATGGTAGTCCGATGGTGCCAGGTCAGGGCTATATGGTGCATGCATCAAAACTTCCCAGGCAAGCTCTCCCAGTTTTTGCCGAGTCGTCAAAGATGTGTATGGCCTAGCGTTGTCCTGATGGAAGGCGACGCCCTTTCTGCTGATCAGTTCTGGCCGTTTTTTTCGATTGCTTGCTTCAATCTCATCAGTTGTTGACAGTAAAGTGTAGAATCAGTCGTTCGGGCAGGCTGGAGCAGCTCATAGTGGATGATTCCTTTCCAATCCCACCAAACACACAGCATAACCTTTCGAGGCGTCAATCCTGGCTTTGCTACCATTTGTTGAGCTTCACCACCCTTGCACCATGATCTTTTTCGCACATTATTGTCGTATTTTATCCACTTTTCGTCTCCTGTTACCATTCGCTTCAGAAATGGTTCGATTTCATTTCGTTTCAGCAAAGAATCGCAGATGTTAATTCGGTCCATTAAATTTTTCACAGACAATTCATGTGGTACCCAAACATCGAGCTTCTTTTTGTAACCAGCCTTTTTTAAATGGTTCAAAGCCGTTTGATGATGAGTTTTCAGTGCCTTGGCGATGTCATGGCAGCTTATGTGACGGTACTGGTCAATCTTTTCCATAATTTCATCGACTTTTTCAACGAAAGGTCGACCGGAGCGACGTGCATCTTTCACATCGAAATTTTCAGAACGGAAGCGAGCGAACCATTGTTGTGCTACACGAACTGATACAGCATCGTCTCCGTAAACTTCATAAATTCAATTGGCGGCTTGCGTGGCATTCTTCCCTTTTTTATACAAACATTTCAAAATAAAGCGAATTTCCTCATTATTTTCACTCATTTTTGAACAGCTATAGCTTTTTTTCAGCTTCTCCGAATTTAATTTTTTTTGGTTAAATGAAGCTTAAATTGTCGCCTTTCAACACCATATGATATGACACAATGTGATTGGTAGCATTGGAGATAGATGACTCCAACGACTACCCAATAAATCTATTCAGTTTATATAATGACTGAAAATTGAATAGTGCGCAACATTGTTGATCAATTAAGAAGCTGATTTTTTCTGTGGAAGTGAGAAATCTGCTTGAATACAAAACCTTTTACTATTGAATCAAGTGGAAATTACTTCACTCATTTTGAAAATAAGTTTTCTTAATTAAAAAAAAATAAAAAGACGATCTAATTAAATGATTAATAGCAACATAATATCTGTATTATCTTGACTACTTTCGGGAACTGGTTAAAAAAAATCGTCTGTGCATTTTAAGGTTGCTCCGCCTTAACCTTCCGTTTGACTGATTTTGACCCTGTGTACTTTCATGCTTGCAAAAGTATAGCTAATAAAATATTATTAAAGTAAATGAAGTTACATCACGGTAGCTCAATTACCTAGAAATATATTTTGTGCTACCAATTTTTACCAAACCAGCACTGCCTAACCGAGGGCTAAAGATATAAATATGGCCACTATTGTGCTTCGTTCTAGCTATCGATGCACGCACAAGCAAGATATTCTGGCTTGTCGGAAATCCAGTAATTGAACTTGTTTGCCATAATTGACGGTGTACGTTTTTATTATACGCGTAAAATGCCCACCGAGTGCGCTACATACGCATGTACTTGGTATTATGGTAGTTATATCAGATTCTTGTTTGACAAACTGCTTAAAAATTTTAATTTCTTTCAGAACATAATTTTTTATCCCTATTACACTTATCAAAATCTTTTGACTTTTTTCAAAATATTTTAATAATAAATCACTATTTAATAAAAGCACCAAAATCGGTACCAATCAACCTTCGCCTACATAGAAAATCATCCTACATAAAAATGAACATATGCTATATTTCTCTTCTGCTGATGTTTGAATGACACTTTGTACAGATACACTTTGCACAGGTTACAAACACATAAACATATGAACTCATGTCAATAGACCAAATAATTGTGCACATGAAAAATATTTATTCTCGGGAAATAGCAAAAAATATTCACCCTAATTCGATTAGCGTACGCTGAGCATATCGACAGTGATGGGATGCAGTTGTGTTTAAGTAAAATGTGGCATTTAAAAATAGCGACTTTAATGAAAACTGTAAAGTTGTATTGAATATTGAAAAATTCAAATTACCGGGGCTATTAATAAATCGATGTTCATCATTTCATTTGAGCGCGGCCAATAGCACTAAGGCAGCGTGGTGAAGACAACATCTGCCTACCATACCTTGCCCTATACACCCTTTATTCATTGAAAATGAAACTTTCTTTTATAAATGAAACACGTGGATCGATTTCGACTAAAATTTTATTTCCAGATTTGACAAGTACATCAATGGTTCCAAGATTTGGTAAATACATTTGTACAAGTACATTCTAGAATTTACATTTTACAATTTTACGGTGTTGACCGCCACTATATCAAAATTCCAAACAATACAAATACTGTTAAAAAAAAAATTAATATGGAACAATGCCAAGAATTTGCATAAATTTATATGTAGTGTCTTATTTTTGACAATCCCTTAGTTAAAAAGTCTGCAGGCGTGTTAGGAGTTGGCAAATATTTAATTTCAACTAGACCGCTATTACTTACATCTCTGATCAAATTATACCTTACATCAATATGTTTTGATCGTTTATGAGATTGGTGGTTATTTGCCAGTTTTAATGCACTTTGGCTATCACTATACGATATTATCTTGTTGAAACAATCTGTTAATTCATATTCTAAATTTCTTAAGTAAATGGCCTCTCGACAAGCCTCTGAAAAAGCCATATACTCAGCTTCACAGCTACTGAGAGCAACAGTCTTTTGCTTTTTGCTCTCCCAAGAGATGGCAGATCCAGATTTCGTAAAACACAAGAATGATAGAAAGAAGATTGCGCCCATCAAGAGTGCGTGACGTCACGTTTGCTGAGTTGTGCAGTGTTGCCAACCATTTGCTCTTCACAATAAATTTAATGCTTTTCATACCCAAAATGCAAAAATTTTTAAGTTTCGTATTTGTTTCTTTTTTTTTAATTTAAAGCTACCGAAACTTTAAGATAAAAAACAAACTATATTATTAAACAAAAAAAGGTTAAAAAATGTCACTCTGAGAAGATTTTAGTGCTAATGAAAATTTGTTTACTCTTATAAAATTTGATAATTTCAAAGTGCAAATTTAATGTTTGGCTCCATTTAAGGTTATGCAAGAATATTAAATCTTCTTCTCTCAACTCTTCTTAAGATTGAAAACATTCTTACACATTTTAAAAAGCCTTTGAATTTATTGAATACGAATTAAAACCATAGAGGTGTAATAGTTCTTCCTTATTGGGACATAGGTCATCAAGAGGTGTATTCATTGTAAAAATAAGCCACAAAATACCAAAAAATACTAAAGAAACCATACTGACATTTTTACAAAAAGAGTACCTTATCTAGTTACATAACCTCAAATATAGCAAAAAAGTCGTTCCCTTAACAAAAGAGTCTCGCTTAACAAAAAAAACTCATAAATTAAATTGTACATAAGCATAACACATTTATTAAAAAAACACACATTCTAAAGACAATTTGTCACGCATTCAAAGATGTTTAAGTAACACAATAAAAATTTCGTGTTTTATTTTCTTTAAATGGGCATTTTAGTGCGTTTTTATATCCAAAGCTAGGCAACACTGCAATAGCGAGAGAGAGAGATTTGACTGCTGAGAGCAGGAGAACACCAACAACAGCTGCAATCGCGGGCAATGCCACCAGATGTTAAAAAAAGTAAAGTACAAAATTATAAACATTACTTTTAATTAGAACAGACTAGAAAAATGTCATGAAGAAAGAACTAAAACTCCGAGACTAAATAACAAAAAAAATGCTAAATCAAGTTACGAAAATGGTAATCTGGCCATACTGGAGCTAAAAGCACGTAATTCGATGTCAAATTCGTTGAGAGCAAAGTAACGGAACCACGATAGGCGCCATCTCATTATTCTCTCCATCGTGAGTAAAACAGATGCCAGTATAATAACGTCTATCAATGCTATCACTGGCCCAGTCTGCATCTGCATACCCCTCTAGTTCTGTTCTCTCTATTCAGTCTGCATCTGCATACCCCTCTAGTTCTGTTCTCTCTTTAGAGTATCTTAAACAATAATGCTTTGTTTTTAACAAATATTTTAAAATTCTCTTAGCATAATTTCAGTGAACATGTGAATAACAATTATTAAATTGACTGAGGTAACTGACTGAATAGGCAATGTCTGGTCGTGTCAAAACTGCCATATACATCAAACTACCTATAAGTTTTTGATATGGCAAATGATCTTTACAAATATCAGATTTCTCAATATTTAATTTAGTCTCTATCGGAGCACTAACTGTATTACATTCAGACATGTGAAACTTTCTAATCAATTGCTCAACATATTGCTCCTGATCCACTGTAATTACATCTGCATGTTTATCAATATTAATCCTCACGCCTAAATATTGCTTTACCTGACCTAAATTTTTAATCTTACATTTTTGTTCCAAGGCTTCAACTAAAATATCGGTTTCTGACTTATCATTTGAAAATATTATGAAATCATCAACATAAATTCCAACAAAAGTTTTCTTACCATTATTATGATTTTTTATAAACACACAAGGTTCTAATTTACTTTTGCTAAATCCTAAATTATACAATGTTTCTTTGACGCTCTGCTACCAGGCCAATGCAGATTGTTTTAAACCATACACAGCCTTTTTGAACTTTAACACTTTACTGGAATCTTTAACAGGAAAACCTTCAGGTAAATGCATATACATACTTTCTTTTAAATATCCGTTAAGGAAAGCTGTTGTAACGTCTAAGTGAGTAATGTCCATATCGAACTGAATGCTTAATGCATATAATAAGCGCAAGGATGAAGGTCTAATGACCGGCAAGCATGTCTCTTGATAGTCCACACCAGCTTTTTGTATATAACCTTTGGCCAGTATCCTTGCCCGATACCTCACTTTACCATCACAATCATATTTTCTCGTACCGCTCTGTGCCATCGTACCGCTCTCGATGTTTATTGATTGACTTAAATCCACTTGATCGCAGACGATCTATTCTATCGTGCTCATTTATTATTCGTATCATTTCTGGATCTATTGATTGTCCTTCCCTTTAAAGTAAAATTCAATTTAATATACCCAATATGAGGCTCCGTCAGCACGAAACTTTTAAAATTGGCTTCTCGAGATCAAACTACGGAGTAAATGCTCCGATTCATAGGGTATGTGCAGATTTAAATATATTTTTCAATTTCTTCTGGTGCTAATTTTACATGACCGTATGGCATCTTAGTCAACCATCTTAAATCGTTCTTTTCTTAGTAACTACTAAACTATTGTACATTAGCTTAATATAGTCTGTAAGAATGTATCCATTCAAAGAAAATAAATAAATAAAAATCCTACAGCCCCTCAACAGAGCCTTCAATAGAATCATTTTCGTAATAGATTGAACAACAACAAATATAACAGCAACACACATATGTAGGTTGTATGTATACTAACATTTTTTGCATCCGTTTTCCGAGAACTGTTCTGCTGCTTGTTATATGGCATTTTTAAGTTTTGCTTTCCCCAACTCGCGCACCTAATCGCTCACGCTCGAGGCGAACTATTGTTCATACACAAATGTGTATTATGTCCATATACGTATATAGGGTGGAATCTTGTGCTTACAGTTCCATAAAGACAATTCAATTGTCTCAATTGTGCCTCACCTGTTGCCCTCTACATAAGTGAAAAATCGAAAACAGCCGCAAACAAATTCAGAATTAGCGAACAAATTTTACAATGGATGCCATATGTGAAATGTCTAAGTATGGCGATCACAGCCATCGTTCAGAAAATTGCGGTATTGTGATACCAGATACCATAGTGACGTTGATAATAAAGAACAGCGAGGTTGAAATGATGCAAGGTCATGGGTGTAAAGTGACGCGGCAACTCTGCACCCACGAAAAGGCAATACGTAGGCGTGGAAGGATAAATTCGATTTTTCGTCACAGCTGTTGCTTGTTTGCTACTATAGAAAAGGGACGCTACTTGAGAAGTGACAGTAAAGAATAACTTCATTGCTATTCCTACTCACAAAGTTATATCAAACATCTGCCCCGCGAGTTGAGATAACTAACCCGCCAAGCATTGGTTATGTAGAGCCTCTTGATAATAGCGCGGTCCCACAGCGTCTAAAAAAACTTGCACATGTACATATGTATGCATGTGTTCATTGCACACGTGCTTACTCGCGCTTGCCTCCGTTTGGGAGTTTAGTCTATTGGGGGATTTTCTGATACATGGAACGTTCCTTTAAAACCTTCAAATTGGGGAATTTAAAAAAGGCGCTCATTTGTGAAACGCATCTGGCTATATAAGAAGTGTGTCTTTTTAGAGGCGAGAATCTTTCCATTGGCAAACTGTTTCCTGTAAGAGAAAATTTAATAGTTCTCGCTACTTTTAAAGTAAGTTTGGCTTGAGAATTTATCGTGCATTGACTGACAGCGGAGAAAAGTTTGCAAAATATTTACATTTATTTTGAAAAATATGGTTAATTTGTTAGAAATTTGTCGGTCATTAGTTTAATTGTATGCTCATAAGCCTTCACCAGAGTGATTAATTCGAGAAACTGTAGATGATTTTCTCAACTCGTTACTCCCGTAAGATGTCACCCAGTGCGCATATAGTATAACAAGGTCACCAATTAAACTTATGCCAATCCACTTTATAAAAAATGTTGGGTAAAAATCTAAGTTTTCGATTTTACAATATCCAATTTGTCCAATGTCTAGAATTGTCTGTGGTTTATTATTCGCCTATTTCATTGGAATGGGTAGACCACCTGCATACGTTGCTACAGGATTCTCATTTGGTTTAAAAGAGGTTTTCTTATTTAATATTGACTAAAATTACAAAAAAAACGTTATGTTTAAATATCACAAATCGCGGGTACGAATCTGCGCTGTTTCGCTTAAAAAAAGTTGAAAATAGAAATATTGGGTTGGGGAAAAAGAAATGTCGTATTTGTGATCGAAATTTGACGCTTTATTTAACGTACTTAGAGTTAACCGATTCAAGTCAAATATGCCCCGTTTTGTTCGCAAACTTGTTGCCATTTAGAAGGCAACTTTATTATCCTCCCCTCCTTATTTGCAAAAAACTCAGACAACCAGTTTTCGCAAGTCTCTTTTGAGGCCAACTTAGTATCACCAAAGGCGTTTTGCATGGACCGGAAGAGATGATAGTCACTTGGTGCCAGGTCCGGACTATATGGCGGGTGCGGTAGGACATCCCATCCGAACTCCCGTAGCTTCTGGCGGGTCATCAAAGTTGTGTGAGGACGAGCGTTGTCCTGGTGGAACACAACACCATTCCTATTGACCAATTCTGGCCGCTTCTGGTCAATCACCTGCTTCAAACGGTCAAGTTGCTCATAGTAGAGGACCCAATTAAGGGTCTGGCCATAGTTGAACAGCTCATAGTGGATAATTCCTTTCCAATCCCACCAAACACACAGCAAAACCTTCCTGGCGGTCAATCCGGGCTTGGCGATGGTTTGGGCCGGCTCGCCGCTTCTCGACCACGATCTTTTTCGCTTGGCGTTGTCGAACGTAATCCACTTTTCATCGCCAGTCACCATCCACTTCAAAAATGGGTCAAGTTCGTTCCGTTTTAGCAGAGAATCGCAAGCGTTGATTCGGTCCAAGAGATTTTTTTGCGTCAACACGTGTGGTACCTAAACATCCAGCTTTTTTTTGGAATCCAATCTTCTGCAAATGGTTCCAAACGGTTTTGTAGTCTACACCTAGTTCCTGACTAATCGAGCGAATGCTGACATATCGGTCTCTTTGGTTAATTTCATCGATTTTATCAGTCTCTACGACGATTGGCCTACCAGTACGGGGTGCATCTTCGACATCTACTACACCTGAACGAAATCGATCGAACCAACGCTGTGCTGTGCGAATCGTTACAGTATCAGGCCCATAAACTTCACAAATTTTTGCCGCCGCCTTCGTTGCATTTATACCTCTAAGGTAGTAAAAACATAAAATATGACGAATTTCTTGCTTGATGGACTCCATCTTTGACGCGCTATAACTTAAGACTGAAACGTACGATCACAACACTGTTAAAGAGACACTTGTGGTACAGATTGTCCTCTTCAAATCGCCGTTTAGTATGACCCGATATTTAAATGTCGCGCTCAATTGACCAAATACGACATTACTTTTTCCCCAACCCAATATAATAGCTCATAACCAGCATTGCGTCACTATTTTGATTCTCATATCAACATTTTTAATGCACTATTCAATATTTCACGTTTTAGAAAATTTTTTATAATGATTAACTATTGGAAGCGTTGAACTTTCAAGCGGTCCCTGCGGCGAAAAATGTCAAGGAAAACAAAAAAAAAAAACTCTCAACAACTCAACAGACAATATTTTTCTATGAAAGCAGGAGTTGATTAATGGGATATATATTTTGGAAGCGCGGCCGAAGGACTCCTACATGGAAAGAACTCCTGAACAAAAATACTGGAGACAGAGTAGCTGGAGTTTGCTACTGCGGGTCACTTTTCTGAAGCGATCAGATGGGCGCCGAGGCGAAAAGGAGTTCTGCACATAAATAGTTTCGCCTACACAGAAGATAACTCTATGCGAAAGTACCATAGGTTACACTACTGGAATACATTTTTTGAAAATTTTCTTAAGTCCCATACTGCTTGTTTGGGTAACCATAACTATTTATTTCTAATTCTTTTACCCAAAATTTCCAAAGCGGATTTGTATTCTAGTTTTGTGAAAATGAAGCAAAAGAGATTTGTTGAATTAAATTATATTTTTATTTTATCATTTTAGATAAATTTTAAATGATTCATATGCTTTCACATAGTTGAGTGTCTTTTTTTATTTGAAACAAGCGAAAAAGTAAGTAAAAATTGGGAAATTTTGTTATTTTTCTAAGAATCCACGAGTGACCCAGAGTGGCCCAGGTAGTTGGCGGTCGTATTAATGATCGGACATATAGGCAAGTTTCTCCTATCGACTGAAGCCAAAATGTCGTTTAAAAAAGTTGAAGTAGCTCACTTTTGGTTGAATAGTTACGTCATTAAGCGAGCTACGTATTTGGAGCTATAATAATTATGAACCCATTATTGAATTATCATTTATACCAAGAGTAAGTTAACATTAGGTGAACTTTATGAGCCACTGAAATCATTGGTTCATACGTCTGTAGAAATGATGGTGATCAGAAGGCTATACCTACTTAACGGTGATATACACATAATAATTTGAGAACGTCTGAGCATCGATTTTTAAGCCAAACTGAACCGTAACCAAATTGAACTTTTTCAAGGGCCTTAATTATAAACAAGCAATACTTTTAAAAAATGAACTATATTTAATAATATAAAAGCAAGAAAGAGTACTAAGTTTCCATCTCTTCAATTTGAGCTCATAAGATGCAGTTAGATTTCTAAAAATAAAATAAAAATAAAAAAACTTTTTTTTCCTTGTGTTTTACATAGTTGACTAATTTTATATTTTAATGTAAAATCAGTAGCTTATCGGCATTTTGAACTTGCAATTGACATTGTTTATTAGTATAGAGCTGACCTGCAACCCTGAGCAATTGCTCACTAGCAACACTCGACGGAGGAGCAGATAGACATTTCAAAGCATTTTTTTAAACAGAAAAGTTGGATTACGAGTACCAGTGTTCAGAAATATTACAATTTCTTGGCAGCTCATATTTATTAAGATAAGTTATTAATTAATTATTTAATGACATAAAAGCTTTTTCGATGTTATTACTGTAAATCATGTAAGTACCAGAGGCTGTATTGAATATTTCCTAACGGGATTTTTAATTACAAAAATATTCCATTAAACTTCGGTTTTTTTGTCGAAGCGGGTCAGAACTTCTATGGCCCAACATAGCTGAAGCCAAAGCCGCAATTCGGTCGCTCTCTAATAATGATAAACATTTTCGTACCTCAATCAGAAGGCATTAATGTTGCAAGCGTGTCATTTCAGCAGAATGCGCGATACAATTAATTTATAGAACGAAATATTTGGCGAACGATAAATATCACAGAAGTCACCTGCGGCAAGTCCACACTGATAAATCAGAAGCCATTGACCACTTGGAGGCAGGTGGACGCGTTATTGCCGAAATATGGATGTGTGCACAAATCCACATACCAAAACGCCAAGATAATACTCCCACCAGCTAAATTAATTAATGCCGTTGAATTTTATTTTTAACGAAGTCACTTTTATGGATATTGAAAACATATTTTCTGTGCTTTATTTTTGTTTCGGCACCTACTGTTAGAAAAACACACCCTTTAAAATGCTATTTACTCTGGCGATTTGCATAGTGTTCACTTTCATTAATGGTATGTTGAGTTTCAAATTTTTCTTCAAGAACTATTCTTGAGTTATTTTCTCTCAAAAAACCATAAAACTAAAGTTTTCAATGTTAACCAAAAAAAGTGATGCTTTCGAATGCTTTCTGTTGAATTTCATAATTTCTATGCATTGTGCGCCTACAACATAGACAACA
Source organism: Anastrepha fraterculus (assembly GCA_037575425.1). Classification (NCBI taxonomy): domain Eukaryota; kingdom Metazoa; phylum Arthropoda; class Insecta; order Diptera; family Tephritidae; genus Anastrepha; species Anastrepha fraterculus. The sequence goes on from JAYXIM010048706.1 coordinate 320,136, forward strand.
CAACGAGACAATGCTTGAAAATATATTTACGTGTGTGTGTTCTTGCTGCCGAGAACGTGTCAGTGCATGACAACCTTCCGTTTCCGGCATACATTAATAGGTAAGAAGTAAATCCTCACCCTTTTGTTAAGTTTTTTTATATAAATATATTTTTTTTGCGTTATCTATGCAGCAACTGGATAGCGGCTTACGTAAGAGGTCCAGTTAAGAGTCCTGGTGTGATCACTTGCAAAGCAAAGTTATTGCTTTCACAAAGAAATCATACATTGTGACATATCCATATTAAATTACAAATAGTTGTGTATGTGTTGAGTTTGGTAAACTTGAGTACTTGATGTGCTTAAACTGTAAAAGGCAAGAGAAAATGCCATTATAACATGCAAATAAAATATAAAACAGTACTCGGATAATAACGAATAGTGGCAGTTTTGCCATTAAACAAATGTAAATTTTGTAATAAATAGTCATCTGATGACGCAAATAATAGATAAAATCTCGATATGAGGGAGCGGAAAAAACAAAGTGACAAAGAAATAATACAGTGTTTTGAAGGAAATTTACCTAGCAATAGTAGCCTTATTGAAATTTCGAGAGAAATGCATTCGCCGGCTTGCCAAGTAGTGGCCCTAGAGGCTTTCCCCGGCAGTCGGTTCTACGTTACCGGCACAACGCGGATTTGTATCCAGTCAAGTACTAAGAAAAACATTTCTTTAATTTGTACCTTCATGTGCACAAAGGGACCAACTTAGCACGAATGAATACAGCTAGAACACTGCTATCGGGGCAGTCACGGGATGTCTCCTGATATCTCCTCTGCAAGAGTACAGGCGAGTGCAATAGCACACAACAATTTCTGTTGGGTTTTATCGTAGGAATCATCCCTTCGGACATTTGCTATAGCCTGAGCCACCTCCCAGGTGATGATTTAACTAAAATATACTAGATACTATTTGCTTGTATTAAGGTAGTAGTCTGGAAACTTATTTTGAAAATTTCGAATTTCGGTTTTTTACGTATTTTGAAAGTGCGATATATTGGTAATATACTGTACAAATTTTAGACCGAAATTCGAAATATTGACGAAATTATAGTACATACATGAGAGCGGCTCGTACTTGCGCGCGCTATAAATAATGAATTGCTAAAACTTTAAACGCGTTTTTCTCAAAACAACGTTTTTCCGGATGGCCGTCGTGAAAACAAACTTTCTATCTAACGGATTGAGCTGAAATTTAGATATGTTTTTCTACACATCAATAGTTCTGGCGGATAGTAGATTTAATTTATTGTATTTCGTCCCTAACTTTCCATTTTTTAGTCCGATTTCCACTTTAAAAAAGGCAATTTTCTTACGAAGTCCGCCATTTTGTTATTTTTTGTCAAAACCATTTGATCTTGTTTTTTCTGTTTCAGATGACCACAAGTAACGAAATCACGCCGGCCAGCCACTGTACCTCTTTTTTTTGCCGTTTGCTGCAGTGTACAAAAATAGTATCAAAACATTAAAAAAAAAAAAATTTTTTTTTGTACACCTTCTGATACCTTTAATAACAGATCAGAAAATCAAACCGATTGTATTTTATTTTCCCTTCCAAAAAATGTCCCAAACATGGTCTCAAAAAACGTGTAAGTTACCAGACTACTACCTTAAATGTGACAAATGCACACTTATGTACATTGTACATACATGCATATAATTTATTTTATTCTGTTAATAATGATAGTTCTGCTTACAAAGCTAAAACTAACATACAACTGTTTAATAATTAATATATTGATGGCGACTGAGGCCTTCCGGCTATGCTCATAATTTAATTATCGCTAAGTATTAAGAATAATTCTTAGGTTTGAACAGTTTAATTTAGTTAATATTGTGTATACGTATGTACGCATGTATATACCATAAATATTTACTCCTTAACATTTGAGTGGAATAAAAGAAATCACCATACTCTCATTTACCAAATAACTCTCTCTTCCCCGTATCGCAACAGCTGATTGCGGCAAAAAGCTCTTACCACTCGCCGCTCGACGTCGAGCATGTTAGCTGCGACGATAAAGTGTTTGGCTCGAACCTGATGCGAATGCAAACATTACAGGGCAGGCGAGAAAAAATATGAAATGATTAATTGATTGCGCTTAAATTTGTATTTGGGCCCCTTTATCTTGCCGAAGAACAAAATTTATATAAAACACATTTTTGTTCCTCTTTGGTTGGATTTTTCTGAGCATTAATTTGAGTTATTTCTAATGGCAAGGAGTTTAGAATTTGCCATTCACAACAGTAAAAACAATCGGTAATAATCATGTGGCATTTATCATGTGCAGAGCGAAGTCATGGTAACTACAGCAGCTGCGATAGTGCCTGATGCCTGGTGGTACCTGAGCAGCGGCTTGGGCAGCAATTATGGGAGCACATGGCTAAAAAAGCTCTTATGGCTTTCATTTTCCTTTGCACTGTTGCTATTGCCAGTCTTTTTATGTATGAACATAACATTTATTTATTTTTGTCGTTATGGCTAGTATTGTTGCTATTTCCCAGACACATATTTATAAAAGCCACAGAGAAAGAAATACATACATATATAGGTACATAAAAGGTGTAGGTGAAGAAATAATGTAAGCGAAATGGTGACGCTAAAACCAGCAACTTGCTGGCCGAAAGTGTTGCATATATGCAAAGAAAACTGCATTTCACTAAGCGATGCACAGTACTGCTGCTTTTTTGTTTGTTTTAGAATTTGGTTCGAATTAATTAATTTGCTTTTTTGAATTAATTACAGTCTGTGCCGAGAGTAAAAGGGGAATGAAATGTTTTAATTGATCGGGAATGAAAAGTTTGATTTGAAATGTTTTCTACTTTTTGATCTTCTTTAGTTAGCTTTACAAGTTTGCTTTCATAGTTTAAGACTTGATATCTAACTTTGGGGCTGATGCAAAAGAAATTAGACAATAGGCGGTGTACCATGGACCATATAATAAATATTGAATTTACAATACACTTTTGTGATAGCAAAGTACCCAATTGGTAATGGTAGATGTCTCATTTGTTTGTTGTACGCACTATTAAAAGGTCCCTCTATTACATTTTTATCAACGTTACTTCACTTGGAGAATAAATATTAAATATATCAGTCTATTATAGAAAATTCATATTAACCCACAATAATTGGATTGTGAACTCAATAAAAAGGCGATGACAATTATTACTCGTACGAATTACGTTTTCTGTTTCGGAATCAATACCTTCGTAGCAATTTTTACAATTAAATAATTGAATAAGTCGCTAAGTGCTATTGTCTGTTAAATATTAAAACTTCAAGCTTAATCAAAGGCCTGCAGTAGTTATACACAAAGTCAAGGTATGCACATTTTACGAATATGTTGAGTACTCGTACTTCGCTGTGTGCCATTATGAAGGAAGTTGTACACATTTTATGACGAACGCTTTAGTTCATCTATATGCTTATAGTTTACTTTTGAGTGTGCATGTGCAGCATAAGCTGCTGAAAGCTGTTTTCGCTCGTGAGCTCAAGGGCTGGGCAGCCTGGTCTACGCTCATGTAAGCTCGTCCCATGCAAGCTCCTGCAGGCAATATGTCATACCTGTCTTTATTGAGCGGTGATGATCGCTGTGATGAGTTTTATCCATTTCTTAATGAATACAAAAAATTGAGTGCTTATGTATGTGTGTATGCATGTACATATATATTGTACATTTTTATTAATAACAGTTTGTTCAAACAAATCTAATTAAAATGAATTCATCTAGCGGTAGTTTTTCTTAATTGTGGCATAGGTACAGAAAGTAAGAAAAAGTGAAGAAGAAAAGCTCGGTAATTAGGTTTTCCAAAATACTGCTTTATGTGTACATTAGGGCGGGTCGATTCAAAACTCGCTTATTGCTCTGTGAAAATCGTATTCTAGGGATCAAAATAAGAAACTTGGCCGAAGGAACCATACCTCTAAAACGAATTCTGATGTCCCCCAATTTGAGTCGTTAGGTCCTTCTAAATCGATGAAAGATCTAAACCACTAATACCCCCTGAATGTTTTTCCATTAGGGCTATGGTAGATAACATCACTGGGCACCGGCGCTTGAGGGCGCGGCGCTTCACAACTTTTGTCGCAGCTGCAGAAATGAGTAGAAGGAAGAGAGCGGCGAATATGAAATGTACTTATAAGCCACTACCCCACTCTGGCAAATACGGGACACCTTCATCTTAAGAAATATTTCTTTGAATACCTAGCGGACTTAGATTCAATAGATATTCGGAATCTACAGCGTTTATAAAAACAAACTTATTGATTATTTGGAGAGATGAAGTTAGAGCCCCCTCATGTCACAATGGCTCGTTTAACCTAAGTGTGTGCCTCTGCATTCCATGGATAGCGGTAGCCTTGTAACCTAACCCAATTGCTGAACAGAACTTCTGCAACTTAGTATTTTTTTAAAGGGGCAAAGCGCTGTGGATCCATTTATTTATGTACACCCTTTAAGAGGCAATAAAATAATAAGAGCTAATGAAATTTTTAACTTTAAAACTAAGCGTCATTTTTTTTTGTCATGAGAATGAGTAATATTCGTTCTCTAAAACTGGAGGATATTTACAGATTTGCCAAAGAATCTGGAAAATTCTCACAGGACTAACTATCTCTATCTCTGTCTCTATTCTTTCCTATCTCTTTCTCTGATACCTTTCTCCTTCCCTCCTTGATTATCTATCCCCTTTCCAGAGCTTTAAATACAATGGGCTCTTTAGCCTGAGTGTTTTAGGAGCCACCAAATCCCCTGGTGCTCCTTGGCTCGACCTTTTGAAATTCAAAAATTCAAGCATAATTTTTAAGACTACATGGCGATTGCAGCGACGCTTGAAAGGGGCAAATACAGGGTGGGTCATATAGCGTTTGCTTTTTGAACCACCTATTTTTTTGAGAATGGTAACACAAATGGCATGTCAAATGTGTTCATAATTTACTTAAAGGTTTGACATTTACGAAATGGGACGCTATACGCTTGAACAAAATTGGGAAATATTGAAAACCTATTTCCAAAGTGGTGAGTCTTCTTCTTCTTCCGCGGTTACAGTAAATGGCGAGCGTTACCGTGACATGCTCAACGAGTTTTTGTTTCCAAAAATTGAAGAGGATGACATGGACGACATTTGGTTTCAACAGGACGGTGCAACTTGTCATACTGCCGAAGTTACACTCGAATTTTTGGCTATCGTTTTTGAAAACCGAATAATCAGCCGAAACTCCGATATCAATTGGCCGCCTCGGAGCTGTGATTTAAGCCCGTTGGACTATTTTTTGTGGAGAGCCGTTAAGGACAAATGCTGCGCGAACCATTAAAAGACGATTGCTGCTTTAAAACACGAAATCGAAGTTGCCATTCAAGAAATTGAAGCCCAAACAATCGAAAATGTGCTTAAAAATTGGGTTGATCGAATGGCCTACTGTAAAGCCAGTCGTGGCAGTCATTTGAACGATATTATTTTTCATTCATAAATGACAATGTTCAATCTTCAAAATAAAAAAAAAAGTTTGAAAAAATAGTGATTAGTTTTTTTTTATTTCTGCCCAATCATCATAGCATTTCTGGAAGGCCGATTTCGGTATGGATTTCAGTTCCGTTTTCTCTTTCTTCTCTTTTTCTTTCTCTTTTATGACTTCAATTGTCTCAAAATGTTTTCCACGGAGCGGCAACTTGAGCTTGGGAAAAAAAGTCACATGAAGCCATATCAGGCGAATACGGTGCTTACGGAACGATATTAACATTATTTTTGTTCAAATAATCGCTAACAAAACGTGATGTGTGAGCTGGTGCATTATTGTGATGCAAGAACCATGACTTGTTGTCCCACAATTGCTTCCTTTCCGAATATTCTCGCGCAAACGCTTTAAAACATCTAAATAATATTCAGCGTTAACCGATCGGCCTTGCGGAAGGAACTCCGAGTGCACCACACCTTCGTAATCGAAAAAACAGTCAGCATAGCCTTAATTTTTGAGCGACTTTGGCTTGGTTTTTTGGGTTGATGTACGGCCCTCTTTGAACGATTTGTACCACTGGAAAACACGTGCGCGCGATAGAGCAGAGTCCCCATAGGTTGTCTGCAACATTTTTAAGGCGTCTGAAGCCGAAATTTTGTTGGAATAACAAAATTTCAAACAAATTCTTTGTTCAACTTGAATTTCCATCGTTAAATTCGAAAAACACACTCGTGCTTGACTTGTTTACGGTAGCACAGAAAACCAACTATGTGACATATCACGCTGAAATTTGCCATGTAAGCTTCCATCCAACAAAAAATTTATTTTTGCCATATGTCATCCGCGGACCGTTTTATTGATAAAGTCTCGTTCATATTTGAGCAGAAGTACTCGTAGCCGATTCAAAAAGCAAATTTTACATGGCCCACCCTATACTAGCATCATTAGTATTTTGCATTTCACTTCTAGTGGAATTAAGAATTCCACCACCACCCCTACCGGGGCTGTAAATCACACACACCCACACAAGCACGAGCACAGTTCACGCATGCTTTCAATTTCCCGGTCAATTTCCCTTTTCGTTTAGCTTATGTGACCACTCCAACTTGCATGCAGACTAGTAGAGCAAACATGTTCGCTGTCGAGCCAGTTTGATGAACAAGTTAGAACATTTTCATTGGGGCTAGCTGAAGATATGCCTGTGCTTTCACGTTCAGTTCTATACTAGCTATCGATAACGAAGTAAAATTAACGCGCGAGTGTAAGTGCCTTTCGTTTTATTTCTTTATTTTCATTTAAAAATCAGATAATATAAATTTTTTTGGAAAAGAAGAAATATGCAATAAAAATATATATATTGCGCATTTTGTAAATGTGATTGCATGTGTGTGTGTGTATAATTTCGGTTAAAGTGTTTGAAGTGGCACATATTTGGAAAGCGCGCAAATTTGGCTTCCGGGCAGAGCTGCAATACCAACAATAACTGGCATCTCTGCTTGGTTCCATGCAAAACCCGCTACTTCTTCGTTCGTTGTATACTTTGGAGTGAGGGGTGCATTCAACACCCATACCACTAAGAAAAAGTCTCGCCTACACATACATGCAACACCGGGTCTGTGAACAATTTCATTTTACCATTGGGTTATAATTATTATTACTCCTTACTCAATTGCTGCACTCTGTGAATTTTTGTTTGCACTTGCGCCGCAAGCTGCAACAGTACGAGCCTGTGCATTTGTGTGTGTTTGTGCGTGCACGAATACAATAGTTTTTGCGGTTAATGCAACTGCAGGCAAATTGCTGCATTTGATCAATTGGCAATTTTCAGTGCTACATTTCTTCGTGATTTTTTTTGTGTTTCCCTTCTTACAATTATTTCCTGCTTCGTGATGAGTTTCTTGTGCAGTGTCAAAATTCAAGGAAAAGAAGGTTTAAAAAAAAATTAAAAATTTACCCGTAACATGTGAAGTGCCCAGATTTCTCTGATTACATAAGTATTCGAAAGAGTGTGTATGCTGTAACGTTTGCTGTGTTCCTGCAACAATGATCCCGAGCCGGATATAAATTTAAGTTTATATAAAAATCGTATTAATTTGTGATTCGCTTTTAGTGTTACGAAGAATTCTGATATGCATGCATATGTTGCAATGCAGAATAACTATGAAATTTTGATATTTAAAGGAAAAGAATTTATATATGAAATTTTGATATTTAGCGGAAAAAAAATTATATTTGGTGGCTGATTCGGTGTTTTGATGGAATTTTTATGGGTGATCATTTAACAATGCTGAACCAAACGAACATGAAAAAACTGATAAATTAAAAATTAAACAAGAGACATGAGTCTTGCCAAATTCCTATGCCTGCGGGTTGAACTATAGGGTGGGCCATGTAAAATTTGCTCGTGAATCGGCTATAAAAAAAAAAAAAAACTAATCAATATTTTTTCAAACCTTTTTATTTATTTTGAAGACTGAACATTGTCATTTATGAATGAAAAATAGTATCTTTCAAATGAGTGCCACGACTGGTTTTACAGTAGGCCATTCGATCAACCCAATTTTTAAGCACATTTTCGATTGTTTGGGCTCCAATTTCATGAATGGCAACTTCGATTTCGTGTTTTCAAGCATCGTCTCTGGATGGTTCGCATAGCATTTGTCCTTAACGGCTCCCCACAAAAAATAGTCCAGCTGATTATTCGGTTTTCAAAAACGGTAACCAAAAGTTCGAGTGTGACTTTGGCAGTGTGACAAGTTGCACCGTCCTGTTGAAACCAAATGTCGTCCATGTCATCCTCTTCAATTTTTGGAAACAAAAACTCGTTGAGCATGTCACGGTAGCGTTCGCCATTTACTGTAACCGCGGCTCTTCGCTCATTTTCGAAAAAAAAAATGGCTCGATGATGCCGCCAGACCAAAACCCGCACCAAACAGTGACTCGTTGTGGATGCATTTGCTTCTCTACTGTAACGTGTGGATTTTCTGAGCCCCAAATCCGACAATTTTTCTTATTGACGTAGCCACCGATGTGAAAATCAGAAAAGAAGAAGAAGAATCACCACTTTTGAAATAGGTTTTCAATATTTCCCAATTTTGTTCAAGCGTATAGCGTCCCATTTCGTAAATGTCAAACCTTTAAGTAAATTATGAACACATTTGACATGTCATTTGTGTTACCATTCTCAAAAAAATAAGTGGTTCAAAAAGCAAACGCTATATGGTCCACCCTGTATTTCTTATATGCAACTTGCGACATTTATATGGCAGTGTGCTAGAAAGTGTGCGTTGTGTCCATCTACTCTCCTTCTTTTATAGACCGAAACTAGCATCGAATTGGACAAAAAAGGTTTATTACATTCCACGCAATGCTAAATTTGATATGCCGATAGCTAAATTTGACAAATTACTTAGGATTTGCAGTTTTGCGATTTATTTTTGTGCTCTGAACACAATTTTGCGATTCAAAAGCAAGTTCCAACAAAAAAATTATTTTCAAACAAACCTTTAATGGCCACGTTTGAGTTCCAAATTATTAAACTGCAATTGAGCGAGACTCATAAAAATGAGACGCTGAGGATTTTTGGGCTCGCCGATTACATCTTTGGTTTCAGTTTTCCAAAATTCGGATCGGCGGATCCAAAATGACTGTTCCTAATCCTAGTGAAGACGGAGTAAATGCACGAAGAATGTTTCACCATTTCATCTCTGAAAGGTTCAACAGTCTCACCTGCTCAGTGAGCTCAGATTTATAGTCTTAGTAAATTGCTTTTTAAAATAGGTGAACTCGAGCTTAATCTCACCTCCTATATGCTTTTTTTAGATACATGGTTATATTTACTAAATCGCTCATAACTAGACTTGAGTCCAACAGTAAATTTTTAAGTCTTAATGTCGTTTATCTGCTTGTTAGCCTTGTTTCTGTTTACGTATTTCCTGTTAACACGGGGCGATCTTTTCGGGGCGACGTGATATGTTGATTGTGAGTAGCAAGAGGTTTAGGGTGGGTGTGCAACTTTTTGAGATATTTTCTCTGTTCTTTTTAAAGCCGTTATCTGCACCGTGGTTTAAAGATCTCTATGTACGCGTTTTTTACGTCCCATGTACGTTTCTACTTTTAATGTTAATTTCCGGTTCATTAGGAATTATGAGTTTGTGTTTTCCAAGTTATTGGCACCTTTTTGTAAAAATGTGCCTCTATCTATGTACTATTGTGGGCAAAAAGTAAGGTGAATTTGGTTGTAAAATGAAAAATCTTTATTTATTCTTGTAAATCAATTTCATCCCCTTCAAAATAATCCCGAAATTTCATTCCGCAAACAAAATTTGATGGCACTTCTCTGCTCAATCAAATCAGACATTGTAAAAATCGAAAAATGCACTCTTGTTCGTTTGGTAAACACAAGCGTAAATATATTACTGGTAATGACATTCACATGAAAGTTGGCTCAGATGTTATTAACAGTGCTGCCAACTCATGAAAAAAATAACTAGAGCGAAATTTTAATCCCGCGAAGTTTGACAAATAAATTCACCTTACTTTTTGCCCACAGTTGCTTATTTTTCATGATTCAATAATAAAATACTTCATCCGTTGATGCAATTTGGATGTAAGGGAAAAACAGCTTATCTCCTTTCTAGGTAGTAAAAAATTGAAGATTTGAAAGTATTAATTATTTATATTTATAACTTAACCATATATTAGGCTGGAGAAACCTATTATTTTCTTGGTAGATGGGAGTAGTGGACGATATCTGGGAAAGTATCGATCAAACAATTTGAAGTTTATGCTCGTTGTCAAGTTGACTTTTCACACTATGCTATTTTTTGTTTATTCGATGCAGTTGTGTGTTACAGGATGTTAACAATAGAAGTCAAGAAAGAAAAATTCCGGTACATTTTACAGGTTTCCTTTGATAAATGTTCATGGTGCCGATACTGTAACAGCAAATTACGTGCAAGTTTGGTTTAGTTGATTCTGTTCAGGTATTTTTGATGCTAAAGTACTATAAATGCTTATAATGCCGATAAATTCAGAGAACTAATCGAAGGTGACCGGCATGTTAGTAGTCATAGCAACGCCCAGTAGCTTATGATCGACCATAAAACAGCTTTAAACCATTTGCGGAAATATTATGGATTTATTTTTAACTAAAGTATTATATATTGACAATGCATGTGATTGGCATATAAATATATGTGCCTAATTACCAAGTTCTTTACAAACTATTGTATATTTTATAGTATTTTTGTTTTTAAAACTTTAATTTGGTAATTTTTCCCAAGTTTCTAATGATTTTTTCATATTTTAAAAAGGTGAATATCCTCAATTCAAAAGCTCGTGATTTGACACACAATTGTGATAGCCAGTATGGTTCTGAAATAATAAAAATACAACTTAGTAGTATTTTCAACTTAATTGTTGGATTTTAATAGTTTCTGAAACTTTTGGTACGTTTCACAAAACTTTGACTACCTTATCTTAAAAACTATGAGTTTCCCACAAAAGATATTTTCCCCATTCTCAGAGGAACTATGCTAGTCCATGTCTGAAATTTGCATATTGCCTGAGCCATATCGTTCCAAGCCCAATGAATTGTTTTATCTACCCCTCAGCAAGTATTTGATTGACTTTATTTATCCAGTCCCACAAGTCGTTCTTCAAGATGGGCTAATTCTTTTTCCAGGTGAAACACACGACAGTCAGTATATGATCTAAATAAAAATTCGTTTAAATAAAACACACTAAATAAATAAGGGCTTACTCTGTTTGCGTAGAAGCTTTAACCAAAGGAGCGCTGGTGGTCTCTTCGCTCCTTATTTTTTTCGAAATAAAGAAGCAGCTGCCATGACGGTGAAGGGTAATAAAATTATCTTCCAGATCAAAATAAAAAATGAAAAATGCATTCCATTAATATTTCTGTTTTTAAATTATCATTTTAAGTTCGCAAGCTTTTAGAACCCTAAAAATGTGATATTAGTTTTAATAAAAATATGGCACCATTGCAATTCAAAACATTACTCACTTTAAATGTGTATATTTGCATGCCTTTGGCGTTAGCTTAATATTTTTTTTTATTTTTTTTTTTATTGAAACGTTATAAATATTTAAATACATTTCATTCTATTACACCTAGTTCACTATCAAGTAATATTATTTTATTAAATTCAACAGTATTTACAGGAAATATGTATATAATTGGAAGACAGCTGACAGAAATTTACATATATTTGTCAGTCATCAAAATTTCTGGAACAAGATCATTTGGTTTTTTTCGTTTAAGTCTCCGGCATTGGTCATCTAAATTGGCAAGTCGCCGAGCCTCCGGGTTAGTATGTTTTTCGAGTCTTTCGGCATGAGCTACAGCATAATGTTTGATAGCCTTAGCTTAATAAAGTTTCCTCCGGTAGATTAGACATTTTGCAACAGGTGAGAGTATGTTGGTTTGTAAGACCTTCACTTTTTTTACTGCATCGAATTGTAAGAACAACTGAAACCTATCTATGCAGCCTCATCTACCTACGGTGACGTATTCTCGTACGTCGGTTTGCCATTAATGGGCCCATGACCTTATAAGAAAAATTAGTTTTTTTTTAATTAGTATGCAAATCTAGTCAACGTAACAAAAGCGTGATTTTAATTGCTTTTTGTAGTTTACAGTCACTTCTGTGAATAGCCATAATGTATTTCAAAACTCTATTATTGCTAACGGCGAACGCTTCAGACGATTTTTATGTGGGCGTGCGGTTTTTTACTGATTGCATTCTTAATTTTTATTTATTTTATTTTGCTAACTTGCTAACGCAACTGCTTTTATTAGTATTGAATCTGCAAACAAAACAAATTGTGTTTGCCCAGAAAAAATATCAGTTAATTACCTGCGACATTCATGTGCCCAAATGTGGTATATCGAGTTAATTGATTTTTAAAGTTGTTCCGTTTTGCAAGTAACACCAGTTGAGTTGAAAAGGTAAAAAATACATTATTAAAATTTTTATTATTATGCTTTTTGGCGCCTATATAAATTGTTGTGAACCTGATTTGTATGTGACTTTCTTTATAAGCCCTAAACAACAAATTTTAAAGCCAACGAATTGAACTACTGCTGGAACTTATTAAATGTTTATTTATTAAATTCAAACATACAACCATGGGTTATTTTTGCAATGATTGACCTTAAAACTATTTTATATAATAAAATAGTAGATAAAAGGATTAACAATAAAATCAAAATTAAAGTCAATGTATATGGGATGCTGTTTTTTGTGGCCGTTGAATGGTTGGTGATTGAAAAGTATGTAAGCCATATGCTAGGCGCTTTCCGTCTTCCGCGAGTAAGAATCTAAAATCTCGTTATTAATTTTAGACTAGCTCTTGGCAGAAATGTTTCTGATTGCCTTAATCTGTTTAATGAAAAAACCCATCCTTCACACTTCCGAGTCTGAATGGCTACATTATAGATGATATTCTCGGCATTATCATACTAGGCTTCCTAAACTAAGTGAATATCTAATTTACTCTCAGTTCAATAAAATATACATATATGTACTCGTTCATGACTTAACCCATTCGAGAGTGAATACTGCGTTTGCGCATTTTGACCATTATGTCTGTATGTCTCGTACTCCGGAATTGTTTGGTTGGGAATGTCTTTGATTATTATTCTCTTCTTTACCTATTAAAGTAGTGGTAATAATAATAAAAATAATAAATAATAAAAGATATTTTTCATTTACTTAATAATGAGTTAGTGTAAAGCATTTGCAAAATTCAAGAAAACATAATACAAAATTACATCAACAAGTACAGCATTGCCACTATTTTGTAGGTCATTGAAAGTAGAAGAAAACACCAGAATTAGTTAGTCAGCCGCACTTAAACGCTAGTAAAGTGTCGCAAGTTGTCAAGAGCTTGAATATAATACTTTAACGAATATGAGATATGATTAAAAGCACTTTATGCATACATGTATGCACTTGCAAATACAGGGTTGTTCAGTAGGGACATAATAGGAGGCCTTAATAAATTCGCCAAGTGTTAGCAAGTGGCGAATAGGTGAATCAATTGGTATAAATAAGCGTATATTTGTTGCACTGGTAAATAGCTGCCCAAAACGAAATTTGTTCCGAAGCACCTAATGAGTATTAGTAGGACCGCGTTCATATAGGAATACATTTGGTGCTTCAACTCGTTACTTGTGATGCTCGTGCCCTGTCAAGACCGTTTGTGTTCTCGTTCTTCCCAATGTTCTTGTTGACTGTAGACTAAAAACTAATGGTTAATGGTAGTAAAGGGTTAAGGTATGGGCTAAAGTGGTGCACAAGTCGACATATATGTGCTTTCAAGTCATTTGCTAAATTCACACAACAATGCAGTGTTTTGTTCTCAACTAACAGTAACAGGCAATAGCAGCTAGAGAGAAAACCAAATCATGCTTTTGCACGACTTGTTTCTCTCTCAGCATTGTCACTACACACATATTTCGGCAAGATAGCAAGAAAAGCAATGACACTGAAAGGCAATGAAAAACAATTCAATTCAAACAAGTGAATTGTGTCAAATGTGGATTATTTACTTACATGAATTCCTGATATTTTAAAATCAAATAGGCAGTTAATGTTTGGTATGATGGTTTTGTAGAATAAAAATTAAATTCTGATTAATATTTGAATATAACTTACACTTTGCCTGCAAATATTCTTCTGTGCACTTTATTGGCTTTTAAATTTACTAAAAGCTGTCTTATTTCATAACTTCAATAGTTTTAAAAATTATTCATCGAAAGTTTACCGTTATTTATTAATATTCTGCCCTTAATACGCAAAAGTGCGCGGGGAGCGAAGAAATGTGTATGTTTGCAATTTTCATACATCTCGAAGGTACACTACGTACATACATACATATGACACCAATTCACACATTGTACTTGATGTCTTTCGGCAAGGCTTGTATGAGAATGTTTTTCTACCATTGCCATGCAAGCATATGAGCAGCGTCGTGCAATTCGTGTACTGTCGATAGAGCCGAAGTAGTATTGCTTGTTGAAGACAGTTTTTCTGCGTTGCTGTTCAAGTTGTGTGCGTACATTGCTTTTTGTCATCACAAACAGTGTCACATGCAATGTGTGACTTGTTGCTTTGTAATAAGCAAGTCATTTGTGCACCACTTTAGTATGGGCCTTTAGCACTGCGACCATATTGATCTATTGTGCACTATTGCTGTCTATTGACTGTTAAGTATGCTTATGAATTGTACCAGCTCCTTCTGAAGGAGTGATTGAAGGTCTTCATCTGTAAGCATGAACTTGTTTAAAAACTTTTTCCTTCTATGCGTCAACCCCGGACATTCGATGATGAGATGTTCTATAGATTCCTCATCTTCGCTGCAAAATCTGCAGGTGCTGGTGTTAGTTATGCCTAATTTATGTAAGTGTTTGTTGCAGGTGAAGTGACCCGTGAGGGCGAATGCTCTTTTTGTTTAACGTGAGGGCCATGTTAGCTCTTTTAGCGTTGAAACTTAGGAACTTTTTGGAGTGTCTAACACCCTCTACGTTGTTCCAATGCTGATTTAATAGAGTTATGGCCCAGTATTTTACTTTTTGTTTTAGGCTATTTTTGTTAAATCTAAAAATGGGACTAGGTCCGATGAAATTTACATCTGCCCTTTTTTTGGCTTGAAAGTCTGCCTTTTCGTTGCCGTCATATCTCTCATGTCCTGGTGCTCAAATAAATGAGACATTGTTTTTGGATGCCAGGTTATTGAGTGCCTTGTGGCATTCTAAGAGAGTTTTTGAGTTGTAGGTATAGCTATCTAAAGCTTTTAGAACTGATTGGCTGTCCGAGAGTATTCTAATCTTTACTCTATTGTGGTTTCTAAGTTGCATGATGTTTGCTGCTTCCATTATTGCGTATAATTCCGCTTGGAAGATGGTGGTGCCCCTGGTAAGAGTGAATGATTTGTGGATTTTGGGCCCCACTACTCCTGCTCCTACACCATAAGGTGTTTTTGATCCATCAGTGAACCATTTTTGTGAGTCATCACTCATCCATTTTGGGTTTGTTTTCCACTCGATCCTCTCAGGAAAGGTAACTGTGTATCCTTTTGTGAAACAGAGGGTTGGTTCAATGTGGTCTGAAACTTGAGCCATGCTTATGGTGTTTTTGATTTTATTTAGGATACTTAGGAGACCGGCGAGGTTGCCTAATTTGAAATTTTCATTCATGTGTAGCATGAGTGCTTGCGTAGCTGCTTCCTCTTGGATTGCTATATGAAGTAATGGGAGATTAAGGAGTGCTTCCATGCTAGCTGTTGGGGTAGTTCTCATAGCTCCTGTGATGCATAGGCATATTTTTCCCAGTTTGGATATCGCTGTTTTTTGGATAGACTTGCTCCACCATACTAGTGCCTCATACAGTATGATTGGTCTAACCATTTGGGTGTATATCCAGAGGGCCATACTAGGGCTGAGGCCCCAGGATCTCCTTAGTAATTGTTTGGTTGTCCACAAGGATTTCGTGGCTTTTTTTGTTATATTATTTATATGTGATTCCCAAGTGAGTTTTTTATCTAAGGTTAAACCTAGATACATGACCTCTTCCTTTAGTTCTATCACTGTTTCATTTATTTTCAATATAGGAAACTCCAACATTATTTTTCTTGTGAAAGGGATAGTTGTGGTTTTGTTAGGGTTGATCGACAGCCCCTTCTTTTTACACCATTCCCATGTTACGTTCAAGGCATTTTACATTAAGTCTGTTAGTGTCCTCCATCAACTAGTAGGGACCATAGCAGTGGAGAAAGAACTCCTCCTTGCGGACATCCCTTTACTGTTGTGGCATTAAGTTCAACTAGGCCTATCGAGGATTTAATAATCCTCTGATTAAGCATTTGGTTTATCCAATGTGTTAATACAGGGTTTGCACCTCTTTTCTCGAGTGCTGTTTCCATGGATTTGTAATTTGCGTTGTCGAAGGCTCCCTCTATGTCCATAAAGGAACAGAGGGCTATTTCTTTTTGATTTAGAGCCTTTTCTATATTGACAACGAGTGTGTGCAGCTTATGGAGGGGTTTTTTGAAGATTACTTCTTCTCTTAGATGGTATTCAAGTAGTTTTTCCATTGTCTTTAACATGAACGACGATAGACTGATTTGTCTGTAAGATTTTGGAGAATCGGAGGGTTTGTTCACTTTCCTTTCCAATATTAGACTAGCTCTGAAGATTTTCACCATGACTCGGGTCAGTTCCCCAGTGCCTTTGTATAGAAGTACTGGGAATATTCCATCCGGGCCTGGTGATTTAAAGGGTTTAAAGAAGTTAATTGCCCACTCTACCCTTTCAAAATTTATGATTTTGTTGACAAATGAGACCGTCGATCTCCGTTGATGGTGAGTTACCATGTCTAGACTATTGCCGATTGATAGGTCATGACTATTACAATCTGGGAAGTGAGTCTTTAGAAGAAGCTATAGTGTTTCTAAGAATGTGTTGGTAATAGTTCCGTTTGGACCTGTTAGTGTGCCTATGGGACTTGAGTCACCTTTGGAGAGTGATTTTTTGGATTCTAGCTGTTGCTGGAGTGCCTTTTAGATCCTCGCAGAAGTTTCTCCAAGAGTTTCGTTTGGACTAAAAACTAACAATTGCTAGGTGTTGAACAAAGAGAGCTACACCAGTTTTATGAGATGCAGCCATACTCACTAGCTGCGAGTTTTGCTCGATAACTTTGGCTTTGCTTGCACATGCAAATTTTTCGTCAAGTGAGCAGAGATAGTGAATCGAAGGAGCTAATATGATTTACTACTGAGATGCTTTCGCTACTTCGACCAGTTAGTTATCTCATTGACATGGTAACGTTTAAAGGCAAACATGTGAGCCCGATACTATCCATTCCAGCGCTGACGGACCCAGAATTTCGAAAGTAACTTTTACTTAAAGATTTATACCTATGCTCGTATTCCAACAGATACGTACAACAAACAATTTCATTCATTAACTTTGAATATTTTTATCTAGGCATAGATTTGTTAGCAAATATATGTACATACAATTTCACGTATACGTTTATAATGGCTCTTCTTACATTTTTTTCAGCTTGTAGTTTGCGGCCGCCGTGGCCGAATGAGTTGGTGCGTGACTACCATTCGGAATTCACAGAGAGAACGTCGGTTCGAATCTCGGTGAAAGATCAAAATTAAGAAAAACATTTTTCTAATAGCGGTCGCTCCTCGGCAGGCAATGGCAAACCTCCAAGTGTATTTCTGCCATGAAAAAGCTCCTCATAAAAAATATCTGAAACTGTAGTCCCCTCCATTTGTGGAAGAACATGAAGACGCACACCACGAATAGGAGGAGGAGCTCGGCCAAACACCCAAAGAGGGCGTACGCGCCAATTATGTATCATATTTAGAGTGCGGCACTTTTACTATCTCTGATATGTTTTTATCTAATCGTATACATGTACTTGTATGTGCTAGTTTACACAAGAATGAAAAATCATTACCCATTTTGTACACCAACATCTAATTAACTTGTTACCCACAATTTTTCGATAAACAAGTGTTTACAATTCCTTTAGTACCCAAGGAACCCATGCTGGTCCCTGTAGTATACCTTACGATTCGCGAAATATTATTTAAGCATTTTAGTAAACTTCCTAATCGATATTAATAACAAAAAGTATTAAATTGCAATTGCTATGAATAAAGCAATAGAACAAGCAAAATAACTGTTTTCATAGATATTCAATTTGCAAACAAATAATCCAAACGTTTATCAAAAATTGGTGAAGAAGACTAGCACAGAAAACACCAGATTTTCTACGCTACAAGAGTTGTGATATATTTAGTGGACAGCAATAATTTTAAAGCAGTAGGAATTTGGAGGACAGCAACAACAACAGATTTCAAAGCCGTAAAATGTAAGGAAGAATGTTCTTACTGTTTACACTAAATGCAGTGTGAGGGTTCTTCGAAGTATCGCTTGAAATTTGAAACTTGAAAAGGTCGAGCCAAGGAGCACTAGGAGATTTGGTGGCTCCTAAAACACGCAGACTAAAAAGCACATTGTATTTAAAGCTCTGGAAAGGGGGTAGATAGTCACGGAGGGAAGGAGAAAAGTATCAGAGAAAGAGATAGGAAAGAATAGAGACAGAGATAGAGATAGTTAGTCCTGTGAGAATTTTCCAGATTCTTTGGCAAATCTGTAAATATCCTCCAGTTTTAGAGAAAGAATATTAGTCATTCTCATGACATCGGAACCCAATACTCGTAGCCTTGCTCTAGAAAAGGCAGGACACTCCCAGAGAAAGTGCTCAGTGCTATCCGCCTCCTCCAAGCATGACAGGCATACCGGGTCCTAGATGATTCCAACGGTGGTCATATGCTGACCCCATGGATTGTGTCGTGTAATGATGCCGACCATCAACCGAATATCTTTCCTTCTAAGTTTTAGTAGAAAGTTTGACAGTTTTCCGTTCGGACTTGTCACAAAACACTTTGCAGTTTTGCAGCGTTCTAGACCGGACCACTGCTCTTTATGCAGATTGCCTACATAAGCACTGATCCAATTCATGATTCCTGCGGAACTGATTCCGCTTATTGGCTCTGGCCCCTGTGGGGGCACCGCTGATCCACGGTTGTCCAATTCGTCGGTGATTTCGTTTCCTTGAACACCGGAGTGTCCTGGAACCCATAAAAGTACAAGCCTGTTTTGTCTTGCGACAGAATTAAGCTTCTTCTTACTGTCACTGAAGACTCCAATCTGTTTCCCGCTCCATCTCCTCTCGATTATCCATTCGGCTACTTTTAGAATGGCAAAAACTTCTGTTTGGAAAACAGTGGCCATTCCCCCCATAGCATAGTGATACTTATTACTATCGTTTAAGTACCATCCGGCTCCAGACCCTATTTCAGTCTTGGACCCATCGGTAAAGAAAATATCCGTCAAACCTCCCTGCATGCATTCTGGAGTGCTCCATTGCTCACGCAATGGAAATCTGACATCAAATTTCCTTCCAAATGAAACTGTGGGTATCAGGTCGTCTTTAGGTGCCAAAAACAGTGGATACTGCTCCGACAGCAACTTAAAGATTTCTCTGTGTCCCGAAGTTCCATCTTCATGCCAGAAACCATATTTATGGAGTCTCCACATTGCTTTTATTGCTTACTGTTGTATCTTAAGATCCAGGGGGAGCAAATCAAGCATAGCATTTAGGGCATCACCAGAGGTTGTACTCATGGCACCCGTGATGCATAAACATACACTTCTTTGCAGCCTGTATAGTTCCCGGATTTTACATACGTTTTATATTGGAAATTCCCTAGATACTATTGCTAATAGATACTACATATAGTGGGCTCGGTACACAATTGAACAGTAAAGCGGACAAGTGAAGCCTAAACTTCGCCGATCTTTGATTTTGTCTGCCCTTTTATATGGTGAGTATAGATTAGAAGGCACTATCATGCGAGCAGTACTATTTTTCCACAATCCGTGGCCGACGTTGGCAATGGGTGTGGGAGAAAACGGATGAGCTACACAAAGGTCAGAGAAACCTGTCTGCATATTATGTTCCTGTCTGTTTATTTTTCAACTTTCGCAAAGCAGAAATTCGCTTCTTTCTAAATTGTGCTTTACTGGACGCTACCACCTCCCAAGGTTTGAGAAAATAATTACATGCTTTCCTACAAATTATCGTATACGGGTCACTTGAATTAGTTCTATAAACGCAAAAAGTAATGCCATTAAACGCATTATTCCATCCTACGCAAGCATTGGTACGCCTCTGTTGACTGTTGAAAAGTGCACTCTGAGTTTTGTTTTACTGCGTAGTTAAAAATTACAGACAAAAGTGCCCTAATACGGAGAAACCTACACTATTAGCATAAAGTAGATACCTTGTAATAATTTTTTAATTTATCTTAAATTCTTTTTCTTGATTGGCGCGATATCTACTTACTTACACGATCTTGGCAGAGTTTAACAAAACGCGCCAGTCTTTTCTTTCTCGTGCTAATCGACGCCAGTTGGACACACCAAGTGAAACGAAGACCTTCTCCTGATCTTTTCTTCCTTTGCTACCTCCAGCTTCTACCGTTAACTTTTAATTAAAAAAATCCTTAAAATATTATATATTTCAAATGTTACATTTGAACCGCTAAATATTACTTTAGATTTAGAAATGCGAAAAATTTACAAAAACTAAAAAAAATGTAGGTCGAACAAAAAGCAAGTATTATTAATTGGTGCAATTTCGCAGCACGGCAAGTGGTCATAAATTGTAAGCTTCTTCAGTAAAGGGAAAACTTTATCATATCGACAACAAAGAGGGTGATCTTCAGTTTCATTACCTCTTAAACCTGACGTGACTATATTAATAGGAGCTTGCCAGAAAGTTTTTTTTAATAACAGTAGTAGAAAAATATAAATAAAAAAAATAAACTGTGACTAGCACTCAGAGAAATCAGGCCACACGTGACCATAGACATTTGGGCTGAAAATCATGGATTCATATGCATACATATGAACACGTGTAGGTTACATAAAATGCCAGAAAAGTCCGAAAGATAGATAGCAACAGCTAGGCAAGCAAAAGAAAATATAATTAATTTTCCTCATTGCTACTTACTCTCACATTTTCCCAACTAATCCACATTTTGGCAAACGCAATCAGATTATGGTGCGAGGTGACCATAAACACATACAAGTGCACATCTAAAAGCATGTGGGTAAATACGTGTGGCATTTTCAAATGACGAAAGATGTAGCATAAGAAATGGTTTGAAGAACTAAATAAACTGAACCAACCAAGCAAATGGACTGTAAATGAGTGAGAGAACAAGAAAACGACTGCCACAAGTTGGCTTGAAAATTTGGGTGCACTACATATAGTGAATTTGCGAATTTCTAGAGCATGAATGTGACATTTAAAAATAAAATATAAACTCATTTTCATCAAAATAATTCAAGTTATAAAGAATTTTATGCGAACATTTTAGTGGTGGTGTCGTAAAGGTATGTCAACGCTTGAAATGATGTGCGACAATGTGACAATGAAATGGCAGACACTTTTTGAATAGATTGCTAAGTTTTTTCAAATATATTACCATGGCACAATTTTTTGCCTTACAACACTTATTCTTTTGGGGTGTCACTGTTAGCTATTTGTGGAAATTGTAGGAAAAATTTGTATATATAACAAATGCCTAAATATTTATTGCAGTAATTGAAAAGAAAACGAGTTAATGGTAATCATAAAAAGGTCACGGTAATGTAGAATCATAATTGTTTTAGGCGGAGATTTAGTAGTTACCTCATATAAATGGGCACATATCTTTTTGTTTCAGTGGAAATTACTTCTTATCCTAAATTCATCTTAGCCCTCGAGAAGGCGCGCCTTAATAAGTTACACGAATTGGCGCACGTGAGCATTTTGCTCACACCACTTTCACATAAACATATTATGCTCCTAGGTCAGGTAGATTAGTAAGATAAAGTGTTTTTTTTATAGATTAATGGTTTATTTTTATTAAGATATATGCATTTTTGAGTTTTAAACTCTTAGAAACTATTTTTGATAACATGAAAAAGATAAAACGAAAATTCAATACATTTTTTTTTTCACTAGCAACAAAAAAAAATTTTAAATTAGTAGCAATACATATTAATAAAAATTCAATATTGAGCCAGATCTTTGTTAAAGGAGCAATCGAAATAAGTTGGACATATAGTTCTTGCGTGCTCGGTGCAGAGTAATTTGTTGCACAAAAAACATCCTTTTTTGGTGTGTCTATTTTTTCGCCTGGGACACAATGCGCAAAATCCATTATTTTCAGAGGCTTCTAAATGTTCATTGTTTGGCACTATATGAGATATAATTTCTTTTAATGAACTTGGAAGTGTTTTGATAGTCTGACGACGTACAATATTTGGCTTTATAAGCTCCAAAGCAATTTCTATCAAAATTAACCTTCTCTGTGTCATGATTTGGGTATTGCATTTATAAATAATCTGGGCGTTTATACCAGCAATATTAATAATTGTAAAAAATAGTCGCATGGACCACCTGCGAGTAGTTCTGGATACCGCATAAGTTTCCTTCATCTGGTCCACAGTATCTACTCCACCCTTTGTATGGTTATAAAATATTATAATTTCGGGTTTGATTTTGTCACCCGTTTCATCTATTCCGTCGTCGGTATGAAAAGAAGATAACAAAAGTACCATTTTCTTATCTTTATTTTTTTGGAATATGGGAGACAATAGTTTTGTTTTCACTAAAACCAAATAGTTTATGAGGTACCTCTTGACGAAATGAATTGACTAGGAATTTCCTTCTTATTTTTTCTTAGTGTACCAACAGCTGTCGTCCTGTAGTTTTTGTAAAGATCATCAACCAGGGGTATGGACATAAAGTAATTGTCCATTGTTAAATTTCTGCCTGTATTTAATATTGGAGCAGCAATTCTTTTGACGATACTAGCAGGTGTATTATCTAACTGATAAGGTCCAGGTGGCTGTTTTCCGCAGTATATTTCCATTTTACAAGTGTAAAACGTCCTTGAATCAACCAATGCGTTGATTTTTAATCCGTACTTAGCTGGCTTATTAGGCATATAAATTCGGAACTCACATCTTCCTCGAAAAGATTCCAGCATTTCGTCAATGGTGCAGTATTCTCCAGGAATAAAATGTTCGGAACAATAGCCATTAAAATCTTCAAATATTTCTCTGAACGCTGCAAGGTTATCTAATCGGGATCTGGCTAAACGAGACGAAGTTTCATGGAAACGAATCACACGGACTAGGAATAAAGAACGCTTGACCGACATTGTTGCTCTAAAAATATCTGGAGCAGTTTCATCATCTAGCCAAAGCTAAATTTGAATGGTTTAATTTTTTTAATCCAGCCATATACAAAATTCCAATAAATGCTTTCATCTCCGCCAAATCTGTTTCCTTGCAATCCCTGTCTCTTTGGTACAAATCAGTCACTTTTTGGATGTACATATTTGTGTATGTTACAAATTTTTCAAGTAAAGTATCTTTCAAGAATAGTGCGAGGCATTGTGAAGGGGTTATAGCGTCTTTTGCTGTGCCCTTAACTCCTGGAAGATGTGTAACTATGTTGCAACGTCTAGTACGTATATTGCGAGTGGGTACATCCATAGCCCATTTTGAACACATATCTTTTCCCAAATAAAATTGCCGCCTTCCTCGCGGCATTTCGACGTTTTCATCTTGATCAAAACCTGCGTCGGTATCAGAAGATTGTTCTGTGTCACTTTGGTGATCAGTGTCACTATCACTTTCCTCAAAATCTTCTTCCACGTCGTCCTCGTCATCCAAAATTTCGTCCAACCAAGATGCAATTTGTGAGGTGTCATTTGCCAGACGACGACGTTTGCTATTAGTTTCCATTATTTTGTTAAAAAATTTATCTAAATAATTATAAAGAGAAATTATACGCGTTTATTGCAAAAAAAAAAAAATATTAAAATACTTACGTAGTTAGGCGCGCAATGAGCGAAATGCCGCACATATAAAGTAAACCAATATCTTCGATCTCTATTCGCACACTACACACTTCGAATGCTTCTTATTGCAAAGACAAATCATTTACTTAGAGGTACTGAACGCCGTTATTGTAGGACTAACGGTAAACATTGAAAATTTGGTAATTTTAAAATTGCGTGTATCAAGTTTGACCACTAATATTGCGGAGAAAATTCAGAAAATTGTTCTTCATTCATAAAATACTACAGGTATCAAGAATGAAAATTTTATCAAGAATGTAAACTTTTGTTGAAGTATTTGAATTTTTACCCTACATATCTGTTACACCGTACATATAGTTATATATATACGAACTATTATAATATAATATGTAGGTAGGCTTGAAATTCATGCACGGAACACCTATTTCCCCAGTCTTCAGTCTCGTAAATTCTGTATTGCGCAAATGTCTTTTCTGAACGTGTTGTTTGATATATTTGGTCCAGATTATATGAGAAAAATAAAATCTTAGAAATTCAGTAAAAACACCCCTAATGGGCATATGAAATATTTATGATTTCCTAAAGTGGCATTCGGGTCCAACCGAATAGTCATTATTTGCGCACTTCATCACTTGTGGTAACAAAAGATATAGATAGACTCAGGCTATGTATATAAGGAAAAATATTTCTGTCATCAGCTAGCTGTAGATTGGATTAATCTATCTATAGCTATGATTCAAAAATTAAATTAAAAATGTCCACACTATTTTAAACATTCTTACAACTAGCCTATTTATTTGGTAGAACTGTCAGAAGTATTACTTTTTCTGCTACAGAGCCATATAAGAATATGGTTTTTGCACCATTCGCACCTTGCAACTGTATATACAAGGAAACCTGTAAAGTTGCGCATTCACAAATGTTAGAAAAAATTGTAATATTAAAATAAATGAGTGCAAATGATGTTGGACAACTTATGTATTTTAAATGTTAGTAAATGTGTACGTTGTACTATTGTTTTTTGTCGCCAGACAAATTATTTTGCTGTATAAAATTGATTTTACGTTGATTTTCATGAATTTTCTATGATACGAGTACGTGAACTATACACTGCTGGTCTTAGGTTAGACGCACGTTTAGTTGCATATAACTCTGCTTCATATTTATTTATTAAAGGACGATAGAAAAGAAGTTGAAATGAAAAAACATTTCTTATTTAATGATACTTTAAATATAATATTCAAATGATTATACATATTTAACAAAATTGTGTTTTTCAAACATTTTCTTAAAGCTAATCAAAATAAGGCGAGTTTTTCTTGGTCATTAGAATAGACGCACTTTGGCTTTTTAATTTTTATAAAGTATTTGGATTTTAACTTAAATTACTATTTGATTTATTTGAAATAAAACAAAAAAAAATAATTTCAGTAATGCGTACTGCCTCCTTTGTTAGTAATAACTTCATAAATCCGGTCCTTCATAAAATGATACAAGGAATCTATGTAGTTCAAGGAAATCTCGCTCCAAGCACGTTTAATATCTGCAGTTAATGTTTCCTTATCTTCGTATTGCTTTCCTCCTTCGTCTACCTTCCGTGTTAGCCAGCCCCAAACATTTTCAATTACGTTAAGATCTGGAGAATATGGTGGCCAGGTCATGATATTAACGTTTTGACTCGAAATAAAAGATTTTACTACTCGAGAGTTATGAATAGGAGCATTGTCTTGTTGAAAAATCCAAGGAATTGGTCCAAAGAGATCTTTTAATTTTGGGAATACGGACTCCAACAATGTTTTGAAGCGATCAGCGTTCATCTTTTGATCGATAAAAATCAAGTCAATTGTTCCATAAAACGTGATAGCACCCCACACCATTATTCCCCCTTCTCGGCTATATTGGCGACTTAAATATAGCTCATCTTTCCGCAAATCGTGATAATAATATTGAAATCCATCAAGGCCATCTAAATGAAAACGTTTTTCATCAGTAAATACAACTGAACGCCAATCATTTAGTCGAGTGTCAGATTGGACAGTCCACGTCATGTATTCTTTCGCGAATTGGAGCCGGTTTTCTTTGCGTATTGCATTTAAAGGGGTTTTTTCTTGATTTTTAGACGCTTCAGGTGTTCTGCATTTCTGATCGTACGCTGAACAGTTGATATGCTTGCTTTTACTCCAGCCAATTCCTTGATCTTAGCAGCAGATTTAGTCGAATTCGAAGCAATTCTAACAATTTGGCGTACTGCTTGTTTTGATAGTGCCTTTTTTTCCCTTTGAAGTTATTTCCATATGCCTCTGGATCCTTCAAATATCTGTCACATGAAACAGAAATTAAAAAATTCATACAAAGAGACTTTTTCATACGAAAGTGACGATTGCATTGAAAATAGTAATCTTTCTACTGCAAAAACAGCTTCATAAATTTCAAAGACGTCAATAAATTTTTTTTTTTTGTAACTTGAAAACTCGGAAAAGTTGGACAGAACATGAGAACTACTAGGGTCTCATTTTTATGGACTTTAGTATACGATTTATGCATCATATATATTTATACATATGTGACCTGATCTATAAAAAGGTACCTTACGTGTCAAAAAATCATTTTTCACTTTTTTGTTGATTCGAATAGTGTATGAAAGGCTCTTTAAAATGGTCAAAACCAGAGAGTCATAATTTGTTTAAAAGTTTGTTAAAAGTAAAAAAAAGAAAAGTACAAATACGAAAAAGACTGATTTTTTTGTCATGATACAAATTAGAATGACGAAGACAATAATTTATGCAAATTAAAAACTGAACCATTCCTGGACAGTCTGAGGTGAAATGAATACGATACTGAAGTCTGTTTTCAAAATATTTTTGTCACCGGCTCTTATAAGTTTTTTTTGGCATGGATGTCGGTACAAAAACTAACTTATTTTTTAAAACGATTTCTGCGACTTGCATTAACTTTTTCTTATTTATTTATGCATAAAAAAAATCTTTTTCACTGTTTCTGTTATTTTATTGATACTGTGATCTATGCTGAAGGAAACAAGCCAAACCGGATTGAAAAATATTAATATTTAAAAAAGTTACAAGGGTTTTTAGAAGTTTAAACTTTAACTGCTGTTTTCTCGAAAACTTGTTTTCGCACGTAAGGTACCTTTTCGTTGACCAGGTCACATATATGTAAATATAAACTCGTATGCTAAAAAAGTCACACAAAAGCGATCAAGGCGATGTCGCCAATCTGCTCCCGCAGAGCATCTCTTTTCATGAGCCATCAGCCGCAACTAAAGAACTTTTTTCGGCGTCAACGTTTGGTACTTCGCAATATTTTAACTTGGGTCGTTACCCATGCGGTA
The DNA here is from genome assembly GCA_037575425.1 of Anastrepha fraterculus. Lineage (NCBI taxonomy): Eukaryota > Metazoa > Arthropoda > Insecta > Diptera > Tephritidae > Anastrepha > Anastrepha fraterculus. Next base: position 347,472 of record JAYXIM010048706.1, read on the forward strand.
AAGGTATTTCCGAAAGTATTCGTGTCCAGAAAGGAACTGAGTCATGAAATAGTACACTTCCCCACAGCCTCCAGTGCTTTGCGTTAGGTTTTGCAGTTTAGAGTAATTCGCTGCCATATAAGAGTATTGGGTTTGTGGTAGCCATGATCAGCCTTCTTTTGCTCTATGTAGAACGCTTCTTATAAAGGGGGAAGCAAAGGATACACATTTCTACTTCCTGTTGTCAGTAACAATTTACTTTTCTAAACAACACCACTCTACGCACAAACACACTGCTATATAAATACACATGCATTTCCGTTGTTGCTACTCTGCTATGCTTTGCTATGCTTTGCTATGATATTCCTCATTTTTTATTCCTTTACTCTCGTTCACTACTGACATATACTTACGTACATATTTAATTCAGCGGAAAAGGAGCGATACTTTAGGTTTTCTCTTAGAACAGAATTTGCATTAACTTTTTATGATTCGAGTTTCCGCGACTGTCCGCTTGTTCGCTCGACTCCTTCGTAGTATCTAGTGTTCTTCCTTTGCTTAATCGTTCTCTGTAATTTATTTATTGACTAAAAAAATATACCAATAAAAATCAGCGGTAGCAAAATGTACGATAAAAATTAATTAACAATTTAAAAACAATCAGCTGTGTAATATTTACTATGTGTAAACTTTATTTATATATCAGAAAATATATTTCACATACACACCTAGTAAGTGGAGAAATAATGGTGTAAAATTCTGGACTACCAAGAAAATATTTAAGTGATATGTAAATATTAAAAAGGCAAATAGTTTTCGAAAAAAAGAAATATGTTTCCATTCCGTTCAATCTCCTTTTAGCTCTGAAAGCTGCTGTATTTGCTTTTCAAGTGAACATGAAATAATTACACGTGAAAGTAAAGCAGGTGAAAAAGTGGTTTAATATTTTAAACAAGAACGAAAGCCGTTGCGCGCTTTAAAAAATGTGCAAACAGTGCCAGTAAACATGAAAAGTGTACCTGTACAGCGTTAAATTTATGTGAAAGTGGCATGTGAAAATCAGGCTATTTAAATATTTACAAGAAGGCGGCGCATGCATATACATCAATGAGTTCTTCACAAAGAAGCGCAAAATTTCCATATAATTATTTAAGTTCAGGAAAGCCAAAAGTGTCAAAAGGAAAAGTGTAATAAAGTATGTTTGCAAAATTAAAGCTTTGAGAAATATAAAAAATTAGTATAATAATGTAAAATATTCAGCTGAATTAGTAGCTGAGAAATTTAAAAAGGATATATGCATACAAAAAACCAATATTAGCGAAGAAAAAAAAAATAGGTCAAGTGGTAAAACTTAAAACTGTATGCATAAATATTTACAACGCTTGAAAGCATCATAAAGTTGAATTAGAGCAAATTGATAAGTTCCTAAAGATTTATTTCTGTGAAGTGTAAAGAGCCAATTACAAAGTGATTATCTCATAATTTTGTCAAAAGGCGGCATAATTGATTTTGAAACCATAATCCTTCCCTACATTCACACACAAAGCTACTAACTGTATATGCGCGTAGGTGGAAGGTGTTTCAAGGTAAGCGATTATTTACAAGATCTTTTTTGAAATATTATAATAAAAAGCAAATAAATGTTAATTATATCGAGAAAATTTTTGCCGCTGCTCATAAAATAGATAATGTAAAACTGTCTTACGTAATCTAATTAGAAGCCCAATAGAGCCAATGTGAGTCGTGCCACCTCTACCCATCATAAAGTTTTGCTGATTGATTTTCTATCATAAGCATTAATTATTATTTGGCTTGATATTCATGACAATTCGCTATACGTTGAAGACTAAAGATGTCAGTACAATGCAAAAGAATTAAGAAAATTAAAATTGAACGAATTACCTAACCACTTTGAATCACTCATACGCCAGCGCACCCTTGACTAGGCACTGGTGTGTGTGTATTGTTGGTTATTTATGCCAGTATATCTTGATCGCGGTCGTTAATATTTCATGAGGTTTCTTCCTGAATACAGAGAATTTTGCATTATACTTTTCGATGTGAAATGTTTTAATTAAACTCCATATAAGAAAATACTTACATTATTGTGTGTATGTATGCACGAGTATGGCATGAAAGATAAAATTTTGTGTGATACACCATATAACCAATTGTTTTTAGTACAAAAATGTTTCTGTTATTTTTGAGCACTTTCATTACCTGAGAGCTTTTAAATACCCCTACATTAGCTAACTAGTTTCATTGCTAATTTGAAAACTAAGCGTGACACTAAGACCTCGTTTGCTAGGCCTCTTGTTTGGGTTAGGCAAATCACCAATTATTCTTATTAAACTACTGTGTTCGAGTACTATTTTACGTTTAAAGTTTACGGTTGAAACTAAAAATGAAGCTAAGGGATTTTGGAGTGAAATTTTTTTTTTTTTTTTTTTATTATGAATAAATTTTATTTGCAATCTATCAGTTGACAATCAGCAAATTTTTTAAATATAAGAATTATGAAAGGATTTATTGCGCTCCATTGTAAAACAGTTGTATTCGCTACAAATCAATAAAGTTTCCTCAAATCTGTTTGGGAGATCCAAATTATGAATTTTTTAAGGCGTTTGACATCCATTCTATTGTGTAGAAGATTTCTTGCTAGTAAGTTTTCATGGTACGACAGTCTGTTTAGGTATCTTCGAGAGGTTTTGGTGATTTCATTTCTAACATAAGGTACATTTAAGTCTTTGTGAATTTCGAAGTTAGTTATATACCAAGGAGCACCAACAATGCTTCGTAAAGTCATAGCCTGGTATCTTTGCAGGATTTCAATGTTTGAGTTACTGGCTGTTCCCCAAAGCTGTATTGCATATGTCCATACTGACTTTAAGATAGCTTTGTAGAGAGGTACTTTATTTTCGAGACTACGTTGTGATCGCGAGCCTAAGAGCCAGTACATTTTTTTCGTTTTAAGCTTGAGTTGTTTCTGTTTCTCTTTAATGTGGGTTTTCCAGGTCATTCTTCGGTCCAAATGTACTCCGATGTATTTGACAGTTTCACTTTCAGGTATGGTAGAGCCATTCAAAAATACGGGAGGACAATTCCCGGTACTCAAAGTAAACGTTATCTGAACAGACTTCTGAGTGTTAACCTCCATTTTCCAATTCATTAGCCATTTTTCAACCATATTCAGTTGTTGTTGTAGGTGAAGTGATGCGTCTTTACGATTACAGTTTGTGGCAATAAAAGCTGTATCATCAGCATATGTTGCAGCATCTATGTTGCTGTTAATCGGTAAGTCAGCAGTAAATATTGTGTATAGAACGGGGCGTAATACGCTCCCTTGAGGAACTCCAGCATTAATTGAGTACAACTCTGAAGATTCATCTTTTTCATGGACATAGAACGTACGACCACTAAGATATGACTTTATAATTAAATAGTAAGGAGCTGGAAGCCTATTTTTTATTTTATAGAGTAACCCTGGTTGCCAAACTTTATCGAATGCTTGCTTGATATCTAAAAATACCGCAGTGCAATACTGTTTATATTCAAAAGCATTCTTGATAATTTGAATAATTCGGTGGCATTGCTCAGGAGTCCCATGCCCCCTCCTAAGCCCAAACTGATGTTCAGGTATTATATCACAGTCCTCTAAAACAGGTAACATTCTTCTTAAAAGTATCTTTTCAAATACCTTAGAGAAGGTCACCAGCAAGCTAATTGGACGATATGAAGACGGACAGTGCTCTGGTTTGTTAGGTTTCGGTATCATGATTACCTCGGCGCATTTCCATTGACTTGGGTAGTGGTTGAGTCTAAGCATCGCATTATATATATAGGTAAGAAGTCTAATACATTTTGGAGGCAGGTTCTTTATGGTAAGTCCATCAATTTTGTCAAAACCTGGAGATTTTTAAGCTTTATTTGCTTAATTTCATTCGCTACTTCCTTAATAGAAGTTTTGCGAATGGGCAAGCTTAACTGACAAGGTGAAGGAGTGAAATTGATTAGGACTTTGTAGGGTCAAGGCCCAATCGTATAAGAGTACTAATTCAAAATAAAGCACCTACAACTCATCATTAGTAATACGAAAATGCTCGGTAGGTTTAAATGTATTTATGGCAATATTCCCCTGAAACTACCAAAATTAAAACAATTTTAATGTCAAATAAACAAATGCAATTTTTAGTTAAAAATAGTTTATGTGAAGTAACTAAAATATTGTTTAGCGTAATTTTTGAATGGTTGATTTAATATGCATATGTATTAGTGGGCGTTTAATGAAAAGCATAAGAAATGGTAAAACATATGATGTGTGTATGAAAACTCAGAACCCATGTTTCTGAATGTTTCTTAGTTTTTTTCTGGGAAAAGATAGTAAACATGTAAAAAATAGTATCCATAACAACACCAGCAAAATTTGGAAGAATGCAACCGCCAAGAAGTTTTTTAAATTTCAAAAAATTTCATTTGAGTCATTGCAGTTATGCATTAAAATGTATGCAATAAACATACAAAAATACTTTTACATGTATTATCGTCTCCTTTGCACCACAAATTTGCTTGCATTTAAAAGTCCCCTTACGCCTTTAGTCCTTTACATAGCAGACTCCATTGAATGCTAAATAGAAAATGTAGACTATTTCGGGAGGCTTTGGATGCCACCATTATTGCCACTACAAAATGACATGTTTGGTGAAACCGATCAATATTTCTCGGCCGAGATGAAAAACAGAAAATTGTAGCTGCTAAAATGTTGTTTAAACACATAATGCAACACATGAGCAATTTTTATGCCACTAATTTAAGGGAAGTTAGCAGTTTTTTTTAATAATAAATCTCTACTGGCACATTCGCTCAACTACTTATACACATACATAGGTATGGGCATACCAGTGGCGTAGATTCCATATAGCAAAATACACAATGAATTGGGGGACTCAAAAAGTCTGTCTTTGCACTATTTTTCGCTGATTGTGGATGTAAGTATTCATGCATTCATATATAAATTCGCCTTGTCTCGCTTACTTAAATGAACATGTTTTCTATCAAAAAAAAAAAAAAAACAAAAAAAAAAACTTTTGATTACGATGTATCATAAACCTAAGTGGGCAGTTCCCAAGTATGCCTAGTTTCCCATTATTTCATTATTTTGGATGCATTCTATTGTTGTTGTTCTTGTAATAGTTTACTATTATCACAGCGTATTGTGGCTTGTTGGTTATTTTAAAAACTCGCAAATCGATTGCGTATTGGTGTAAGGGATTGGAAAGTCATATCCTCCTGGAATGGACATTTTTTATCTCACAATGAATCTCTTACTCATTATTTGTTTGTCTATTTAAAAATGCAAAGTATTTAATAATGCAGATTACAACTAACTAATTCATTCAGTAATCAATTAAAAAACGGGTTTCTCAGATAGCGAAGACTAGACTAACATAATTTGAGATCAAGTCCGATTCCTTTACTACTCTAGATACAGGAGCATTTATTTCTTAATTTGTTCTTACCATCTCCAAGGCGCGAGTGTCGTTATTTCTATAGCATCTTTTTGGTATAGAAATATTAATGCGGCGTCCGGGTCTATGACACCACGAATTAAGAAATCTAGCTCGGTAGGAGGGAATAGGTTGAACAAATTACAGATAACGAACAAAGCTTTTCTGAACTCATTTCAGTCTATTAATATGAAAAGCAGCAGATCTTACTTCAAATTACTGTGGCGTAATCTAACATAGGGCACACTAGCGAGGTATATAATGGAGCTAAGGTACACCGATCAGTAAAGTCTGAACTGAATCGGCGAATGAAGCCCATTGAAAAATATAGCTGCCTATAGCGATTTTTCCGACTTATACACAAAGCACCTTAAGCAAATTAAAAATAATGAAGGACTTCAAATGAAATGCACTTAGCCAAATTAAATTAAATGAACTTGCAATATTATCGCTTGAGTACAAACCAGCCTCTAATAGGTATAGCTTAACGAGAGTTAACATGTTCATTTGCAATGGTATATATTTGTTTTTATTGCTGGTATTCTAACTAGGTCTAGTGTTCTTTTGATTTTTATATATATATTTCCTTGTTTTTGTTATTAAATAATTTAATATTTAACTTGAACTTGTTTCGATGCAAAAAAGGGGGCTCTTGGATCATGCAGAATTAGCAGCGCAATCTTCCGATAGCATCACTCGTTAACACTCAGCCAATCACAACTTGAAAGTTTGCATAACTTCCTGCTTATCCATTCATCCTCCTCCTCCAGCCAAGTGAAAAATAAAAGTTGACCTGGAAATGTATCGTGTATGTATCTACGAGTATGGGTGTACATACTTATATACGTGTACGGCAAGGGAGATCAATTAAGTGCGCAACATAAAAGCTTGTTGCAAAGCCTTGTTTTTGTTCATTTTTATTGTTGTTTGCGTAGCTGTCACTGACACTGACATCATACCTTTAATCGTCTGCTCTTAATTTTGTTGCACTTGCCCTTTGTTGGGCCCACAGCAATCGTTGTTGTTTTGTGGTACCTTGTTAAACTGTGCATACGAAAAGTCAGTTAACAAGCACCTGCTTAAAGTGCCAGTTGGTTGTTGGCTGTTGAGATTGTGTTATATTCCTAGAGGGAGAATTGTCTTTGAATAACGTACGGCAATCGATAGGGAGTAGTTGCCTTTTTGTGTATTTAGTATTCTTTTATCGTGAAACAATCTTTCCCTTAAGTTCGATAGAAAATATACTAGAAAATATCCTGTTAAAATTCGGTTAAACAAAATGAATTAATTTTAGTTGCTAAACGCACACCAAGCTATTTATTCTTTTATTTCAATCGATTTTTCGAGTTGTCTTTTCTTGGGCAAGCGAATTATAACGGACTTCTCCGACATTTCAGGATTGCCCTTATCTAACGTATTTTGAATTCAAAAGCTAGCAATCTTATAAAGGGTGATTTTTTAAGAGCTATAGGAGCTACGGCGGCCGCCGTAGCTCAATGGGTTGGTGCGTGATTACCATTCGGAATTCACAGAGAGATCGTTGGTTCGAATCTCGGTGAAAGCAAAATTAATAAAAACATTTTTCTAATAGCTTCCGCCCCTCGGCAGGCAATGGCAAACCTCCGAGTGTATTTCTGCCATGAAAAAGCTCCTCATAAAAATTTCTGCCGTTCGGAGTCGGCTTGAAACTGTAGGTCCCTCCATTTGTGGAACAATATCAACACGCACACCACAAATAGGAGGAAGAGCTCGGTCAAGCACCTAACAGAAGTGTACGCGCCAATTATTTATTTTATTTTTATAGGAAAGTTTTTCAAAAAAACACACGCAAAATTCAGAAAAATTCATGACATTTTTATTCAAATCGATAGTACAGTCCATATAATTTAATGTTTGAAGATTATTTCCTGCAAATGTTGACCGCGACTGCACTTCAAATGGTCCATCCGCTTAGTCCATCTTTGGCATACTCTTTCCAATATTTCGGCCGGTATCTCACATATAAATGCTTTACGGTTGTCTTCCAATGCGTTAATTGAAGCAAGCTCGTCTGAATAGACATGAGCTTTAACATAGACCCATAAAAAATAACCTAAAGGCGTTATATCGCACGATCTGGGTGGCCAATTGACCGATCCCGAACGTGAAATAAAATGCTCACCGAACTCGCCTCTCAACAAGTCCATTGTTACGCGTGCTGTGTGGCATGTGGCAAGTCAACCTCTTGCATTTTGGGCAAAAAAAAGTTGAATATCATTTCACGGTAACGCTCACCATTCACAGTTACGTTACGATTCGCAGCATCTTTGAAGAAGTACGGTCCAATGATACCTCCAGCTCATAAACCGCACCAAACTGTGACCTTTTCTGGATACATTGGTAGCTCTTGCAATTCTCTTGGCTGATCTTCACTCCAAACTCGACAATTCTGCATATTTCCGTATCCATTGATCCAAAAATGAGCTTCGTCGCTGAACACAATTTTTCGATAAAAAAGTGGATCTTCGGTCAACTTTCCAAGAGCCCATGTACCAAAAATTCTGCGTTGCGGTACGTCGTTCGGTTTTAATTCTTGCACCAACTGTATTTTGAAAGCCTTCACACCTAAATTCTTTTCGCAAAATTATCCACGTTGTTGAGTAACAGAGGCCCAATTGCTGCGAACGGCGACGAATCGATAATTGATTTTCACTGGCCGATTCAGCTGCGATATTTTCTTCAGTTCGCAATCAACGTAAGCGTGTTGGTGGTTTGATGTCCAATAATGTAAATTTGGTTCTAAATTTAGTCACAATAGCTCGAATAGCCGCTTCAGTGGGTCGATTAAACTGACCATAAAATGGAAGAAGCACGCGATTAACTTTCCTAACAGAACACGCATTTTTATAATAAAATTCAATGATTTGCAAGCGTTGTACGTTTGTAAGACGATTCATGGTTAAATTATAGACCAAAATGAAGATGTTTGACAGTGAAACAAAACACGAACCGTACGTCAGCTGTTTAAACCAACTGTTAAAAAAGATAATAGCTAAAAAATCACCCGTTAGAAGGAGTAAAATTCTCCGGCAGATACCTCGAACTTTCTGCTTTTTGAGCAAAACTGATAAAGTAAAGAACACAAACGATTTTTTATTGTGCTTGATAAGTCGGGTCAATACGACTAGTTTCTAAATAAGTTGGATCTAACGGTATTTATTAGGTATTGCAATAATATTTCTTCTAATATACCCTATAAAAGTTAACACAAATCAACAAAAGAAAAAATGCATGCATCAACAACAACAATGCAGCAGTAGTTGTGGCTGCTTGAACGTTTCTTTAAAACTAATAGTTAGTGTGTAGTATAAAGGATATTAAATTGTCTATTTAAAATAAGTGATCTTTGAATATGACCAGCAACACCCATAATTAAAACTACTTATATTCTGAATATTAAGCAAATCGGAGCATAATTATGATTTCAGAAAATATTTAGCCTAATTACATTTTTTTATATGAGCATGAATTCTCATCCACCTTTCCATTGCTTTACTCCTTTGAGATTCCAGTAAACTCTATTAGCTCATAAGCCCCATTCATTAATCTCTATGAAGTGCACATTTATTTATTTATCTATTTCTATAATAAAATATGGTACAGACATTTGAAATTAAATAGATGCGTGCAAAGTTAACTAGAATGATTACATTTGATATGAGATCAAGCGATTTTGAGATGAGATCGTTCTATTATTTAACGGCGGTAGACTGACCACGCAGCAGCGTGGCGCATATGAGGAAATAGGATGAGCGAAATTTAGAGCATGCAAAGTAAAGCGGAAGAAGATTTTCTAAACTCCTTCCATTCTTTTTATATGAATGGCACATTAAAGTTTCCAAATAAACGCTGCATACTTTAATTTAGATGGCAAAGAGGCCGAAAACAGCGTCAAAAGCATGTATGGGTCTGAGAAACTAGAAAAAAGGGTATGCGTCGTGCGAGTGGGATAGAACAGTTTAAAGAGTGATGATTTGTCGTTGAGCAGCATAAACATTCCCCCATACAAGTAAAAGGAATGCTGCTGGAATAACAATCCTAATACTTCTGTTCGAACTTTAGCTGGTTAATGATTTTCGAACTTCATACAGGCTAATACTTAAACTTTAACTGAACGGCGCATTCAACTTGCCTGAATTGGCATTGCTTTTTTATTGGCATTAGCAGAGCTTACGCTTTGAAAAAGCTAGCATAACAAACATCAGCTGTACCCCTCGGGGAGCTGGAGGGGTTTATTATTAATTCATATCATTAGTTGGTGAAAGCTGAAATTTCTTTCGACAGTTGGGCGATGTATGTATAATATATACCTTCTGCTCAAATATGAAGGAGACGGTATCAATAAAACGGTCCGCCGATGACATATGGCAAAAATAAATTTTTTGTTTTTTGGTAGGACTGTTATAAGCTTTCACGGCAAATTTCAGCGTGATATGTCACATAGTTTGTTTTCTGTGCTACTGTAAACAAGTCAAGCTCGAGTGTGTTCTTCGAATTTAACGATGGAAATTCAAGTTGAACAAAGAATTTGTTTGAAATTTTGTTATTCCAACAAAATTTCGGCTTCAGACACCTTAAAAATGTTGAAGACAAGCTATGGGGGTTCTGCTCTATCGCGTGCACGTATTTTCCATTGGTACAAATCGTTCAAAGAGGGCCGTACATCGGTTGAAAACTTGCCTCATGAACGTCGTCCAGCAGCATCAGTAAACGACGAAAACATCGGAAAAGTAAAGGAAATTGTGCTTGAAAATCGCACAAATCGCAAAATCGGTTAACGCTGAATATTATTTAGACGTTTTAAAGCGGTTGCGTGAGAACATTCGTCTTAAAAGGAAGGAATTGTGGGACAACAAGTCATGGTGCTTGCATCACGATAATGCACCAGCATCACGTCTTGTTCGCGATTATTTGAACAAAAATAATGTTAATATCGTTCCGCAAGCACCGTATTCGCCTGATATGGCTCCATGTGATTTTTTCCTGTTTCCCAAGCTCAAGTTGCCGCTCCTCCGTGGAAAACATTTTGAGACAATTGAAGTCATAAAAGAGAATTCGAAGAACACACTCGAGCTGGACTTGTTTACAGTAGCACAGAAAACAAACTATGTGACATATCACACTGAAATTTGCCATGTAAGCTTATAACAGTCCTACCAAAAAACAAAAAATTTATTTTTGCCATATGTCATCGGCGGACCATTTTATTGATACCGTCTCCTTCATATTTGAGCAGAAGGTATATTTGTAGCAATGATACATATGTACTTGTTTTAGATAAAGGGTTTTTCAATAATGCGAGGGGATATTGAAGTGAATTAAAAAAGGCCATTAGTTATGCATTAATAAAAAAAAAGTCTAGTTGAAAGGCCCATTAAGTATGGAATATGACAATAATTCAAATGTCATTTGGGTGTAAATCTGCTACCTTAGAAGATATCTACCGAGTGCTAAACAGGAAAGCAATATTTTCCTGAATAGATTAAATACATCAAAATGAATAAGATATTATTTAATCAGGGAAAACAGTCTTATATTATTTTTGGAATTTATGAACCATTGCAAAAATTAAATTTTCGAAGATTAAGTTTGTCAAAAAAGTCTTGCGGTATTTCCGCAAGCTTGTCTTTGCAAGCGCGTAGTTCTAGTTGTATTCGTCGCATCGATTCACGCTAGAGCTTTTTGGAAAGCTCTTTTCACGTGCTAACACGTGTTTGATTAATTGTTGTTTGCTTTTAGTCGTTCGTGAGTTATAGCGTCGCAAACATGGAGCAAAATAAAGAGAAAATACGGCATATTTTACAGTACTACTACGATAAAGGTAAAAATGCATCTCATGCTGCCAATAAAATTTGTGCAGTTTTTGACAATAGGGAAGCGAGCTTCTATAAGAGGGGCATTATGAAGATGGCATCTCGTTGGGAACTCGTCATCGAACAAAACGGCGCATATTTGACTTAAATCGCATTATTATAACCTATTTTATGAACAATTGAAAATTCAATAAAAATACTGCAAGACTTTTTTGACAACCTTTATGTTGCTTCCAAAAGTCTTCACTTATTTGTGTATTATAAGCGAAAGATATTGCATTATTGCCATTTTGAAATTTATTTAATCATAAAGTCTTGAATATGAGCTTTAATATGAATTTCAAATAAATCTACTATCACTATTTTCAAGGGATTAAAGCACAACAGCAAATTTAATAATACAGATGCAAATGCCTGCACATACAAATGCTTACCTATACATTTATACACATCCAAGTTAGATAATAATATCTACTCATATTACAATATACCTACATATATAGTATATTGTTCACTAATACAATTGCAATAATACCATCATTTCACCATCAACTAACAAACGGATTTTCAATACACTGTTGCATTGCATTTGCTTCACGTGATTTCTGTGTAAAACATTGTTGCAATTTGTTGGTGATCTAGCTGAGGCAGCGGTATTTTTCTGTCACTTGCATTGACAACTCTGATTATGTGCTGGAACTGAAAGTGCTTCCATGTACCTGCATAGGTATCAAATTTGTGTGGTTTTGCTCTTAGCATTTGGTGAATTGAACAAGAGATTTTGTGGTTTTCGTGCCAATACATTTATGGCAACTCGAATTTTGTGTAGATATGTTTGCATATATTAGTGTATTTAGAACAAAATACTCCGCTGGTACTGATATTCTTCAAGCTGTAACTCTGCGAGGAAGATCATTGAAATGCACTAAGTAACTCATTAGCCGAGGAAGATAAGCAGGCCAGTTGTCCAGTACAATTTGTTCTGAAAAATATAAAAGTTTTGCCAGCTCCTTTGTATGGTTAAAAAAAAGAAATTAATTAAATAAGTATCAAAAAAAAAATTATAATTGTTGCTCTTAGTTTATTTCAGTAAAGCTTCTGTCTTAATTTAAAGTTAACATTGACAGTCACACCTATACGTAACTCCCATAAATGTATTTTTAGACAAACTGTTTATTTCTAATCGATATTATCTTGGTATTTGCCTTTGCAACGAAATATCTGTTTAAACAAGCAACCAATTGCCTCGTTGGTTTCGCATTGATTTGGTACTTACATATGAAACTCATGTCATATTGCAGCACAAATAAGTATAATTAGTGCGTGATGAATCGCCTTTTTCTTAACATCAAAATTTGTCATAAAGGCACATTTTCTAAGCAGCTCAAACCACTTATTACATCGTACCATTTATTTAAACCCACTCTGGAATCAGTTGATAAGATTAAAGACTCAGTTGATAAGATTAAAGACTTTTTGATTCAAAATTCAAATTTGCTTCACACATACTTACATTATATTTTATTATTTCCAAATTGCTTGGTATGCTTGCATTTGTTAGACGTCATTCTTCATAATTCTCTGACCAATATATGCTCAAGGTTAGAATACGCTGCTGCTATCTGGAGAACGTATTGCGCTATTCATATAAATCGATTGGAGAGAGTGCAGAAAATATTACTACGTTTTGCTTTGGCCTCCTCAAATTTTTCAAAACCGATTCAATCATATATTTCTCTTTGCCAATTATTGGCTTATTATCATGACTGCTCGTCTATAGTTTCGTTAATTGATTTTAATGGGCCATGTAGAAACGTTCGCAGTTTCGATACTTTTCACATAGACTTATATTGGGTAGTCGAAAAAGTCTTTTCGTATTTCTAATCAAACTTCAACTCATTTTTTTTTATATTGATAATGAACTTTATTAAACCAAATATGTACCATTTTGGTCGACCACATTTTGCCATTTTTCTTCTAGAGACATTATTCCATCAGTGTAAAACTTTTGTGGTTTCTCGGCGAAAAACTGCGACAAGTAATTTTCACAGGCTTCTCTTCAAGCCAACTTTACTCCATTAAGGGAGCCCTGCATTGACCGAAACAAATGGTAGTCCGATGGTGCAAGATCAGGGCTATTTGGTGGATGCATCAAAACTTCCCAGGCAAGCTCTCCCAGTTTTTGCCGAGTCATCAAAGATGCGTGTGGCCTAGCGTTGTCCTGATAGAAGACGACGAACTTTCTGCTGATCAGTTCTGGCCGTTTTTTTTTCGATTGCTTGCCTCAATCTCATCAGTTGTTGACAGTAAAGTGTAGAATCAATCGTTCGAGCAGCTCATAGTGGATGATTCCTTTCCAATCCCACCAAACACACAGCATAACCTTTCGAAGCGTCAATCCTGGCTTTGCGACCATTTGTTGAGCTTCACCACCCTTGCACCAAGATCTTTTTCGCACATTATTGTCGTATTTGATCCACTTTTTGTCTCCTGTTACCATTCGCTTCAGAAATGGTTTGATTTCATTTCGAAGAGAAGAAAAAATTTCTCCTAATTTCTCCTCATATCTGTACCATTTAACTCGGGATATAACTAAATAGATAAATAAAATAAGATTCCAAGAACCGGCGGTATTTTTTAAAATTTTGCTTGTTATACAAAAAAATCTATATGAGGCTGCATTGGGTTCTAGTTTTGATTTGTTTGATGAGGTTTGCAGTTATCTAAAATATATTACTAATGAAAATGAACCCGATAACGAAGAAAATAATCGCTCAAGTGCGAGAGCAAAACATAAGATGAAAAAAGAGGGAAATCCATTGAAATTGTTGGTCATGCTAAGTGAACAGTGCAAACAATATTAAACAAGTTTTTTGAGACAGGGCCATTAACAAGCAAACCTAGAAGTAGTCGCAAGTCCAAAATTTCTCAAAGTGTTAAACGTTACATCAAAAGTGTTGTGGACAAAAATCCTTAACCAACAACCGTAGAAATTCGGGATACGTTGGCAACCGATCACAATATTAATAATCATGCCCAAACAGTATGAAGTATTTTGAGTGAAAACATTTACAAGCAAAGATAAGAAACAGAAACCGCTCGAATTTGCATTACAGTATCCTCAAAACTCGACTGATTTCTGGACGAATGTGTTTTTTTTTTGGTATGAAATTAAATTCAATTTGTTCAGTTGTGATATCAAACCGAAAATATGGCTCAAAGCGAATGAAGAGCTGCAACCGGTGGTCGTTCAGTGATGGCATGGGTCTGCAGTCAGCGCATGGGATCGCCAAATTGCGGTTTGTGGAAACAACTATGAACCGGTTTGTTCACTTTGATACACCGAAAAGCAATTTGAAAGAATCGGTAAGCAAATTGGGTCTGAGTGGCGGATAGTGTTTCCAACAGGACAACGGCCCATATAGTAAGGAATTGCTGCTTTATAACGTAAACCTTTCTGTGCTATGAATTAATCTTTGTTTTTGTTTTTTACGTATGTAATTCCAAAATACTTATGTAGTATGAAATTTCATTATCGGAATAAATATTTGTGTTCTTTAGCATTTCGTTGGTATAATAAGTTTTTTTTTCTGAACGCATTATTTATGTGAGGTACGTAAATTTTGAGTTTCGGAAAAAGTTAATGATTTTAAAAATAATGAAAAATTCCAGGCCTTTTTTATGGCTTGAATACATTCGCATTGTTCTTGAACTTGAGTTTTTATATTTTTGTCTTCAGGGTAGTCATTTTGTTGAATGTGGATAAAATCGTCGAAATCATTCGCTAAACTCAATTCTTACTGAAATTTATCAGCCATAGTTTGCCATCGATGGAATTTTATCTTTGGCATGAAAATCGAGATTTCGAAAAATCTTTATTACCATCTACCATATGTGACACATACGGCATATGGCATGCATGTTAAATACAAATTAGCAAAGCCTGTTTTTTTGTAATTCTGTCTGTTTTATAAGAGATTTTTTTAACAAACTGTGTTGAATCACGGTGTCCGGGTTCGGTTACCTGAGAGTCCGTTTATTGGGATGATATCTGTACAGAAATTGTTTCACACTTCACTCTTCAAAGAACCTACTGCGTACCACGCAAAAACTTCTCAATGAATTTCGGTTAAGGGGGTATTCTGGTCTAGAGCCCTACTTTTTGGGTATTTTTCAAACTAGGATAAAAGAAAAATTAAAAACATTTTTACTATCCATTTTTTTATATAATATTTATTGATGTTTAAGGTATATAAAAAAAATTTAAAAAAAAAAAAGTCAAAAATTCATCCAGTGACAGGTCGGTGAAGTAGGGGTTGCTAGTCAAACAGTGCTCCCTGGTTGACATGATTCCAACCCTTGTAGTGATCTAAATCGAACAAACAAAGAAAATTCTTAATTAGTAAAGATGTCGCTACATCTTGAGCCTCGGCCGAAAAAAAAATAAAAATTCACAAAATGGCGCCTACTTGAAAAAAAAAAATTTTTTTTTACCCCTGTTTTTTGACCTTTACGAATTTTTTAAAAATACTTCAAATTAAAATTTTTCAAAATCCAAGGCTCCAGTGATAAAGAGATGTATGAAAAAGATTCTCACCAAATTTCAAAGGGATCGGTCAAATAGAACTTCAGATATCGTGTCAACCACCTCAGCAAAAGGAGTTTTGAGAAAAACGCGTTTGAATTTCGCCGTCCGCTCAAACCAGTCTAGCTGTCGCGTCACTAAAATAGTTGTAATTTCGAAAATAATCCGAATTTTGCAAAATCCTTTTAGGGAGATATTTTTGAATACCTAGACTATCGAATTTTGAAAAAAAAAAAATTTCGATTTTTTCAAATTTCTAGACCAGAATACCCCCTTAAAGGTCGTGCATGCCTTGTTGCCACCACACTAATATTATTATTCGCAAATATACAACACGCAGTCATATACCTATGAAAGTAAAATGTGAGATATCCAAACGAGGTGCGGTGAGTTGGTCACGGAATTCCCAATGGCTTAAGTTTATGGGATAAGGAAATCTGCACGGCGAGAGACAAGCAAGTGCCTACTTTGTACCTGAGTGTGAAGCCAAACTTGAGTAGCATTTGTTAGATTAAAAATGTTGCACGCAAATTTGCAGAATTGTTACAATAGAAAGCACACGATGGCCTTGTTCGTATGTATATATGTATATACGAGTACACCACATGTTTTCTAACTTTCTTATGAATTTAATATATATTTTTATTTTATATTTTATTCACTTTGCTTCCTTTCCAGAAGTTTAGAACTGTGAAAGTTATAAAAATTTGCACATGCAAAAGATATAACAAAACGGCCTTGCATCTTAATGGATTAAGCAGGAGTAGTTGAGCATTGAGTTTGAAAAGTTTTAAATGTGGAAATTATGAAAATCCCTGGAGTTTTAAAGTATTGAGAAATTTAAAGTTTGTTTGCGCTATACCTATAGTCCAGGTGTATAAAGTATATATATTTTTTTCTATTATGCTTTTTTATGCTATATTAGCAAATGCCCAGCAAGCGTCGCTCTGTCTTGAATGCAAAGTATATAGAAAGACTGGTGAGCAACACAATAACAAGTCCGCAGCTTATGCAATTTATTCCCGAAAATATTAGCTTTAAAATACCAAAGACGCAGTGCAAGTTTGAGCATTATGTGCATGGTTATTAGATTATGTTATCTCACATTGAAGTAGTATTTAACACATTTTTAAGTTAATTTTATTTAACATAGTATGGCGACTGCCGTAGCCGAAGGGGTTGATGCGTGACTAACATTCGGTGGTACCCGGATGCAAACCCTGAGCATGTAACTCTAAATGCTAAAAACAGTTTTTTCTAACAGCGGTCACCCCTCAGCAGGTGACAATCTTTGAGTGTAGTTCAGCCATGGAAAAAGCTTTTCATAAAAAACCGTCTTTGCTTAAAAATCCTTTCGGCTGTATAAAACTGCAGGTGTCCCCATTTTGTGGAAACGTGCACCATAAATAGGAGCTGAAGCTGGCCCAAACACCCAACAAAGCATGCAAGGAACGAGTACTAACAATTCAGGAGTAAGAATATATGGAAAATTTTTAGAATTTCCACGTTGGTGGCGCCAATATAATAAATGATGGAACAAGGAGCTGTATGAATGTTATGACGACAGTACAGACATTCCGCGACTTCCCTGTTGTTGTTGTTGTTGTTGTTGTTGAGATGGTTGAACATTTCTGAGCTGAAATGCTCCTAATTAGTGACCAGCACCGTTTTACTACCACTATCTCGTGTGAAGATGATGTTTTTTTTTTTTTTTTTTTTCAAGTCAGATCCATTTAGTGATTTCTAAGTATAGCAGCAAATCCTTTTTCTCGATGTCTGAGATCTTCTTAATTTGCTGTAGGAAAGGCTTACCGAAGGATCGGAGTCGTGCCCTGGCTAGTCCCGGACATTCACATAAATAGTGGAACAGACTTTTCTTCGCCCCTTCCGCAGCTTCTACATATAGGATTGAAAGGTAGATTGACTCTAGCTGCATGATTCCCTACTTTCCAATGCCCTGTAAGGGTTGCAGTGATACGTGAAATGTTTGGCTGAGAGCATCCTAGCAGGTTATTCGTCCTTTGGATTTTGTATGACGGCCATGTGTTTTTTGTTGTGATACATGTAGGTATTTGCTTCCAACTTCTTTCGGCTAAAGCATGATAGTGTGAAGCAATGGATGCTTTTAGTGTGTTCAGTGGGGTGGAGACTGCCACCACCTCTACTATGTCTACTGTCGAGTCCTTTCTTGCTAGCTCATCCGCTATCTCATTGCCCCGTATGTTCCTATGACCGGGAACCCATATCAGGGTAATTAATAGCTGCTTGACTGTCTGAGAAGATAGCTACTCTTGCACCAACTTCCTTGTAGAGTTCTAGGGATTTGCATGCTTCTCTGATCGCTAAACGTTCTGCTTGGAACACGGTGGCATAATCAGGAAGACGAATTGATTGAGATAGGTTGAGTGGCTCCGAATGAAAGCCAGCTCCCACACCACAGTTCATCTTAGAACCATCGGTATAAATTTCGATATTGTGTCTTCCAATCACCTCTCCTTTGCTCTACTCGGCTCTCGGTGGAAAACGTACCGTAAAGCCTTTCTTGAAGTTGAGGTCGGGGACTGTGTAGTCTGATCCGTTTTTGAGCAGCGGGGGTCCCTATAGGAGGATCTTACTGTGACCGTACGACCTTGTTGTCCAGCTTTCTATGTCTCTGAGTCTGACCGCGCTGCAACTAGCTATTGTTTTAATGTGTAAATCTAATGGCAATATATATGTTAGTACATTGAGCGCTTCAGTAGGACTGGTGCTAAGCGCTCCTGTAGTTAAGATATACGCTGTTCTTTGCATCTTGTTGAGCTTAGTTTTGTTGTATTTCCTTTCTGTTGCAGGCCACCAACCTAGTGCCGCATATGTTAGTATTGGCCTTACAATGGCTGTGTAGGACCAGTTAGATAATTTTGGTTGGAGACCCCATTTTTTTCCCTGACTACGTCATGTCGTCCGAATGCATACAAACATCCCAGCTATTGAAGATATTTTCTGGTAGCAGCAGAGTATGGAAGGTAGAAAGAGTAAGGCCGCATTTGCGTTAGAAAGATCAGATGGAGAAAGACTAAGCTTCAATTGGTGAATCTGGTGATTGGCGCCGGTTAGCACCCGCTTAAACGCTTATCGCACCTATGGGGATGAATAAGTTAAGCTCAGTTAAATTGATCTAAGTTAAGTGAATTTAACTTAAGAAAAGTACTTGAAAAAAAAAAACAAAAGGCTTATCACAATCTGGCTTAATTTATTAAATCGATATTTAGAAAATTGTTAATAAAACAAAAAGGAACGGCTATAAGGAAAGTTTATCAATACCTTTCAAGTAAATAAATTTTAATAAGTAGAATGAATTTAATTACTAATGTTGGTTTAAAAATGTAAGAATTTACAATCAGATGAAAGTTAAATGAGCTGAGTCTTAAGTTAATTATTTGTAAACATTACCAGTCAAGCAGCATCTTTTAACTAATTAATTTCGCCTTAATTTCAATACAAAAACGCTTCGTGTTTACCAACTCAATTAGATTACAATTAGTGGTAGGCACTTACTAATTTATAAGCATTTGTTAAACACTTTGGACGCCTGTCATGCGATTGCATGTTTTTGTTATTGTACGAGTATCACGTCAAATACTAATTAGTGCTCTATTCACATCGATTTTTTATATTTCAGTAGAAAACATAATTTTTACTTACATAGCAAATTTTTTAATTAGAGATAGGAAAACTTTACAAAAAGATTTACTATGTCTGATGTTCTGTATCCTCATAAAAGGAAAATTTATTGCGTCACTTAAAGTGAAGTAAACAAAAATAAGTTATTTGTTGGCAGTTGTTTTTCGTGTAGCGCAGCAGTTAATCTCAAATGATCAATCGCAATATACAGCAATTCAAAAATGTATCAAATGACTATTGACTAAACGAAAAATTCATCAAATGGTCCAGAATATCTGGTTGATAGGAAAATCTAACTACAAAGGCAGCATCATCTAGGAAGCAAAAACCTCCTGCCATCTGTATGGCACCATTATGAGTTCCCTCGAGGAGCGGCAAAGAATACAAAAGGTCGTAAGGGGTGATATCGAGGGTACAGCAACATTGGAATGCCTTTAGCATCGCCGCTATGTGTTGTAAGAGCCAGCCGTTGTCAACATGTTAAAAGTGAAAAGTTTTAAGTGTAAAGTTTAATTACAACACGTCTCTTATAATGAGATTTACTCACAACGTTACTAAATATTATTTCGGAAGTATGCATGAAACACAAATCAAATGGGTTATGGATTTCAAATTTCTGCTAGATCTAAAGGTCTCTTATTTCCAGGTATTTATTAATGAATGACGCAGTACTGCACCTTTCGAGTTATAACTGAATTCGCAGAACTTGATTGGCAAACCTCAGGGCTCTTCTTGTGCAAGAAAAATTCGAAATGTTTCCACAGCAATTAGAGGAAAAGCAAGTTTAGGCCTCATACTTTTGTAATTCAAGAAACTGTGAATTTCCAACATGAACACAAAGGCACGCTTGTGTCGTAGTCCGAGGCTACTCATTGAATGTGAAACAGATAAAATAAATAAATAATTGGCGCGTACACTTCTGTTAGGTGTTTGGCCGAGCTCCTCCTCCTATTTGTGGTGTGCGTGTTGATGTTGTTCCACAAATGGAGGGACCTACAGTTTCAAGCCGACTCCGAACGGCAGATATTTTTATGAGGAGCTTTTTCATGGCAGAAATACACTCGGAGGTTTGCCATTGCCTGCCAAGGGGCGACCGCTATTAGAAAAATGTTTTTATTAATGTTGCTTTCACCGAGATTCGAACCAACGACGTCTCTGTGAATTCCGAATGGTAATCACGCGCCTACCCATTCGGCTACGGCGGCCGCCGTGAAACAGATAACGTTGATAAAATTATAGAGACCTAATCATGAAGCTATAACTACATTGTAAAAATCCTGTATATTTATTTAAGTATCTGTTTGCCATTTGCAAAAGATTATCTGAGCCACCAAATATGACTTTAAAAACTCTGTGTTCCACCGAGACACCTCACGAAAGTAAAAATATATCTACTTATATATAAACATGACTTACGGTTTTCTAAGAAAAATGCAGTTTATGTACATACATACAATTGCATTGTACTATTGTGGGCAAAAAGTAAGGTGAATTTGGTTGCAAAATGAAAAATTTGTATTTATTCTTGCAAATCAATTTCATCCCCTTCAAAATAATCCCCTCTCGATGAAATGCACTTATGCCAACGATTTTTCCAATCCCCGAAACATGCCAAATAGTCCATTTCCGGTATAGCCATCAGCACCTTCTTCGATTCAGCTTTTATCTCCTCAATCGACTCGAAACGCGTTCCCCGGAGTGGTCTCTTGGGTTTTGAGAATAGCCAGAAGTCACACGGAGCCAAATCAGGCGAATACGGTGGTTGCGGAACGATATCCGTGGAATTTTTGGCGAAATGGTCACGAAGAACGAATGCAGTGTGAGACGGTGCATTATCGTGATGCAAAAACCAAGAGTTGTTGGCACATAATTCTGGTCTTTTTAGACGAATTGCTTCACGTAAACGACGCATAACGCTCAAATAATATATCCCTTATTAACAGTTTGGCCAGGTGGAAGGAATTCATAGTTCACCACACCACGAACGACTTTGACGTGCTCTTTTCGGTCTGGCCTCGCCTTTAGCACGATATTCGCTTGATTGGTCGGTTGTTTCAGGGTCGTAAGCATAAATCCAAGTCTCATCTCCCGTAATGATGCATTTGAGCTTGTCCTGATAGTCTGAAAGCATTGTTTCACACACATCAACGCGACGACTTTTTTTCAAGAAATTGAGAGTTTTCGGTACCAAACGAGATTTGACTTTTCGTAGGCCCAAATAGCCTTTCAAAATAGTTTTCACAGACCCTTCTGATATTCCGATAATATCAGTAAGGTCTTTAACAGCCAACCGACGATTTTTGAGCACTAACTTCTTCACTTTACTGACGTGTTGGTCATCTGTTGACATCGATCCGGTCGTCCGGAGCGCTCCAAGTCATCAACACGTTCTCGACCCTCTTTGAAGTCTTTGTACCACTTATAAACATTTTTCTGCGACATGGTCGAATCACCAAATGCCTTGTGCAACATGCTAAACGTTTCCGCAGCCGAAATTTCATTCCGCAAACAAACTTTGATGGCACTTCTCTGCTCAATCAAATCAGACATTGTAAAAATCGGAAAATGCACTCTTGGTCGTTTCGTAAACACAAGCGTAAATATATTACTGATAATGACATTCACATGAAAGTTGGCCCAGATGTTATTAACAGTGCTGCCAACTCATGGCAAGAAATAACTAGAGCGAAATTTTAATCTCGCGAAGTTTGACAAATAAATTCACCTTACTTTTTGCCCACAGCAGTACTACACTGAAAATAATCTAGAATATAGGGAATAACTAAGCTTCGGCGAAGTCATTGCTTCTATAGGTGTTAATCCAGGTGGACATTTAATTGGTATTATATTTTCTGCTGAGCATATATAAATGGAATACTCCAGATTTTCTGATTGTTTGGCAGTTCTAATGAGTTCTTTTACAAACTGCTTTGCACATTTGCACTTCTACGGTGATATTTTTAAAAATTTTGAGGTTGATTAAAATACTTATCTGCTAAATGTCTTGAAATTATAAATCTCAAAGATTCTTTAGTTTGATTTCTATGGGAAAATAGTTTGGACAAGTCAAAAAGCAGCAAACACACTTATGGATTTTTTATTTGCTTTAATTAACATTTTACATTCTTATTCTTTTACTTTCTGGAAGTTGATAAAAACTTTTGCACACAAAGATATTTTAATATAATATCTGCTGGCTGAGTTACAAAATTTCAATGCTCTAAAATAAACATTACTCGCAACATGGCATGACAAATAGTTTTGCATGCATTTGTACGGATAAATGGATAATTGAATATCTCATCGAAATAGAAAACATCAAACAACCAAATTTGTATTTGCATTCGATTATACTTATCTCAAATAAATTTAATTGATATAATCTAAACAGATTTTATAAAATAAAGTATTCCTTTCACGTACTATTGAAGCTCCTACTACATGTTGCAGGAAGTAAATCAACCTTGAATAGGTGAATAAAATTTGCATCTTGGTTCTCCTACTTCAACATTTCCATTAAACATTCTATCTTAATGTATGCATATAAATGTCGTAATATTTTAAAACAAGAATTTTATGGATGTATGTCTGCATATACCGTTTGCAATTTATATAACTCTTGCATTGATTTTGCCCTTCAAAACAGTTCAGCTGTTTTTATTTATAGAGGCAATTTAAAGACCTCCACATTTTGTTATCTGAGTTAAAATCATTGGGGAATAAAACTACGTTCTTCTACATGCCAAGTCATGTTATTATTTACTTGCATTAAACGGAGATTTCCCGCTCTAATAAAAATTTAAAAAGTATTAATTGTTTCTACAATTTTAATTTATTTTATGCCAAATTATTTCTTATTGATCGAAAAATGCATGTAAATGTGTAAACTAGAGTGTGCAAATTACTAATAGACGTCAATTTTCTGGTCAATAAAGCGATTTGACGATTGCTCAATATGCGCATTCTACTTAGGTTGTCTTCAGATAAGCTACGAAAAGAAAAAACTGGTATATAATTTTCTTATCATTCAGTTGGAAATAGATAAGCATTAATTGCAAGAATACACATGGATTTGCATGTACGTCACTCAATATATGACAAGAAAGGTAAATAATTAAACGAATAAAGAAACTTAAATAGCAAAAAAATAAGAAAAAAAAAAAACAACGAAAATGTGGTGTCATGCAAGCAATTTAAAAATAAATCGACAACGTACAAGTGAATTCACAGGGCTATGAATACGAGTAATACTCGTACAGCCCCTTTTGCTGGATTAAATTAACAACACAACGGGAGTATACGTCATATTGAGAGGTTCTAATCAATCAAGCTGAACAAATAGCGCCAAAGCGATTGCTAAGCGCTGGCAAGTGTAATAGTATTAGCGAGAAATAAAAATAAATAAAAGCTAGGCACAAGCAGAGTCAACAGCAATCGCTAGCCAGCAGGTGATGACAGGAACGCTGGCTTGCGCTGCTGCACTCACTCTCAGAGCGTTCATGTGTGTGTGTGACTCTTTTGCGACACTTCACTCCCCCGTTGTTTTGGCCGTTCTCATTCGCTTTTCACGATTCTTTTTTATCAGATACACAAATAACAATAACAACTAATAACAGCACGTAATACCGTTAAGTGTGGAAGCGACAAGAGATTATGGAATATTAGCTCTTTCGTCTTCAGCACTTTGAATGATTTGTTGCGATTTGATGTTGAAATACAAGTTCATGTGAATGATTGCTACCACATAAGTACATACATACATATATTTGTACTTACTTGTGTACATATGTTTGTATAGATATCAATCAATTTGGAGCTTTTCAAGTTGCTCAACTAAAATTAGAAATGAGTGTGTAATTTATAGGCTTTTGGTGTGTACCGCCTCTTGCAGATACACACAAATTTGTTCTATATGATTTATTCTCGTTCACATGTTCTACTTCTTTATAAAATATTTTTGCGGTATATTTTATAAATACCAGGTAGCGCAAAATTAATCATTCTATATTTTTTAAGCACTTTCTTACTGAATAAGATTTAATGTCACTCATACTAGCGTTGATTTTTCTCGTTTTTATAAAAAATGTGGTATTTTACCTTCTGCTCAAATATGAACGAGACGTTATCAATAAAACGGTCCGCGGATGACATATGGCAAAAATAATTTTTTTGTTTTTTGGTAGGACTGTTATAAGCTTACATGGCAAATTTCAGCGTGATATGTCACATAGTTTGCTTTCTGTGCTACTGTAAACAAGTCAAGCTCGAGTGTGTTCTTCGAATTCTCTTTTATGACTTCAATTGTCTCAAAATGTTCTCCACGGAGCGGCAACTTGAGTTTGGGAAACAGGAAAAAGTCACATGGAGCCATGGCGGCAGTTCCCGTCTCGCCTTCGATCCAAGCTTTCTCGGATTGAGCGTATTGTTCGCTTATCAATACTGCTTGAACTCCTTTTTCTAAGACCATCTGCTCCATTAGCAGGTCTGCGTTTTTACTCCTGTGCATATTTGCTTGAAGTATAATCATATTTTATCTTGTCTTGGCATGTTCTTTTGTCATCGGGCATTTGTCCGAGCCTGGCATATGCTTTGTCTCGCTGCGATTGGCATCAGTGCATAGGCAGCATTTGGACTCTTTGGTGCACTCTTTCATTTTGTGCCCAGCTTCTTCACATCGGATGCATATACCTTTTCCGCTTCTGTCTGGTCCTTTACAGTTTGATTGAAGGTGTCCGACACCGAAGCACCGGTAGCAGCGCTTCAGAGATGTGCTAGCTCCCATCCTTGCACTAACCCATCCGATTTTGATATTCGTTTGCTTGAACAGTTTTTCTGCGCTTTCAATAGCGAGAGTAACATAAGCCCGTACTTGTTGTCGTTGATTAGGTTTTGTGATCCTAACATCGATATTTTCA
The DNA here is from genome assembly GCA_037575425.1 of Anastrepha fraterculus. Taxonomy (NCBI): domain Eukaryota; kingdom Metazoa; phylum Arthropoda; class Insecta; order Diptera; family Tephritidae; genus Anastrepha; species Anastrepha fraterculus. The sequence goes on from JAYXIM010048706.1 coordinate 372,970, forward strand.
TTAGTGCCAGCTAGCATTTTTCTCACAGCGTCATCAACTTCCTTCTTCTCCGTGACGGCATCCAAGTCTCTGATCTCTACAGTTGAAGTTGGTCTGAGGGTTGTAATGGAACCGACCGCTTTTACAGTTTCCTCTAGTTCTTTCAAAAAATCAGCGTTAACTGTTTCCCCCTTTTCTAACTCAAGTAAAAGAGCGCCTGTTTTGGTTCTTCTTATGCCTTTCAACGTTGTGGTTTCGTCTGGCATGGTCTTTTCTCGGATGCTTTTGAGGATTTCAGCATAACTGTGGCCCCCTACCGGCTTTACCAACACAGCCTCCGATTTTGGTTTTGGTGCTCGTTCATTCTTCGTTTGGCTCGCTTTAGCCTTTCTTGCCCCGTCGTTTTGCACTCCATCACTTCCTTTTGGCACGGTATTGGGCCTAGATTTTAATATATGGTACTGGATATGACGAAATTACAGGGTTTACGTCTGTATAAGGATAAAAGAGTTAATATTGATTTTTCACAATGATGAATACATTGAAGGATTGTAGAATGATAAACCTGGTCGATGCATTTTTTCAGCAAAAATGCCCCTCAAAATATTAACAAAAGACAATTATTTAAATCAAAGTGTATACTCAAAAAATGTGTGACGTCATACGTTTTGTTTGAAATTAGTCAACTGCTGCGTTATCCACTTTTTGAACATTGCAAAGGAATGCCGTATGAGCAAAATACGCATGCAGTTGTTCATAAGGGGTTAGCGGTAGTCAGAGGCCCGAAGAAATGATGATTTTCAATCAATTTTCAATTTGCTAGTCAATTGCTTTATTTTACAAACATAAAATGATAGCATTAAGACATTATCTTTCGACTTCACTTTACCAAAATTTCAAAAAAAGAAATTAATAATTCGAAAAGTTATCGCTGTTTATGTGGTGCCCGTTTCTCCAGAAGTCCCTTGCGGTGATCATCACAATTCCATGGAGATTCATTTAAAATCAATCGGACAAGAGAAACTAGTTTTATTAATATGTCGATAATCTTGTGCTTGATGGAAGTTTTTTTTTCAAAATTAACAATATGGCGGCCTCAGAAAATATTTTTCAGATTTTCGAGAAAAAAACCGACAATTAATTGCTTAAAACAAATCAAAATTTTTGAAAAAAATCCTCGTACCTGTTTTTTATACAAAACAGTTTAAATTGTATTGAAATCTACCAAGCGGTTTTTAAGTTACAGTGTTCACAAATTCAAAAAACATAGTTTTGAGAAAAACGCATTTAAGGTTTTGCTATGGATTTATGTAGAACTATACGATTTATTTATTTATTTATCTAATAGCGGTCGCCCCTCGGCAGGCAATGGCAAACTTCCGAGTGTATTTCTGCCATGAAAAAGCTCCTCATAAAAATATCTGCCGTTCGGAGTCGGCTTGAAACTGTAGGTCCCTCCATTTGTGGAACAACATCAAGACGCACACCACAAATAGGAGGAGGAGCTCGGCCAAGCACCCAAAACAGGGTATACGCACCAATTTTTTAGTTTCTTTTCTCATGTAAAGGCCAAAAATGGTGATATTTTGAAATGATTGTATGGGGAACCCCCCAGGGGAGTTCCAGGGGGTGTGCCACTGGCATGGGTGTATCGGCCGTCCAAAGTTAGTGGGGGTCGGTCATACATTTGGACTCGATTGGAGCATTCTAAATGGGTCAAAGTGGGATTTTTCGTTCGACCCAAATTGGGGGACATCAGAATTCGTTTTAGAGGTATGGCTCCCTCGGCAAAGTTTCTTATTTTGATACCTAGAATACGATTTTCACAGACCAATGAGCGATTTTTAAATCGAACCGCCCTAATACATATGTATATATAATTGGCGCTTACACCCTTTTGGGGTATTTGGCCGAGCTCCTCCTCCAATTTTGGGTGTGCGTCTTGATGTTGTTACACAAATGGAGGGACCTACACTTTCAAGCCGACTCCGAACGGCAAATATTTTTTATGAGGAGCTTTTTCATGGCAGAAATACACTCGGACGTTTGCCATTGCCTGCCGAGGGGCGACCGCTATTAGAAAACACTTTTTCTTAATTTTGATATTATTGCTAGAATAAGGAAGTCGAGGTCAGGTCTATTAAATGAGGTTCTGGGTGAGCTCGTATCTGGTGCCAAAATGGGAAAAATTTATCCCTAGTTCATTTCGTTATTGCGAAGCCCCAAGGGGGTGTAATAGATATTCGGCGTAGATAATATTTGGCCAGAACATCTGCTTGGAACAGAAGTTCAATTAAAATTAAAGTACAAAACTATATTCTTCTAAATTAGCCAACAAACTTTGCAAATGGGTGGGTTTGATTTATATTAATCTCATACTTTTCATTTTATTTCAATTCGACTAATTTCGAGAAATGCAACAACGCCCGTTTATTTGTGCATGCCTCGTATAAAAGTTAAACATTCTAATTTCCTATCCTTTTCATGCACACTTTTTATTACTTTTCCCACCACTTCTGCATCCATCCTAATTTTATAGCCTCTTTGCTAAGAAATTCTCCAAATATACTTAAAGGTTACAAGATATTATCCGTTTCCGGTTGTTCAATTAATAATTAGCAATGAGCACCTGCTGCGATGCACTTTGCTACTTTTGGTAACTTTCTCTGCCCCTACAGCTGTTCGTTTTCTCTGCATTCACGCCAACTTCATCGCTATAGTATTTTATCAAATTGTTATTCCGCTAATGAAGTGCCAAGTTTTTGGCGGCGCTGCATTGGCCAGAGCCAAAATTTGCACATTAAGCCTCTAATGAATGGGCAATATGGCTTTCAGAGAAAACACGAATTGTTATTGAAAGAGCTTACTGTGAAAGTTTGTAGAAGCGAAATGAAGAACTTCTTAAATCGAGCTAATTTGCATTTTGTTACTTTTTTATTTCCAACCCTTTAAGTATCATCTTAATATACATTTTTTGTTGCATATATTGCGAGTCATGAAATAATTATTGCATCTAATTACTCATTAAACTTTGAACAAGCTACTATGTATCCATAAACGGAAGCCGATATTGAGTGCTCATTAATATATTTTACATATACTAATTTTTATTTTAAGAAAACGGCGTAATAGAATTATATTCGGTATTTAAGTTTTCGTCAAACCTTTGTTATTGAAAAGTAAAAGTTTAACCCTATACACATAACCTTCTAAGCTGCCCTTTTAAACATAACCATTCCGCATTTTGACGAGCTATTATTCGCGATATATAAAATCGGTTGAAAATATATATTTTTGAAAGTTTTAGCACACAGTTATATTAACCAAGTATAGCCTAAGTAAAACACACAATAAATTTAATTTTTTGTTAGTATATTTTTTTATAATCTATGTTTTTATCAAACGCTCTCTTTTGAGATCACTGTAAGATAACATACTTATAAAATCTAAAAACAAAAAAAAAACGTGATTATTGTTCAATTTTTATTTTATCTCCTTCAAAGTAATCACCATTGGAGGCGATACACATATGCCAACGTTTTTTCCAATCATCATAGCATTTCTGGAAGGCCGATTTCAGTATGGATTTCAGTTCCTTCTTCGAATTCTCTTTTATGACTTCAATTGTCTCAAAATGTTTTCCACGGAGCGGCAACTTGAGCTTGGGAAACAGGAAAAAGTCACATGGAGCCATATCAGGCGAATACGGTGCTTGCGGAACGATATTAACATTATTTTTGTTCAAATAATCGCGAACAAGACGTTATGTGTGAGCTGGTGCATTATCGTGATGCAAGAACCATGACTTGTTGTCCCACAATTCCTTTCTTTTAAGACGAATGTTCTCGCGCAAACGCTTCAAAACGTCTAAATAATATTCAGCGTTAACCGATTTTGCGATTTGTACGATTTTCAAGCACAATTTCCTTTACTTTTCCGATGTTTTCGTCGTTTACTGATGTTGCTGGACGACGTTCATGAGGCAAATTTTCAACCGATGTACGGCCCTCTTTGAACGATTTGTACCACTGGAAAACACGTGCACGCGATAGAGCAGAGTCCCCATAGGTTGTCTGCAACATTTTTAAGGGGTCTGAAGCCGTAATTTTGTTGGAATAACAAAATTTCAAACAAATTCTTTGTTCAACTTGAATTTCCATCGTTAAATTCGAAAAACACACACGAGCTTGACTTGTTTACAGTAGCACAGAAAATAAACTATGTGACATATCACGCTGAAATTTGCCATGTAAGCTTATAACAGTCCTACCATCCAACAAAAAATTTATTTTTGCCATATGTCATCCGCGGACCGTTTTATTGATAAAGTCTCGTTCATATTTGAGCATCGTACACATCCGGTATTGTGTCTCAACAACCCGAAAAAAGAGGAATGCAAGTATCTTTCTTTTGTTGTAAATTAGTCTTCTGTATTGAACACAACAAAAACAAAAAATTACATCTATATTACAATTAAAGCCAAATTACTCTAATTTGAAAAAAAGCAAAGATCTCAAACAAGTATACCTGTATATGACGTATGTAAAAATTTGTAAAAGTATTGCTGCCCACTTTATGTATTTAGATCCGACATAAATATTATTCACCGTTTATCCGTCCATCCAATGATACGAGTATAAGTTGTAATTTTCATTGTCCATGAATCAGTTGGATTTTAAAAATTAACAGCCAGCCCAAATTAAATTTTACTGAAATGAGCGGGGGTATATAAAGTTCGGTCCTGACTGCACTTAGCCTCCCTTTCTTGCTCGTTCTCATTTTTTCATTGAAAAATCTCCTTCTCTTCCACCGTTGCCGTTACCATAGGGATTTCATGCCAATCAGAGATTTTCATATAAACAAACAAAAATGGAAAAGCAAAGTTGTCAACGAAATACATACAAATGCGTCGATTATTTAATACTCTAGGCCATACAAAGCTGCAGTTTGCAAAAGGAAATGTAACGAGAAGCTAAAACTTTTGAAATTGCCAGCTTTAAATGTTCAGATCCCTCTACTCTCAATGGATAATGTACTGTGTAAACGTGAACTGTTTGTTGGTTGGGCAGAATCTACATATGGGTATACAATACACATAGATACAATAATGTACGTATTCGCATAAAATGTTGCTCTAAAGTTTTCAAACTCACACATATAGTAATTATCATGAAATGGTCTAAATTTGCCTGAAAGCAGGAAATCGGAAGAAGTTAACTATCGCTTTTTTTCAACAATAGTCAGCATAAAAATATTTAAAGCATATGACGATGCCCACTATATACATGTATATTAGGGTGGTCCAAAAAAAAATTTGTATGCTGCCGCCCCCCAAAATAGTAAAGAATGAAAAATAAAAAGACCCGTATTTTTTTTTTTTTTAATCAGACCATATTTAATGGTGCCGCCGGGGATTTGAAATATCCCATGTATTTTGCATGGGAAAAAAATACTTTTTCGTAGATTTCATGTAAAAACCTGGAAAATGAATATATTTTAACCGGATAACTCAGTTTCTCTTCATAATTGGTCAGGGATTAACAACCAATTATGAAATAATCTCACAAAAAAATATCATAAAAGTTATATAAAATATTGTTTTTCGATTTTGACGTGATAACGTCTTATAATTCGATTTAACAGGCTGCACGCACGAAAAAATGTGTCGTTACCTTGCTCATTACTGTTCATATGTAGTTACCTTGCTCATTACTGTTCATATGTAGTTACCTTGCTCATTACTGTTCATATGCCGTTACCTTGCTCATATTAGTGTTACCTTGCTCCTTAGTGTTACCTTGCTCATATTAGTGTTACCTTGCTCATTGCCGTTACCTTGCTCATATTAGTGTTACCTTGCTCATTGCATTGAATGAACTGCAAGCGAAAGGGCGGAACGAACGACAAAGCAAACAAAGCAAACGAACGGCAACGTTCGATATCTTGCTCTCTCCTACTTAAGTGAGCGTATATATGTATGTATGTATATGCGCAAATGTACATACATACATATATAAATTCACGTATTTGTATTTGCATATGCCTTCTTATTGATTATTATTAATTTGATTCACTTGAAGAATTTAAAATAAAACCAAGTTTGTTAATAATACCTGTTGTTTTAATGTTATAATTATTAATTTTTTCATTATATATGAAGGAAAAAATGTATGGTAATATTTACCATATACCTTATAAGATATGTTGTCTATACTAATATTATAAAGAGGAAAACTTTGTTTGTTTGTAATGAATAGGCTCAAAACTACTGGACCGATTTTAAAAATTCTTTCACCATTCGAAAGCTACATCATCCACGAGTAACATGGATTATATTTTATTTTGGAAATAGGGCTCGAGATATAGGTCAAAACGTGGACCCGGGTAACCTTCGGATGTGTATGTACAATATGGGTATCAAATAGAAGCTGTTAGTGAATGCTTTAGTCCAGAGTATTTTTCATGCTGCTCCGTGACTAGGGTCTCGAGATAGAGACCAAAACGTGGACCCTAGAATGTGTTTGTACAATATGGATATCAAATTGAAGCTGTTGGTGAATGCTTTAGTACAGAGTATTTTTCATGCCGCTCCGTGACTGGGGTCTCGAGATATAGGTCAAAACGTGGACCGGGTAACCTTTGGTTGTGTATGTACAATATGGGTATCAAATGAAAGCTGTTGATAAGTGCTTTAATACGGGGTAGTTTTCATACCTATTGATGACTAGGGTCTCGAAATATTTGCCAAAACGTGGACCCGCCGTGTCTTTGAACCGAATTAAACCAAACTTACACACATTGTTAAGTAGGTATTGAAGATGATTTCCGTATAGTTTGAATACCTATTGGTAGATAGGGTCTCAAGGTATAGGTGAAAACGTGGACCCGGGTAACCTTCGGACGTGTATGTACAATATGGGTATCAAATGAAAGCTGTTGGTGAATGCTTTAGTACAGAGTATTTTTCACGCCGCTCCGTGACTGGGGTCTCGAGATATAGGTCAAAACGTGGACCCGGGTAACCTTTGGTTGTGTATGTACAATATGGGTATCAAATGAAAGCTGTTGATAAGTGCTTTAATACGGGGTAATTTGTTATGTTATGTTATGTAATGTAATGTAATGTAATGTTATGTTATGTTATGGTATGTTATGTTATGTTATGTTATGTTATGTTATGTTATGTTATGTTATGTTATGTTATGTTATGTTATGTTATGTTATGTTATGTTATGTTATGTTATGTTATGTTATGTTATGTTATGTTATGTTATGTTATGTTATGTTATGTTATGTTATGTTATGTTATGTTATGTTATGTTATGTTATGTTATGTTATGTTATGTTATGTTATGTTATGTTATGTTATGTTATGTTATGTTATGTTATGTTATGTTATGTTATGTTATGTTATGTTATGTTATGTTATGTTATGTTATGTTATGTTATGTTATGTTATGTTATGTTATGTTATGTTATGTTATGTTATGTTATGTTATGTTATGTTATGTTATGTTATGTTATGTTATGTTATGTTATGTTATGTTATGTTATGTTATGTTATGTTATGTTATGTTATGTTATGTTATGTTATGTTATGTTATGTTATGTTATGTTATGTTATGTTATGTTATGTTATGTTATGTTATGTTATGTTATGTTATGTTATGTTATGTTATGTTATGTTATGTTATGTTATGTTATGTTATGTTATTTTATGTTATGTTATGTTATGTTATGTTATGTTAAAGTATATTATGTTATGTTAATGTTAACTCATTCTCTATATCCATACAAAATATCTATCAAACAAATAAAATTAAAATTTTCTTTTGAAAATGCAACCATTCAATCAGTATTTTCTTATGACGTTATCACGTTAAGCTATCGTCAGTAAACCGACTTTACAGACAACCTCTTTTTTTTTTCTTAGATTTTCGTTTTATGGGGGCTTTTTGGGGTTCTATAAAAAATAGTTAATACAAAAAAATTAATTATTTCATAATTGGTTGTTATTCCCTGACCAATTATGAAGAGAAACTGAGGTATCCGGTTAAAATATATTCATTTTCCAGGTTTTTACATGAAATCTAAAGTATGAAAGTATGAAACATGAAAAGTATTTTTTTCCCATGCAAAATACATGGGATATTTCAAAGCCCCGGCGGCACCATTAAATATGGTCTGATTAAAAAAAAAAAAATACGGGTCTTTTTATTTCTCATTCTTTAACATGATGGGGGCGGCAGCATAAAAATTTTAATATAAATTTTTTCCCATGCATTTTTGGACCACCCTAATGTATATACATATATAATTGGCGCGTACACCCTTTTTGGGTATTTGGCCGAGCTCCTCCTCATATTTGTGGCGTGCGTCGTGATGTTGTTCCACAAATGGAGGGTCCTGCAGTTTCAAGCCGACTCCGAACGGCAGATATTTTTATGAGGAGCTTTTTCATGGCAGAAATACACTCGGAAGTTTGCCATTGCCTGCCGAGGGGCGACCGCTATTAGGAAAATGTTTTTCTTAATTTTGGTGTTTCACCGAGATTCGTTCTCTCTGTGAATTCCGAATGGTAGTCACGCACCAACCCATTCGGCTATGGCGGCCGCCGACGATGCCCACTGCAGGCTAGACCAGTGTAACTCAAAATTAAAGTCACTATTAATAAATACGTAATAGATCCTTCGATAGTATCAAGTGATGTTTCAAGTAACAACAGAAACTTCATTCCCACTGGGCTCTACAAGTTTTTTCTCAATAGTATATAATGAACACTTTTTCCGGGAAAGCATTGTTCTCCTGACAAGAGGAGTTGAATTTGCTCGGCGCCTGAAAAAATAACCAACCCAAAGGTTGAGTATGTTAAAGCCCCATTTGGATGCATAAATGCGACGACAGTTGGTAAGCCCTAGTAACCCTAAATATTGTAGGCACCAGTTTCGATTCCTTCCATGGCAGGAAAGTAAAAACAAGTAGTATATTACGTAAATATGGTATATTTATATGTACATTCGTGATTTGTTTGTGAAAATTATGGCCCAAATGAGAGAACAATTCAAAACACAAAACTGTTGAAAAAATTAATGCAAAAACTAATTCTGTCGAGAATAGAAAAAGGACGGGACATCCTCTTGAGAATATTGCTGCTGAAGCGCGAAGTGTTGTTCAGAATCGAGATCTCGACGACTTAACAATTAGGCATTCATGAATCAACACTTTGGCGGATTTTACCAATCCATGGCGGACGTTTAAGGGGGGAGCCTCGTGTAGAAGCCTCTAAACCGGTCATTTTTTAAACATATTTTTAAAAGTGATAAATAATTATATTATTTTGAAGCTTTAACACAACTTTATTTAATCTTTCGAGAGTTCAAAAAAAATATGTTTTTCATTTTCTTTCCAAAATGGCGGCTCAGGATCATTTCTTCTCGGCTGCCTACGGCACGAGGTCCCAAACTGCTCTATTTATTACTCTTAATCTATCTATCTGAAACAAAAGAATGGAATTGGTTATTTTTATAACTCATCAACGCTAAATATCTGAAATTTTAGGTTAATCCTTCTGATAGTAAGGTGCAGAAAGGCCTCACCGAACTTCAAACAAATTGGTCGATAACTTTTTGAGTTACAACACGAGCAAAAAGTCGTTTTGAGATAATTGCGTTTAAAGTTTGAGTTAAAAGTCATGAGGCTCCCCCCTTAAGGGGGTGGTAGGGTTTAGCGCTAAAAAAAAACACTTTTTTTTTGAATTTTTTACAGAAATATGGCTTAAGATACTTTAATAAAATCAGTTGCATGTTATTGTACATCTTTTCAATAAGTTTTTAAAAAATATTAATAATAAAATATTGACAAATAAGCCCATGACAGAGTTTTTTTGGAGATATGTTTTTCGAGAGGTGCTCTGCGGTGCCAATCGGCATTCGTCGTAGAAACATCTGAAACTAAAAAAGTCGAATTTTTCAGTTAAAGTATGACGTAATGCTCCCCCTCCCATTAATAAAATTTTTTTTTTCATTTTTGTAGTTTTGGTGGCAAAAAAACGTAACACGAGCAATTTTGGCCAAAAATGTCGCCATATTTGTAAGTGAAAAACAACCTTAAAAAAATAAAATAAAAAAAAACAGTGGTGGGGGGCGGTGGGGGGAGGTATGTTTGATTTAGAAAACGTGTGCCAAATTTGAAAAGAATCGGTTGAATAGTTTCGGAGTTGTGATTGGCACCGACTTTTAAGAAGTCGTTTCGGGAAAAACGCGTTTGAAAAAATGACTCTGAAAAATTATCGATGCTCCGTATTCGAGGTAGAGTGCCTACAAAGGCTATAACTTTGAGAGTTCTGCTCCGATCCACTTAAAATTTTGACACAACATTCTTGAAATGATTTACTATAAGATGAGTGAAGAAAAAAAATTTCGATTTTGTGACCCTACCCCCCCCCCCTTAAGCGATATAATTTTTCACATATAATGGTTAGTAGTCGCATTTAAAAAACAAAAATAGCGAAACCTGAATAGTCTACATTTTTACATGTTTTATTTTAAAACATCATCTATGCGCGTCTTTTGAAGGGCCTTTTATTATATGCTGTTCCAAACTTGTCATTAAAATACCTCAGCTATTTGAAATTTCTAAGCATTTATATACGTTGTTTTAATTCACCTCAGGCACTTGTTCAAATAAGACAATAAACAAAGCAACAACGGAATAACAGCCGCAGATTTTCTATATTTATTTGCATGTGCAAGTATTTGTATAAGCTGCTAGCAAACAATGAGTTTTTTAAGAAGCAAGCTAACTGAATCCACATAAATTATTCAAAAAATAAGCAGATCTTTAAAATATTATACACTTGTAGCACTTTTAAGTTTATCTCTATCTTTGGCTCCTCTTGATAGGGCTTCAGGCGTATGACTGGCATCAGATGCACGAGCTAGCGATGAAAGAACAATTATAAAGTCATTTCAAATAGCAAATGAGATGGAAATAAACTCAGCCTCCTAAGATTTCTTTACTGAACGTAGTTATTATATTATTCAAAAATTTCTTTGCTTCTTTTCCAATTTACTTTGCACTGAACTCGGAATTAACCAAATGATAAGTAGTCACCCACAAACCATCACACATCATCTGTCGCAGTTAGAAAAGGCATTTGATTATTTTAAGCCCGCCATGGGGGAAAAATTGTTAAATGTTTTTGACATTACATTGGAAGCTTAAATTTTGCAAAAATTGTGTTTGTCAGTTTCTTTAATTTTTAAATTCAAATTAAAAACTATTGAACTATAAGGCAATTCAAGAAACTAATGGCAAATTTTCCGGGTTCATATTTTTTTCGACGCCATCCTTTCATTATTCAAAATAAAAGCATTATGGCATGCATGTTTCATAAGCTAAACAACTACAAAAATAAAAAAAAATAAAAACTACAACAAAACACATTTATCAGGCCATTACCTTATTCTGGTAAGATGCCAATATTGCCGCACACACGACAATACGCATCGCCAGCAAAAGCGACCACATTAAAGGCAACAACAGCAAAAATTACACTTTTGTAGCGGCGGTAAAATACTATTTACGAGTATGTATTTAGATGTGTATGCATGTATTACCGTGGATGTCGCGTTCAACTTTTCATTGCTGTTTTAATGATGGCGAGCAAGCAACTAGTCAGATAACTTTAGATACAGCTGGGCCGAGAGTTTTGTGACCACAAAAACGGCGGCGTTTGTGGTTGCCAATTTTGGCACAAGTACGTGGGGTCTTCGTTGTCATTTCACTACTCACCTTTTTCAAGTACTTTCTGTTTTTTTCTTTCTTTATCATGCCAAACCCAACACATTTTTCACATATCTTTAGCGACCTCTAGCACTTGCGAAATTTTTTATTTCACTTAAGTATTTTCCCATTTTTTTTACTATTTTGCACTTTGTTTGCCTGTAGTTTAATTTTGTGCTTTTAATTTGCTTCCTGATTTTTATTCTTATCATTACGTCTTTTAATGGCTTAAGTTTTCTGTGTTGCAGGAGTAATTATTGTGTTAACGACTGTTCAGCATTTAAGCGCCTTGTACATTTTTCTGGCAGATAGTAAAGTATAAGTTCAGCTATTTTGTAACTAATATAATTTAGTTGGTTGTTGTCTTTATAACCGTAGAGCAGTGATAAGAAAGTAAGCAATGTCATAAAAAATATGTCTTTTGAAACTTGCTCGCTGACCGTAATGTTACTTATACAGTGGGAAAGTAAGTGAACGTTGAGAAAACAGTTGAAAAAATTCAACTTAAACGACTTCACCGTTTTCAGTAGGCCAAGTCCGTCCTTCACCATCAAATCCATACCAAAACCAAAGTCATACGCGAATCATTTCTTCTCTTAAGGCAAATTGTAATTGCAAGCTCTTTTCCACTATTGGGGAGATGCTATCGATGTCCGTTTTAAAGCAAAAACGCTTCATTCGCTTAATAGGGAATATAAAATTATTTAACATCATAATGTTTAAAGGATGTTAGTGTGGCTCCGTCTCCTAAATATTTATTGTGACTCTGCTTTTGGTGACTGGGGAAGTAATTATGAAGCAAATTTCTTTCTAGATGACCTGAAACCATGCTTTCTCAACACGCCCAAGCTGTAATGTAGGGCAGAATATTGGATGACGAAGTAAGTGAGAATTATCCCATTCCATAAAAATTGCAGATTAGTCGGAAAACTATTCAAAATCATTTGCAAAATGATACTTTAAACTATGTTATGCGGAAGCAACAATGAGTCTTAGGAAGACCACAATATCCGTAAAGGAAAAACATCTCCAAATGGTTTCAGCTAAAATTGTTCGGGCACTTGAGAAGAAAGAAACACTAGAAAGAACACTAAAAGATTTTAATCCCTTTTTCGAGTTTAGCTTTCGCCCGATTTCAATGAACTTCCTTTAGTGCAAAAATATTATCCCCGATATATAGGGGTGCGGCATGTGGCATATAGACCAGAATTTAAAAACCAATATATAAGGTTGTCAAAAAAGTCTTGCGGTATTTCCGCAAGCTTGTCTTTGCAAGCGCGTAGTTCTAATTGTATTCGTCCCATCGGTTCACGCTTTTTGGAAAGCTCTTTTGATGTGCTAACACGTGTTTGATTAATTGTTGTTTGCTTTTAGTCGTTCGTGAGTTATAGCGTCGCAAACATGGAGCAAAATAAAGAGAAAATACGGCATATTTTACAGTACTACTACGATAAAGGCAAAACTGCATCTCATGCTGCCAATAAAATTTGTGCAGTTTATGGATCCGATACAGTTTCCATTTCCACCGCACAACGATGGTTTCAACGTTTTCGTTCTGGTGCAGAGGTGATCGAAGATGCGCCACGGTCCGGATGGCCTGTCGTCGAAAATTGCGATAAAATCGCTGAATTGATCGAAAGAGACCGGCATAGTAGCAGCCGTAGCATCGGCCAAGAGCTGGGCATGAGTTATCAAACCGTTATAAACCATTTGAAGAAGCTTGGATTCAAAAAGAAGCTCGATGTATGGGTGCCACACGACTTGACGCAAAAAAACATTTTTGCCCGTATGGATGCATGCGAATCGCTTCTGAATCGCAACAAAATCGAACCGCTTTTGAAGCGGATGGCGACTGGCGATTAAAAGTGGGTCACTTACGACAACGTGAAGCGCAAACGGTCGTGGTCGAAAAGCGGTGAAGCTGCCCAGACGGTGGCCAAGCCTGGATTGACGGCCAGGAAGGTTCTTCTGTGTGTTTGGTGGGATTGGCAGGGAATCATCCACTATGAGCTGCTCCCCTATGGCCAAACGCTCAATTCGGACCTGTACTGCCAACAACTGGACCGCTTGAATGCAGCACTCATGCAGAAGAGGCCATCTTTGATCAACAGGGGCCGAATTGTCTTCCATCAGGACAACGCCAGGCCACACACATCTTTGGTGACGCGCCAGAAGCTCCGGGAGCTCGGATGGGAGGTTCTTTTGCATCCACCGTATAGTTCGGATCTCGCACCAAGTGATTACCACCTATTTCTGTCCATGGCGAACGAGCTTGGTAGTCGGAAGTTGCCCTCAAGAGAGTTCTGTGAAAATTGGCTCTCCGAGTTTTTTGACAATAGGGAAGCGAGCTTCTATAAGAGGGGCATTATGAAGTTGGCATCTCGTTGGGAACTCGTCATCGAACAAAACGGCGCATATTTGACTTAAATCGCATTATTATAACCAATTTTATGAACAATTAAAAATTCAATAAAAATGGCAACCTTATATTTGTAAAACCAATTAAGCTAGAGGGTTGAAATTTGGCATGAATGCATAAATTGTATATTACCGTACTTAAGAGGGATATCAGTATATAATGGAAAAGGGGGCGTGACACCTCCCGCGTAAACTGAAGTTTCCAAATCGATTTTCTTCGGAACCACAAAAGCTTTGGTAATGAGATTTGATACAGTTACACAAATTGTCAATACTAGTCTTATGAAGAAAAAAGGGAAAGGGGGCATAGCACCTCCCATTCAAACTAAAACCTTTTCTCTTGATAAAATCTACTACTCACAGTGAGAATTGCTATTGGTCGCCTCATCTCTATTTATTATTATTATTTATTGCGGAGTTTCTGAGTTTTGTTCAAATATATTCTTATTTCAAGGTAGTACCAACTCAAACATTTCGGCAACAACGCTTTGCAATTAACGATGTTACGTGATCTGAAGCACATAATAACTAAAGTTTGATACAGTGCAGCTTTTTAAGTGGCACAACTGAACTTTATGATGCCACTTATACAACGCTGAAGGAAAAAGTAGGTCATAGCCGAATTTCATACTTCATCACGCTACCTGTAGGAAAACGTTGTGAAAAAATTGGTATAAAATACAAATCAAGCCATAAACAGTTCAGCAGCCTGTGTTACATTGCGTTTATACTGCTGTCAAAAAAGTACCGGAAATTGCTCAATAAAACGTAAACCAATTGTTTAATCATCAAAATTTATTTTGTCGCCTTCAAAATAGGCTCCATTTGAAGCAATACACATATGCCAACATTTAGTCCGTCCAGTTATCAAAGCACCTTTTAAACGCGTTTGAAGAGATCTTCTTCAGCTCTTTCAGGGAATTCTCCTAATGGCCTCTATCGACTCAAAGCGCCATCCGCGGAGTGGCAATTTAAGTTTTGGGAAAAGGAAAAAGTCACAGGGGGCTAAGTCCGGTGAATACGGTGGTTGTTCGATGATATTGGTAGAGTTTTTGCTCAAAAAAATGTTCACGTTATAACCCTTGTAATACGGTGCGTTATCATGGTGCAAGATTCATGAGTTTTCTTTCCACAAATTGGGCCGTTTCCTACGCACAATCTCTCTCAAATGTCACATAACTTCCAAATAATATTTTTTATTTACCGTAGAAACATTTTGAATGAATTTCGAGCGCACAACACCGTGATAATGAAATAAAACGAGTAGCGTGACTTTCTCTTTTGACCGACTTTGACGTGGTTTTTGGGGTTTCCTCTCATGTGGATATCGCCATTCAGCCGCTTGTTGACTGGTTTGCATGTGAAACTCATATACCCACGTCTCATCACCTGTTATGATGCGCTGGATAAACGTTGGGTCCGAATTCACTTGCTCAAGCATGTTTTCAGCCACCTTCTTCTGATGAATTTTTTGAAAAAAATTCAACTCTCTTGGAATGAGTCGAGCAGCCACGCATCTCATGCCCAATTGATGGTGTAAAATGTTGTAAATTGATTCGCGTTTTTGATAAAGCACACTCGCCATAGGCTTTCTGCGAGATTTTCAACGATTTGGCACACGAAATGCCGTTGAAACACACAATATTTAAGACAAATTCTTTGTTCGCTATTTGAGAAGAGCTTTTTCGTGGCAAAAATATAATCAGAGGTTTGCCATTGTCTACCGAGGAACAATCGCTATTAGAAAAAAACTTTTTCTATAATTTGATGTTTCATCCCCAAGTTTTCAAACTCAGTCACTACCGAATGTGAGTGACGCATCAACCTATTTATGTACGGCGGCCACCAATTTTCTCAATTACATGCCAAAAACCAAACAAATAGAAACAAATATGTCCCAACTAAAAACGATGATTGTGAACTTTTTCATTCACTGAAGTAAGTTTTTCTACTTTTTACTTCAAGTTTATACCAAACAAATATAGCTATTTATCAGTAATAATCATTTTTATTTATTTCATACGAATCCTTAAATTGCCTAACTTATCCCAAAAGACTTCACATAAAAAGAGTTGATCCCCTTTAAAAGCTGTCGCTTTTCTTCCCTTTCTTTCTCACAGATTCTGCGTATAATCTTCTTAAAATAATAAAATGAATTTCAGCATTATCGTTACCCACAAGCCTGACCCTCTTTCGCCTTTTGCGGCTCAGAAGAAAATCTGCATAACATTCGCGCAATTTCATATATTTTCTCTCTTCCAACTATTCCAACTTGAGTACTTGGAGACTCACACAAGCGCGCTGAAAACTCCGAATAATTTCCCTTTCCTTTGTATTTACTTATGTGGCAGTTGGTTGCCGTCAGCACGTTTACATTTAAAACATACAGCGCCGTAAGCAAGAAAATTAGCAGCGAGGCTGCGCGCTACAGGGCCTTAAGATTGTGATTGGTCGCTCGTTTTATTAGCTTTTACAAGTAAATATTGTAGTATTTTTCTCTTTACTTTTATTGCGTATTACGGTTATTAGTGGGCTATTTTTTTTTTTATTATTCTGTTCAAGAAAAGTATTGGATTGAACATAATGGGGTGGAAATAATTATTAGCCTGCTCACAGTTCATTATATTTGCTGCCTAAAAGTTTTGTCAACAATTTTGAGAAAAGTTAAAACTTTATTTTTTACTTACTTCAACCAAATACATTGACATTTTGATCGACGATCTTTCGTATTTTTGAGTAAAGCCCTCATGATTCCATCGTGATAGAGCTTAGGAGTCTTTTGAGTGAAAACCGGTTCAATTGCAGATAATTTGTAACAATTTATGGCCTTAGAGTGGCTGGTTAGAACTATGTGATGGATGCATAAAAGCTTTCTAGGAAAACTCTCTCGGTTTTTGACATATGCACTTGGTCTGTGGTTGTCTGATTGAATTTTGTAACGCCACTTCTATTCATTAGCTCTAGCTGTTTTAATTTGATGAATCGCTTCGTTCGATCTCATCAATTGTTGCCAGTAAAGGGCAGAATCAATCATCTGGTCACTATTTATCGTCTACTCTCGCCAACCACATTGCAATACTACGCTCCTTGGCATCAATCCCGACTTTGCTATTATTTGAGAAGCTTCAGCTTGCTTAATTCAGGTGCTCTTTCTTACATTATTGTGGTATGGGATCCATTTTTCAATGATATGTGATATACGCTTACTTACGCTTCAATGATGAACGATATACGCTTAAAATTCAGTATAAAAATGGTGAAAATTTGGCAGAGACGGCTCGTAAAACTCGAACATTTTTGGGTCATCGTGAAGCACCTTGCCGGACCGCAATACAGAAATTGGTGACAAGTTAGTGATGTGAAGAATAAAACCCGTGCACGTCGCTTTAGAACAGCCGAAAATATTGCTGTTGTAGCTGAAAATGTTGAAGAAACCCCAGGTTTGTCCATTCCTCGTCGTTCTTTGGAGTTAGGCATTCCACAAACGTCATTACACCGTATTTTGCATAAAGATTTGGGTCTTAAGGCTTATAAAGTCCAGTTAGCACAAGAACTCAAGCCGGCCGATCATCAACAACGTCATGTCTTTGCTGATTGGGTCGTTGAAATGCATGAAAATGATCCGGAATTCCATCGAAAAATTATTTTGACTGATGAGGCCCATTTCCACCTCGGTGGCTTCGTCAACAAGCAAAGTTGTCGGATCTGGGGCTCAGAAAATCCTAGAGATATTGTAGAAAAGTCTCTCTATCCTCAACGTGTGACTGTAAGGTGCGGTTTATGGTCCGGCGGAGGCAATGGATTTTACTTTTTCGAAAACGAAGCTGCAGCAACAGTTACGCTGAATATAAAGAAGATTAACGGGTTTTTATGGCCGGAATTGGATGGTATTGATCTGGGCAACGTTCATTTTCAACAAGACCGCCGTCTGTTGCTACACAAACAACGAAACCATTGATCATAACACCTCTTAGTCATGCCATAAGTTCTGTTACAAGTTAAGTCTGATGCATTGTAAAATTTGTCACAGTATTCATGTCAAGACTAAATATAGTATAGGATATAGGTATATAATCAATTTCCATTTCCTCAATTCTATATTGTTAGGTGAAACTCTCTCTAGGCATCCACCATTGCATGAGCCAGCATCTCATTTGTACATAGATACTATACATACCATTCCAATTCTTTTTTACGAAAACTGCTCTCTATTTTCATTCATAATCAAGACGCCTTAAATATATCTTAATACATTTGACATTCAACAAATCGTCTGCAAAGAGCACTTGATTTATTTACGTGGAAATACAATTACAACTTTTAAAGGAAAGTCTGTGGACACCAAATAGGAAAATATATAATTAATAATTTTTTATATGTACATATATATTTATACTTGTATATGATCGGCGCGTGCAACATTCGTGCAACGCTATTAGGCAAAACCTTTTCCCATAGTGAATCTCAATCGGCTACGCGGCCGCCTAACAGTGACACTATGTTAACCTTCTTTAGCGTGAAGGCTTATGGATACCGAATTATCAAAAGAAGGTTTCACAGAGGCAAAATCTTCATAGTGAATTTCCGCTTCTCAAGCGAAATCCAACTTATTTAAGTAAATTGTAGATTTTCTTACTTAACTTCGGTTTAAAGAGATGCCATCGGACTCTCAAATAAAACAGTGCTAAATTATAAATTCAAACTCAAAATCCCCTTCTTCAGAGATGAACACTTAATTCGACTAGATTTTCTTTCTATCAGGTAATTTTACTCGACGTTTTGAAAAATTTGTTAATCATATTGGACAAAAATATTCACTAAAAGACTCGAAACTTCCACATTTTCACATAATTTGCCCACAGAATAACTAATATTGCGCCGTTTCACTTATCGAAAGTTTATACAATTGCTGCACTGTGCACCACCAGTTTCCAAAGCAATTCAGTGTTAATCTAGTACTTTGTTTTGATCAAAAGGAAACGGAAGCTTCATGACTAAAAGAAACTCAATTTTATTCAATATATCGTAAAATTAAAACACATTTCGCCTTCAATAATTCCATGCCCGACAAAAAAAAGTCAATTGTTAAAGCTTAGGATTTAGTGTTAACAAAAAAGGGGTCAGTCAGTAAAGTGCTTTAATATCTTTTATAACTTTAAAGGCTATCAAGCTACGAAAATATGTGAAAAGTTGAAGAAATTCTCCAATCATAAATTATAAGTTCTACTTTCCAGAAACGGTCAATAAAAGCGATTATCTGACCACTTTGAAGTAAGTGTCTGCGCGAGAACATTCGCTATACAGAAATGGTAGAAATTCTTAGGCGGCTTTTGCAAGAAGACAATATCCTTCCGCATGTAATTAATTCAAAATAAAAATCCATTATTTATGACACTTTTTTTTACCGAAAGCAAAAATCACCACTCCAAGGTGTACATTTTTTGAGTATATTCAAGCCAGAATACAAAATTCATAGGCATAGGTTATATCGAAGCACAAATATTTCCAAGAATGGAAAAAAGGCTTACGAATGTAAATTGTAAGTAAAGGAAAGTGGATCGAGCGTTTGATGAACAAAAGAATATTTTGTGTTTTTGTGGCAAATTCCAAGTCTGGCAGCCTATCTAACTTTCTAAACGGGGCCAAAAATCCTTCAAAGTCATACATAAGTATATTGTAGATTATATAAATCTTATGCTTACTCACGTACATGTATGTATGCGGCTTTGAATTTATGAAAGCACACGTTTGAAGTGAAATAAAATATAATAAAATGTTGTAAGTTTTTTCTGACTTATGTACATAAATATTAAGTCTTCCGCTCTCTTGAGACTATATTTTTATTTCAGTTTCAAGCACTCATCTCCCTTTTGGCTACTTTCCCTTACTGTTTCTGATAGCTGCAATTTTTTATAAATATATTCTTTTACTTAAATATATTCTCTAAATTTTTTACATCTACTCTACGCGGTGGTCCCATTTCTAAAAATAAAATCTACTGAAGTTCACATTTTCTCAGGCTTAAGTAAAATAAAAAGCTAAAATAAAATAAAAAAACTTATGTACCTAACAAAATAATGTAGCACAAAAATAACAATATTTAGGTTACCGCAAAAAATAGTTAAACGATTTGAAGCTTTCGACATAATTTTTGCCAACCTGCATATTTTATAAGGATAGTTGAAGTAGGTCGCAAGCACTGATTTATATATATATTTGGCGCGTACACCCTCTTTGGGTGTTTGGCCGAACTCCTCCTCGTATTTGTGGTATGCGCCTTGATGTTGTTTCACAAATAGAGGGACCTACAGTTTCAAGCCGACTCCGAACGGCAGATATTTTTATGAGGAGCTTTTTCATGGCAGAAATACACTCGAAGGTTTTCCATTGCCTGACGAGGAGCAAAAACACATTTTCAATTTTATATGATGATTCATGTTCACAGAAGGCATCGAACTTAATAGTAGTAATGCTAGAATCCACTCGAATCCGCATTCACAAAACAGCTAAGTGCTTCATGGCTTCCTCAAAAAGAAGAGCAGGCAGGTAGCAAAGCTATAGAAAATTGAGGTCGCGGGCTCTGAAAGACTCATTACTTAGTTAAAGGAGGTTGGTTGGAGGAGAGAACCAATCCAGCGCATATTCTATTAGTATGCACTGAAATAAATAGATGAATGATGGTAAAGAGGTGTCATTTACAATTTGAAGAGTGAAGAAACCAAAATCCGTATCAATCTAATTTATTCTACCAGTTATAGTAAAGTTATAAAAAAATATAAAAAATGCGAGCAATGTACCAAAAATAAAAGCTTGCTTGGCTACCGCATCAGTTAAGCAAACGTCATAGAAGCACTTCGGTTTCTTATAAGTTTTAGCCAATTTTCAACAAACTTTGACCTATGTACTACTCGTACTAGTACTTCTTTCTTTCTCCAACTTAAAACATGCATATACATACTCGTATTTCTCCTTTCCATGTGGTATCAGCTGTTTTTGCCGGGCACGTGCCTATAAATTGGTATTACATTCATCTGGCTTCAATATGATTTGTGGATATTCCTTTTACAATGTGTAGACGTATGCCAGTGTGTCTAAGCCAAGCATGTGCGTGATTTATTTCCATGGAAATTATTTTTTAAACATTCGCGAACAAATTAATGCCGTTACAAAAAATTGCACATTGTTAACTGTGAAGGGCGGCTGGTTCTTCTCGTGCTATGTAAAATTAAGTAGCGGAGTGCGTACATATAGACGTGCACATACATTTAATTCTTTATATTTCATCGATTGTCTGCCAAAATGCTGAAATGAATAACAAAGAACAAACATCATATGCGTGGCCTCTCAGATGCTGACTTTTTCTGTATTTGTCTGTGGTTCTATTGAACGTACTTCCCTTTAATTTCCATTTGATTTATTTATTCATTTCATTAATTTATTATGTTATTATGCATTATGTTATAGCAAAAACTATATAATTGTGCAATAATTTTAATTGCATAGTTTGCCTGTTTTTCAACATTTGATGTATTGTTATTTGTGGCATCGACCGTTTCTGTCTGTTTTATCACTAGAATGATGGGTTTTATTCATTTGCAGTCATTGCGAAAATGGGAAAACAGAGTATGCAGATATTTTATTTACTTTGTGTACAGTAAAAACAGAACAACTATTGGGTAGTCGAAAAAGTCTTTTCGTATTTTGTCAATAGATGTCGTTGGAGTCATCTATCTCCAGTGCTACCAATCACATTGTGTCATATCGTCCCCTTAGTATTAAAATAGCCTATAAATTTTTTGATGTTTTGAGAAAATGAATTTCAAACTTTTTGTCGAAAGCAGCTCTCACTCAAATCTCATTATGTCTGTAAATATTTATTATTTTTGACTGAAGTTTTGACGCACTTTGTGGAACTAGAATTTGACCAAATTTTGACCACATATAAAATCGACGATGGAGAATCTAAAAATTCAATAAAAGAATAATAGCCTATGCAGCACATAGGCTATTGTTATACTATTGTGTTAGAAAGGTGACATTTCAGGCTTTATTTATCCAAAAAAAAATTTAAATCGGAGAGGTTGAAAAAAATTTGTAGCTGTTCAAAAATGAGTGAAAATAATGAAGAAATTTGCTTTATTTTGAAATTTTCGTATAAAAAAGGGAAGAATGCCACGCAAGCTACCAATGAAATTTGTGAAGTCTACGGAGACGATCCTGTATCAGTTCGTGTAGCACAACAATGGTTCGCTCGCTGCCGTTCTGGAAATTTCGATGTGAAAGATGCACCTCGCTCCGGTCGACCTATCGTAGAAAAAGTCGATGAAATTATGGAAAAGATTGACCAGGACCGTCACATAAGCTGCCATGACATCGCCAAGGCACTAAACATTCATCATCAAACGGTTTTGAACCATATAAAAGAGGCTGGTTACAAAAAGAAGCTCGATGTTTAGGTACCACATGAATTGTCTGTAAAAATTTAATGGACCGAATTAACATCTGCGATTCTTTGCTGAAACGAAATGAAATCGAACCATTTCTGAAGCGAATGGTAACAGGAGACGAAAAGTGGATCAAATACGACAATAATGTGCGGAAACAGGACAACGCTAGGCCACACACATCTTTGATGACTCGATAAAAATTGGGACAGCTTGGCTGGGAAGTTTTGATGCATCCACCATATAGCCCTGACCTTGCACTAACGGACTACCATTTGTTTCGGTCAATGCAGAACTCCCTTAATGGAGTAAAGTTGGCTTCAAGAGAAAATTGTGAAAATTACTTGTCGCAGTTTTTCGCCGAGAAACCACAAAAGTTTTACACTGCTGGAATAATGTCTATAGAAGAAAAATGGCAAAAGGTGGTCGACCAAAAGGGGGCATATTTGGTTTAATAAAGTTCATTATCAATATAAAAAAAATGAGTTGAAGTTTAATTAGAAATACGAAAAAACTTTTTCGACTACCTAATATTTACTTCTAATTTTTCAAATTTTAAGGTGCTTAGTTCTTTGTTGCAAATATTTTATTATCAATTACAGTTTGAAGTCTACGTGGCATGGAGTCAACCATTTTTCTGTATTCTAGCCTAATTCGGTTCCACTATTCAAGTATCGCCTTTTTGATATTAGATTTGTTATGGATATCATATTTTCTTATATTTGTCTGCAAAATCGGCCACAAATTTTCGATGACGTTCAAATACGGTGATTGTGCAGGAGCTTTATCGATATGGGGACCATGTTGTATTATTTGTACCATGTGCTTACAGTCATTATCTTGATAAAAGCGAAAGCCGCCTTCAATTTGTAATTTTCCAGCACTGTGAACAAAATTGTCTTGCAAAAGTTAAAACAAAATATTTTTGTTGATTGTTTCTTCGATAAACGTCAAATTTTCAATTCCATTTGATGACATGCATGCACTCAACTTTTGGGATTTGAGCTCCCTATTGGCCTCGTGCAATATAAAAGGACTGCCATTTGGTCCAAATAAGCTTTTTTGCATCGTCTGCAAAAAATACGATCCGACAAAATGCTGGAGTTCTATTTAAATGGTCCCGCGCAAACTGCGGGCCCTTCTGCCATTTAAATTTGATTCCCTCAGTATTTTTCGAACAGTTTCTGGATTTCAAGTCTTACCTCAATTTTTTCTTGCCCGTTTCAGTTAACGTTGGAGCACTTGCTGCTTGAGTTTTCTCCACTTGGCGCACTAACCACTAACACTCTTTCTCTCTGGTGAGGATTGAATAAAATAATAAAGAAATATCCTTCCTTTACTAAAAACTAGCTTTAACCCGCGGCCCCGCTCGGGTAGGAGTAGTTTTGAGGGATTTAGGATATGTATATAAAGAATTACAAACAATAATTTCATAGAAAATAATTTTTTATTAATAACCATAATATTACAATACCCGGGATCCGTTGCTATGCCTCATTGAATAAAATCAAAACAACCAATCAGAAAAATATCAAGCAAAATTATTTTTATTAATTTTCTGTCTCAAACCGTTATTGAACTTTGCATTTGGGTCATAGTTGAACAGCTTATGCGGATTATGAAGTCTAGAGTGTGCTATAAATAGTGGGAAATAGGAAAAACTAAGATTTTTTAGAATAAATTTAAGCAAATATTCGATTATTAGTGACGAATGTGAGTGGAGGCGCGGCCTGGGGGCTGTGGGAAGGGAGTTCCAACATAAAAACATGCCTATAACCTTCATTGGGTGAAAATTTTAATGTATACAAATTTTTACGTCATTTGGTGTTGTCGTTTCGTAGTGATGCGCGGACAACGTACAGACATTCACCTTTATAGTATAGATGATCGCTGCATTTTGATTTATTGTAGCCCTTTTCATGTTTAAACATGTTAAAAAATTTTACAATGACTTTACAGGCTAATATAAAATTCAGACGTGGAATAAGTACAACTTAGATATGTTCATTTTGGCTAACTGACCAAGATATTAACAGCAATGGTCCAGATGAGTATGCAGAAGTCATTTCTACACAGAAACTGATGTGAAAACGTGAAAGTTTTCTAATAAAAATTCAATAATTTCGTGTTTTTAATTTTATTAATTATAAGCAACGGGAACATATTACACATATCATAATTACGTAAAGATATTTATACTTGAAACCATTAATGCATAATGGAAAATATTTATGTGATTTACTATCCGCAGACAAGTAATTCATACTCACAGTACAAATGTACTTGGATGTTGTTTTGTGTATTTGCAAGTAAATTATGGATATAATTATGGTGTGAACTCTTTCAAGTATGTTTGTGTGAATATGTGATACCATAAATTACGGCCGTCCATTCATCCTCACCTTATTGTTTGCTTGGGCGAAGATATATTTATTGCTGCATGCACTAAAGATATAATTAGGTAAAGTTTACCCATTATGTGTTTAGTGTTTTATCACATTCTGCTGGAAAAGAAAACTATCACTGGAAGGAAAACTTACCAAACGCTCTGTGGTATTGCGGAAAGGGCAAAGTAGTCTCACAGAAAAGCCAGTGGGTATAATAAAGAAATAATTTATATGTTTTATAAAACTGTAATAATATTTATATATATAAAAGTCACTTCTATTAGTGGCATGGTCACGAGTTATAAGGCGGTTGGTTTCCCTGCAGGGGTGCTGCATACTGATGGTTGCTGGTGGTGAAAAGTGAGGTACCTGCGCCAGTATCAAGTGAAAATAGTCTGACCAAGCCATGGTTGACTTTCATCAAGAATTGTATGTGTGTTTCGAGAAATTTCATTGAGTGAGTAGGCAACTCGTGCATAATTCGTGTTAAACAATTTAAAATAAAATGGGAAAGTAACAGAGATGAACACTTACTTATTTAGTTAGAAGAACAATCAAAATTACAGTAAAATAAGAAAGTGAGATCCCTATTTTCTAGGTACTTTAAATTCTTCTTCTTCTTCTTACGCGATTTTGGCCGAGTTTAACAAAGCGCGACAGTCGTTTCTTTCTCGTGCTAACCGGCGCCAATTGGCCACACCAAGTGAAGGCAAGTCCTTCTCCACCTGATCTTCCCAACGCAAAGGAAGCCCTCCTCTTCCTCTGCTACCACCAGCGGGTACCGCATCGAATACTTTCAGAGCTGGAGCGTTTGTATCCATTCAGACGAGATGACCCAGCCAGCGTAGCCGCTGCGTCTTTATTCGCTGCGCTTTGTCTATGTCGCCGTAAAGCTCATACAGCTCATCGTTCCATCGCCTGCGATTTTCGCCGTTGCCAACGTGCAAAGGTCGAAAAATCTTACGCAGAATCTTTCTCTCAAACACTCCAATACTCGTTTCATCGGATGTTGTCATCGTCCACGCTTTTGCGCCATACGCCAGGACGGGCATGATGAGAGTCTTGTAGAGTGTTAGTTTTGTTCGTCGAGAGAGGACTTTACTACTCAATTGCCTACTTAGTCCAAAGTAGCACTTGTTGGCAAGAGAGATTCTACTTTGGATTTCCAGGCTGACATTGTTATCGTTGTTAATTCTGGTTCCTAAGTATACGAAGTCCTTTACAACCTCGAAGTCATAACTGTCAACAGTGACGTGGGTGCCGATACGCGAGTGCGCAGACTGTTTGTTTGAAGACAGGAGGTACTTCGTTTTGTCCTCGTTCACCACCAAACCCATTCGCTTTGCCTCTTTATCCAGTTTGGAGAAGGCAGAACTTACAGCGCGGTTGTTAAGGCCGATGA
Organism: Anastrepha fraterculus; assembly: GCA_037575425.1. Lineage (NCBI taxonomy): Eukaryota > Metazoa > Arthropoda > Insecta > Diptera > Tephritidae > Anastrepha > Anastrepha fraterculus. The sequence continues at coordinate 399,384 of JAYXIM010048706.1, forward strand.
TGTCGATATCATCGGCATATGCCAACAATTGTACGCTTCTATAAAAAATTGTGAATGAGCGATTAAGTTCTGCGGCTCGTACGATCCTCTCCAACATCAGGTTAAAGAAGTCACACGACAGCGATTCACCCTGTCTGAAACCTCGTTTGGTATCAAACGGCTCGGAGAGGTCCCTTCGAATTCTGACGGCGCTGCCAGTGTTTAGCAACGTCATCTTGCATAGCCGTATTAGTTTTGCGGGGATGCTGAATTCAGACATCACGGCATACAGGAAACTTCTTTTCGTACTGTCGAATGCAGCTTTGAAGTCGACGAAAAGATGGTGTGTGTCGATTCTCCTTTCATGGGGCTTTTCAAAGATTTGGCGTAATTGAATATTTGGTCGATCGTAGACTTTCCAGGTATAAAGCCTTACTAATAAGGTCCAATCAGTTGGTTTACGGTTGGCTTCAGCCTTTCACACAATACGCTCGCTAGAACCTTATAGGTTAGAAGACTAATCCCGCGGTTATTGGCACAGATTGCAGGATCGCCCTTCTTCTTCTTATGGATTGGGCAGAGCACACTTAAATTCCAATCGGCAGGGATGCTTTCATCCGACCATATTTTGCATAGAAGCTGATGCATGCACCTTATCAGCTCCTCGCCAATAAATTGGGAATTATGGGTAGGGATAGTATTGGAGAATTTTAGCTAACTAAGAACATATTTAAGGAACACCTTCTGTACGCGATCAATTCTCTATACGGCACATTGTTTGCAGGACCTCCAGATAAATGTTGCATTCTCTAATCTAGAGCGAACAAATAAAGGGAACAGTAATTTGAGAGTGTGACTTAGAGAGAACGAGAAATAAGAAGTAAATAAAACAAAGCTAATATGACTGTTGAAGTAAAATTTTAGCATCTCTATAGCACGCGTTTTGGCGAAATTAACGTGGAAACATTTTCTGATAGTTAAAGAGATGTCAGAATTAGTGCACCAATGAACGAGGGCATTTAATATCCGATTGCAACATAACAACATCCTCTGTTCCGAGTAGCAAGATAAAAATTCCCCATACATGTACGTACGGAGAAAGCTGCCGGCGTTGCAGTCATTGGCCGGATATAAATCAAAGTTGTTCCGGTGATGTTCTTTCCGGAACATCCACTGTATTTCCAATCGCAGAAAATATTTTCAAATCACAGCATACATAAGTAAAAAGAAAATTGTCAAATGAGAAGCAGGTACAAATATCGTTGATAAATAAAACGAATAGTAGAGGTCTAGCTCCGGCTAATGGGGAAGAAGTTGTGTTCCACCAGGAGCATGCGAGGCAACACACATAGCTAGTGCCTCACCAGGAGATTGGCTAGGAGCTTCTTATACATGGGTATTATTGTATAATCTGCATTACAACTTATTCCTGTATATGGCAAATGATAACATTTTTAAGGATCATAAAATTAATCAATAAAATAAACATTTAAAAAAATTCTATTTTATTAAAGATGAATAAAATCTATCTGGAACATAAAACCCACTCCACATAAAAACAATTAATTCACTGAATTTTTTACACATACATACATATATTTTTAATTGTTCGCCAAACTTTTAATAGCTGTTTCTGCCTTGTTTGTATTACATTCATTATTTTCTATTAAATAACTTGTTTCCATGCTTTCATCGCTTTACTCTTTAGCATCCGACAATAATTGCTTGTCACGTTACATTGCATGTTGCAATTGCAGTTGTTTGGCTGCAGCTGTTCTTTGTTCATGCAACAACTGTTTTTATATGTCAAAGCAGCACATTACCGTTATAAACGGCTGCTGTGCAATTCAAGTTACTGGCGTTGTTTTATAGGGGCAATTTGAAAAGAGAAAAAAAGAAAGAATAACGAAGCGTAGCAACAAAGTTCCTTGCAGCTGTCTTATTTCTTTATTTGTTGAATTTCTTTCCATTTTCAGCTCTTTTCTTTCCTTTTTATTGAGTGTAAAGAATATCAATGAAATGGAATGCATAAAAGAAATATGCGTTTGTGAAGTGATTGAAAGTTTTCACTACAGGTATGATGTGCATACGAGATATGGTTGCATTCATATATTGCTCTGCTTTATTGAAAATCCAATGCCAGGCTCTTATTTTCCATTTTCTCGAAGTACTTTAACGGATTGCTTTCCAGCAAATTGAGTTTGAATTCAAATTTGACTACATAACAATTTTCTTTCATGAACCGTACTATGCAACAGCAATCGTTTTATTCCCTGGCGGGAGCTGAGTAGTTTGATATTCTTTACTTCTGAAAAAACGTGGTAAGTTAAAATTAGTTGCATCACAATTTTTTAATTGTAAAGTATTATCAAACAGGATGGACAATAGACGCTTAACTCAAATGTTTGTACTATGGTTCATTATATTTATTTAAATTAATAAGGAATAGTGATTTATTTCACATCTATGTATTATGTATAAACATATATAGATATGTATTTTATTTCTACTTTGATTGAATAAATGTTTTAGTTCCACCTTGATCAATGACGCCTGATGACGCTCTAAGTCAACTGAGTGAACACTACGGGGAACCACTTCGGCGTTTTAACAACCGAAAGGAAGTAATGGAAAAATCGAAGACTGCTCTGGTTACTAGTGATTAAGCTCTTATCAGTGCAATAACTATTGCAAAGAAGACAAGTACGGATTTTATTTTTTTTATTTATTTATTTACAAACGTGGTATAATAATATAATTATTTTAACACGAGAATAGGAGCACTGGCTGCCAAGACCTTCGGCTCTCTGATTTCTTATAAAATGAATTATGAATTAATTACAGGCAAACTAGGTAAAGTTATAGTAAATTAGTTAAATAAGTTTCTTTAAATCGGTCTGTGCTAAGTAATCTGATATTTTTATAATATTTTCATAGCATATATTTTTTAATAGTGATAATGGGATTTGGTCCCCAAAAATATTGCTCTTTACTGTGGAAAATTGTGTGCAGTTGTCGAGAAGATGAATTGATGTTAGTGGTGATGTAGGGCAGTGCTGGCAGTTTGGCCGGTTAGTTCTGTTGAATATATAGGAGTGGCTTGCAATCGTGTGCCCAAGCCGTAGCCGAAGAAACGTTTTGGCATCATTGCATCGGCAGTAAGATGGATAGTCGGGTTTTTGCCTGTTTGGATTAAATGTAGTGTATTGGTGCTGTGTAGATCCCCATGTAACCAATTGTTTTTGATACAGGTAATTGAGTACATATTTATTGAAGTCTTTTTTCGAAAACTTGTTAAATGTTTTAAGCGGTTCCATGGCGGCCAATTTAGCTCGTTCGTCCGCTATTTCGTTCCCTTTAATGCCTGCGTGGCCTGGTACCCACATTAATTTTATGTTGTTGTTATTGCCGATCAGTTTGTTGCGAATTTGGGAAAAAACATAAGTTTTATTTCTTATATTCAGTATTGACGCTATTGTTGAGCTGCTGGCCGTGCATATAATTGTTTTAAAATTTGAGTTTTCAACCGAGATGAGCCCGTTTAGGATTGCTGTGGCTTCAGCTGTGTAAACAAAGGCAAAATGGGGAAGGATGCCTGCTGAGACAGTATTCCCGGAAGAATCCACGACTGCGAAGGATGTACTTGTCTCAGTTTTTGATCCATCAGAAAATATCATGTTCCATTCGCCAAGTAGAGGGTTAGTGAGCTCTGAAAATAAGCGTTGATAGGTTATTGGGCTAGTGCCACTTTTATTGAATTTTTCTAATTCCAAGATGAAAAAAGACTTGTTTATGTGCCAGGGCGGGAAGTCTTCTCTTTCTGAGATTACTGGTGAGTATATGCCAAGTTCTTTAGCCAAGTCGATGATAAGTCCAATTGTTGATTTCCGTTTTGGCGTTTTTTTCCGCTGAAGTTCGGTTAACACTGTTTCATATAAAGTGTTGTTGTTGCACAGAAATAATGGAATGAGTTTCATGAGACATGCATCAAATCTTTCTTCTATTGACGGTAATCCAGCTTCAACTAATAAGAATTTTATCGGAGATTTTGGAAACGCGCGTATGCTCCTGCTAACGGCCGTATGATATGGGGAATACAGAAGCTTAATGTTGCTTCTCGCATAATTGCCATATATCGAGAGACCAAAATCAATCTTGGGCAGTAAAAGAGCTTTGGTTACATTTATAAGAGTAGATTGGTTAATTAAACAATGTTTTTATGATAAATATTTAACTATACTTAGTCTGACAGCCAGTTGCTTTTGTAAGTCTAAACAATGTTCTTTAAATGTTAGCTTTTTGTCAAAAATTATACCCAAAAACTTAAGACTAGTTGTATTGACAATTGATATATCGTTATGAACTAAATTAAAATAATTACATTTATGTTTGCGACAAATATGGAAGTTTTTACATTTCTTAATGGAGATTTTAGCACCTGAGACTTCGCCCCCTCTAAATACAAAACCATTTACTAGATAAATTTCTATATCTGGGTTTTCACTCAGCAGATTAGTTGCTATCTTACTTATATAATAGCCCTTGCTTCTGCTAATGGTGCCTCGCCAACATCTTTTACTGCGTCTTCTGGTGTACCTCTATACTTCCTAGAGGTATCCCATTCCATATATAAATCCCGCTTACCTCTAATTAATCTGAAACAAGTAGAAAGTTTGTTTGATATTATCAAGAATGCAATTTACTGTTCCTTTCGTTTAGAATTGACTAACTTTTCGGTCTCTACCAGATCTTTATGTAAGACATATCTGTCCATTTGAATAGGTTCAGAACAAATTATGCCTGCAATTCTCCTATTGCTCGCTCTCTTCATGAACTCAATGAGTTCCCGTATTCTACTGAATAAGACTTAACATTTTCTAAACTACGTTTTTCTGCTGAATTAAACTGTGTATTCCAATTAAACTTTTTGATAACAATATTTTGTAATATGAATAATCAATTGTTTATTGATTTTATAATAAAAAAATAAAGTTTGAACATTATATCCGAATACTCTTGAATTTTCCTCGCTACTCCGTGCGACTTGCTGGAGAAGTGATGTCAAGATGCCATTAACATCGCAAACAATATGTTCTGTTATTGTTGAGATGGTATCTGGGTGTGTTTTGTAAACTTTACTTTTGAGGTAATAACAGACAAAAGTCCATAGAGGTAAGATCGGGCGACTTGGGTGGAAAAGATATATTCTGTCAAAAAATATCGGGAATTGTTTATTTAAAAAGCGCGCGTTACACATGTCTAAATTTTTTTGCTAGAAAGTTGGTACAACTGTTCTCTACGGTGTCGCAGAGTTCGTGTGTGATCTGTTAATCAGCTTTTTATTGGCACTTAATTATATCAGTCAACCACAGGTCTGCTCTGCGATTTTCATTATGGTTAAAAATATCGAAACAAGAATTTGTCTAAAATTTTGTGTTTCAAACGGGATTTTGTGTGCCGAATAGTTGAAAATCTTGCAGAAAGTCTATGGAGAGTGTCTTTATCAAAAACGCGGGTCTACGAGTGGTATAAGGCTTTTGCAGAGGGTCGAGAAGTCGTGGAAGATTTGCCCCAATCTGGTCGCCTATCAACGTCTTCAACGGATGAGAATGTCAATAGAGTCAAGGAAATGGTGCTGGAAAACCATCATTTCAGTTTGAGGGAGGTAGCTCGTGACCTTAGCGAGTCTCACGAATCAACATGCAACATTTTACACCATCAATTGGGCATGAGAAGCGTGGCTGCTCGACTCGTTCCAAGAGAGTTGAATTTTTTTTTTTTTTAAATTCGTCAGAAGAAGGTGCTTGAAGAGATGCTTGAGCAAAAACACTACAAATATCATCGAACAACCATTGTATTTACTGGACTTAGTTAGCCCGCTGTGACATTTTCCTTTTCCTAAAACTTAAATTGCCACTCCGCGGACGCCACTTTGAGCCTATAGAGGCCATTAAGGAGAATTCGCTGAAGGAGAAGTTTTTTCATATTTTTTAGTCTTCAAATACTTAAAATTAAAAAAGGCTTTATTTCTTTTTTATTTTTATCATGAATTACACATTTTGTTGTATTCTTTTGTCCAACGTTGCATTAGTCTCTTAATTTGTAAATGAGGCCAGTTATATCGCTGTATTTACTTAAAGGAATGCAAACAAAGCAGCGTAATAAGAAATCTTAAATGCAGCTAATAAAAAGAATTTGCAAAGGAGTTAAGGGGAAGCAGAATATTAACACTAACAAATACCATTGAGTAATAAGAATTTTAAAATGGCAATTAAAAAGCTATGCGAAAGTTGTGTCAACATAGAAAATAAGTAAAAAGAGATTAAAAAATGTCAAGAACACAAAATAATTTAGATAAACTTTATAACCATTTTCCTGCAAAATGCAAAAAATATAATTCATAGGCGCGCATCAATCACCATTGTAATTAATTTTCATTTGACAAGTCAATCCACTAAAAAGTCACAAGTGATTATATATAAATAGATAAAAACCAGAATAAAGAAAATTGTACAGGACATTTGAATTGAAAAATGGAATAATATAGCACCGCTAAACCTTCCTAACGCGATATGTATGTATATGTGAGAGCCAAAATTGAATAGATAAACATCTTTACATTCCATACGCAGCTGTAACTTTTATTACAATTAGAAAATTCCAGCACAGACTCAAAAGTCTCCATTCACAATTCAAAGTTACGTACTAAAAGTCGCTGTCTAAAGTTGATTGGGGATTTTCGCAGGATTTTTATAGTTGCTTTTGTTGACATTAAATGCTGCTCCTGTGTAAATATTATTGCCACATTTGTTGTTGAATTACTGAGCCCGCTTTCAATTCGCCAACGTGCAGCTGCTCTTTCGTCTATTGTGACATTTGTAGCACTCAAGTGAACTATCTTAATATAAAAAAGTAAAAACACTTTTATTAACGGAAATGTGTAAGAGGAGGGTGGAGGAAAATGAAAGTTTTTCTTTCAAAACAAAATGTTAAGAAAGAATGGGGAGAAAAGCGTGCAAAAAATTTTAAACATAAAGGAAATTAAAAAGAAAACTGTGAACAAATAAACTCTAAAACATATAAAACCAGAGATAAAAAAGGAGGTCAAAATTCCTTCCTTTTATCAATGTATGTAGGTATGCACGTGTTGCCGACTTCGTGAGGGTGAAATTTGCTAGAAGGAGTTACTAGTTTCATCTCCAAATGTAATCAAATGCGTTAAATCCAAGAAAGCTAACATACAAATGCACATTTTTAATAAAATACGTATAAGCTGACGAAATTTCTTATAATTCTTAATTTTATTTCGCATATTTCTTTGTTAAGTTAGTGAAAGCAAATATTTTAAATAGTCCGATGAAACTGCATTCGCAAGTTAGTTTCTCGATGAATCATCATTTGGTATTAACTGGCTCACGCATGTTGTTCATTCCAGCGGCAGCGTTGGCAAATTTTTCAGTTAAGCGGCTCTTGTCATTTCTGGCCGCTTTCTGCACCTTTTTGGCTAAATCCCTGTATACAGGCCGAAAGTTGTCATCTTTGATGAGTTTCCTCTTCATCTCGTTTCGTTAGTGTACGATGTCCCAAGTAGCATCCGAGATCCACGGCTTACAAGAAACTTGTTTCTTTGTACCCAGTTTATCCTGCGCAACTTGTCTTAAAGTAGAGGTTGCCACATCCCATGACGGAAATTCAGATTTCCCAAGCAATTTCTGACCAAGTTGTTGTCCAATTAGTTGAGAAGTAGTTTGCCAAGCTCTGGCATTTCTGGCATTGGCGTCGTTCAATGCTTGGACATTAAAAACATAATGCTCCTCTTGTTCGAGCCTTAAGTGAATTCAGTCGCGCGTTCTGTTCAAATAATTGTTATCTGAACAAAATTATAAGTGCGCGGGTATAAAAAGCTATTAAGAATTAAGAATGGAAAAGTTCTTTCCTCTCCCAATCGATTATTGAGTTCAGCGCGAGCTGGAAAAAGTTCGGTTTATCGTAGGTAGATATAATTTTTCAAATTCAGTACACTTTCCGAACAAGTAAAAGAGCAAACGGAAAGCACTGGATATTATCTCTCGAGCTTAATAGACACTAAAAAACTACATACACGAGTGTCTCTATACTCGCTTCAAATTCGTTCATTGCTCAACTGCTCAGGTAAGGTTAGGTTAGGTTAAATGGCTACCCTAGCTAAGGGCTCACTTGGACAAATATCAAGAAATTCGTCCGTTGTGGTGCCATACATGGGAAAGGGGAAAGGAGATGAGAAAGAAGAAGGAGCCTTGGGATTAGAGACGATGATGACCATACATTTTACGACGACGCCGACGGGGGCTGATTTGCGTTCGTAGTTAGCCGTAACAAGCTACTGATGAACTTCACCAAATTTATGATATTTACTCTCGTTATATTCGCAGGCGTACCGAAGAAGTGAGAGCCCAGATGTCTAAGTCTTTGCCAGACGAGAGCAGGGCAGCTGAGAAGAAGGTGTTGAGATGATTCCACCTCGTCCTCTAGACAGTTTCTGCAGAACGGACTTGAAGCAATCCCAAGTCTCACGGCGTGAACACCTAACGGACAATGTCCGGTAAGAATGCCCACCAAATTCGAGAGCTGGGGCTTTGTTAGCCTTAGGAGTTCCCTTGAGTGTCCCCGATCTACCCGTGGCCAGAAGGATCTCGCTACCTTGCACGTCTGTGTACTAACCTAATGTTCGCTTAGTTGACTCGGGGCCCATCTTTCCAGGAGCAGACCACAGGTTCTCAGGGGAACCCCAATTCTCTCATTTCGCGACGAAACCGTCTCCAAAGTTCCCGGTCTAGCCAGCTCATCAGCCCCTCTATGCCGCTGTGCCCGGAAACCCGCTCAACTGCTCAAATTTTGGTTGAAAATTTTCGAGCCTCTGACCAATTTAAGCAGCTAAACAAAAATTGGTGAATTTAGTTCTCGGTATTTCATTAGCTTTCCAATGACGTCAGCACTGTGTGTGAGTAATTTGAAAAACTGCAGCTCAAAATAAACAAAACAAGCATCGCTCAAATTCCTCCATATACTCGAGTTCGCTCTCGAAAATTTTCACGTAATGAGCATCGAACAGATGTGTAGGTACTTGTTGCTCAGACGCCCGAGCTAATCGAAATTGGGTAAAACGCACCAGTTTTTTCGGATGGAAAAAAGAGTAGGAACGCAAACTAATCTTACGCCTAATTTACTAGAAGCCCACTAGTTCGGTACAAGTAGACATCCCTGCAGGGAGTTGAGTTATATGTGTTTCTGCATCTGCACATCTGAATGGCAGTTACGTACGCTCATTAGACACTAAAAAAAATTATATTTGCTTGCAAACCAGTAAAAATAGCAAATATTAATAACAAAAAAATGTTTACTTTTTGTGAGGATAGATTTGATAGATTTCGCGAGGGTGAAATAAATTGAAGTGATTTGGAGTGACATTTCATTTGCGGTCAAATTAAATAAAAAATGTGAAATAAAATAGAATGAAAACTGCATAAGAACTTAATTTTAATCAAAGAAGAAACGTTTTTATACATAATTTTTATTTTTTTTAATTTAACACGAATATAATAAATTTAATACGAGTACAAATCTTCACGCATTTGCGCAAACATTAAAAAGGTCCCTAAGTACTTATCAAAGGTATACCTTTGCGCGAAATTAATCCTCATATGTCGCTTGCTCTCTCACATGCATATGTCCAGCTGGGGAAAATGCATATCCTTGACAACGTTTTGCAGAGTCAGTAAGGCGTGAATGCCAAACGACAGGGACAAAAGCAACAAATATGTGCATATGTACAAATATGTTGATACACACATACCTCTAATTATATGCCACGAAAGGCTTAAATCAATACAATACAATACCATCGCTTAACTTAAGGCGGGCCCATGCGAAACTATGTATTTATAGTACAAAACCAGGAACGCATATATAATATGTATTTTACTTATTGTAAGCTCAAATGTTGTTGCGTAGTAGAAATATCTATGTAGGTGCGTGTGCTAGTTTACCAAATGTGTACGTTGCAGTGCAGAACCTATGTGTATATGTACTCGCATGTATGCACATAAATCATTTAAGATATGTTGAATCGATTTCTATATATTTATGTTCATATATTTTATATCTTTACGCACTTTACAAAACAGGTTTGGTCCAATCTGTGGTTAAGAATTTGACCATAGTAAATAGCTTCTCGTGGCACATTGCAAATAAATAATAAAATACAAATACGTAATGGGGAGAGATGTGGCAGTGTTATAGGTAGGTGAAAAACTTCTTCTCGAATAAATTTAGGCTGCGTTCAAACTGACCTTAAACGCTTTTCAAAGATCGGTGCGTCAGTCCACTGTCGTTGTTGTTATTATTCGCAATAAAGAGCTTTATCACAATCAGCAAAAACAAACAAACCATTTGTATTAATTTGACTAGAATTCATGTTTGATTTAAAGCTTAATATGTAATATTTTTAGACGGTTTGGTATTATTGTCAATAATTTTAGTAATAATCCATACGAAATTCCATTACTCCTCTTAAGCCTTCTCCCAGAACTAACCACAACTACTAAAAATAGAGCGAAAATCGTCTTGCGGCCTAGACACTTTTTTGGCGTAGTGATACTTCGTCATCCGAGGCTGTTGTTGATGTGTCGAGACAAGTTTTTTTTTTATACTGACATTAGGTTGTCAGCCTAAAGGCCAGTCCCCTTTCGGGGGTGCTCACCTTACGTCTTTCGTTCCTAGGGCATCCATCAAGGTTTGTTCTTTCTTGTAAAAAAATGGCTACTTGATCTCCGCACTAGGTTAACAGTGTCACCACGTGAAAGCGATGTAAGGGGATTGGAAAAAAGAGGTGAAAGGCTTCATTTCTTTCGATCTGTCATCTCGTTGCACTTTCTTTCCCTTTGAGACACGAAAATATCACTGAATTTAAATACTTGGGTTTTAAACTATCAGCAGATAAAGATTCGTCGGTAGCTTTTAGCGACAGAATCCAAGCTGCAAATAACGCCTATCATGTTAACGTAAATCAATTTAAATCAAAAGATTTGTCCAGAGCACAGAAAATAAGAATGTACAAAGCACTGATACGACCCGTCCTTACATATGGCGCAGAAATATGGACGCTGAAAACAAATGATATTCATCGGCTGATGCGCTTCGAAAGACGTATCATACGGAAAATATATGGTCCAGTTGCAACAATAGATGGCAGCTACCGCATTCGCTACAACAATGAAATCGAAGAAATCGTTCAAAGACAAAATGTAGTACGTTTTATCAAAGTCCAACGAATTAGATGGATTGGGCACGTACTGCGCATGCCGAAAGAGCGAAATGCTAGGAAAACTTTTATTTTAACACCCATTGGAGGAAGAAAAAGAGGACGCCCACGAAAGCGATGGTTAGATGACGTCGAATCAGATCTTAAGCAAATGAACGTAGACAACTGGAGAGATGTAGCCATGGATAGAATAAAGTGGAAAGAAATTGTTGATGAAGCTATGGTCGACCACGGATTGTGAAGCTAAAAAGAAGAAGAAGATACTTCGTCATGTCTCTTACGCTGTGACGTTATTCCAACAATTCTGGCAAGTGTTTCATTCCCTCTCCTCTTCTAAACCTTAACAGAGTTTTAATTCGTTTGAGTAATGATATTCGGGCTTGCTGATTTGACAAATAACATTTTTTTATGTCCTGTATCTCATATCTTATATCTTATACCTTTTTTCTTATTCTGGTCAACCGAGTAATTGAAATTCTCTTAAACTGTGTTCACTCAGATATTTTTTTATCCCATTATCATTACATTATGGCTAGAGCTGTGATAGTCATGCAAATGCATGTTGCCCTGCACATTTTGCATTTTTCGTCCATAAAAGCATATTTCGATTTAAAATGCATGTTTGCATATTTTTTGAGTAATTTTAAGAAATGTAAATCATTCTTCTAACTAAAACATAAAGCAAAACAATTCGCAGCTAAAATTTCGTTTCAAGAACAGATCTAGAACATTATATGCGCCCATCTGTTTCAAAATTTTTTTATTTGCTTTCTCCAATGAGGCGACAAATTTGTTTATAAAAATGGGACTCGAAAATTTCCACGAAATGAGTTTGGCGCAATTATTGGTTAATATGATTTCTGAAGAGAGCACAACAACAAGTGCTATGCGTCACTTGTTAGTTGGAAATGCATAGTAAAAGCAGTAAGTTCCATCATATTCTTCTCAGTTATTGCATGGTATTTGAAGTAATCGGTTGATTGAAAATTGGGTTAAGATGCCAACAGATAGCAAAGAAATGCCGGGTGAATTTATTGTGCGTATGAAAAACCAATTTGCCAATGTTTTTCGGTCGGACAAATCGGTTTTATTTTGTTCACATTGCAATTGTTTGGTTTCTGCGAAAAAAATATTTCAATTCAAACAGCACATTGATTCAGTGAAACACAAGGATGCTCAAGAAAGAAAAAAACAGAATTCTGAACGTGAAATGAGCCAATTGTTCATATCAAATCGTCAACAGAAACATGGGCCAAATCTTTCGGAATTCAATATGGATTTATGTAAAACTTTAATCGTAGCCAACATTCCATTAAATAAAGTGAATCATCCGAGTGTAGCACAATTCATAGAAAAATACACTTCACAATCAGTTCCAGATCAAAGTACACTTCATCGTAATTATGTGCCACATTTGTATGAAAAATCGATTGAAAAATTGCGCTTAGAAGCTGATGGAAAACATATTTGGGTTACTCTGGATGAAACAACGGATATTGAAAAAAGATCAGTTGCGAATTTTGTTTTTGGCATATTGGACGATGAAAATGAGCGCGGAAAATCTTATTTGTTGAACGTTAAAGAATTAGACAAATGCAACGCTACCACGATCGTAACATTTTTTACTGAATCATTGTTACTTTTATGGCCTAAAGGGTAAGTAAGTCTTCACCTAAACACCTTTTTTTTGCGTTTCTTTTGTATTGAAGGAATTCAATATGAAAATGTTATGCTCGTTACTACCGATGCTGTTGCATATATAATTTCGGCAATGAAATCTCTTCAAGTTTTATTCCCAAAAATGCTACACGTTACATGCTTTGCCCATGGATTGCATCGATTGGTAGAATTTATTCGTTCAGAGTTCCATGAAGTAAATTTGTTGATATCAAAAGTAAAGGCTACCTTCGTCAAAGTACGTATTGCTATTTTTATCTACAGTTCAAATACTTATATGGAAAAAACCATTAAATTCCTTCACAGTCAGCAGCTCGACGACAGCTGTTTAAGCAAGCAAATCCGAACATTCCACTGCCACCCGAACCAATTGTCACTAGATGAGGAACTTGGCTACAAGCATGTGATTACTATGCTGACAAATTTGACGCTTTAAAATCGGTTGTTGATTATTTAAATGATGCAGATTCGGAATGTTTCGAGATGCAAAAAAAGCGCTTAGAGCGTCGCATATTTGACAAGATTTGGCATTCATAAAAGCTAACTTCATGTTCATCGCAGACAAGATCAAAATATTAGAATCGAAAGGACTTAGATTGAAGAAGTGTATAGAGCTGTATGAAGAAGTTCATTTTAACTTAGGCACAATGACGGACGACCGTTTTTTGAAGAAGATCGAAGAAGTGTTATCTCGGAATGTTGGATATAGTTCTTTGCTTGAAATTAATGATATTTTGACTGGAGATTCGCAGCTAGCGCTTCAAATGAATATATAATATAACAGCAGTGATACCATGAGAAATAACATTTTTTAAATTTTCTGTTGCTACATCGGTGGAATTAGAACTTTCCTTCTCAACCCACAAGCCAATTTTAACTGAAAAACGGCGGTGTTTCTCGTTCGATAGTCTAAAACAACATCTTCTTTTGACTTGCAACAATGAATTACTATAAGTATCTGGCTAACTGAAATAAAAATGTTTACTAGCCCAGGAGAAAAAACTACCTTTTTTGCATTTTCGGTATTTTTTGAGAGATTTTCGAATATTATTTTGGGCTTTTTTGCATATTTTCATACATATTTTCGTGCATATTTTGTCTTTTTTTGCATTTTTTCGTGCATATTCCAGAGTTTTTCATGCATATTTTGGCCTTTTATTTTGCATGACTATCACAGCTCTAATTATGGCTCTCTCATATTTGCCATACACGGAAAATTCGATTGGAAACTCATTGCGCTAAATTTCAAATATTTTTTACAAGTGAATTTATTTGAAACCTTAACTTGGAACTTGCCGCGGTAATAAGTTTACTGCAAGTGAGAATACGCGTGGCTGCCAAGCTTTGAATTAATATTACGTCTAAAATGTTTCGTTTTGAGTCCTTTCTCTTGCCGCATGCACTTTCACTTTCATTCTTTGCATTTTCTTGAGTATGCTAATCTCATTACTGTAGGCTTAACATGTTGACATTCATTTGCGAAATAGCAAGTAGAATGAGAACTAACAAATTACCTAAAAAAATTTAAATTCAGCTGTTTGAATGGAATAAACGAAAAAAGTGTTGAATAATGTCTGAAGAAAGCACGAAAAAACCTTGAACTAAAATCGTGAAATTGCATAAAGTATAAAAGTATAAGGCGGATATTGAGGGCAGAATAATGTAAAGTTGTAGGGCGACAATGGGCGGGTTGGTTATTTTTCAAATGTCTGGCTCATTCATGACCCAACCGTTAGTTGGTAGCAAAAGAAATATTCAAATAAAAGTCAAATCAAAGATGATTTCTTTTATGTCTGTGAAATATCCCCTTAAGTACCTACCATCAACTCACAAGTAGTTTGTGCCCATGATAAGTCGGATGTCAACAAACCTCTGGCGGAAGTAAACAAACCTTAATAGCAACACTTAAGTTATGATGTATATTTGTACAAAGGCAGTGCCCTGCGTACACACGAATTTAACAAATGGATGCGAAAAATAAATGCTTATGAATTTGCAAACATACAAAAGTTGGCATTGGTCTTCTGCTTCATGCCAACAAACAAGGGAAGGCAGGACAAGTTTTTACATCATCAGTGATATCTTGCGAAATCATCGGCCATGCATTGACAATATACTAGTTCATACTATCCAAAACAAAATCTAGTCCAAATATAATCCAATATGGTTCTAAAACAACCAATCTTAGACCAATTAAATAAAAAAAAGCATTTCATGTAAATTGAAGGAATTTCAGGCAAAAAATTTATTTATTAATTGTTGCCTTTATTGATTAGCCTTGAGTATAGGGTTTTTCAAATGGATTCATCAGTATCTACTTATATATTCATAGTCCTCTAACTATTGTGAAGCTTTGGTGCTCCCATAGACGTGTCTTAAACTTCCTTATCTGAAAAAATCAACCCATTTACAGACAAAATAATTATTTTACTACTGGTATTTTCGAGTCAATGACGAACTCGTATGATCTCTTCTATTAAATACCAATAACTGAACTAAAATACTTGCATAATAGTTTGGCTTTTCCCTGTAAGCTCATACTACATAAATATGAGTATACATGCGAACTGCATACGGACTATATTTTCTAGGGAGTTACTACGTAAATGACTATTTTAGTTCCCTGGAAGTCTAAAGAGAACTTAGAGAAAATCAAATTATTGTTTTCTTTCATTCAGTACCAACTCATTCGCATTATATAGGCGTTATGCGCTGTTCGGGTAATGCTATACGTAAAAAGTGACAGATTTGTGGCAAAGATTTAGAGTGGTCTCAAACGCACGTCATTCATTGTTCGTGACCACCAATGTGAACGTCACCTCCCAATGGCGTTCCCTGGCAGCCGCGTCTATAACATTTCGAGATATATACTCGTATAGCGTAAGTCGATGCCGCAAAACAAAAAAAAATAAATACGACTCGAATGGGCGGTGCCACACTCACTTTCTGGTACATGTTTCTCCACACCTCATTTAGATTCAAAATAACTACAATATTCTTGCGTTTGGATAAAAACCACGCCCACCCTTTATATATTAAAAGTAAATTTCTATCAGTTCGTCTGGTATTGCACGCATTAACTCTAATTTTTTATGAGTTTGTTTGATTCGTAAAATTGACATTCCGCCCAAATTAAATTTTACTAAAAATGAGCGCGGGATATATACTTCGATCCGGGCGGAATTTGGGACTTTCTTACTTCTTTGAATTTTCTTTAAATTAATGCAAAAAAAAACAGAAAAATGTTCTTGATATGAATTGGACGTAAATCGATTGCAAATAAAATTGGTTTACGCGAAAATATATTAAAAGAATCAAACTTAGTCTCAGAAATAGGGGGTTTGAAAGCTTTATTAATGGGAGTGGCATTGGAAAATAAAAACTTAATAATATTATGTCTATGCCGTACTTTACATGGAAATAGCAGGACTTAATGAGGTTTACAAATTTAGAGAAACTAATGCTTCATTAAAGCGTGGACCATATGGTCGACAGATTCGAAGACACTCACTCGATTTCTATATAGCTTATATATGTATACGAGTATATGCTTGGGGGTTATCAGCACAACCCATTGCATTTTATATTTATGCAGTTTTCGCCCTTAACCAGTAACTGTGTCGCTCCATTTACAAGGTAGGTAGGTAGGTAAGATGGCAAGAGTACCCCAGGTACACAACAAGCAGCACTTACGTGCCGTTTTGATACCATAATGTGGACCACTACCTGTGAAAGGATTAAGGGAGGAGATAAAACCGTCTACATCGCAGGTAACCCCACCTGCCGGTTCGCGTCTTCGTTACAGACAGGAGCAATAGAGTTTTCCGGGAAATGGGCATCAATAAGGATTTTTAAGAATTCGCCTGCAGATTCAGCCCACTCCCCATTCTCTCTTTTGACAAGAGTTTTACATGAGTGGTCCTTGGATAGGATCCTGCTGAGTCTGGCCGAGTCTTTTACGGATTCGATGGGTTCGCAGTACTCTTTCCAAGAGTTGCGTTTCGCATCTCTATGGCTTTCAGGGAGGAAAGTCTTTCTTGCTAAAGGATACTGGACAGGCCACTTTGAAGGCAGTCTGATAGGACCCCTCTAAGTGTCTAACTTGCATGTCCAGTTGTTCCCTAGTGGTAGTCAAGAACTTACTCTTGTTCAGCTTCTTGCAGAAATCCCTGTGGAAAAGAGACCAGTCAGTTCGTTTAGGGTTCCTGCGGGGTAGCAAGGTCTCCCGAACGAAATCGATTTCGTAGAGGATCATCCTGTGGTCCGAAAAAGATTTCCTCTGGGAGACCGTCCAATTTTCAACCCTAAGAGCAGATGAGTTTGTCGAAAGAGAGATATCAAGAACTTCCTCCCAACCTCTTGATGTTCCCGATGCCGGGAAGACAAAAGTTGGGAGTTGCCCTTGTTCCAGATAAGTAAATTACGGCTTAGTATAAAATCAAACAGAGACTCCCCCCGTTCATTGATCTCGCTGCTGTCCCAAATGGTGTGTCTGGCATTCGCATCGCATCCGATCAGGATGTTCTCCTTCTTTGGCTGGTATCCACTAAATGTTGCAACTCCTCTGGAGGCGCCGATCTGTCGTGGGCCATGTAGGCAGACACCAAGCAGAAGCAACTGCCACTGGATGGTTCCACCCTGACCGCAGTCACATCCGGTGAACTGAAATTAGATAGCAAAAAGCCATTAATTGTGTTCCTAACTAGGATACAGGCCCTAGGCTTACCATCAGTTTGGACATAAAAAAAGGTCATAGGGTTTGTCCCTCAGTCCCATGATTTTTTGCTACCAGATCCAAGGCTCCTGTATCAGGCAGACATCGATGTCCTCCTCACGGAGGGTGACTCGTAGGTTATCTGTGGCTAGTTTGGAATGACGAAGGTTAATTTGTACTACTTTTAACAAACTGTTCAAAAGTGTTACTTACCTTCACGACTGCTCCCCCAGTTCAGAATCTGCGTCCGTCCCAGACAACCGCAGATCGTCGAGCAGCTTCTTAGTGTCCTCCCACAATTTCTCCAAGTCATCGTCCAGGGCGACAGAGGCGGGGAAGACCTTCACTTTGGCCAACCTGAGGCCAAAGCGAAGTTTGAACTGCTGTTTTCCGAGTGCCTCCAGCGACTCGTTGTTAATCAGCAACAATACTGCTGAGCTATGCTGCTGAGGTTCTTCTACTTTGATGACACACACGTCATCCGTAGGAACCTCAGGATTTTGTAGCTTGAGACACTGGACAATTTCCGAACTGTCCAGCTCCATTTTTGGCAACCAGATTCTAGCTCGTGGTCGCCTGGGAATTTCTGAGGCAGGGATGAGCTTTAGCGAAAGCCCTTCCCAGGCGTTGCTAACCGTAGCAAGGCTCTTCTCCAGAAACTCTTTCGAGTACTGATTGGCACATTTTATGACCCTGCAGCCTCGACAGATTTCACCCGAGTCGAAGAGAGGTGCTGGCCCTTTTTTGTTTATGAGGTGTCAGACAACCATACTCGATAGCCGTCCCTCAATAGCATCCCAAAGGGGTAACACCGCCCTTCCACAATTGGTTTTTGCGTCCACGAGGGCAACTTGGAGATGATCTCTGGCCACCTCACTGTAAGCCGCCCTCGAGGCCGCGCCTGCCGCACTGGTTGATTTACAAAGTTCGCACAAATTTGTGTCGCGAAAATCGAACGATGACGAGTATGGTCGGCAAGCGCTTATTATTTTTGTTTTATTCCGGCATGGTCTCAAATTATTCTAAACATCTTGAAATTTAAGAATATGTTTCATTTTTACATCAATTACAATTTAAATTCCCAAGGTAACTACTTTTTCAAACACAGTTAACTGGTTAAATATTATATTAGCAGAATAACCAAAAAGTGCTAAAAAATTTGCCAAACCCTCAGTTTTCAGGGATCAAGTTTTTCTCCTACTTTTTCTTCTCGTTGTCGAGCAAAGTTCGCTCCAGCAATAATTCGATTCAATTAAAGGCGAATAATAAAATTGGCAAAGAATTTCAATAACAACCACGAATGTTGCTATAGATTTGGTAAAATGAAATAGCCACGCGTAGGCGTTTCAGCTATTTTAATGATTTATGATATGTATGTGCATATATAAGTGGAATACACCAACATAAACACATTAAGGCAGTCAAATTGATTATTTGTGATATTTTTCATTATTTATGTGCATGTGTATATACTCATGTCTGTACTTACAGGATGGGCCAAATACAGATATCTGCCAGCCAATAGAATTTGGAACCATCATACGAGAACTCATGGAGTACTCCTTTGCAAGTATGCTCCCCATTGCTTCCTATAGCTCGATATATTCATGAAGACAAATAAACAAAAAACTATAGATGATACATTTTTTTATGAAACCAGTCGTATGCTTTATGCAAAGCTATATTACTGTTTTATTTTTAATTTTTAAAGTATTAACTATTACTATTTACTTTTAAGGGTACGTTTTCTTGAACGCAGATTTTAACCCTCCTCGCCTTTTTTGTTTCGGAGCACGTAATAATAAATATTGATCCAAAATCATATCAAAATGAATGCTCCTTTATTGCTCGATTGGAAGATCTCACTTACCCTGTATTTAGACTTTACGTGTTATTTGCGTGTAGCTTCTCCTTCATCGATGCCATTGATTTACTTTTTTGTTGTACCAATTTGAATGAATGTCTCAGTTTTACGCACAAAAGCATAATTATGCGATAATCAGATTATGAATTTTTTTATTTTGCAAAAGGAGGATATTTTCATAAATATATTTCGTAAATAGGTTTAAACAGGTATTTTTTTTTGTCTGCTTTCAAAACAGCTACAATAATAAATGCAAGTAAATATTCTTTTTAATAAACAATTTTTTCGTTTTATTATATAAAAAGATATGTTCCATTTGTGGATTGGTGGCATTACATTCAACTTCAATGTCTAGTGGTGTCCAATGTTATGCTTAATTGCGACTATATTTTTCTTTTCTAAGCCATAACGGAATTATTCGGCTCACAATCTACTTAACAAAAGCACACCCAATAAAATAACGGACTATTTTCTTTCTGAGTGCCAGGTAATGCGGGAGTACCGGCTCATTTGAACAAAGTTATCTCTGGGGGATTTTACACGCTTGAACCTTTTTTGTATTGGCTGACAGGCTTCGAAATGTTAAAAATTGGTTTCTGCTACATGCGCGCATTCTCCAGGCCAAGGAATTTTCTCTGCTTAACAATATAAATAACTTATAGGATTGCCACCTGTTTGCCTTTACCTTACTTTCCTTAGGATTTGGTATGCAAATTTTATTTATGCTCGTTGTAAAATGACGAGGCCGAGCAAGGACTCAAACGGCTCAGTTTTCATACACTGAGAGCCTTTTCTCTCACTCCCCTACATACAAATGTAAATCAGAAACGGGAACCCATGTATGTATGTACATATGACTTTACATAAATTATGATGCGTGGGTACACTGGAACACATTGCATACATTTTACTTTTTCCACGCGAACCAAACCTCATAATTTCTTTACCGTTTGAAACGCGTATGCGCTTGACAGCTGTCTAACTGGGAATAGAAGCAGCAGACAGTCTCCGGCAAAAATGTTGACATTGGCAGCGGAAATGCAACAAAATGAAACTGAATTAACTCTCGCGGGACTTGATACAAAATTTTAAAGAAAAGCTTTTGTCTTTTTGAAAACACTGTTCTTACATTTATTTATATGTACATTTATATAAATATATTTATATATTTAGACTTATTAAAAATATTACAAGATAAGCGGTCAGAGAGGAGGGTAGCAAGCTTTTAAACTACATATGTTATTCCCTAAACTCGGCCACGTTTGCTGCACCAACATAAAACTAGATGGTACACTTCTGACGGCGGTTTCATATCTTTTGTTCGATCTACAATTCCAAAAACATCGACATTTTTTTTTAGTTATTATTTTAACAGAGTAGCGAAAGATCGGTAGTTTGAAAATATCAATTCTCATTGGACAAGCCATATAAAACCCGGCGACCTACTCTCCACAGACTTATAATCTTCAGCCCAATAGCTGACGATTTTCTCAACTTTGATTTATGTTTATTCCAGCAATGTGCATCATACCAATTCTCTCGAAATTGTGCTGAAGTTGGCCTATGCGTCCGCTGGTTTAACAGACCCTCTCAAACCAGCTCGTCATTCACTTAACTGAAAGCTAAATAGCCCTCTGTGGGTATTTTGTTACTGTGTGTGTGTGTGTATGTGAATACATGCTTTTAACAACTCACTCATTCAGCGGCCGGTCCCGACGGGGCGCATGATTGATGTGCAACTGACATTCACGTTTTATTAGCTTTTCATCAAAGCGTACGAAATCCACACAACAGAAACCGCATGAGTGTATATTATTTTCCTTAATACTAACAGCATACGCTAATAATGTTAGAACTTTGCATTACATACATTTAGGCGCAAAGTGATCAGCGGATTTATGGCAGCTTAGCCGGTGCTGCATAATTAGTAATTACAATTGGATAATGAGGTTTACTCTATTAATTGGTCTATGTGCAATACGAGTATAATGCACGCCGAGGGATAAACCATAGGGGGATTCCTAAGGCTTGAAAAACTACAGAATAGCAGGAAATGGAAAAATTCAATTATAGAATTAAAGTGCATTAATTTTGCAGAATTGTCACAACCTTAAAAGAA
Organism: Anastrepha fraterculus; assembly: GCA_037575425.1. Classification (NCBI taxonomy): domain Eukaryota; kingdom Metazoa; phylum Arthropoda; class Insecta; order Diptera; family Tephritidae; genus Anastrepha; species Anastrepha fraterculus. The sequence continues at coordinate 421,036 of JAYXIM010048706.1, forward strand.
ACAATAATTAACAACCAGCTCAGAGTTGCTATGGTCTTCTTACTCTGCAAAATAAATATACATCGTTGTAGATGCAGCAATTGTTGCAGGTATTGGAAATATTTTCTTGGTCAACTTTGCAAACATTTCAGGGCGCATAGCCCCTTATATTCGTTTTAGGAAAGTACAGAAATTACTTGCATGATATATACTTGGAGAATAGATTTATATTCTGCAGTTGAGTTGTTTCATGTGCCTGCATGGGAGATGTTCGATCGATGCTACTCATCTACATATTTACTTAATTCCTTCACCCACAACTGGTAATGAGGCACGACTGAAATAAGTTCAGTTCATTTTTAAACCACAAAATCCCCATAACTGCTACCTTTTCAGGAAAATATTATTAATTTATTCATTTGTGTCTCAAAAAGGCTCTTTCTGTTTTAAAACAAAACTTCTTATCAATGACCAACTTTTTCGACATAAATTAAATCTACTAAATATTTACAGTGAAAATAATAATCTGAGCTTGAAGCGTACATATAGAAGTTTATTTAATTCCAGTGCCCTCTAATCCAATTAACTAGTTACTATCACCAAAAAAGCCAAAGAGAAATATTTGCTTAAGCATTGCTGGAAACATGAATACATTTTACGAGTACTTTCGACGGAAAGTGAAAAAAGGATAAAAATTTAATGCACAGAAGAAATAGACATGCAAACATGCCAACAGGGGAATGGCTAAAATTTTGTTAAAGTTGTATGTATATATATATATATAAAGCGGTTTTCAGTAAGAGCCCTTCAACTTTTTTTTTGAATAAAACACAAACGGTTTGACTTTCTTAACTAATTTTTTTTTTTATTATCGAGTTTGAACATATACATTTAAGTATGAAATTCGATTTCTTTTGCATTACCACCGCGTGCACGTTTTACGAAGTCCAATCGTTGAACCCAATTTTCGACCACTCTTTTGCATAAATCGGTCGAAATTCCAGCAATTTCGCGTTCAATATTGGCTCTGAGCTCACAAATCGTCGCCGGCTTGTTACTGTAGACCAATGACTTCACATAACCCCAAAGAAAATAGTCTAAAGGCGTCAAATCACACGAGCGCGGCGGCCATTCGACCGGTCCATTTCTGGAAATAATGCGCTCATCGAACTTACTCTTCAACAAATCAATTGTAGCATGTGCTGTGTGGCTTGTGGCCCCGTCCTGTTGAAACCACATGTCGTCTAAGTCCATGCCATTCAATTGCGGCCAAAAATAATCGTTTATCATGTCGCGGTATCGATTTCCATTCACAGTAACGTGGCGATCGTTCTCGTCAAAGAAAAAATATGGGCCAATTACGCCGCCGACATGTAAACCGCACCAAACAGTGATTTTTTGGGATGCAACGGTGCCTCATGAATCACGTGTGGATTGCTTTCTGCCCAGTAACGCATATTTTGCTTGTTGACAAAGCCATTGAGCCAAAAGTTAAATGGACCGTAAAATGGCCGTAATGCTCTTAAAGTAGCAGCAACAGAACGATTATTTTCATAAAAAATTTGCACGATTTGCAATCGTTGCTCAAGTGTGTAGCGTTCCATGATGAAATGTATACTAATGAAGTTTACAAATGACAAGCGAAAAATAAAAAATATTGCGTCGTTCGCCCTCCCTATCGGAAAAAAGTTGAAGCGCACCTATTGAAAAACGCCTTATTTGACTGGAAAATAAAAACCAGCCGTTGTTCGTGAGCTCAGTCACCTCAAAGTGAATAGAATGTTTGTGTATCGCACTATAAAACGTTACAATGATACTGGTAGCATTGCAAAACGCTATGGAGGTGGACAAAAAAACCGCAACAACGCCAGAAATGGTTCGGAAAGTGAAGGCTCGACTTGAGCGAAGTGCACAACGAAGTGGAAGAAAAATGGCCAAAGAATTGAAAATATCGCAAGACAGCATTCGACGCATATTGAAAAATGAGCTCAAGGTCAAAGCTTACAAGTTCCAAAAAGCACACGATCTTTCACCCCAGCAAAAAAAAGTTCGGTGCGAAAGAGCAAAGGAGTTGTTGCGCTTGCACGAACGTGGCGAATTTCCTAACATTGTGTTTTCTGATGAAAAAAATTTCCCAATTGAGCAGTTCATAAACACTCAAAACGATCGTGTTTACTTGACCGAACGCTCATACGAGAATTTGAGCCTACGTATGTATAGCCACTCGAAGCTATTTCCCATCGCAAGTAATGCTTTGGGCCGCAGTGACTACTGATGGACGCTTCCAATCGTTTTTATCGAGCCTGGTGTCAAAGTGAATGCGAATTATCGGGAAAATATTTTAGAAGCTGCTTTAGAGCCGTGGACACGCAAAGATTTCGATCGTAGACCATGAAAGTTTCAAGAGAACTCGGCACCGTCTCATAAAGCTCGTGTGAACCAAATATGGTTAAATAATCATGTTCCGGACTTCATTTCGCCCACACAATGGCTTTCGAATTCGCCAGACGCAAATCCAATGGACTATTCCATCTGGTCCATTTTGGAGAGCAAAAAAGCGATTATACGAGAGTGGCCCAAAATACCTCAAGATCACATTCGTGCAGCATGCAACTCATTTTTTGACCGTTTAAAGGCTAGAGTCAAGGCAAAAAGTGGTCATATCGAGCTAAAGTGAGTATAAATTAAAATTGTAATCATTTTTGAACAATTTTGTCTTTGAATTCAAAAAAAAACTAATTTCACACAAAAAAGTTATGGTGTTTGAAATAGGTAACACTTCATATCGTTCACCCTATATATATTATATATAATTGGCACTAACACCCTTTTTGGGTGTTTGGCCGAGCTCCTCCTCCTATTTGTGGTGTGCGTCTTGATGTTGTTCCACAAATGGAGGGACCTACAGTTTCAAGCCGGTTGCATACGGCAGATATTTTTTGAAAGGAGCTTTTTCATGGCAGAAATACACTTGGAGGTTTGCCATTGCCTGCCGAGGGGCGAGCGCTACTAGAAAAATGTTTTTCTTAACTTTGGTGTTTCACCGAGATGCGAAACAACGTTCTTTCTGTGAATTCCGAATGGTAGTCACGCACCAACCAATTCGGCTACGGAGGTCGCCGTATGTATGTTGTATGTACTCGTGCATATTTCCCCTTCAAGTGAAGGTGCTAAGAAGAAAAGTAAAAGCGAATGGGCAAATCAACTTTCGCTCAATTTAATTGAAATAAATAAATGACTTCGTAGCTTTTCAATGGCAGCCTAGTTTTAGGCGCTCAAACTGGGGGAAAATATATGTTGGCACAGCAGGGTCGAATGAAATTCGTAAGCAAACTTTGAAAAGCTGCAATTGTTTAAATATTTGTACTGCACGCATCTTATAACGATTAAAACGTACGAAAAAAAAAATCACGAATAATTTTCCCAAAAATATGAAAATCCACGACCTTAATATTAGGTTTATGAAATTTTGGCGAAATAGAACACATTGCCAGTAAAATCTCTATACCCTGTATTAAATCTACGAAAATACCTTATAAAAGGGCTCGTCCGCGTAAAGACTCCTGCGGCGTTCCAGCCCTTTTCAGGAACACACAAATACATGCGCCAGCATAGGCAAGCCAAATCTGCTCGCAGTTACAACAGCGTGCAAACACAAAAATAAACAGCTGTGGTTCACAATACGATGAGGAAATTGAATAACAAGTTGGCAAACCTGTTGACAAGCACAAATTGCAGTCACTTATTTAACCATAGCAACAATGAGCGAATGGGAAGTGCCGGAAGGGAAAATAAGAACGAAGGAAAATACAACGCATGTTTGTAGACCATCCAGCTCGTTGTCAACATCACAAATATCGGCATTAAATTCAATAAAACACCGCAACTTAAAGGCATGTAATGTAGAGAAAAGCAAAGAGCTGTAGGCGTTCTATTACAATGGAATTTTTCTACCCAATTATTATGGTATTAAATTTTGGCATAATGCAAATACTTAATGGTCTGGAGCCAAAGCGTGTAGAAAGGCTTTCCCCCATTGCTAGTAGTTTGACAAAAGAACAAATAATTGAATAACTAATGAATATTTAAGCAGCTGCCGTAGCCGAAAAGGTTTCAAAAGAAGAGTGACGGATGTCGGGAGTGACACCGGCGTAAAAATGTTGATCTGTTATAAATAGTGCACTAAGGCCACAGAAAAGACCACACCGCTTATAACGAACGCAGGAGTAAAGTTGTGCCAAGTAGAAAATAATCAATTTCAGTATCAACAGAAGTGGAACAATGCTTCTTTTACTGCGTGAACCATCAAAAGCTCAAGGCAAAAAAAATGGGAACAATGCGTGATGGTGTTCAATACTTTTTCTTGTGCTGATTACAAATTCGTAAATAAAAATGTTCCAATGGCTACGAAATTTGCGAAAAACATGGTCACAAAACTGCCTTTTTGACAATGTTTGAGAATTTCTAGCGGAGAAACAAAGAGCGATAGCAGCTTCCATAAAATGTTTATTATTTTCTGCCACCAAAAATTATTTTATTTTATTGATTTATATATTTAATCTATTGTGATAAATATATTATTTAAAGATAGAATCACAGCAATAATATTCAAATTAAACTCGTATAAATATTGTACTCAAAGTTACAAAAGTGAAACTCGAATTCACATTGAGAAAATTACCGCCTTAGTAATTGGAATTAAAAATTTCAAGGTTAAGTGATAGTATTTTCAGAAATGATAGACAAAAGTTCAGGCTTTAATTTAAAAGGATCTCTTGTTTTTCCATTTATCGACACTTTGATAACGTTTTCCAGAAAATCTGTAGCTGATGGGAACTTTATCCCTGCGGACTCGTAATCAGCACTTAAAAATCTATCAAAAAAAGCATTTCAATTTTCCGCTTATGACGACGCGCTCTACTTTGGGTTCAATTATCTAATTATTGCCTAAGAGCCTACGTCGGCAAATAGGAAGCATTCATAGAAATAAGTTCATTGACGGGTAAAGCTCAGTTTTCTTATATAGCATTCATCTACTTATTTCCAAATATATATTTCCATATGTTCCATTGTGGAACCACATCAAGATCCACGCCACAAACAGGAGAAGCTCGGCCAAACACTCAAAAGGAGTGTAAGCGCCAAATATATTTACATTTATATATTTGTATATTGTAGGTCGAGGTTCTTCTCTACATATGAAGGGAGCTATAACTGTATTTGGCAGAATGACATATTATTTTTTATGGCATAAATGCACATAAATGGCGATTTGTATCTTCTGTCGGGCGCAACCTAATGGAAGTTACGCACAAAGTTACTCAGCTACGGTGACGCCAATGAAGCTTACCTGCCATTAAAATATGCTCATTAGTACTGTCCCTTTGCTCTGCCTCTCCACTAACGCAACAATTTGAGCCTCTACGCTTTTAGCGGCGTTGCCAAAGCTCCGACAAAATATCTAGAATCGATTTTGAGTGTATGGGTATGTATGTTGTTAGGTAATGTTTGCGAACAAAAAACAAAAGGAAACTAAAAAGGCGTGAGGCATGTATTATGATACAATCAGACGGATTGAATTACGCACGACACAGCAGTAACTGCATAAGTAGGTACATATGCACATAAGTAATGAATAAGATGATAAGATTCGAAGCCGAATTGAAGGCAGAAGTAAATATTTACATATCGGATGTTTTTTTAAGAGTTTGAGATCATAAAATGATATTTAAAACAAAGAAATATAGCAACAGGAATGAATGTTTTTTATTATAAACTGGTAGATAACTTCATAACATTTGTTTACTCATCGAGAGGAAATGGAGCGGGAAACAGATTGGAGTCTTCAGTGACAGTCAGGCTGCATTGAAGGCCCTGGAGAACGCGAAGCAAACCTCAAAGATTGTTCAAGAATGTAAGAAGAAGCTTAATTCTGTCGCAAGACGAAACAGGCTTGTACTTTTATGGGTTCCGGGACACTCCGGTGTTCAAGGAAACGAAATTGCCGACGAATTGGCCAACCGTGGATCAGCGGTGCCCCTACAGCGGCCAGAGCCAATAATCGGAAGCAGTCCCGCAGGAATCAAGAATTGGATCAGCGATTATGTAGGCAATCTAAATAAAGAGCGATGGTCTGCAAAGTGTTTTGTGACAGGTCCGAACAGAAAACTGTCAAACTTTCTACTAAAACTTAGAAGGAAAGATATTCGGTTGATGATCGGCATCATTAGAGGATACAACCCATGGGGTCAGCATATGACCACCATTGGAATCATCGAGAACCCGGTATGCCTGTCATGCTTGGAGGAGGCGGATAGCACTGAGCACTTTCTCTGTGAGTGTCCTGCCTTTGCTAGAGCAAGGCTACGAGTATTGGGTTCCGATGTCATGAGAATGAGTATTATTCGTTCTCTAAAACTGAAGGATATTTACAAATTTGCCAAAGAATCTGGAAAATTCTCACAGGACTAACTATCTCTATCTCTGTCTCTATTCTTTCCTATCTCTTTCTCTGATACTTTTCTCCCTCCCTCCTTGACTATCTACCCCCTTTCCAGAGCTTTAAATACAATGGGCTCTTTAGCCTGAGTGTTTTAGGAGCCACCAAATCTCCTGGTGCTCCTTGGCTCGACCTTTTCATGGGCCATTCGATCAGTCCAAGCCGCGACTACTTTTTCTAATAAATTTGAATAATATAATAAATCTAAATGAACCCAATCAACAAAAATGCGACACAAACGATGGTATTGGCAATTTTTGCACGAGCGGTATTTTATAGGCACTTAAGCCCAGATCCTTACTTAAAATTTTCCACGTAGTCGAAAGACAAAGGTCAACAAGTTGAGAATGATGAGGAGCCGACATTACGTTGTTCTGGCGTTAAACGATTCATGATGTCCTGCCAAACTTTACTGAACAGAAATGTCAATACAGTTTGCCATTTTCAGCTGTCGCACAACAGTTATCGATCTCGATAGTTCTCACGCAACTAAAAAAACGCCCGATACCTGTTAGTTACATTCACTAAGTTGCTTCTAAACTTAGTTGTTTGATCTGCTTAAAGTTTATCGAACCACATTTTTCACTTGTCCCGTTTCCACTGCGCTTGGGTTCGTATTTGGATACGCAAGTTGCACAAAATGATGTTTGTTAGCTTTTGTATTTGTAGTGTTAGTGGAAGATAAATAATTCTCATCCTTCCCTTTTTCAGTACCATGACACTGGGGTTCATTCGACTACTTACATCCTCTTATCACATATTGAAAACACCCTTGTCACGTGTAAGTGAAATTAAAGATTTGGGTGGAATATTTGATTCGAAGCTTACTTTTACTAGTCATATAAATTTAATTATTGACAAATTTTACGCCATGCTTGCTTTTGTTAGGCGCCATAGCTCTGATATCTCCGACCATTATACGCTGAAGCTTTTGTATACGGCGTTTGTCCGTTCCAAACTAGAGTATGCATTAGGCCGGGTCGATTTGTGTGGGGGCAAAAAAATCGCCCATTGCTCTGTGAAAATCATATTCTAGGGATCAAAATAAGAAACTTTGCCGAAGGAACCATACCGCTAAAACGAATTCTGATGTCCCCCAATTTGGGTCGAACTTTTTAGTTTCTTTTCTCATGTAAAGGCCAAAAATGGTGATATTTTGAAATGATTGTATGGGGAACCCCCCAGGGGAGCTCCAGGGGGTGTGCCACTGGCATGGGTGGATCGGCCGTCCAAAGTTAGTGGGGGTCGGTCATACATTTGGACTCGATTGGAACACTCTAAATGGGTCGAAGTGGGATTTTTCGTTCGACCCAAATTGGGGGGCATCAGAGTTCGTTTTAGTATGGTTCCTTATGGCAAAGTTTCTTATTTTGATCCATAGAATAAGATTTTCACAGAGCAATGAGCGATTTTTAAATCGACCCGCCCTAAAGTATAAATATATATAAGTACATATACATATTCCCGTGCTTAAAGCTACAAATTTAATTTCCTCCAGGAATGGTCTGCTTTCTGTGGGTGCGTGCGCTTTCTGGATAGGTGTTTGTTTAGTTGCAGTCCAAGGGTCAGCTTTGCTTATGACGCTGGGAGAGAATATCCGCATGATCTTACGAAGCCAACGATTGAAGAAGGACTCCCACGCTAGCAGGACGCATGCAGTCAAGTTACAGTTTCACAACCGTATTGTGCTACCGACTTGACGTTGGCGCCGAAAATCTCCAAGTTCGTACGCCTGGTTAGGACGTTGATCTCCAAACTTTATCAAGCATGCCAAAGCCAGCTCGTCCTTTTGCTGTGCTATTATGTATGTATGTCTGTAACTGCTATAAGGATAATTATAACTTGGTGAAAGTGAAACAATGTTTAAAACTTCTTTGTTAACCTAATATGTATAAGTAAAACATTGTTTGTATATTTCATTTCCATTCTTCTTCTGGTTAGTGGTCACCGCCATGGAGGTTGTCTTTGGATTTCCAATCTTATATTATTTAAGTTGTTGTCACTTTATAAAGTGAAATAAAACGACTAAAAAATAAACAGTTTTTGTGTGCGAATATAAAGCAAAATACATTTAAAAAGCTCTAATCCAATAACAGATGTTGCTCGTGCGCCATCTTACTATAATCCGTGTGCTGAGTGGTTGGTATTAGGTCAAAGTGAAAATAAACAATGTTTTTATTAAAACCGTTTTCATGGCAGAAATGCACTAGGAAAAAGTTTTCTTACGCTAATTTGATGTTTAGTATCCAATAGGTACACTGTGAATAAAGTTTTGTGTTACGAGTGTTCAATTTCACTATTCATGTCTTATCATAATAGTACACTCTACATACATATATGCTCTTCATACTTGTATATTATTATATCACTTATAAAGAGATTTTCTGTGGCCTCTTCTGTTACGAAGATCCGAACTGCGCACTTATTTGTTATAATTTCTGGTGATGAGAGCAAATATGTTCAAGTACTCGAATGCTTCTGAGCCACTCTCAGCTGTCAGTATTGAAATACACTGATACTGGTTGAGATGTAATTAGCAAAATTATGCCAATTGGCCTTTTTCGAGGTTACCAAACGATTATCAACCATTTCCCGTAGTTGGTTACTTATCGACCCCGATTGAAAAATAAGCCGTTGGTGGGCTCAAACTACCCCTTACACCAGCGTATTTTAAAAATATCTCAACAGTTCAATGCATTTTTTTCGACCGCCTTTTCGAATTTTGAAAATTTGATTTTAAATTCCGATTAACAACTTTCGAAAGAATTCAAGGAGTTTTCAAAAATTCGTCCGATATTCGGGAAGTCCGACTACAGATTTGTAATGAAAACTTAAAAAACAAAAACCATTTTCTTAAAGGAATTAATTATATATTTGCATATTTTATGTAACTCACTTATAGCGCTATTTTGAATTTTAAATTATGTGCTGAGTTAAATATGAGCTGACTGTTTAGTTAGATCGTTTTCTTAATATTTTTTTTTTTTGTAACTCCATTTATTAAATACAACCTCTCATAAAATAACATTATTTTTAATAATAGTTTTGAAAAGCAGGCAAGTGTAATAGATTTTATTACTTAAAGTTTACATTTTAAAGCTTTGTGGTAGATCAGTGGGCATGAATGTTTTAAGACTGCAGCGATGTTGGTTTGGTTTGATAGGTTTGGCGTCCGAGGAATCGGATGGTTAGCAAGGCGGGTCTTACATATATCTTATGCTCATATTTGAAATTTCTTCATGTACCGATAGCACTCCAAGATGTCGATGAATTATATCCTTGTAGACAACGATACACATATGCACTGGCACACACGCTGGCACACATGCGCAGCATTTTTGTCTGGAGCCTCTGTATGTTGTCAATATTTGATTTTGGAGCTTAGCCCCTGATTTAGACTCCAAACTCCATATTACTTCGAATATTGCTCTTTAAATGACTGGTTTATAGCGCAGCGAAAGCACTGATTTTTAGCCAAAGAGCCCATAAAGAGAATGAAATTTTGTATGTATTTAGCGCGATCCGTTTTGTGTCTGTCAGTTGTTAAGATGTGCTGGGGAAAAGTATACTTGCAGAGCGTAAAAGTTATTTGCGCTAATTCTGCTTCTTGGCTTTTATACGCAATTTGTTCAGCCATGTGCTAAGACAGTTGAGGTTTTGCTGAAGTTGATTAGAAGCAATAGATGGCGAAGCCAAAAGCGCGACTATTTCTAGCCGTAATGGCTACAGTCTCATCGTTTATCTTAACTCGAAAATGTCTGTTGTGTAAGTATGACTTTAGTAGCATAACAAAATTATGAAGAAGATTAATTTTTAGTTTGTATAGACTGGGCGGCGCCGTAGCCAAATGGGTTGATGCGTGATTACCATTCGGAATTCACAGAGAGATCGTTGGTTCGAATCTCGGTGAAAGCAAAATTAATAAAAACATTTTTCTAATAGCGGTTGCCCCTCGGCAGGCAATGGCAAACCACCGAGTGTATTTCTGCCATGAAAAAGCTCCTCATAAAAATATCTACCGTTCGTAGTCGGCTTGAAACTGTAGGTCCCTCCATTTGTGGAACAATATCCAGACGCACACCACAAATAGGAGGAGGAGCTCGGCCAAGCAACTAACAGAAGTGTACGCGCCAATTATTATTATTTTTTTTTTATTTCTATAGCAGCCTCTCGTGCGACGTCTGGTCAAATACTTGTGTTATGTCTACGACATAAGTGCGACGCAGTATTCTCTCATTTCGAATGCTTCCCTGGCGAAGTTATATACTACATAGTTGACTTGCTCAATGGTATGCCCATTATTAATGAAATTATTAAGACAACTTTCAGTATACACTCCGTATATTCCGCAAAACCGTACCGTTTACTTTAGCAGGTGATTAAATGTTTGGAAACTAAGACTTGAATGAGGTACCTCCAAAACATGCATTCTGAATGCCGCAACCGCTTCTTCAGGTGTCGAAAAACGTTGACCTCTCAGTTTGTTTTTTACGTAGGGGAATAAAAAGAAGTCATTCGGTGCCAAGTCAGGACTATACGGCGGATTACCCATTAATTCGATGTTTTGGGTGCTCAAAAATGCAGTTGTTTGAGCCGATGTGTGAGAGCTCGCATTGTTCTGGTGAAGAGTGATCCGTCTTTGGCGATTGGTTTTCCTAATTTCTTGGAAGACAACTGGCAGACAAATGGTTGTGTACCACTCAGAATTTACTGTTCTGCGTTGTTCTAGTGCTACGGTTGCGACATGTCCAGTTTTTCCGAAAAAACAGGCGACCATTTGCTTGGAAGTACTTCGTGCGCGAACAACTTTTTTTGGATTTGGCTCATCTTGAAACACCCATACAGTCGACTGCTGTTTACTTTCGGGCTCATACGCGTAAATCCATGATTCACCAGCTGTCACGATGTCATAGACGTGTTTCGAAGCCCCGCAATCGTATTTTTTGAGCATTTACTTCGCCCTATCGACACGAGCCTTTTTTTGAGCGATTGACAAATTGTGTGGGATCCAACGCGAACAAATTTTTTTCTCGCACAGCATCAATGATTTTCGGAACAACAACTGATTTTGGACGACCTTCACGAAATTCGTCTTGGAGTGAACTACGAACACGATTGAATTCACCATACCATCGCTAAACACTGGTCCTTGATGGAGCTTCATCGCCAAAAAATGAATTAAGTTCATCCATGCAATGTTGCTGAGTTACAATAATAAACGTCGAAAGTTGTAAAAAATAATCGCACGAAAATATTCACGATTTAATTCCATTTTTGGACCGAGATGAATCTTTTAAGTTACTGTAAACAACACAAATAGCGCTGGTATTGTAAAAAGTTCTGAGTACGTAAAAGCCAAAAATCTCAAACTTTGCGATACAGCTGTCAGTTGCCAGATTGCAAAACCAGGGTTGCCAAATCCCGACATATAAAAGGCACCCCTCGTATTCCTGGGATATCACAATAACCTTTAATTGACCGTCCCTCATTTATATCCAGCTGAGAGTTAATATCCAGCAGCATGGCTCCGGAAGCCTAGAGTACCACATTTTCGTACACACGCACTTTTAATTTGAGTTTTACTACTTTCTCTATTTTTTTCGATGCATTGTTCACAACAACTTCTAACTGATATTGTTTGTCCATTTTTTTTTGTTTATTTTTGTTATTGTTGTTGTTATACTTAAATTGTTACATTTTAAATATCAGACTAAAAATAAAAACATATTCGTTTAATTGCATTTACTTAATCTTTACTATAGACATATTTACAGAACTTTTAATATTGAATTGGCCCTCTATTTCTATTAATTACTTCAAAAATACGTTTTGGTGTTAATTTTACTAAATTTTGCAGCAAAGTACCGTCCAAATTTCTCACAATTTCTTCGCAAAATTCCTTTATAGAAAGTTTAAGCTCCAGTACAGTCTTACGCTGGTGCCCTTGCGGTTTTTGTCCATAAATTTTGTGTGACATGCGCCCCACGGGTTCTCCACCGGATTCAAGTCGGGATTGCACGCAAGTCACTTCATAAGCGGTATGCTGTGCTCTTCAAACCATTTCAACGATTCTTTGGCAACGTGAATAGCAGTTATCTTGTTGGAAAATGCTATCTTCATCAATTTTATCATATAAATTAGATGAGAGCAACGTCCAACGATTCCGTGAATATTTTAGAATTCATGTTTTCGATACAAAGCAAATATTTGCTTTTCCTCTTGATGAAAATTCCGCCCACATCATAACACTGCCGCCACCAAAGTTTCTTTTTGACATACGTTCGTCGCTGTTACGCAAATCGTACCCAAAAACAATTGTACGAGTCTGGCCCATCTAGGTTAATTTTTTTCATCGGAGAACACAACATTGTCCCACTCAGTTTCCCACTGAGCGAAGTATAAACGCGCTTGTCTGTGATGCGTTTTCAACAGAGGCATACTTACCAGTTTTTTCCATTCTACGTAATCTGTGTTGCGTATGGAGGTCGCCAGCAATAACTCACAAAGTGCTATCCTTTGTAGGCAACACTGAAACCATTTACCTCAGAAAAGAATTTCCAAAATAATAACTTTATATATATTTATTTGCAACAAATAGGCAAGCATAACGGTCCTTTTTAACACAAGAGAATACAATTACTTTATGTGTAGAAAGATTTTGTGCTTGAGCTTCACAAGAAAATTATTTCACGTTGTGGGCGAAAGAACTGGTCTACTAACTCTTCACTTCTGCAATCTGTTACACGGTTTTTTTTTAAATGCAAACAATTTGTTTTGTTCTCCTTATTCTGGTGTTTGACCTACTCGTATGCATATGAGGGCAACTAATTTATATGCGAATTGTGGTTTTATTATTCCCTTTGAAGTTTCAATTTTGTGCGTTTTCCATTTTGTATACGCCTAAAGTATGCATCTCTAGCATATCTACAGTCAACGTCAAACGAAATCGTGCACATATTGATTGATTGGCCTATTTATCTCGTAATTTTAATTATTTTTTAGAAAGTTTTAAACTTTGTTCAAAATTTGTACAACTTTCATAAAAATTTCAAACCATTTACTTAGAGTTTTTAGAAAATTTTCGGATATGCAGTTTCATAGATGATTAAACTTTGCAATAAAGTGTAAGTCGTTTTTGGTCAGGGTGTTGCGCATTTTTTCCATTTCACGCCGACCCCACATTTTTTTATATGGAAGAAAGTACCCAACACCGTCATGCAGAAATTTTCACAAACTCAACTATAGCCACGAATTGTGGAGTTCCTATACAAATTTGTTTTTAGAGAAAATTTTAAAAATCGTTCGAGATTATCTAAATCCCATTTAAATCAGGGTCTTTGTCATTTTAAGTAAGTGATTTTCATTTGTTTTCGCTAACTGTTCTGAAGAAAGGTTGGAATCATATACAAACCATCTAAGAAAAAATATCTGGCGTAATTTTTAGGCAGAGACATCTATGTACTAGCCGGATATTTGCTAATAGCCTTCAACGTAAAAGGTAAGTGTCGACAAGAGGATAGCAGATTCATATTAAAACAAAAGTTCGATTCAAAAAAATACTGCGAAGAATTCATGCTATTAGCATCAATTATGCATGGCCCTATTCAAAGTAGGACTTTTTTTGCGACGCTTATAACTTTCGGACTATTGAGTCTAGACCAAGGTTGGTAACGGCTTTGCTTCTCTCACAAAAAATAATCTAAAGGCGTTATATCGCACGATCTGCGTGGCCAATTGACAGGTCACGAAAGTGAAATAAAATGTTCACCGAACTCGCGTCTCAACAAGTCCATTGTCACGTGTGCTGTGTGGCATGTGGCACCGTCTTGCTGAAACCACATGTCATGCAAGTCAAGCTCCTGCATTTTGGGCAAAAAAAGTTGGATATCTTTTCATGGTAGCGCTCACCATTCATAGTTACGTTACGATTCGCAGCATCTTTGAAGAAGTACGGTCCAATGATACCTCCAGCCCATAAACCGCACCAAACTGTGACCTTTTTTGGATACATTGGTAGCTCTTGCAATTCTTCTGGCTGATCTTCACTCCAAAGTCGACAATTCTGCTTATTTACGTACGCATTGATCCGAAAATGAGCTTCGTCGCTGAACACAATTTTTCGATAAAAAAGTGGATCTTCGGTCAACTTTCCAAGAGCCCATTCACCAAAAATTCTGCGTTGCGGTAGGTCGTTCGGGTTCAATTCTTGCACCAGCTGTATTTTGAAAGGCTACACACCTAAATCCTTTCGCAAAATTTTCCACGTTGTTGAGTAACAGAGGCCCAATTGCCGAACGGCGTCGAATTGATGGTCATCATTAACACTGGCCGATACAGCTGTGATATTTTCTTCAATACGCACTCTACGTAAGCGTGTTGGTGGTTTGATGTCCAATAATGTAAATTAGGTTCTACATTTAGTTACAATTGCTCGAATAGCCGCTTCAGTGGGTCGATTAAACTGACCATAAAATGGAAGAAGCGCGCAATAAACTTTCTTAACAGAACACGCATTTTTATAATAAAATTCAATGATTTGCAAGCGTTTTTCGTTTGTAAGACGATTCATGGTTAATTTATAGACCAAACTGAAGATGTTTGACAGTGAAACAAAACACGAAACGTGCGTCAGCTGTTTAAACCAATTGTTTAAGAAGAGAATAGCTAAAAAATCACCCGTTATTTTTTCCATACTTTTTTCACGTGTATAGTTCGCTTTGTTTCTATTCCTCTCAAACATAAATTAATCAATAAATATTGTAGAGAAGATAAATAAATAAATCGATTTTATTGCAGTACTAAATTTACTTGTGTATGTGTACGTAGTTATGGCAGTAACTTTCTTCTTCAACATCCGTTTTAATTTCCCCCACCACATAACTCGCGATGCCTCGTGGTCATTCTTCTAATTGGCTTTTAAGCAAATTTCGTTAAGTTTAGTGGTCGCTAAAGGGCTCCTGTTGGCTACTGATGCTTGTTAACGATGGTTTTGCGGCACACAATGACCCTGACAGCTGCCTATTCGCCAAAATATTACATATTTAATTAAGAGTGACAGCTATAGCGTGAGTATGAAAAGCTCCGACAGAGAGATGTAGCGCTTCAGTGCAAAATAAAGCGTTAAGTATTATCTTTCATTTTAGTAGATGTGGGAATAGAAGTTTTTCGGTCCCCACCAAAAGCTACACGCCAAAGCTGCACAAAGCCCATGAAATATTATATATACACCTTCTATAATACTATAAAAATGTAAGTCAATTTCATTAGCATTGCACTTAGCTAATTAATTTCACTCAACAAATATTGCATTCAGTGACAAAACAAAAAACGGTAACTCAGTTGGGGTTTTGAGATTCTGCTGAGCATTCAATGCAATATGCTCCGAAAATATGTAGTTAATAGAGTGCCAAAACGGTTTTGCCGCATTACGTTCCAGATTCTAGGCATTTGCAGGCACTCAAATATTATATATATGTATATGTATGTAGTATCATATTTAGAGAGTATACGTGTAGTTGTGTGCTGCATTTGCTGTACTAAAACCAGTTGAAAACATTTTTAAAGCACGAAATTATGAAAACTCTTATTCCCTTATGGTGTTGGGTCTATTTTGAATGCCTTATTATTGTTCAAGGACACGTCGCTGTGCACTTGAAGTACTCACAATATTCGAATTATTCACTATGCATTCCGTGAGAACTTCCATTAAGGATGCAAGGGGTTGGCAACAAATGCCGAATGGACAATCAAGCAAAGCGATAATAAATGCGTCCGAGCCTGCTGATGGCTTTGAAAATAGTGACCTTCAATGATTTATCACTAATACAAGAAACTAAAAATTGTAGAAAAGCGAATTCAAGTACGAGGGATGCCTTTTATATTTGACAAAGTTTGACATTTTTTGGCTTTTACGTACTCAAACGTTTTGCAATACCAGCGCTATTTGTTGTTTACAGTAACTTAAAAGATTCATCTCGGTCCAAAAATGGAATTAAATCGTGAACATTTTCGTGCGATTATTGGTTACAACTTTCGACGTGGATTAACTCAGCAACATTGCATGGATGAACTTAATTCATTTTTTGGCGATGAAACTCCATCAAGGACCAGTGTTTATCGATGGTATGGTGAATTCAATCGTGGTCGTAGTTCACTCCAAGACGAATTTCGTGAAGGTCGTCCAAAATCAGTTGTTGTTCCGAAAACCATTGATGCTGTGCGCGAACTGATATTGCAAGATCGTCATGTGACCTATCGTGAGATTGAGACAGTCTTAGGCATAAACATTTGACTGTCAAAAAAATTTGTTCACGTTGGATCCCACACAATTTGCCAATCGCTCAAGAAAAGGCTCGTGTCGATTGGTCGAAGGAAATGCTCAAAAAATACGATCGCGGGGCTTCGAAACACGTCTATGACATCGTGACAGGTGATGAATCATGGATTTACGCGTATGAGCCCGAAAGTAAACAGCAGTCGACTGTATGGGTGTTTCAAGATGAGCCAAATCCAACAAAATTGTTCGCGCACGAAGCACTTCCAAGCAAATGGTCGCCTGTTTTTTCGGAAAAACTGGACATGTCGCAACCGTACCACTAGAACAACGCACAAGAGTAAATTCTGAGTGGTACACAACCATTTGTTTGGGGAAAACCAATCGCCAAAGACGGATCACTCTTCACCAGGACAATGCGAGCTCTCACACATAGGCTCAAACAACTGCATTTTTGAGCACCCAAAACATCGAATTAATGGGTCATCCGCCGTATAGTCCTGACTTGGCACCAAATGACTTCTTTTTATTCCCGTACGTAAAAAACAAACTGAGAGGTCAACGTTTTTCGACACCTGAAGAAGCGGTTGCGGCATTCAGAATGCATGTTTTGGAGGTACCTCATTCAGAGTGGCAAAAGTGCTTCGACAATTGGTTCAAACGCATGCAAAAGTGTATAGATCTTCATGGAGAATATTTTGAAAAATAATGAAGTGATTTTCGATGATTAAAATTTGGTTTTGTTCTCTAATCCCGACATATAAAAGGCACCCCTCGTAGTAGATTAGGTGAGAGTAGCAGTTAATATTCAATTGACATAAAAGTTGTGGAAGTATTCACTTAATTAAATTAAGCCGCCGTAGCCGAATGGGTTGGTGCGTCAGTACCATTCGGGAAGGTGTAGGTTCGAATCTCCGTGTACGAACATGAAAAATTAGAATGTTTTTTCTAATAGCGGTCCCACCTCGGCAATCAATGGCAAACCGCCGAGTGTCACTAACGATAAATTTTGGCTACTTTAAAAGCCTGCTGGTCGATTTTCGTTTCTCATGCTAAATAGACCAAGCTAAACAGCCAAGGAAGACTCATTATTTTTCATTATTAGCACTATTTTTCTGCTGCATGAAATTTTTTTAAATATGTTGCTTTTTTATAAAATCATACTTACTTATCTTAGTCGTCAAAACCCTGGTGATAAAGATCCTCGTCTTCAGAGGAATGAAACATTTAATTCTACCAACATTTCAATGGCAGAGAATAATCTTTTTCTCCCCATACTTCATTTATGCAAATGCTACAATATCTCGTTCGCCATCGACCCGCAATGCGTCTTTAATGCGAATATATATATATACTTCCTCTTAATAGTAGACCAATAGATTTGCTTTCAAAATATTTGGCTTCAATTTCACTCTATTGATGCTCTACGGCACACAAAATATTGCGAAATCGTTTACTCTTTTATTTTGCACTCATTCTCATGATTGCTTATGCAACACGTAACAGGAATACATCTCGGCATATAACCAAGTGAAAACAAAGCAACAATACGAACGTTACGAAACTACAAATTGTTTGATAGAGGAAATATTTCGTAAAGCACGTAGCGAGGTTGGTAATAGAGCGAAATGTGGCAGCCATGCGGTCTTGAGAGACGGCAACAAAATAAAGGTACAAAGGCACAATAAAGTGCCGGAAATTATGCAAGAGAGATAAACGTGATGCTACAGTCAACGTTAAGGGAAAGTACTTGTTACACAGTGTTTATGTGTTTAGTTTGAGCGTCATTTGCGACTATATGGCTTGCAGACTGTAATGAAGTTGATGCAAAAGCCATGAAAGCTATTTAAATGTCATTGCTGCGAAAAGTGCAACTCAAGTGCAAGCTCGTTTAATAGTCTTCTTTCCAGCTGTTGGTATACTTTAAAGCGCAAGGAGGTGAAAACCGAAATGGAGCAATAAATACGTGAACGATTTGGTAAGAGCTGGAATCGTTTATATCGCAGGAGCATTATATTGAAATTTATTGCTCATGCTCGCCAAGATTTCCTAAATCACAATTAACTTTCTCATTTGCTGTAACTCCGTCACTCAGCTTTCCTCCACTCCCTCAAGGGAGTGGATAAGATATCCATGGATGTGATATCTTTTTCACAATACAAATATTTTCCTCATTTATCACTAGACCACCGCATTTTTTGGCTTTTGTCGTCAATTACAATATACAACAACATAATTTCGCAGCGTCCATATGCATTTCCTGGAGTATATGCCACTCTTCTTCTTGCATATGTAGGATTACGTGGCAAGCAGTACTTGTATATGTATGCGTATAGTTAATGATTTGCACATTTCTCTGCCTTTTCCTAAGAACTCAGTTCCTGATTATTTTAATATTGCAAATGCGTTGTGACAATAAGCAGATGCAGTTCTCAGCAGTCCTTGGAAAGCATGGCACATCCCTACATGCACACACACATGCACAAGAAGTGCATACATTGATTTACCTCAAGGTTTGATTGACATTTCATCAAGCTGAATATTATTTGATGAAACCAATTTATATTCCAAGAAGGGAAGTAATATTTGCTATTTACATATTTGTTCGCATATGCAATTACTAAAATCTATTGAATTATTTCCTTGATCAGTAATTGCACGAGAAACTAATTTATTTATGTATACAGTAAAATCAAGATTGTATGTACAAGGTGGCGCAAAAGTAACCTTGCGATGTTTTTTGGCTGTAATTAAAAAAAAATGAAAAACTTTGATTCTTCTTGTGGATTATTTTTATTTGGTCTTTTAATTTTTTTTACATCAAGTCGATAATATGATGTCATGTAAATGGTCGCCGCCACAGTTGATTGCAATTTGAGCCCTTTTTATGGCATTTTCCATCACTTTGGCCAAAACTTCCGGCGATAGGTCCTCACATTCTTGACGGATATTGTCTTTAAGAGCTGCAAGAGTCTGAGGCTTGTTGACATAAACCCGCGACTTCAAAAAGCCCCACAAAAAGAAGTCTGGAGCGGTCAAATCAGGCGATCTTTCTGGCCAGTGCAAATCGCTAAAACGGGAGATTAGGCGCCCGGGAAATGCATCCTTCTGCATATCGATTGTGGCACGTGCAGTATATGCCGTTGCACAGTCCTGTTGGAACCATATGTTTGCCAATCCCAATTCATCAAGTTGCGTCAAAAAGAACTCGTTGAGCATTGCTCTGTAGCGCTCACCATTCACAGTAACCGTTTGGCCCGCGACATCTTCGAAGAAAAAAGGTCCGATGACTCCTCCAACGAAAACAGCTTTAAGCTCCTTTGCAACAGTGGGGAGTTTGTACGATCGAATCGTTTCGATGCGGCTGGGTAGTGGCTTAATTCCATCTTTTGTTATAACATGTCCTAAGAATTGCAGCTCTCATACCCCAAGCACTGATTTTGATGCATTAACGGTTAACTTATGTTGACGTAGTCGTTGAAAAACAGTATGCAGGTGTGTGCGATGCTCTTCTGGTGAGCTTGACGCGACGCATATATCATCCAAGTAGACGAAAGTATTATCTACACCTCGAAAAACTTCGTTGATGACTCTCTGAAAGGTTTGCGCTGCAATGCGTAACCCAAAAGTCATGTGTGTAAACTCGTACAACCCAAAGGGAGTCGTTATCGCCGTTTTGCATATGTCCTCGGGATCGATTGGAATCTGGTGGAAGGCCCTCTGCAGATCGATTTTTGAAAAAATTGTTTTGCCGGACAGAATATGACTAAAATCGTGAAGAAATGGCAAAGGATATCTGTCGGGAACGGTAACAGCGTTAAGTGCGCGATAATCGCCGCATGGTCTCCACGATCCATCCGCCTTGCGCACCATATGTAACGGACTTGCCCAGTTACTGCTGGACGGCCGACATATGCCAAGTTTCATTAGTAGTTCAAATTCGGCGCGCGCTGCGCTGAGCTTTTCAGCCGAGAGCCGTCTGGGCCGAGCGAAAACAGGCTGACCGCTCGTGATAATACGATGAAAATGCAATTATAAAGCAAATGTCGAAAACTAGCGCATGGTTGCATCTGCGTATGTATGAAAAATGTAAAAGCTTGTGGTGCTGCCACATATATCATACTTAGGTCTGCCATAAGTTCTGTTACAAGCTAAGTCCGCTATAGATATGAAATGATAATACTTTTTTTAAATGAAGTTAGTTTTATTTATCATGTGAGTATAAACAAATAAATTTCAAATTTCAATCGGAATGGTCGCATTTGCTTTCTTTCTTTTATGTGGCGAGTCCACAACCCAGCGCCGAATCAGCTATCCTGAGATGTTTTGACATCATCGGCCTTATTAACAATCAGGCAAAGAAGCAAAGCGAATGGATACAAATGCTCCGGCTCTGAAAGTATTCGATGTGGTTCCAGCTGGTGGTAACAGAGGAAGAGGAAGGCCACCTCTGCGTTAGAAAGATCAGGTGGAGAAAGACTTGGCTTAACTTGAGGTGTCCAACTGTCCCCGGTTAGCACGAGAAAGAAACGACTGACCTAATACGTTACACTTGTCCAAAATCGCGTATGCGATTATCGCGCTTGTGTTCTGTCTCGCAAGTCAATGGCATATAATTTCCACACAGGAAGAATGTAGACCAGATTTATTATCACGAGATACTACTTCGTAAAAATTATGTTTACTTTAGATCAAAATCCATTGATACACATAGCCAAATTCAACCTCACCACAGAAAAACTTCTTATTTGCAATTATGACAATTTAGGGAAATAGAGGAGCCGTGGAAGAGAAGAGTTCAGTTATGTGCGGTCGTCTTCAAATATATCATTAAATTCTATATGTAGTTTTCAGAGAGAAGTTTTAGAAGAAACTTCGCTCCCTCTAAATAGAAACCATATTTCCTACTACTCTATTTTTTGCTTTAATCTATTTAATTTCTAGTCCTATTAATTCAATACAGCAACATTGAAAAACTTTTTTATTATTTGGGTTTACATTGCGTTTCGAATCCGATATCTACCGAACAATAATCAGTATCCCGCAGAAACTCGAGTGCAGCGACTGTGTGTATAGTAGCTTCTGACCTCGCCGCCGTAGCCGAATGGGTTGGTGCGTGACTACCATTCGGAGTTCACAGAGAGAACGTAGGTTCGAATTTCGGTAAAACACCACAATTAAGAAAAACATTTTTCTAATAGCAGTCGCCCCTCGGCAGGCAATGGCAAACCTCCGAGTGTATTTCTGCCATGAAAAAGCTCCTCATAAAAATATCTGCCGTTCGGAGTCGGCTTGAAACTGTAGGTCCCTCCATTTGTGGAACAACATCAAGACGCACACCACAAATAGGAGGAGGAGCACCCTCATTTATAAGGGTGAAAGAAAGTTTCCAACTGACTAAACGTGTCTTTGAAAAATTAATTACATACTTTTCTTACTATGTATATGCGAACGACGCAGTACACTTTCTAATGGCAGTGGCAAAAATTTCTCGAAATTCATGAATAATAAATCTATAAGAACGGTTTATAAATTTACTCTCACCTACTTTTCAGGAAGGCAAATTATGTTAAAAATATAAAATCTTCAACAGACTACTACATAAGAAGTAAAAAAAAAAGTAAAGACCATAAGCTCAAAGAAAAAGACTTTAAATTCGCAACATCAACACATGTATAGCCATTTGCACCACGGACGGGGAAACTTAAACCATCGTATTCGCCGCCCGCAACGGCAACGCTGCACGAATTTACGAAAACCCTGAAGATATCTCACAGCTAAAGGCACCAAAACCATCAACGTAACCGCAACAGAAAACAACCAAAAAACGTATCATAGCCAAAATATACGCAAGCGTCGACCATGTCGCAGGACGGTAAAGTCTCACCACCCCAATATATCGTGACCACCCCTAGCGAGGTGGACGCGGAAGAAGTACGCTCGGAGCAGGACTTGGAGTGCGGTGAGGATGGCGTTGCCGATGAACTGACTGCGCAGCACAAGCTTATAGGTCAAATGGCTACACAAATGGCCAGTCGTTCCTTCTCCGTCGCCACTAGCTCCTCTATAATTAAAAGAGGCGGCAATTCATTCGATGGTGACACAGCTTCGGGCAGCGCCGTGCTTGGTTCCACCGTATCCACACAGCAACAGCAACAGCTCAGCAGTCAGGTGGTGCACTCACAAAAGACCATAACGACAAACACTCGCAGCCAGAGTTTGCAATCATCATCAATGATTAGCGGCGATCATTCGCTATTAAGCCAGCTGGGTGGAAGCATCGGGGGACTGGGTACTGGCAATACTGCAGTTACACAGCTGAGCGGACAGTTGAAGGCCAAATCTAGTACTTCAATTGTGTCTAACGAACAGCGCAGTTACATACAAAAGATGGCGTCCACCACTTCGTCCTCATCGACTAAAACGAATTTTAAGAGCTTCCTACAACATCCCGATACCACCGGACATCCCATTAGCTCGAGCAGTGGCAGTTTTCTCACTGCTCATCAAAAACATGTACGTCAATTTGTGCGCTCCACTTCGGCGCATTCGGAAGCCACAGGGCAGCCAGTGAGTAGTTCGTTGGGCGGCCAACGTCCTGATAAATGTATACGTAGTGCTTCGACTCAGATCGAAGAGGTTGGTTTAGCCGAGGCAGGTGAGACTGGAGTGGCAACATTGTCCACCAACAAGTTGGGACTTCAGCAGTCCTCATCGATTTTAATCTCAAAGTCAGCGGAAACCATCGAAATGAAGACATCATCCCAATCAACAGGCATACGCACACAGTTGACATTGTCTGGTGGTCTATTGGCGCCACCGAACCGCAAAATTACGATTTTAAGTCCCATACACGCGCCAGCTGGCTTGCACGAGCTTTTGAAACGTTCGGGTCGATCACCGTTGTCGCCGCGCATCAGCTTCCCAGGCAGTGAAGCGGACCTTTTTGGGTGAGTAATTTTGAAGAGACAAATTTATGAATAAAGAGTTGTGTATGTACGCCTACATTTATGCAAATTTTGAGTGGTTGGAAATATCGTGCCCTACATATCTCAGGAAGAAATTAATTTTATTCATTGATTACTCATACGCCTCGTTGAGCATATAAATTGAAAATATTATACTGCGTTGTGAACATACCACCACATTGGCTGTGAGAGGTAGGTGAAAAATGAGGGATGAAAATGTTCTGGTATTGAAATGAAAACATAATTCTAAATATAGGCATACGCAGTTGCGCTATTTGCTACTTCGGATATATTGATTTTAAAGTTACGCAGTGAGCTTATTGTGAGCTGTGGTTTGCCCATTTAAACGGTAAATTTTTTAGCAAATTGCAGAGTTATTTGATCTTTAGTTAAATGTATAAATTTTGTGCCAAAGGACTACGTGACCGAACCCAGCAGTACATACCTCACGTTGGGGTCGATAACAGTAGTTTAACCTGTAATATGCAGAACGAAATTGAGTCAAAATTGCGCGGGTCTCACAAGGCAGCTGGGGCTCTTCGTCTGCAATGAGTTGTAAATGGGGCCCGATAACGGCATTCGGCAATCGGGAGTTTTGGAAGGTGATGAGAGTTTCGTTGGTGATGAATGTCGTTTTATGCCTATCTATACACTCTCCGATGTAGTAGTTGCAGTAATGGATCTCATCAGTGCAGGCGAAGAGATGGCTCAGACTCTAGATGCTTGGGAGATGGCTCAGACTCTAGAAAATGTCTGCAGGGGTGATTCCTGCGCTAATAGCCAAGCAGGAATTGCTTGTTAAACATTTTACTGTGATCCTTGGCCGAGAGCATGGAAGCTCCTTGTGCATGTGTTGTAAGGGAGACATCAGAAGGCATCCCGTATTATATCAATCATATTTCACACTTGTGAGCTAGTCAGCTGCAGCATACAAACAGACAAGCAATGGAGCACGTAAGGGTCAAAATAAAGATTTCCGTCATTCAAAATAATTTTGTTTTTTTTTTTTAGTAAAAAGTTGAATGGTTAATTTTGCGCCACCCATTAGTACCGACCCACCGATTGCTTTACTTGTGGCCAGCATTATTTCTTTGTTTTTGTCTGAAGCGTTGCCGGCAAACGATTTGAAGACCTTTTTCCGCTTTTCGACCTTAGTGGTGCATCACTATGGTCTGTATGTTTCTTTCTCTGACGGCATGCTTAAGATTGGTTACCACGAGTGACCAGAATTTGACGAGTATTTCACTGTAAGGTAGGTAAAGATATAGGTATTTTAAGCAAGAACAAAACTTGACAGATCAATAATCTTTTTTTCTTTTAATGCAATAAATAATGATAATGATGTAGTGATTATTTAAACAAATGTTTATGCTTATATAACAACACAAAAGCACCTAAAGCCACATATGCGTTTCAACTTGGTTCTTAGCTGCAAAAGAAATGTCTAAAACGTTGCAATTAATAGGATTGTTTCCCAATAGAAGGGACCTGCTTTAAATCTGTCAAGTTAAATTTGAGACGAGCAAAAGTCGACAAAACTGATGAAGTTTGTCTGCCTGAATATACCTGGCGTCCCTAACAAATTGACGTCACCTCAGAGACAATTAAGAAAAGGTATTCACACGATGTAAACCGAATACACCTAAAAACATCATAGATTTATTGCTAATATAATCCAGTTGTAGCAAACAAAGTCGTGTTTGTTAATTTATGTTGATCAGATGTACCGTGGCAGAAAAATTCGGAAAGCGGATGGACTTCCTGGCATAGCTGCTGGAACGTTGAAGTTGTTCGTGCAGATGTGGTACCAAAAGACTTAAAAATAGTTGGCTCACAAATATATGGATTACAACTTCTCGTATTTGTAGATGTAAAGTAGGTGTTGGACGCTGCACTTACATGTGCAAGGGTTTTGTTGTAATACTTACTCGAATGTTTGCAGTTTATAAACGATTTGGAACGAATTATAACAAGGCAAAGCGTCAAAATCGAAACGGTGTTGCCGATCACATAATTTGCACCAAAAGTTTCATTTTTCCAACAATTTGATAAATAAATTTTATAAAACATGTACATGTTTTAATTGTAAAGGAGTCGATCTATTAAGGGGGAGCGAGAAAGTTGCTTACTTACCTAACCTTTTATAATTGAATGATGGCACATGTTATTGATACCTTAACGCCATCAATATCTGCTCGTAATGGAAACAAATTTATAAATTCTAGTCCCAGATTTTCTAATCAAAGAGTGCTTCACACAAATGAACACATTTTTTAGGGTACTAGTATAGAGATTTACTGTTCAGTGAACACTTTCCTTTCAGTCCATCTACCACATATTTATTTATCTCAATTATTTTAAAAATGTTAGTTATTCTGATTGACTAAAAGGTGCAACGCGTTTATTTTTTAAAAACTTATTAAAAGTGTCACTCATTTGCATAACAGCCACGGAATTGAGCGGTGGTGTATGAATTTACTTCTTCGTAGTATTTGGCTATACATAATTCATAAATTTAAATATTCCTTAATCAGTAGTGGGCATTTATTAAAACCATGGTATTCTGCATTCTCCATATGTTGGAGGCACGCAAATTTTGTGCTGCTATTTAACGCATTCGTGAAGCAGAGTTCGGCCATAATTTTCGCTCCAAACACAGCCAAAGTCATGGTCGATGTGGGAAATCAAATTTGCAAGAGCAATTAGGCATACAAACATAGAGAGACATGATGGCATAGTGGCATTCTTGAATAAGTAAACAATGTGGTGGCGAAAGCGTGTGTGCGGCCAATGCATTTAGCCACTTTTAGTTGGACACCAGTTGGTTCGTTGTTTTATGCTGTTGAAACGCGTTTACTCAAAATTCTAAGCCATGTTATTGGTTTTGCTCTACATAAATCGCGTTATATCGGAATTTAGAAATGCAATTGTACGCTGCACTACAGCTCCATTAGGCATCCCATAATGCATTCAAAGTTGTTAACAAATGTTTATAAATATGTATACTTTCATATTTAAGTATATATAAGCATATGGGAGGGGGTACACCCATAGTTACTCTATTTCCCCCGCAATCAAAGGCACATCTTATGGCTAGTAGAGGTGCCAAACTATCGATGGTGGGTGCCATCGATTGTGGACGATAGTAATTTTCAAATCATCGATGGTGGTCGATAGTACCATCGATAGTGGTCGATAGTCGCAATAAAAAACAGTGATTGAAAATCATTGAAACAAATAATTTGAATTTTATTTTAATTCATAAGGAACACTTTAAAACAACTATATATTTTCACTAGTGTGAGTGATTTACATTTGGAAAAAAAGAGTAAGAGTACAGGCTATGGGTCTTTTCTGCCAAAATATTGAACTTATAAGTTTATGAAATTACATTTTATGGGAAAAGCTAAAAATACAAATACTTGAAAGCAATACTTAAAAGCTAAAACTTGAAAACTATAATATGATTTATTTATTATAGCGAAAGATTTTTGTTTAAAAACAACAAAACGTTCACATTTTCTTCTTTAAGCCGTGTTCGCCTATTAGAAACAATTTGTCCCGCCTTGCTGAAAGCTCTTTCCGACTCCACAGCTGCAATCAAATGTATTACCAAAACTTAGTTTTATGTATCGAAGATTGATTTATTAATTTTACCTTGATCCATAAAAGAGGGTCCATTTCCTGTGGGGCTATGTCTCTCTCCAGATACTGCCTTTTAATAATGATTGCATCAGTAATCATTAGTAGCACATCGTTGGTTCACAAAATCAAAAATTGGGTCCGTAGTGGTCGTGCTTCCTTCCAGACTGACAGGGTCTTCAACATGAGTCAAATTGCCCAAATTGACCAACTCATTTTCCAAGATACTTGCTGCATGTTAAGCATTTGCGTTGGATTGAAACCCATCTTTTTTGAAGCGTGGATCCAAAATCGTAGCCATCCTTGTTACCGTGCGTAGCTCATATATAGATAGTCGTTTTTTAATCGACTCCAACATAGCATCTTTCATAGATTTGCCTACCGCAGTTGTCAACTGAGATGAAAGATTTTCAATTTGCCGATATAGTCCATATGCCAATGGTATTATTAATGACACTGTAACGTATTTGCCACCAGAAACTTTTTCGGACACGTTCTTAAATAATGCTAATATTTTGTCAATATCTTTCAACACGTTGATTTCCTCTGCAGTGAATGGTAATGGTGCATTTGTTGTTGATAATAACACACTGGCAATGGCTTCATGGGTTAATAAAACTCTCTCAATCATGTCGTGGAAGCTGTTCCACCTTGTTGGGGAACTTGAACTTGCTTCAATTTTTCGTTCGCAATTGAACTTTTCTTAAAAAATTTTACAATATTTTTACATTTTGCAAACAAACCTTTTGTGACATCGTTGTGATTGAGATTCAAGCCATCTTGGACTACCAAATTAACTGTATGAGCAAAGCATGGCAGATTTTGGATTTTTAAAATTTCACATACTTTCAGCATTGAGCTTGCATTGTCAGTTACAATGCAGACAATTTTTTGAAAGATATGCCAAGATGTTAATATATCTTTTAAAATGTCTACAATATTTTGTGACGAGTGATTTGTATCGATCAGTTTTTTTGGTTGCTAGCGATGCCGTTTTAATGCTGTATTCATGTACGAAATGAACCGTTACCGTTAAAAAGCTCACGTTAGCACTAGATGTCCACATATCGCAAGTGATAGCAATGTTCGAAACCTGCTCCAAAATTGTTGACAATTTTTCCGTCGTTTTTTTAAACAAATTGGTCATCAGGACGTTTTCCAAATAACTCCGGCTGGGAAGCTTGTAACGTGAATCTAAGGCTGTAATTAATTTAATAAATCCTTTGTCCTTCACTATGCTAAAGGGCTGAATATCCTCAGCAACCATCTCTGCTACGAGTTCATCTAAGTCCTTTTTACGCTTGGAGTTTGCATCATACAACGCAGCCCTTTTAAAGTATGACTCCACTGACCGCATGCTTGACCAGCAGCTGCTGCTGAAAGACGCAATGTTCTTGTCTTGTACAACATCTTCAGCAACTTGTGTATCAGGAGCATTTCTGTCCAAATTCAGGTGAAACCGTTTAAGGTGATCATGCAGGTTCGATGTGTTGCCACTGGTTTTATACTCCTTGGCGCAATTAAGGCATTTGGCAAATTTCTTATCATCAGATCTTTTAAAATAATTCCACACATCCGAAAATTTACTTCTCTTTTTTGTGCAGGCTTCTCCAACACAAAATTGTTTTCGCTGTCGCTGCTGTTGCAATCGCAACTTCCTGCAGCAGAACTGCGTCCTAAAATTAGACAAAAGTGTTCTAAGCATTCTTACTAATTATTTGAAAAATGTATTACCTCGTTAAAGAAAGCGATCCATTTATATATTCTTACGAATTGTTATTTTAAACACTTTACAACTTCACACATTTTAATATTTCTACACAAGCGACGCCACAAATAAAAAAAGCGCGAATATTTGCTTGGTGATGTGTAAATCGCTCTTTTGACGATACTATCGTCCACTATCGAGACTTTGAACCATCGATAGTTCAGTAGCTCGATAGTGCCCTACCATCGATGGTGACGATAGTGCCATCGATAGTTTGGCAACTCTAATGGCTACGTCAATTAGTACTGCGAACCCTAGTCGTTAAATATATATGTACATGTAAATTATGTAGATATATATTGGACATACATGTGCCTCACAAACAAGGAGTTCTTGTAATTTCTTAACATAATCAAAATTGTACTGAGCAAATGGCTAACGGCTTGGAAACTGTTTTACTCACAAATGTGCTGCGGTAGACTTGTGTAAGTGAATGATGAATTCGATTTTAGACACTCTTGTGGAAAATGAGGGTATATTTTTGTTAAATTACTTGATTGTAAATGCACGCTTTTATTAAAAAATATATTGAAACAACTACATCTAAAATATTTTGAACTATTTTTATATTTAAAGCAAATCGCCGATGCTAAGCAAAAATTCATTTGAAAATTATCACTCTTTGAGACTTTCAGCCTTGTCTACTAATTTAATAATTTATTGTATTTCTATTTTATTTGCAGGTAAGTTTCGAAAACAACAATGTCAATCAACCACCGGCGATATTTCTAGTTGATTCAGCAAATGCATTTATGGTATTTCAGCAAGATTATACAATAAAAAACCCAAACTGTGATTTCAACTTGTAAAGTGTAGAGCATTAGCTGGTGAGTTCTTTTAACAGTTTCGCGGAGCTTCACGCTAATTTCGCCATAAACAGTTTGAATTCGGATGAGCCATTCAGCTACAAATTTTGGTTAACTTTATGCTTGCCTCAAGAATTTCTAGAGCAAAAGATAACAAAATCGTAGTGGATCCAGACCAGTGCTGGCCAAAACTCGCACTCATATGCATATTTCAATTTTGCTAAACGTTCAGATATTGAATAGAACAACTCGCTCACGCAACTGAGGCAAACAACATTGCCAACGTATTTGACTAGAAAAAAATAAGAAAAAATTAATTATTTAGTAATTTAAATAATGTGGACGATGAAGATTTTGAAAAATTAACCTTTTAAAATAGTTCAATTAAATTACATTTCTTGTTTAGATTTTTCATCAACAATTTTATTAGAATTAAAGCAAACAGCTAAATTAAAATGTATTCATCGACTAATTTTCATATAAATGAAAGTTGACTTTCAAATATGTAAATATAAAGCGTGAAATTGTGTTAAAGTATTCATTTTCAGGTCAATACAATTCATCTTTCCTGTTTATGTACAGGGTATCCGGTGGCAGAATAAGGAATTAATAGCTGATTTAAGAAAGAGTTAGTAATTATAAAAATTTATTTCAATAACTATTACAAAAAAGACAAATGCGGATTTTATTTTCTTAAATTATTTCCTCTAAATGTCGGATACACTTTTGGAATCTGCCCCCGTATTCCGTGCCACTAGCTGAAGAAATGATGTCGGGATGTCTTTAACCTCGCGAACGTTTTTTTCTTTTAGTGCTTAGATGGGCGCTGGATCTGTTTCATATACTTTACTTTTGAGGTACTCGCACAGAAAAGAGTTCATAGGGATACGATCGCACAACTTTGTTGTCCAGGATCTGTCACCGAAACTGCTTATCAGGTTGTCAGAGAGGAAATAACGTAATATCGCCATGGTCTCCCTTGCCTCTCACTTTGGGAATGTGAAGTGGCTGTTGCTATTTGCTGTCCTTAGGTGACCAATAAAAGCAATTTTGCTTATTTACACTTCCACTTAAAGGGGGGGTAGGGTTAATTCCACTAAAAATATGCACTTATTTAAGAATTTTTTTTGGAAAGATGATTCATGTAAATTTATTTATCCAATTAGTATACTGTAAACTCATATTTCAAAAATATTTTCAAAAAGTTTCACAATAATATAATATTATATACAAAATTAATAATAATATAAATATACAAAATTGCGCCGTTGGCAGCAGATCTACGCAGACGTCTCGAAAAAAAGGCAATTTGCCGTGGACAGTTTTTCTCAGCATTGGATCATCTGAAATCAAAAAATCAAAGAGTTTTCATTAGGTAATTAATTGTCCGAGGTAACCCTGTCGAGTTTTTATTAAAAAAAAATTTTTTTTCAATTTTTTTTAACATTTGAAGTAGAAGTTCGATTTTTAGACGATAAATCGCATAATATTGTTTATTGTAAAATAAATAAAAATTGAAAAAACAAAAAAACCTCCCAGGGTTACCTCGGTAATTATGTAGAGAAAGTGTGTACAAAATTTCAGGAAGATCGGCAGAGTAGATTCAGAGAAAAAGTGTCCACCGACTTGAAAAACGTCGTTTTCCAGAAAATCGATTTATAGTTCGACCATAGCAGGTAGCCGAGTCGGAGCGGCCAACGGTTATAATGCTCTAACTTTGTGAGTTTTGCACCGATTGACTTAAAATTTGGACACAACATTCTTGAGATTATGTACATTCATTTTCTCGAATAAACCAAAATCATTTTTTTTTACCCTAAAAACCCTACCCCCCCCTTAATTAAAAATGGGATTAATCAAACTTCCAAAGTTAAAACTTGGTGACAATCCTATATTTTTATTAACTTTCAGGCGAATCACTTATAATTTATGTGTCTCAAAAGCTCTATGCGAAAAATTAAAACTAGTTTTTTTTTTAATATCATTCATAGCCAGAAAACAGTTGAGTGATGCTATACCTACATTTGCTGTGTTGCGTGCCATTACATATGTTAGATTAGATTTCACTAGATTTGTGGGGGATTGGACAAGTCCAAGCACTCAGTCGGTAGACCATTGAACTACACCCGGATAAAAATCAGTAAAAAGAATAGAGATAGGAAAGATAAAAAGGTGGATGGTAAAAACAGATAAATTAGTTTAAGTCGCTCTTCTACAAATCTCTTGGATTCATTGATGAGTTTTAAGAGATCCGGAAGAGCAAGAGTATGAACTTTGTCCATACTCAGAATATCGCAACCCAATATCCTAAGTCTGATTCTGGAAAATGCAGGACAGCTACAGAAAAAATACTCTGCAGTGTCGTCATTCTCAAGATAGGATAGGCATATCGGGCTGTCCACGACCCCCATGGTAGCCATATGCTGACCACAGACGCTGTGGCCTGTGATTATACCCATCAGTACTCTCAGGCGCTTTCTGCTGAGTTTTAGGAGAAAGGTCGCTGTTTTCCTGTTTGGTTCTTTCACAAAGCACTTGGCTACTCTGCACGAGTTCAACTCAGATCAACGACCTCTGTGAGTAGACCTCACGAAGTCGTCAGTCCATAGTTGAATCGATGCGGAATTGACACCTAGAAAGGGTTCAGGGCCTAGTGACATACTTGCAGAGCCTTTATTTGCCAATTTATCAGCTAACTCGTTCCCTGCAATACCACAATGTCCAGGCACCCAAATAAGACTAACTTTGTTGTGTTTTGCAACACTGTTCAGTTTTGTCATACATTCACCGACTAACTTCGAAGAGCAGCGTGTGTTAGCAAGGGCTTTCAGTGCAGCTTAACTGACACTACAAATTCCAATACTGTTGCCTCGCCGATTTTTTTCAATTAACCAGTACGCCACATTCAAGATGGCATAGACTTCCGTAAAAAATACCGTGGCCATCTGTCGTGTGATGGCGGGGCAGACACACAGAAAGTGGTCCGCCGTTTCATCCTCCTCTTCACAGGCTGGGCAGAGTACACTGTCTGAGATGCCCAGCCTTTCCATGTGCTTCGCCCACAGAAAGTGGCCCGTCATCAGTCCAACCAGCCGTCTGCACTCCCCTCTGTTTAATGACAGAAGGGTTTGCGACAGTCGATTGGACATGACAGGTAACATCAGTTGAGTCCATCTGCAGCCGCTCTCAGCCTGTCAAGCTTGCTTGTGGGTTGTAGTTACCCATTTGCTAACCGTGGATTTGGTGACCGCAGAAGGGAGTGGCAAATGGGTTCTGGGCCAAAGAAGTTGGTCTCAGAGCCCATCTTAGCTAAGGAGTCAGAGGTCTCGTTACCCACGATACCTACGTGTCCCACGACACATGTTAGCATCAGGCTATTACGTTTACCGCCATAGTTCAGCCTGGATTTACAGGACTCGACTACCCCTGATGTTTGCATTGTGTGTCAGCCTGCAGTTGGCCTTGAATGCCTCTCCTTAGATGAAAGCTTCAAGTGGTGGTAAACCAATCAGAGCATCTAATGCCGGACCTGAAGTAGTCGGAAAAGCTCCGGTGCAACAGATGGCCACAGCGCGTTGTAGTCTCGATAAGGTCCTCCTGACTCCCACCACAGAGAGTCTAATCATCCAGACCACTGATGCGTAGGTGATAAAAGGTCTTATCATAGCCGTGTAGATCCACAGGGCCTTGCTAGGAGAAATACCCCATGTTTTCTCAAAGACACCTTTGCACTGCCAGAACGCTGTCAGTGCTTTTGATGGCTTTGTTTCAACGTGTGATTTCCATAGGAGCTTACTATCGAGGATTACTTCAAGATATTTAATTTCCTTGGATAGCTGGATTGTGACTCCTTTTAGCTTAGGCAAAACGAGTCCATCAAGCTTCCTCCTTCTGGTGAAGAGGACAATACCAGTCTCGGTGGGATTTGCCGATAGCCCATTCGCACAGCACGAAGTGTCAACCAGATCCAGAGTTTTCTGCACTTTTCTACTGATTTTCATAAGCGAAGGGCCCTTTACCAAACAGGCAACATCGTCTGCATATGCTTGTGCGTAGACTCCCGAATCGTTTAAGGTGGTGAGCAGAGGATCGATTACCATGCATTGACTCCGGATGACACCAGCAGATCTTCCTCTGCTCGTACCGAGACGATTCTTCGGGCCAGCATCGAACGAATCCAATTCACTTGCACCCAGTCTACGCAGTGCCTACTAGCAGAGCTGCACATACTGTCAAAAGTGGCATTATCAAACGCCCCCTCTAAAAAGATGTCCTGTCGATGACCAGCTCTACCCTAGCAACAAGGTTCTGCAGTGCCAACTCGCAGGATTTTCCACTTTGATTGGCATGCTAAAATGGAGACAGAGCCTTCAGCGACTTCTGACGCATGCGCAATTCCATCAGCCGTTCGTGACTTTTCAGCATAAAAGAAGTCATGCTGATGGGTCTAAAGCTTTTGGGGCTGGTGTGGTCGTCTCCTCCAACCTTTGGGATGAAGGCGACCCTCACCATCCTCCAAGAGCATGGTATGTAGGCCAGTGCCAGGCACGCAATGAAGATTTTCTTCAGGGCTGCTGTCACGGATTCTGCGCCTTCCTTCAGCATGGCAGGATATATGCCATCTGGTCCGGGCGACTTGTAGCCGCCAAAAGATTTGATGGCAAATCGAATGGCGGCCTCATTCACCACAGTGTGGTAACGTACCAGTCATGCCGTGAAGGTGTAGCAACTCTGACAACCGCTTCTATCAATAAGGGCTGTTTCCGGCTGACGCTTATCTGCCTACAAGGAAAGTGAGATTCCTTCAGCAAGCTGAGTGTCAAACTTTGCTGCTCCGTGAAGGAGCCATCAGATTTTTTAAGTGACCCCAGCTTAGCAGCTGGGTCTCTTTTCAGGATCCTAACCAATTTCGCCGTGTCACTCAGAGATTCAATACCTATGCAGAATTCCCTATATGAGGCTCTTTTCGATTCCCGAATAAGCCTCGTTTACTTCTTCTGAACATCACGGTATCGCTCCCTGTCTTCAGCAAGATTCGTCTTGAGGACCCGATTTAGAAGCTTTCTCGACTCACGCCTCAACATCTGGAGCTCTCGATTCCACCAAGGAACGGGATTTCGGTTAGGTAAAGGCCGAATTGGACAGGCTGACTCAAAACATTGAGTTAGGGCAACGTTGAGTTTCTCAACAGCTACCTCAATGGCCTGTTCTTTTCGAGGTCTTGGTGGCGTCACGTCAAGGTCCCGCAACGCCCCCTAAACTTCTGCCAGTCTGTTTTTCTGGGGTTTCTAGAGGGCAATGGCATTTGTGCCTCCTCGTCACACTGAAACTCAATGTACCTGTGGTCTGAGCACGAATCTTCGGCAAGGACTCTCATCCTTAATTTCTTGCGGTTTTTAACTTTCGTTCACCTGCTTCTGTAATATTGCTGCCGTTAGGCTCAAAATAGGTTTGCTGATAGAATAATAGTTTTCATGGGAAAACAGAAACAGAAAAATTTTAGTGAAATATTTACAACATTACAACCGTCATGGCTTTTACACATTTTATAAATTTAATTGTGAAAGAATACTCTTACTCTGTCTGTTACCGTTTGTGAACGGCACAGATGAATGGTTTTTAATTACCCATGTCAATACCAGCTGTTAAATGGTTACTGCATGAAGACACATGTCTTAAAGCTTGTGCTTCCATCACTTAATTGGAATAGGCTTTTGGTGATTCCACTTTAAGAAATTGGCCTGTCAAGAAAAACAAAGTCAAAAGTAAAGAGAGAAAATAAAAAAATTCTGATTTGCTGTTGCTTAAAGTTAATGAGGCTTAAAGTTGTACTAGAAATAAGCCACACCTCATCTGGCAGCAATTGAGTATTTTCTTGCTAAACTTTTTGTAGTAGTAATTAGCAAAGTGAGGACACAAAAATCAAGGGAAAATTATTGCAAATACAGATTCGATGCCCACTCAAAAATTATAAACAGTTACTTTGCCTTGTTACCTTCCACCATATACATACATGACTTTTTATGGTTTTCTTATTGATTATTTTGTGCGGCTAAAAAAAAAAAACGTTTTACCACCCTATTCCCACATACATTGTCAACCTCAACGCATATCAATTTATTTAACTATGCCTATAATCAGGGCCGTGGAGAGAGTATTCGGGCCTCGGGGGAAGCTTGAGATGCGGGCCCCTTCAATTTTTTTTTATTTATCAAAATGCGTATTATGTTATAGTGGTATAACATTTAAACATTGACAAAGTCATTTATAAGATTCTGATATAAAAAACGCAGCTGAAAAATGTTAAAATTTTTTATTCATTTTGTGAGCCTTACAAATATTTGAAAATGACTGCCACGATGCTTAGAATTTTGCTTTTCTTGCTTTAGCTGAGGCAAAAGCTCTTATAATATCATCGAAGTCGAGTTTCCTTGCTAACTCAGATTCCAAATACAAAGTTGCCAATCCTGTTACTCGACTCTGAGTTGAACAAGAACGATGGTAGCCTTTGATCCTTGATAAAGCGCTGAACGATCTTTCGGCGCCGGCAACCGATACTGGCAGGGTGCAGAATATTCGCAAAGCAATGCAGATGTTCGGGAACAGAGCATCCAAGTTTTTAGCTGTGATGACATTCAACAAGTCGAACGGAGGCATACAACATTCCGAATTTCCAGTAAAATTCGCCTTGTACACACTCTTCAAGTGACACATCTCAATTGAGATTTCTTCCGACACATCAGAAGGGTATTTTTTAGCAAAATTAAGAGCTGCTGTCTGAAGTTCTGCTTTTTCAATTTTAGGAAATAGCCACAGGAATGAGAAAATGTTGTTTATGTTTTTAATTGCAGGAAACCGATTTTCAATACCAGTGATAACTGAGTCCATGATGACGAGAAATGTGTTCCTCTTGAAATCAATTTCTTCCGCGGTCATATTTTCCGCTGAATTCTCAGGTTCTTCATCATTACGTCTCTTCTTTCGGCTTGCTGGCAATGTTGACGAAGTGTTTGGCAAACCTTTTGCAACAGTTTGACATTCTTTTAAAATCGATCCCCATTGGCTGCGTAACAATTGTAGATCTGCTACTAGTCATTCAAGATTCTTTACATCGACGTCAACCGTTGCTTCTTTTCTTTATAAAATCAAACTGACGTAGTTTATTGCTGTGAGAAACTTGAACCATATGAAAGACATTAAGACACATTCAAATTTACTTATGTACTTAATAATTCCACCGACATCGCTTTTCGTTTCTACGGTGAGGTTAAGTACTGTCACTTTTGTAAGAGCTTTCTCCAGTACAGGTAGATTTTCAATAATATACACTTTTGTATCACCATATTATATTTATTCTTCGTAATCGTGATCATAACATTCGATATGGTGACACCAAAAAAAGTCTGTGACGGAACTCTGGTAGAAGTATTATATACTTTATTTTTTCAAGCAGGAAATTTCTTGGAATTACCCTCGAGTCCGGGCCCCTCTGGAAACTCCGGGCCCGGGGGAAAAAGTACCCGATTTTCGGGAAAGAAATAACTAATGGTTTTTAAAATGAGCAGTAATGCTATATACTTTAGTAATTAAAAACTCAGGTCTGCTTCTTTCAACACAATATCTCTTAAGACTATATTCAAATAGACCAATTAGCTGTGGCAACTAACCTTCAAATTGCATTGTTGTAATTCTAGTAGCAGGGTCCGTGGTCTTGTTCAGAAACAATGAAATATCTAAATAATAGTTTCAATAGGCAGGAGCAAATACTCTTTGTAGCTTAGGAACAAAATTAAACTCAAAAGTTGTTGTAAAAACTGGTAAATGAAATTATAAGTTTTGTTCCAATCAATAACATTTTCTTTTTTATAGAATCGGCAATCTTTTATTGGGAGATCAACAGCAACTACGTTCTCCCACAGCCCACTGAGCTCCTCCACTCGCTCTTCCCATAATTCGAGAACAGCGACTACAACCGTTCACTCCCTCCCAGCCTCTTCTTCTTGAGGTTTGGTTTGAAAATAAGTATAACTTTCATTGAAAATTTCATGTCATATTTTTTCTCTTTTATTTTTTGTCATATCGTTTTTATGAGATTTAATTTTTGTATGGGAAATTTTATTGAAATGGTCTTAATTGCCAATTATGTGCCTGTTTGAACATAATTAACGCTATTTCTTCAACAATTGATGATTGATAATTGGCCACTCTGCAGCACACATCATTAACTCACCTCAAATTGTTCAGCAAATATGCAACTCAGAGAACTAACTACAAGCACATACTGAGGAGAACTTATGTGTCTCGAGATAACATATGTAGACATACATGCATACTTATTGCCCAGAAGCGCGCGAGGTGCGGCAACCACACCATCACACAATAGCCAAGAGCTGTGTTATAAGCTCTCTCAAACACGCTTACCACCAGGTTGCTTGCATTTTGCCTTAATTAACTGGTAACATACGCTGGTAGGATAATACTCTAGCAAATGGCAAACCACATTGGCAATTAAAAAAATATAATTTTTGTGCAAACAAAATTCGCTATCCATAAATTATACTTATGTTAGATAGAAATTATAAAATGTATTTGATAATTAATTTGCAAAAAGCCCTGAAAGTAGTCAGAGTAATGAGAATAATAAAAAGAAATATTCTTAAAGAAAGATTCCCAGTTAGAAAGATCCTCGATTCAGTACGAAATTGCGTTTGAACTCCGTCTGTGTTTATACACCCTTCTGGAAAAAAACACGTTTTGTCTGCAGAAACACTCATATGCATTTGGTACATGGCAAGAGTGTGAGTATGAATAAACATTTTCTATTTGTCAACGCTGTGTACAGGGCGTTGAGTTCTAGTGTTCTAATCATTTGAAAGATGCGCCGAAGTATTTGCTTATGTTTTACTTGAACAAATTAAATATCAATAATTCGTTCATTGTGTTGTATTGCATTGCATATATTTGAAGGATTAAAAAGTTGTGTGATAAAAGCAAAATATTTGGAGAGTAATCATTTACTTTTATTTAATTCCACTATTAAGTTGTATAATCTACTATTTATAAAAGTAAAATAAAGTTATGGCTAGGAAAAAAATTGAAATTGAAATTGGAATTTGAAAAGGTCGAGCCAGGGAACACTAGGAGATTTGGTGGCTCCTAAAACACTCAGACTAAAAAGCCCATTGTATTTAAAGCTCTGGAAAGGGGGTGGATAGTCGAGGAGGGAAGGAGAAAAGTATCAGAGAAAGAGATATGAAAGAATATAGACAGAGATAGAGAGAGTTAGTCCTGTGAGAATTTTCCAGATTCTTTGGCAAATTTGTAAATATCCTTCAGTTTTAGAGAACGAATAATACTCATTCTCATGACATCGGAACCCAAAACTCGTAGCTGTGCTCTAGCAAAGGCACTCACAGAGAAAGTGCTCAGTGCTATCCGCCTCCTCCAAGCATGCCAGGCACACTGGGTCCTCGATGGTTCCAATGGTGGCCATATGCTGACCCCATAGGTTGTGTCCTGCAATGATACCGACCATCAATCGAATGTCTTTCCTTCCAAGTTTTAGTAGAAAGTTTAACAGTTTTCTGTTCGGACTTGTCACAAAACACTTTGCAGTTCTGCACCGTTCTAGACCGGACCATTGCTCTTTATGCAGATTGCCTACATAGGCACTGATCCAATTCATGATTCCTGCGGAACTGATTCCGTTTGTTGGCTCTGGCCCCTGTGGGGGCACCGCTGATCTACGGTTGGCCAATTCGTCGGCGATTTTGTTTCCTTGAACACCGGAGTGTCCCGGAACCCATAAAAGTACAAGCCTGTTTTGTCTTGCGACAGAATTGAGCTTCTTCTTACAATTTTCACAAAATTTTGAGGTTTGCTTCGCATTCTCCAGGGCCTTCAGTGCAGCCTGACTGTCACTGAAAACTCCAAACTGTTTTCCGCTCCATTATCCGGCTACTTTCAAGATGGCGAAAACTTCTGTTTGGAAAACAGTTACTATTGTTTAAGTACCCTCCGGCTCCAGACCCTATTTCATTCTTGGACCCATCGGTAAAGAAAATATCCGTCAAACCTCCCTGCATGCATTCTGGATTGTTCCATTGTTCACGCAATGGAAATCTGACATCAAATTTCCTTCCAAATGAAACTGTGGGTATCAGGTCATCTTTAGGTGCCAAAAACAGTGGATACTGCTCCGATAGCAACTTAAAGATTTCTCTGTGTCCCGAAGTTCCATCTTCGTGCCAGAAACCATATTTATGGAGTCTACACATTGCTTTTACTGCTTCCTGTTGTATCTTAAGATCCAAGATAGCACTTAGGGCATCACCAGAGGTTGTACTCATGACACCCGTGATGCATAAACATACACTTCTTTGCATCCTGTATAGTTCCCGGATTGTGGACTTAACCATGCTCCGTCGCCACCAGACCACAGAAGTGTAAGTGATGATTGGTCTGATAAGTGCTGTGTATATCCATAGGACCACAGCAGGTTTCAGACCCGAGGTTTTGCCATAGGCTCTACGGCATTGCTGAAAAATCTTCAATGCACGATTCACCTTCAGTGAAACGTGTGTCTCCTAAGTCAGCTTCTTATCCAAGATTACTCCTAGATATTTAACTTCATCGGAAAGACCGTGTGTCACACCTTTCAGTGTTGGAGTGATGGACTCCATCCAATTTCCGTTTTCTCGTAAACAAGACTACGGTTGTTTTGTTCGGATTAACGGAAAGACCTTGTCTCGGATTAACGGAAAGACCTTGTTTGTTCGGATTAACGGAAAGACCCAGTCATCGATTTTGTCAAGAATCATCTGCACTCTCGTGCAAAGCCTGCTTAAGGATTTATCCGATGTTATCGCACAGACATCGTCCGCATATGCTTGGACGTGAAAACCGAGTTCCTGCATCTCCACTAATAGAGAGTCTACGACGAAGCACCACAGCAGCGAAGAAATGAATGCTAAAAAAATTGGGAGCAAAAAACGCCCCAAACAGTAGGCACCAGGGAAATATAGGGTTATTCAATAGGTGCGCTTCAACTTTTTTCCGATAGGGAGGGCGAACGACGCAATATTTTTTATTTTTCGCTTGTCATTTGTAAACTTCATTAGTATACATTTCATCATGGAACGCTACACACTTGAGCACGATTGCAAATCGTGCAAATTTCTCATGAAAATAATCGTTCTGTTGCTGCTACTTTAAGAGCATTACGGCCATTTTACGGTCCATTTAACAAGCCGTCCCGTTTTGGGGTTATGTAAAGTCATTGGTCTACAGTAACAAGCCGGCGACGATTTGTGAGCTCAGAGCCAATATTGAACGCGAAATTGCTGGAATTTCGGCCGATTTATGCAAAAGAGTGGTCGAAAATTGGGTTCAACGATTGGACTTCGTAAAACGTGCACGCTTTGATATAGTGCCAAAAGGTAGACACCAAAAATATATTTCCTACAAGTTTGCACCAACAAACAAGCGCCAAAAAGAAGGCAGTGTTATTTCTCCCTAGAAATTAGCAACCACAAGGAAAAACTCAGGAAAAATGGCTTAAAGTGTGTCTAAGATATGCATAAGGGATAGCTATCTCTTTCCTCTTCCTCTATGTTATATCTTTTTTTTTTTTCTGTCGCGGAACGAAAATGCCCAAAACGCTGCATGGCCTTGAAATTTTACTCTCCATTCTCGCTCGTCCATTGACGCCTAAGAAGTTTCACTTCAAAAAAATTGTTTGAAAAAATTGTGTCTTCATTTCTAACACGGGTACTTATTGAACCCCCTCGTAAACAAGTGATTTAGATATTCCATCCCGGAACTTCAAAAGTCGCCGCAAAGTTTAACAAATAAATAATAATTTTCCACACGACAAAACCAAACTGAAACTGTCTTTCTCTACTAGCTGCTTGTGAGTTTAATGGGCACATGTATAGTATGCAATGCTGAAATAAGCGTATTCATAATTATTTATTTATCTTCACACTATCCTCACTATACTACGAGTATGCAAACTAATTTCAGCGCAACACTAAGTTAACCACAAATCTACCATAGGAGTATAAAAAGCTATGGTGCGTTATACAGTCACATGGAAAATTTAGAGCTAACAAACTTTTGATTACACATGCTAGGAGTGAATATTAAAAGTTTGAAATTGGTGTATTTTGGGAGAATAAATGAAGTTCAAAGTATTGCCTCGATGTTTGCTTATGTGATGATGGACACCAACGTGAGGTATACTCACAAAATCCCAGCCGGTCTAATTTGCATTAACCTTTGTCTCATTTTGCTAACGCTAACTTCTACCTGAAAAATCTGCTGCTGTGTGTGGGTGTGGCAAAAGCCAGCAAAAATTTTGCATTCTCGTACATACCTGCATACTTGTACCGACAAGATTTGCAAGTATTCATGGTGTTTAAAGGACACATGTATACATACATACCATTTCATTTTCTAACCACAAAAAACGATTTTCAGGTGGCTAGCTTGAAAGTTGAGTCAGTGGAAACGAAAAAATAACTAACCACACATAGGGCAGCATAGGTATATTAATAGGCACGCACTAAGGAAATGTATGAACACGAAATGGAAATGAAACATCTTAAAAAATAGGACAGTAACTGCGGGCACTTGGGCATATGAAACACCACATACGTGCAATGCTTAATTAATTACAGAAGAGCACTTTGCAGTGATTCTTGTGGACTTCATGAACTGCGCAGTTTAATAGGAAAGCAAAATGTAAATATGCAATCGGATTCTATCCTAATTTAAAGTGACTATTTTAGGAATAACTACAGATTTTACTTCACCTTATCTATCCAATAAAGCGCAAGTTTCGTAAAGAAGAAGGGAAGTGAGGTAGAATGTGCGTTAAGCAGAGAGACGTTTCCTAGAGCATACCCGGGAAAACTTCACATATAAAACTTTTGAAGAAGAAATAATGAAAATGAACCATATTGGCGGTCAGCTTGAAACTAATAAAATTCCATACCCAGTTCTCCTATTTCGAATTATAAATGACACACGCAATATACGTAGGTGGTGCTCAAATTAAAACTTTTAGAAATTATTTAATTTGTATCTAAGGCTCCCTAAATGTGGGGGTGCAGAATAATTCCGACATGCATTTTGACGTGATAACGTCTTATAATTCGATTTAGCCGGCTGTACGCACGAAAAAATGTGTCGTTACCTTGCTCATTAGTGTTACCTTGCTCATTTGTCGTTACCTTGCTCATTTGTCGTTACCTTCCTCATTTGTCGTTACCTTGAATGAACTGCAAGCGAAAGCGCGGAACGAACGACAAAGCAAACAAAGCAAACGAACGGCATCGTTCGATATCTTGCTCTCTTCTACTTAAGTGAGCGTATATATGTATGCATATGTACATATATAAATTCACGTATTTGTATTTGCATATGCCTTCTTATTGATTATTATTAATTTGATTTACTTGAATAATTTAAAATAAAACCAAGTTTGTTAGTAATACCTGTTGTTTTAATGTTATTATTATTAATTTTTTTATTATATATGAAGGAAAAAATGTATGGTAATATTTACCACATACCTTATAAGATATGTTGTATACTAATATATGTATATAAACATGCATATACATATACAATTTCGCGCAATTTTCAAAAAGAACAAATCTATATGTAAAGATGCATACAAGTCATATGGACATATCAAATATACGAATCTATTCCGTACGCAAGCAAATGTAAGCTAATGTGCTTGAACTGCAAGGGAGAGCGCGGAAAAACGACAAAGAGCACAATCGGCCCCCGCGTTCGGCAACGTTCGACATCTGGCTCTGTCCTACTTGAGTGAGCATATATATGTATGTATATGCGCATTTGTATATAAATTCACATACTTGTATTTGCATATGCCTTCTTCCTGTGTGCATGGTAATGAACCAATTCTCTGTTGAGAATAAACGATGATAGGAAAAGTAGGAAATGAAAGGGAGTGTTTCAAGAGTAATGTGTCTTGAGAAAGTCAAATCGATGATGGTGCCTCTAAGTGTTGTTGACTTATTAACGTCTGATGCACAATCGAAATTGAAGATATCTTTCATGAATTTGATAAATGTTTCGTCATTTTTCACGTTTGTGTAAATGTAACTTGACCTATTCCATTGCAATTCCATTTACCTCCTCAATATCCATACAAAATATCTATCAAACAAATAAAATTAAAATTCTGTTTTGAAAATTGCAACCATTCCAGCAATATTTTCTTATGACGTTGTCACGTTAAACTATCGTCAGTAAACCGACTTTACAGACAACCTCTTTTTTTTTAGATTTAGATTTTGAGGAATTTCCGCATTTTCCATTCAATATAATTCAATTGAAGCCATTCAGTTAAAACGTAGTAGCGAAATGGCAAATCCCAACTTCAGCAGGATTAGAACATATTCTTATTGTTTCGTCCTGTAGTGCTTTCATTTAAATTAATCTACAACGGCAGAAGAAGAAAGCTCATAGGCCTGTCACAAAAGGTCCGTTAACAGACGTCACGTGTAAAATGTGCCGTGGAGTCACAATGAAAGTATTACCACATATAAACTAAAAACAAACATTATTTTCTTGAAAGCAAATGTTGTATGTTTCTCAACTTGGTTAAGCCTAACCTTCTCAATACATGGCATTTGAGTTGACTCATTTCCATTATTTTTTTGTATTTAGTTTGATATGATAAATTATTCTTCTTTAAACAGTTGTCATTTATAC
The DNA here is from genome assembly GCA_037575425.1 of Anastrepha fraterculus. Lineage (NCBI taxonomy): Eukaryota > Metazoa > Arthropoda > Insecta > Diptera > Tephritidae > Anastrepha > Anastrepha fraterculus. The sequence goes on from JAYXIM010048706.1 coordinate 465,722, forward strand.
CGAACTTGCCGTACAGCAAAAGTCGAAAGTTGCCAGCTTTTGCATATTCTAACATGACGTACGGTGTTTCGAATCAAAAACAACTAATCTATTTAGCTATCTGTTCAAATTCGTTGCCGTATCGGACCCATTGTCAGCCTGGCACACCTGTTCACTTCTGTGCAGTTCGTTTGTTTGTTTTTATATGAATGAGCCATCTAAACGCTAGCATTTTCATTTTTTATGTTCTCAGCGCTTTCCATATTTTTAGCTTTCTTTTTTTACCATTTTTCTGTTTGGTGTCGATGCGCGTGTGATTCTTTTAAAACCTCACGTCTGTCATCAATTCGTTTTTGACAAAGGAAAGTAACGAAAGCAAAAGAAAACACAACAAGGTAGATATCCTGTTTCAGGAACAGCCTAAATAGAAACAACCATCCTTGATATGTAGCACATATACCGACGCACGAATAGTTATGTAATATAGTAAAAGTCTTGTCTTCTACTGACTTAAAAATCTTCTTTTTTTTGTTTCCAGTCCGCAGCTTTTGTCTACTCAAATTGTGTTTATTTTATTGTAGCTTTTGTGATTATATGGTTCACTTTCATTATATTTAAATTTTAAGAGGGACTGCTGAAATGATGAAGACGCTTTTAAGAGCGTACCTTCTTTTAACTGGTGCAATCGTTTTCTTGGCTTCACAATTCTAGTGTTCATATTTTATAAACTCAAGACTGGTTTAGCTGTTTTAATTATATCATGTCTGTGATTTATTTATCGATATTTAGACCTCAATTAGAAGTCAACTTCAAGGAGTCTTTGTTACACCTGCAAACTTGTGAGATTTCCAACTTTTTGATATTCTTTTTATATACTAACTTGCTCCGTGCAGGGTTATACGCCATATGCTATCCAAAATATTTGGAGAAGTCAAAGGCATTCATAAATAAATGGGTGCCACAGTATACCGAAGTTAACAACTTTGATGACTTCCTCGGACAAGGCCCAAAACAAAATACCTCTCCAAAGTAAGTTGAGAAGATCACTGATTTGTTTGTGAGAAAGCCAAACTTATCGTTGAGTGAAGCTGAGGCTGTTTTAAGGAAAAGTTGTGCTAATGCATCCAAAGACACGATTTGAGGACATTTACGCGCAGAAGACTTGAAATTCTGGAGCACATTGAAAAGGCCGCTGCTCTCATTATCACACATTAGGGAAAATACTTCCATGGGCCTAGGCAAATTCAGAACGGAATTAGGCAAACATAATATCCTCGCATAAATCTTCCTTTTATAGTACTCATAATCGATAACTTCAATGAACGATTAAGCACCAGTAGGTTAATGTTTGGGGCTGCTTCTACGAAATAAGATTTAGTCGTTTTTTTTGTTCACCGCCAATGTGAATGCTGCTTTAATGAATCAAATTTACCAAAACGCATTATTACCGTCAGCTTCGAAGATATTTGGAAAAACCAGCCAATCTTGGATTTTACAAGAAGACAGCAAACCCAAATATCTAAGTCGAAGGTGTTCAGAGTGGAAACAGTAAAATGGGATTGAAATTTTGGACTGTGGTCCTCACAGTCGCTTAATGCCAACCCTACTGAAAATGTTTCAAGGAAAAAGAAGTGTGGTTGGACCAATAGATACCTATTAAGGCAAATTCGATTGATTTGAAGTCGATTGCCTTCACAACTTACGCAAAAATTAACGCAAAGTTTGGCGCGAAGCTGTAAAGCCATTATGATGAGTATACATTTGATTGAATATATTGCGTAATATAAATATAATAAGCCCATAAAATTCAGTTGAAAGCCCATTCAGCTTGTTAGAATCGAATTCGTCAGACAGTTTTTAAGTTATGGCGGCTATGCTTCTATTAGACAGACTGTATTTAGTTGAAGTTGAAGTATTGTATTTGGTATTTTCTTGTATAGAGTCCATCTTTCATGGATTCCCCTCTATTCCCTTTGTACAGAAAATTTAAAAATTTGGTTTCTCGATTTTAAATATATTTGACTCCCTAAAGATGATTGGCGCACATATCCTCGCTTTCACATGACAAAAAAACTATATACTTATACATATGTAGGTTTTTTTACTCAACAACGGAATTTACATAGGAATTGGGTGGTTTGGTTCGTGGGTAAAAAAACTCTAGAACCTGTGTAATTAATATACAGAATCCGTGTGGTAAAAAACTTGTCGATCAGTGTTATTTTTACAATTTGGTGAGTACGAATGATTCGTACGACCCAGCTGGTAAAGAGATAGTTTTCGCGCGTGCAACTACAAGCAAATCAAAACCAGAGATCACACAAACGCACACACCCATGCGCAACATGCAGCAAGTCTCTTGAGGTCACATGTCTAGAAAGAACCGCGTGTTTGCAAATTCTGATTACAAATACTCGTATATGCACATACATATGAGTATATCTGCCTGTATTCATTGCTATTGTAGCTCATGTGAAAGCGAGCTTAGCTCTCTCCAAGTGCTGAAAGGAGAAACCACACAAAGCGACAACAACAAATTTGAAAGGACAACATTGTGTACACAAATGATTTATGCATGTAAACAACAACAAATAAAAATGACGCGCGAATTGTGGGTGAATATGTGTAACAAAGCGAAAACAATGGCATTCAAGGAACAATGATGAAATTGTTGTGGAGCATCGAGTAATAAAATGTGATTTATTTTTTATATCGCATATTTGTGCATCCATAAGTAATACCAGATTTGCATACACAGGTCTGTGTAGGTAGTTAGTTGTATAGCCGACGCATCCATACCTGGGAACTCACTCACTTGTAATACACAGTTTGCAAATAAAAAAATAATAATTAATTAATTTAGTTTGTAAAATAACAGTATGTTTTATTTGTACTTGTATATAAAAGTTAAGCTAAAACTGTACATATTTCCTGATGTTCGAAAATATTGCTAACCTTTGCATGATTCACGCTGCATAAAAAAAAATTAAGTGAAAATCGAAACTCTTTCAACTGGACGGTTCGTACCGAAACTATAGATACAAGAGCGAAAACAAATATAAGATTAAAAGAAGAGGGCAATTCCTAGAACTCCATCTGCAAGCAAAGGCCTAAAATTTGTCAAAGAGTTCAACGACACATTAAAAGTATGGTGGACAAAAATCCGAAAACAATAACCATAAAAATTCGGAATACATAGGAAACCCACCACAATATTTATCTCCATGCCGAAATACTACGAAGTATTTTAAAATATGTACTTAGATATGAAATTATAATACTTTTTGAAGTGAAAACTTCTTTAGAATCGTTGGGAGTGATTTCAGACTCGATGAAACGAAAAAGCGACACTAAAAAGAGACATACATACAGATCTTATAGTATATAGCCTGCGAGAGAATGAGATAGAACACAGTTATACAGCGTTCCCTATTCTCCGACTTCTCTTTGTGCGGTGCTTCGTAGCCTCCCCACTCTTGACTACGAAGCGTTATATGTTGATATACGTATATGTGTGTGGCTGCGTACTGCTGAGCCACGCTAGTATAGTGAGTATTGCAGTATGTATACTACACTGCCTATTACTTGCTTTGGTGTTAAGTTCAAACGTCATACGTATGTATGTTTGTATGTATGCTAGTACGTATGTGTGAATGAATTTCAAAGGCTACATCTCAATCGACTTGAAACAATTGGAACGTTATTAAGTGATTTTATAACAGCTAGGGAAGGGTTGTCATTATTAACGTTTAATTGCCAAAGTTTGCGCGCTCATGTACACGATCTGCAGTTAGACAAAGTAGCAACATCGTCTAATTTTCTAATTCTTTCCGAGACTTGGTTGGATAATGAAAACATTTTCGACATTCCCAATTTTGATATTGTAGTTCAATTTAAAAGACCACAAACGAGAGCAGACGGTGTTGCAATATACCACAATCAAAATGACGGATAGATAGATAGATCAGAATGCACAGCAACTAGAATCACTGTCTGTTCAGCTCTCTAAAGTGGGAGAAATATGTGCATGCGAAACCAGATTGAGCAATGGAAAAATAGTTTTAATTGTGGCAATTTATATTTCACCTAATCAATCAATAAATAGTATCACGGAATTCATTCACGAAAATTTAATAAAGTATACACCAGAAGTATCGCGGATACGGATACAACACGATCAAAAACAACAATTGACGCGGTATTTCAAAGATATGTTGACAACATCGAAACCGAAGCATTTGTATCATATTTTGGCTGTCATAAGCCACTCGTATCATTTGTTAAAATTGAAAACATTGAGGATCAATAATAATAAAATGAAAAAAATAATATATGAACTTTATAAAAATGTTATAATGAACCTATAATTATCCCGCTCCTAATGCTGCCTTCGTCTCATTCTCTCTCAGTTTGTTTTACGGAAGGTTTCACTTCTATCGCGTCTAACCGTTAGACTGGTATTTTTTTTTTTAATGAAGTAAGTTTTATTTAATCATGCAAATATTCAAAAAAACAAGCTTTTAATTTTCATTCAAAATGGTCACCATTTGCTTTCACACAAGCCTTCAAACTATTAGGCCATTCAGCTATTGCAGCACGCACGGTTTCCATGGATATTAACGTCGCTGCTCGAACCAAAGATTGTTTGAGAGTCTATAAATTTCTGTGAGGTCTTCGGCAGGCCATGTTTGGTAATCTTCTGCGGCTATGAATCCAGTAATATTGTTTTTTAGCCACTGATGGGTGGTTTTTGCCTTATGGGCTGAAGCGGAAGCTTGCAGGAAGATCCAATACTCTCCATTGGAGAGAGTATTGCTCAACTTCTTCACCACGCCTTCTAAGACATCCTCCTGGTGCACTTTTGCCTTGGTCTTAACCCCTTTTACTTTGCAGAAACGAAGAGATGTAAAGACACTCACCATCAAACCATTCCGGATGCTGGATGTCGGCCACTCTGAACCCGTAGAACAATATATTTTGTATCTTTAGAAGTTTTAGCATAGATTTTGTCATTTTTCTTATTAAAACTTTTTCAACAGTGAAAGCTTTCTTATCTGTGGAAATAATATTTTCATGGTCGTTGACTGCGTGCACCAAAGAAGCTGCTAGCATTTGTCGAGTCTAATTTTCTTCAAGCGCGTTGTCAAAAGATGACCAGTTGAACTACGGAAGGCTTTCATATGGAGACCATCTCTAATCAGTGGTACGGTTGCGACATGTCGAGTCTTTCCGAAAAAACAGGCGACCATTTGCTAGGAAGTGCTTCGTGCGCGAACACAGTCGAATACAGTCGACTGCTGTTTACTTTCGGGCTCATACGCGTAAATCCATGATTCATCACCTGTCACGATGTCATAGACGTGTTTCGAAGCCCCACAATCGTATTTTTTGAGCATTCCCTTCGACCAATCGACACGAGCCTTTTTTTGAGCGATTGACAAATTGTGTGGGATCCAACGCGAACAAATTTTTTTGACAGTCAAATGTTTATGCCTAAGACTGTCTCAATCTCACGATAGGTCACATGACGATCTTGCAATATCAGTTCGCGCACAGCATCAATGGTTTTCGGAACAACAACTGATTTTGGACGACCTTCACGAAATTCGTCTTGGAGTGAACTACGACCACGATTGAATTCACCATACCATCGATAAACACTGGTCCTTGATGGAGCTTCATCGCCAAAAAATGAATTAAGTTCATCCATGCAATGTTGCTGAGTTAATCCACGCCGAAAGTTGTAAAAAATAATCGCACGATAATGTTGAGATGAATTTTTTAAGTTACTGTAAACAACACAAATATCGCTGGTATTTCAAAACGTTCTGAGTACGTAAAAGCCAAAAAATTTCAAACTTTGCGATACAGCTGTCAGTTGCCAGATTGCAACACCAGGGTTGCCAAATCCCGACATATAAAAGGCACCCCTCGTAGTATTCAAGTCCGCGACCTGTTAAATATCATATATTAAAATAACACCTTTTACTTTTATTACCTTAATTTCTATCTGTTTTAACTTCGCCGATGGTACGAATTATCGTAGTCAAATATATGCATGTTAGAAATATTTTATGCATTTCAACTTTGATCATAATTCTTTCTACCAATGTAATGCATAGGAATGCAAACCAATGCAATAAAAACTCATTCCTCGTATTTCCAGTGAAGATACATAATTTAGTAATATGCAGAAACAAAAAGCAAAAATCAAACATACGCAAACACATATGGAGAATATACATATGTATTAAATTCGCATACATCTGCTGTTGGCAAGCTTAGGTAAAGTTAGGATGCAATCATAGATATACTCATAGGTGCTAACATTTAAGTATATACGACTATTCTGTATATTTTCTTGCAACTTTCAATTGAAAAATAAATTCATATGGAGAAAATGCAGCTTTTGCAAATGTTACTGGATACGACTTCATTTAGACGTCCTTCTCTTTAATAAGCTTACTTTTATTGTTGTATTTCTGTTGCTTTTTCTGTAACTATAAAATTAAGCCATTTGAGTCTCGAATTCCCATCATCACCACTCGTTTCTTTTGTAAAATATTGTAAGAAGATAATAGACTTACGTTATCTCTGAGTGAATGAAATCAAGGTAGGTTTTTTTAAAGGCTTTAGGAACAATGCTTCTAAGAATATACGGGTAATTTATTTTGTTATAAACTACAACAATAGCGATGCTCGTAGAGTTTGTCGCAAAATTGCGTAGTACCGAAACAAAAAAAAATTAAATAATTTAGAAAATTCTTACATGCACCTTCTACCAAAACCTGCAAATACATCAATAGCAGATTCAAACTTTAACTATACGATTTGCGGTAGTCCAGCACGGGATATGAAATGGGCTGCTGCTGCCTTGTCGCAAACGATTTTAAAAATCTATTGCTTCAGAACTAGAACTAAAATCCCTTAGAGACAAGTGCGTACACCCAACGGACTACATTGAACAAATGGAAAACATGACCATTTGATTAAAAGCACTTGTAGCAAAAACAGTACATAGATTGCTCAGATAAGGAAAAATAATAAAGTTTATTAATTCGATCCACTTCTAATGGACTGAAATTTTTTTTTTGTAGCAGGCTCAACTCAAGTGATTGTCTCACTTTACTAAGCAATGCACATATAAAGAACGCATGGGCGCACCCAAGGAAGGTTTTAGAGTTAAATGTTCATATCAATATAGGGGAGCATCTTTCCATCACACGGCATTGGTCAAAAATTATATTAATTAATGATAATCTGTGGGTGATAACCGAACGATAAGTTATCTACAGTTGCGTTAACTGCTTCATGCTACTGAGGGAGTTTTTCAACTATACGAGGGGTGCCTTTTATATGTCGGAATTTGGCAACCCTGGTGTTGCAATCTGGCAACTGACAGCTGTATCGCAAAGTTTGACATTTTTTGGCTTTTACGTACTCAGAACATTTTGAAATACCAGCGGTATTTGTGTTGTTTACAGTAACTTAAAAGATTCATCTCGGTCCAAAAATGGAATTAAATCGTGAACATTTTCGTTCGATTATTTTTTACAACTTTCGACGTGGAGTAACTCAGCAACATTGCATGGATGAACTTAATTCATATTTTGGCGATGAAGCTCCATCAAGGACCAGTGTTTATCGATGGTATGGTGAGTTCAATCGTGGTCGTAGTTCACTCCAAGACGAATTTCGTGAAGGTCGTCCAAAATCAGTTGTTGTTCCGAAAACCATTGATGCGGTGCGCGAACTGATATTGCAAGATCGTCATGTGACCTATCGTGAGATTGAGACAATCTTAGGCATTAGTGGGACCAGCATACATTCAATATTGCATAAAGATTTGACTGTCAAAAAAATTAGTTCGCGTTGGATCCCACACTATTTGTCAGTCGAAGGAAATGCTCGAAAAATACGATCGCGGGGCTTCGAAATACGTCTATGATATCGCGACAGGTAATGAATCATGAATTTACGCGTATGAGCCTGAAAGTAAACAGCAGTCGACTGTATGGATGTTTCAAGATGAGCCAAATCCAACAAAAGTTGTTCGCGCACGAAGCATACGAAGCACTTCCAAGCAAATGGTCGCCTGTTTTTTCGGAAAAACTGGACATGTCGCAACCGTACCACTAGAATAACGCAGAACAGTAAATTCTGAGTGGTAGACAACCATTTGTTTGCCAGTTGTCTTCCAAGAAATTAGGAAAACCAATCGCCAAAGACGGATCACTCTTCACCACGACAATGCGAGCTCTCACACATCGGCTCAAACAACTGCATTTTTGAGCACCCAAAACATCGAATTAATGGGTCATCCGCCGTATAGTCCTGACTTGGCACCAAATGACTTCTTTTTATTCCCGTACGTAAAAACAAACTGAGAGGTCAGCGTTTTTCGACACCTGAAGAAGCGGTTGCGGCATTCAGAATGCATGTTTTGGAGGTACTTCATTCAGAGTGGCAAAAGTGCTTCGACAATTGGTTCAAACGCATGCAAAAGTGTATAGGTCTTCATGGAGAATATTTTGAAAAACAATAAAGTGATTTTCGATGATTAAAATTTATTTTTGTTCTCTAATCCCAAAATATAAAAGGCACCCGTCGTATCAGCTATGCTGTTATCATCAGGCGTAGCAAAGAAGTAAGAGTCAAGGTACCTAAAGTTTAGCCAGCAAGGACAGCTAATGGGAAGATACTGCGGTTATTCTACCTCATCCTCCGCACAGCTGATGCAAAAAGGACTTAAAGTATGCCAAGAGAAGAACTTCGCGACCCCATAAGTTTGTATGAGTTGACGGGATTCCACCTTTTCAGTAGCAGACCACAGATGGTCGCGGGGATCGAAATCAACCCACTTCGCGGGGTAACTTTCTCAAATGTCCCGACTCTAGCTAACTCGCCACCACGAACTTTCCAGTAAATGTCACTGTGACCTGGCACCCAGATGAGCTTAATAAAAGAATTCAAATGCTTCTTCTTCTTCCACTTTTTTTTTAATTTAATTTTCTACAACGTTTAAAAAAAGTTCTTATAATAATAATATATAACATATGATACATTAGCACTAAATAAATGAACATATGATACATACATACATTAGGCCGGTCGATTTGTGGGGAGGCAAAAAATCGCCAATTGCTCTGTGAAAATCATATTTCAGGGATCAAAATAAGAAACTTTGCCGAAGGAACCATACCTCTAAAACGAATTCTGATGTCCCCCAATTTGGGTCGAACTTTTTAGTTTCTTTTCTTATGTAAAGGCCAAAAATGGTGATATTTTGAAATGATTGTATGGGGAATCCCCCAGGGGAGTTCCAGGGGGTGTGCCATTGGCATGGGTGGATCGGCCGTCCAAAGTTAGTGGGGGTCGGTCATACATTTGGACTCGATTGGAGAACTCTAAATGGGTCAAAGTGGGATTTTTCGTTCGACCCAAATTGGGGGACATCAGAATTCGTTTTAGAGGTGTGGTTCCTTCGGCAAAGTTTCTTATTTTGATCCCTAGAATACGATTTTCACAGAGCAATGAACGATTTTTAAATCGACCCGCCCTAATATACATGCATATTGCACTCTTTCTTGCACTCTTCCATTGCAACTCTAGCCATTTTGTCAGCTCTCATCCTTTTAACATGTTTGTGCCATTCTTTACGTCTTCTTCGTCCCCATTTACAGATGTTTGAGCTTCACATATTTGCCTTATTTCTTCGTTTCTTATGTGATCGAGTTGTGTGTGTGTGTGCATATTGATCTGACCGTCTTCATTTCCGTGGTATTAAAGGCGCGCTGTTTAACTGTTGTGTTTGCGCATACCTCGATAGCGTAAGTAATAATGTGACGGACACATGCTTCAGAAATTCGCGTTTCATGTGTTTATTCCTCCATACTATGCCCCTCAAAGAGCCAGAAATGCGTGGTACTTTCACAGTTTCAGTTTTAACATCACTGACGCGAACTATTTGTGATGCTGTGGTAGATCCCAAATATACTTAGATTGTGGTTGATATGGTCATGGATTTTATTTTTGGATGCCGATTATTCGAATGCAAATAAAAGTCTTTTCACATTAGCCTCCATATCCGATAAAATAACAGCATAATCTGCAAGCATGCAATTTTTAAATCTTTGCCACCGATTGTATAACCCCTTGTTGATGTTGATTTAACATCATTAATTATTTCGTCCACTATCACGTCACACAGAACGGGACTGAGACTGTCACCTTATCTGATACCTGGATGTACAGGTATTTTGGAAGAAGTCTCATAGTTTATTCTTATGAAAGTGCTATTCTGTTTACTGATATCATCTATTATTGAAACTATACGCCTGTCAATATATACAATATGACAATATGTATAAAATACAAATTATTTTATATGTTTAATAGGTGCAATGGGTGATATAAAAGTGTTTTGTCCCATCAAAATTGTATTCGGTTAAAAAGGGGCGGTGGGAGGGGCTGGGACATATATGTCCCGTCAGTATTTTTATGGACGCATTTGTCCCGTTTAGTATTTTCTGATCCAATATCTAAAATATTAATACCATTTGGTTTTATATAAAAGTTTATTTTATTATGAATTCAACATATATTTAGTGTCAGTAAAGCGAAAAGAAGAAAACAATGAGCAAGTAATACAGTATACAAAAAGCTGGTTTTTACTTATGGTAAGGAGCAAAACAGTCCTTGCATAGAGGAATGGCAATTACTAACAACGACTACTTCCTTGGTGTCATGCCATTTAGTATACATCAAAAATGTGTTGCTTGCTCGGAAAACGCATTGACCTTTGTTCAGCTTTACGTCGATAATTGGCATTTTTTTGCGGTTTGTCATAACGGTTCCCAACGCTGCATAACTAGTAGTCTCTAGGAGATTGATACTTGTGAAGAACCGATCGAAGCACAAAGTGACATCTGTTAGGGTTCCCTCGACAGTTCCTTCTTCTCTCCAACAGTAGATGTTAAAATCGTAAGTATAGCCAGTAAGAGCATCACACCTGAGCCGCATTTTAATACCGCGCTTAGTGGGCTTCAATGGTAGGTATTGTTTCAGGGAAGAACGGCCCTTGAACTGCGTCATGCTTTCATCGATACTTTGGTAACGACTTTCGTTCCTTGCACTTGCAAATCGAGACTTTAGACTTCCACATAACACAGCTTGGATGCTCCTTCAGGTTTTTCAGGTGAAGCAAAATACATTTTTGATGACAGTGACATAAATCTATACCGCGATATTGCCGATTTTATAGCATCGTTTCCCATAGAACTATGTTTCGACCAATAGTGTTTCACAGATGGCAAACGATTATATGACATTATTATTATGCAAGCAATGACGACTTTTATTTCTCGAATATCTGTTAGTTTTACGTTTTTGTATGCTGGTTTTGATTTTCGCATTATCTCAATTCATTCATTGGTACACTGGGTAATACGCATAAAGAGGCTTTCTGGGAAAATTTTCATAAATAAATTATAAGGATTGTCAGTCCTATCAAAGCGCAGGCTTATATCGGGAAGTCGATAATTGGTTAATGTTTTCCTTGGTAATATACAAATTCTGGGTTGGAAGACGACCATATGGTGTTTTGAGCACAATCTGTGGAGTGCGTTGTTGGCAAAGCCTCTTCCGCATCCTATTCACTATCATCCTCCGTGCTTCTTTCATCAGCAGATAAAACCTCAAGCACTTTAGGCATTATGCGTCTGTACAAAAGTAACAATAAAAGTTTATAAATAAAAAAATTGTTTTAAATTATTCCAATAAATATTCAAGAAAAAGCATATTTGATCCTGACTGGGACATTTTGAGCCCGACAAGAATACTGATGGGACACATACGTCTCACCAGGATAAAAATGCCAGTAATTTTTTATATAACACAAAAACTTATACTTACTTACCTCAATATAATAATAGAGCACTAGCACAATAAATAAATATATTTTGAGTAAACTTTGAAGATAAGAAACCACGAAAAATCGCAAAAAAACCTACCACTTGCAAAATTCGCGTCCACTTTTGCGTTTTTTTTTTTTGACTAATGAACACGTGTTTACCATTTAACTTCAAATAACGGAAGGAAATACCGTTAAGAATGGCATTAACTACGAAATGGGATAAATAAAGGCCATTAAATTCTCTTAATTTCCAGGCTAGGTATCTTCAAACATGTGCCGGGACATATAAGTCTTGTTCGGACCGAAAGGGTTAACACATCTGACCAAAAAATTTTATCAAATGCTTTGGTCAAATCGACGAAACAGAGCATCAACGACCTGATTATATTCGATCGCTTTTTCAGCTAATTGTCTGATAATAAATATGGCGTCAATTGTTGATAAATTTTGAAGAAATTCTTGTTGTTCGTCATTGAAGCCAGTTTTATTTACTTCTTTTACGAAGATTTTCGTTAAAGTTTGAGTGTTGTGCTTAAAAGAGTAATTCTTCTATAATTATTAGGATCCTGTTTATCCCCCTTTTTAAGCAGTGTAGAAGTCGTGTTCTTTTCTTGCTGCCAGTCTTTTGACCTCTTGTGTAAGCCATGGCGTAGAGTTTCCAGATTTGTTTGTGCTAACTTTTTCCCCAATAGCTTCGTTGGCGGCGGTAACAATATTGCTTTTTGCCTTTAGGTAGGTGGGGTGGTTGTCATAAAGACACACTTAGACCTTTCGCAGGTCCATTGTGATACCACTGGAGCTTATCCTTACTCTACGTGTTCCTTTTCAAACCATCCGGTAGCTTTAACAAACGAGCAGAGCTTCGTTAGTTTTATATGGGCTATGTCCGCTACATCGGTTAGAAATGCTGTATCAAGAGTGCGCAGCCTTCTTATAGCTAGGCTTTCACACTCACATAAAAGGTGTCTGATTGTTTCCTCTTCTTCTGTATTAAGATAGCTTCTACAGAAATCGAAGTACGGGAGTCCTAATCTTCTAGCGTGGCTGGCTATTAAACAATGACCAGTTAATACACCTATCATTTTTCTTATAGATTCTCTGTTGAATCTTAGCAAGATCTTCGATCGACCGCTGTTCCAGTGCGGCCATGTCTGTCTGCTTAGTTCGCATGTTGTGAGGTTTTGCCAGCTTGTATTTACCTTTTTGATGGGTTCCCTGTCTATAAGTAATTTACAAGTGGCTATGGGCATAGGTATCAGCGCCTGATCCGGTTCGAGATCGAGCGTGGTACCGGTTCGTGCAAGTTCATCCGCCTTACAGTTTCCTGCAATATTCCTGTGGCCTGGCACCCAGATAAGATGCACCTTGTAGCACTTAGATACGCCATTTAGTAGTTTAAAACATTCTAGAACTGTTTTTGACGAGTGCGTTTTTGATTCAGGCGCTTTTATTGCTGCTTGACTGTCCGAGTAAATGAAGACTTCATTTGTGGATAATACTCTCGTTTTTATTTCTGTAAGTCGCTCTTTTGTGGCAGTGACTTCCGCCTGAAATACACTACAATGGTCAGGTAAGCGAAATGACTGGCATACTCCGAGTTTATCGGCCTTAAACCATGCGTCAGTTACTCTATCTTCCCTAGAAATTTTATTTCTTCCAATACGTTATTTAATCCTCCAAATGCCATCTTTTATTAATATTTTTATTAGCATATTGATACTTTTCTGTACCTTTCCCACTATGCACTCTTCCTCATTTTTTATGAATAAACCTATAAAATATTATTAATTTTTATAGAAAACCCCCCGAAAAAAAGTTCTGGTTGAGCACGTGAAAGAAGGGATGTTGTGAACTCTAAGTAATTTATGTTGAATGAAGGAGAAGTCACCTGTAATCACAGCTCGCACAGGCGAGCAATAGCATAGAAAGTGTGTGCTGTTGCAAAGAAAATGCAATAAAATAAAGAAAGAGTGCATTTGCACTTTGCCAGGAATAGCGAAAAAACTTGAGTTAGAAAATACTGAATATGCTGTATCAGTAAATTCCATACGGGTATTGCTATTCAATGTGCAAACAGTGACTGTGATAGGCATTACGACTGAACGCCTCCGAAGTTGGCTGACTGTTTGAATTATAGCTGGCTGACATTACTGAAGCTGCTGAATGGCTGCCAAGTCGGAGCTAGGGTAAGCGATTATGAAAATCACGTTAAGATGGAAGTTATTGTACAGCGGATTTCAAATGTCTGCATTGACTTTGATATGCCCTATTAAATAAATAGACTGAGTGAAAGCATAGTGGGTACAGCGCCGATGCAAACAAACTGGTGGAAATATACACACAAGCTTAAGTTAGTGTATCATTACGCTGTTAAGCAACTTCATGTAATACCAATATTATGACGCATAAAACTTTAATTCATTCAGGCAGGTGCTTCGGCTTGAATTTATGGAGTATATATTTTATTACTTAAGCTTGAAAGCTGGAGATTTTTGTACCTGCATACTTGTTCCATAATTTTTAGTTTTCCATGTCCAAAAAGGTGGAACCGAACCACAAGACTTGATCTGGTCACTTAAGCCTACAAGTGGCTTTAGCACACAAAAGTCAATTCAAGGGAAATTGTATGTTAAGATAGTCGCAAGTTAGCAATAAATTACACCAGATTCTGCCAGAGAAGAATTAAAAATGCAAAATATTTATCCAGATTGCATTGATTCGAATATAGGTGGAAAGTTACAATAAAAATATCTGTCGTTCGGAGTCGGCTTGAAACTGTAGGTCCCTCCATTTGTGGAACAACATCAAGACGCACACCACAAATAGGAGGAGGAGCTCGGCCAAACACCTAACAGAAGTGTACGCGCCAATTATTTATTTTTATTTAATCACACATCAAAATAAGAATTTAATTATCACGCATTCTGCTTCGAAATAAAACATAAAGAATCCATAAGTTAATTCCTTGGAACTTTTTTACTATCACCAGCAGTAGTAAGATTATGAAACAAAAGAATTTCAATCTTTCATTGAACAAAGATACAAGAAAGAAAAATTGCACTTCAACTAATAACACTGTGCGTCAAAATGCAACGAAAGAAAAAGACAAGAGTGCGGTTGTGAAGTTCAGCGGATCAGACAGGGCTAGTTTACAATTCTTCTATGCTCCCGCTCAAGGAGCAGAGTAAAATGCTCAGTAAGCAATATTTTTTTATTTCTTTATTTATTCCGCCTTTTCGTGTTTCCGTAGGGATTACCTCTGCAGACATTTGCTAGTGTCTCAGCCACCTTCCGCCCAGGCGAGTCAGGAGACATCTCTTCTGCACTGACAAGATCCACAACTGCAACTACGTGATCGGACAGTATATAGACAGACACTGATATTGTTCCTAAACTCCCGACCGCCGAATGCCGTTATCGGAGTTCAACTACAATCCGCTCCAAACGAAGAGCTTCAGCTGCCTCGCCCAATTTTTGCGGTATGGACATTGTAGCAGCTTAAATGCCTACTTATTCAGAATCGATAATATTGTAATAAATATATACGCCATGTGAAGGTACCCCGCACGATACTAACCACCAACTCATGCTCTCTTAAACCCACTCCCCCAACATTCGTCCCCTCTATATCCCACTTGTCAAAACAGCACGTTTCCTGGTTCGACCTCTGCGAGCCGTTTGATACCAAACGAGATTTCAGTTTCAGCATTCGATGAAGCGACGCTTGGAGTGTTTGAAAGAAAGATTCTACTTAAGATTTTTCGACCTTTACACGGCAACGGCGAATATCGGATGGAACGATGAGCTGTATGAGCTTTACGACAACATAGACATAGCGCAGTAAATAATACGTTGGGAGGGTCATGTCGTCCGACTGGATAAAAATGCTCCGACTCAGAAAATATTCGATGCGGCAGCAGCTGCTGGTAGCAGAGGAAGAGGAAGGCCTCCTCTGCATTGGAAAGATCAGGTGGAGAAGAAATTTACTTGATTTAGTGTTTCCAACGGGCGCCGGTTGGCACGTGAAAGAAACGACTGGCGCGCTTTGCTAAACTCGGCCAAAATCACATAAGCTGTGAGAAGGAGAAGAAGAATATTCACTTTCACGGGTATTTTCATTATATTTTGAAACTAAATCATACACTACATCCTATGCTATCATAGTTTTACTTTTCATAATTGGACAAGTGGTTTTCTAAACAATAGGAAGAGAGAACCCACACTATTTCGTTCAAACAATATATTATTGCTTGGCTTATATATTGCAGCTCCCATATGTTTGTAGAGCGAAACAATCGACTGTTCTGTAGACAAGGATAAGGAAATCGAAAAATGTATGGAAGAGAAAAAATTCTAGGTCTACAATGTTTCTTCATATATTTTCATTGGTATATTTCGCAAATATTTTCTACTCTGTTTATGTACTTGGACCAAAAGAGCAGGGAGTATGATAAGAAAAAGTAACCTCGAGATATTAAAAATACCTGTGTTTCCTTTTGTAACCCAATTTGGCAATTGAGATAAAAAGTGATGATGTTACTGTTCTCTACTTAACTTAAATTATACAGGCAATGAATATTAAATAGAATTTCTAGACAGAATTTATTTCTTGTTACTATATTACAATAGTTACTGAATCTAATGAATAATTAATATAAATATTCTTTTAGGAAATTGATTAGATAAACACAAATTGTCAGAAATAATTATTTGTCTATAATTCCATGTATATATAGGGTGGGCCATGTAAAATTTGCTTTTTGAATTGGCTATAAAAAAAACTAATCAATATTTTTTCAAACTTTCTTCTTTATTTTGAAGATTAAACATTGTCATTTATGAATGAAAAATAATATCGATCAAATGACTGCCACGACTGGCTTTTCAGTAGGCCATTCGATCAACCCAATTTTTAAGTACATTTTCGATTGGTTGGACTCCAATTTCATGAATGGCAACTTCGATTTCGTGTTTTAAAGCATCAATCGTCTCTGGATGGTTCGCATAGCATTTGTCCTTAACGGCTCCCCACAAAAAATAGTCCAACGGGCTTAAATCACAGCTCCGAGGCGGCCAATTAATATCGGCATTTCGGCTGATTGTTCGGTTTTCAAAAGCGGTAGCCGAAAGTTCGAGTGTAACTTTGGCATTGTGACAAGTTGCACCGTCCTGTTGAAACCAAATGTCGTCCATGTCATCCTCTTCAATTTTTGGAAACAAAAACTCGTTGAGCATGTCACGGTTACGCTCGCCATTTACTGTAACCGCGGAAGAAGAAGAAGACTCACCACTTTGGAAATAGGTTTACAATATTTCCCAATTTTGTTCAGGCGTATAGCGTCCCATTTCGTAAATGTCAAACCTTTAAGTAAATTATAAACACATTTGACATGTCATTTGTGTTACCATTCTCAAAAAGATAGGTGGTTCTAAAAGCAAACCTTATATGGCCCACCCTGTATAATAATGAGGACACTGATTTTGATCTATTTGTCACTTTAATTGATTTGTAACTTAACTGGTAGCTCAGTTATTTCATTATAATTTTGTTATTTTGAAAATAAGCTTACTGTCGCCATACGAGTATTAAAGCAAAATTGTGACAAGGACCTTGAAAATCAACGCAGTGATTAATAAGAAAGCCTTAACAGCAGAAAATGTTAGTGAAACATTAATATTTTTTTTTAAACATTGACATTCTACATTTACAGCTTTAAGCATTTCAACCCTCAAATTAACGGAAACTACAAACCGAAGTTTAGATATCTTTTAAGACGGCAGAGCTTTTAAAGCTATTTTCATGAAAAGCTAATGGCACATTTAGAGGATTACGTGTGGGAAATTCATAGCTAGCTGTTATGAGCTTTTACAATTTAACACAGAAAGTCTTTGTCAGAACCACTTGAGAAAAACTATGTACATACAACGAAGCGTCCTGTATTTTGTGCTTCTATAAATAAAAGCTTTCAAAGAGAAATACTATAACGTAAAAATTACCAGAGACATTAATACAATACTGCTCACTTCTAATTCAGCACTTGCGCAGGTTTAGTGAATTGCGAGCTTTTGCGTACGCCTTATTATTTCTTACCGGGTGGTTTAAAGGCTTCTATTCATTTAGGGTTTAATTTGTTGCTAGTGTTTTAAAACATATTTTGTTGTAGCAGCAAAACAAATGTGTTATTGAGTGTTTTCTCCAAAACGAGTGTTGCTATATTTTTAAGCAAAGCAACATGATCTTCAAAGCAAGTTTATTAAAAGTATCACTGATGTTATGCTGGAAAAAGCTGTATAAGAAAATTGATGATTTGCAATTAGAAAATGGCTGTGAATAAATTTGTTTGATTTCGATGAAAATTGTTTATTTTTAGTAAGTTTTCTAAAACGTTTGGGGCCCTATTAGTACTGTTTTGCTTGTACATCAACATAGGTACATATCCATACACTTTTCTAATCAATTGAAAAAGAGTACTCATTTTAGGCAAGAAAAACTCTAAAAAAAAATAACTGCCGAATTGGTCATGACTCCCATGAATAAAGGAAATAAAAATCATTATGTTTGTCCAAAACATGTCCATGTATTAAATGGATAAAAAACGAGGTTAAAAACTGTTTACTTACGCACTCACAGCCATGAGCCTATGGCAGTCGGTTCAACGTTGCGGGAGCGACTCGGGAACTTTATACCATAGGCAAACTATAGGCTTAAAAATATTAATTTTTAGTTGATGCAACGAAAACACCTATTCTGCCGAGTTTGTGTGATATGCATTAATTTTTATTACTTAAAAACACAAAATGAAACAATGAGTTATAGGAATTCGCAATTTCCCAAATATATTTCTAAAACCCATTCACAACAACGCAACTTTTATTAAATATTTATTTTGCAGCGGAATACAATAATAGCCTATGGTTTTGCTCATTGGTTACTTGCTAAATAATAAATGTTCAACTACTTTTTTGCAATTGTTTCTACATTAAGTCGTTATTGTAAGTAATAACGATCATTTTGAACCCAGAATTATTAAAATCGGCTCATTTTTGACTAAGTTATGGGCATTTAAAAAAAATATTTTCTTATATAATAAAAAAAAATCGATTTTGAGCCGAAAAACAAAATTGCCGATAACTCTTGAAAAAAAATTTTTTCGGGCGAACAAAAAAATACGTGTCTCATTATTTTGATCAGAGAATAACATATTTAAGTTACATCGAAGTCGAAGAACATGACCCGAATAGCCCGGTTGAATTGAAATGGAAAGCATCTACTATAATTCTTGTTGTTGCATTACATGTAATTCACTATCTTCCCAACTTGATTTTTTTTAATTTACATAATAAACGCGTTGCGAATTGTCTTTATTTTTGTCATTTTCTTTAATATTTTAACTATTTTCAAATATTTATAAGTATTTATGGGGTCGTTAAAAGCAAATGATTACCCGGAGTTACAGAATTAACTTATTCAAAAATACAACTAAAGATTTCCTCTTTTGACAAAATCGATGAAATGCTTGCAATAGGTAGATATGTTCTATGATGTACTTTCCCAAAGAAGTTAAACTCTTAGCGATTAGGTACAAACAAAACAGAACACGCAAGTGACGTCATTAGAAAAAGTATGCGTACAAGAAACTAAAAATTATCCAGAGCAGAACTATTTGGACAGCCCTTAGATAGCAAAATGTCTGCTAGACGTTTCAGCGTCGTTTTACAGGCCTCCGGTGTGAAATTGTGGTGGCATTCGAAGCTGTTTGGGAACATTATAAACTAAAGCAGCTAAAGCTTCACAATGCCAGCAATATGCTTGGGGTCACTATCCTGCTGGAAGTAGTAGTCATTTACTAAATCCAACGGCCAATAACTTTACTTGCCATGCACCCCCATATTATTGAACCTCTTCCAACTTCTATAGTAGTGCCGTTCTTTTCTTTCACCTTATAATCTTACGACCCTTAATTCCAAAAATACAAAACTTACTCTCATCTGTCAAAATTACCCTCTTCCAGAACTCACAAGAGTTTTTTATAGGATTTTTCGCAAAAGCAATGCGCTTTTGTCTATACGCGTATAACCATGTTCTTTTTTTTACAAAACTCCCCGAATGGTATCAGTACCGATTGACTTATTAGAATTCTCTTTTAGATTTCGAACAAGCTGAGCGACTGACAGACTTGCATTTTGCCTAAAACTGTGTGAAATGCCAAGAATGATAGAAAGAAGATTGCGTCCATCAGAGAGTACGTGACGTCACGTTTGCTGAGTTGTGCAGTATTGCCAACCATTTGCTCTTCGCAATAAATTTAGTGCTTTTTTATACCGAAAATGCGAAATTTTTGAAGTTTCGTGTTTGTTTCTTTTTTTTAATTTAAAGCTACCGAAACTTTAGGTTAAATAAAAACTGTATTATTATGCAAAAGAAGGTTAAAAAAGGCCACTCTGTGAAGATTTTAGTGCTAATGAAAATTAGTTGGTTTTTATAAAATTTGATATTTTGAAAGTGTGAATTTAATTTTTTGCTCCTTTTAAGGTTATGGAAGAATATTAAATGTCGCTCTCTCAACTCTTCTTAAGATTGAAAACTTTTTACACATTTTAAAAGGCGTTTGAATTTGCTGAATGCGGATTAAAACCATAGAGGTGTAATCGTTTCTTCCGGCCATCAATCCTTAGTGAGACATAGGACATTGAGAGTTATATTCATTGTAAAAATAAGCAACAAAACACCAGAAAATACTAAAGAAACCATATTGACATTTTTTCAAAAAGAGTACCTTATCTAGTTACATAACCTCAAATAAAGCAAATAAGTTCCCTTAACAAAAGAGTCTCGCTTAACAAAAAAAAACGCATAAATTAAATTGTACATAAGCATAACACATTTATTTAAAACAAAAAAACGCACATTTTAAAGACAATTTGTCACGCATACAAAGTTCTTTAAGTGATTCAATAAAAATTTGTTGTGTTATTTTCTTTGAATGGGAATTTTAGTGCGTTTTTATATCCAAAGGTAGGCAATACTGCAGTAGCGAGAGAGAGATTTGACTGCCGAAAGCAGAAGAACACCAACAACACCTGCAACCGCGGGCAATGCCATCAGATGTTAAAAAAAGTAAAGCTAAATAAAACTAAGTGAATTATTGAACTAATTAAAACAAAACGTATATTTTATAAAATTATAAACATTACTTTTAATTAGAACAGGCAAGAAAAATGTCATGAAGAAAGAACTAAAACTCTCAGACTAAATAACACAAAAAAAAATGCTAAATCAAGTTACGAAAATGGTAATCTGGCCATACTGGAGCTAAAATCACGTAACTCGTTGTCAAATTCGCTGAGAGCAAAGTAACGGGACCACGATAGGGGCCATCTCATTATTCTTTCCATCGTGTTCCGAACGTTGTCGGGAAAGAAAAACATCTGTGGAAGATTTTTACCACTCTTTAAAAAGAAGAGTGGGTTCCTCCAACAGTCTGGCCAATTTCTCTAGATATTTTTCAGTTTTTTAAAAGTTTGAAATTAATTTCCCTTTCAGCGGTCCTTTTTTATTTTCCTTTCGATGGCATTGTTTATTTTCACAGTAAAAGCACATGTTGGTCCCAAACACGTTTTAAAACATTGCTTTTGTAAGCACTAATAAAATAACTTCTTTTTGCAATAACTCATTTCAACTTTAACGCAAGAAAGCTCCGTTTTACTATTTGTACGCAGAGTTTTCCTGTGTTGCCAAATAAATCAGTGATGTACTCGTATGTTTATCAATAAATAAAGTATAGCCAGATCTAAAATATTTTAAACTCAATCGGATTACTTAGTCGAGTAACAAAAGCATAACATTGCACGAGGAAAATGTGCATGGGACGTAAGTTTTCTAATGTCGTATGCTTTGGGAGGGTCATAACTTTCTGCTAACTTTGTACGAGTAATTCGTCTGATCCCTCCATCAGCAATCAGCGATGTGTAGATATTTTAAGGATGTTGCATTATTGACTGCACCCAGTTGTGTGAATACCGATTATGCAAGAATGTTATTCATGGCAGTTCGCCCTATTGTCAGTTTGTTCACTTTTTCATTTCCTCCAATGTTTCGATGTTGCGGGACCCAAATTAAGGTATCTTTAGGTTAGGTATGCATAGATGCATTCGGCTGCGGCGGTCACGGTTAACATAGACCACTCTTACTCAAATTGTAATGGCACCACTTCTTAATCTTTTTTCTTTCTGCCGTATCAAAAACTCTTTAATTTTACATTGGATCTATTGTAGAAGCATTTACCATTTATTTTAAATTAACAGATCTGCTTATATTAAACGAATTGAAGCTCAAAGAAGAACTCATTGTAAGTGATTCTAATGACTTAGTATTTGCTAATACTCTCTTCTAAAAACTAAAACTTTGAATATATTCAGTAATTGAATGACATAAGTGATTAGTTTTCTCTTTCCGAGCACACTCGAAAAATCAATACCTGACCACCAACTTGATTTTTTTTTATCCAACTATAGCAGCTGAATATTTGGTCAGCCGTGACTACTGCAACTAGTATTATTTAAATATATTATACAAGGTGGCGCAAAAGTAACCTCGCGATGTTTTTTGGCTGTAATTTAAAAAAAAAATGAAAAACTTTGATTCTTCTTGTGGATTATATTTATTTGGTCTTTTAATTTTTTTTACATCAAGTCGAGAATATGATGTCATGTAAATAGCCGCCTCAGTTGATTGCCATTTGAGCCCTTTTTATGGCATTTTCCATCACTTTGGCCAAAACTTCCGGCGATAGGTCCTCACATTCTTGACGGATATTGTCTTTAAGAGCTGCAAGAGTCTGAGGCTTGTTGACATAAACCCGCGACTTCAAAAAGCCCCACAAAAAGAAGTCTGGAGCGGTCAAATCAGGCGATCTTGCTGGCCAGTGCAAATCGTCAGAGATTAGGCGCCCGGGTAATGCATCACTCAACATATCGGTTGTGGCACGTGCAGTGTGTGCCGTTGCACCGTCCTGTTGGAACCACATGTTTTCCAATCCCAATTCATTAAGTTGCGCCAAAAAGAACTCGTTGAACCGTTTGGCCCGCGACGTCTTCGAAGAAAAAAGGTCCGATGACTCCTCCAGCAAAACAGCACACCATACAGTGACTTTGAGCGGGTGTAATGGCTCTTCGTGGGTTACACGCGGATTTTCAGTACCCCAGAAGCGTAAATTTTGCTTATTTACGTACCCGCTAAGATGGATATGGGCCTCATCACTCATAATTATTTTTGATGAAAAATCATCTTCCTCTTGGTGGTGATTAAGGATGGCTTGAGCGTATGTTAGACGCGATTGGCGGTCAGCAGCTAACAGCTGATGCACCGTCTGGACTTTGATCGGAAACATCTTCAAATCATGTACCAAAATTCGCTGTAAAGGCCGTCGACTGATACCCATTTGCGTGGCACGTCGTCTGGTCGATGTCGACGGCGCTTCCATAACATCCTCGACTACAGCAGCAATATTCTCTGCAGAACGGCTACTTCGGGGTCTGCCACGCCTGGCAGTATCTCGTGTTGTGCCAGTCTCTTCGAGGCGAGCGGCTAAACGTCGCAGTGTTTCACCAGTAGGCGTTGGACGGCGAGGAAATCTGCGACGAAATTCACGTTGTGCCAAAGTCACCGACCGATTATTGGTCAAATAAATAGTCAGCAATATTCCGCGTTCTGGAGCAGTGTAGCGTAACATTGTTTATTAACGTGTATTTTGCATGTGTTTACTACACAAATGTCAAAACAGAACTGACATTAGGGGCCAATCGCAAAATGTATAGTATTTTCTGATAGGAGGATTACTTTAGCGCCACGTGTTACATAATTTTTCACAAACATTGTATTTCACCTTAAAGGTTTACGAATGACTCAACGGAAAACAAACCTTTCCACTGCATTTCTTTAACCTTACAGTAAATTTAAATTATAATTTAGATAAATGCCTAATGTTACTTTTGCACTGCTTATAGATACATATTTTATTTTGTTACATCAAATTGTTTAACATTTTTTTTATAATATTTGGCATCTGGTAGCTCATTTCAGCCAATTTGTCTGTTGCTGGTTCTCTTACCCTTTCTGTTAAATGCTTTTATGCTCACGCTTCAGAATAATACATCCGCTACACACGAATATGAAATTTCAGCTGAGTTTCTCTTACTCTCTTTGCAGCAAAAAGCTTAGTAGCCAGAAATTCTCCAATAACTGTTGTTGTTTGTTTAGTTTCTGTTATCAAATTAGGCACGTATACTCGAATTGTTATCATTAAGGCACTGTTTGCAAGCAAGTCGAATTGATTGGTAGCATCGTAGAGGTAAATAAAGTGAAAGCAGAAGCGCTCCACAATGCTTTCAATTAGTGCTTAATAGGCAGAAATAAATCACTCAATGTATTGCAAACATAAAAGCACATAAAAGCATTTACACGAGTATGCTTACGAGTACGAATGTGAACATTATACAGCACTTCATGCAAAGGCGTGGCAACTAACAAATTTAAACACTCTTCATTCTCTTTCAAGTAGATAGCTAGATAGCTCAGAGCTTGATTTTTTAGGAGTCCCATTCCTTTTAATAGCCAAAAAGAAGCTCTTTATAACATTTGATTACAGAGTTTTTTCCTTTCATTTTCGCTACAGAATTTGTGTCCTCCAAGGCATAGAGTTTATCCGGCGGCTCGATGACCATCATATAGTTTTTTTGTTTGTCATTCACTCAGCATCACAGACGTCATCACCCGCTTTTTACCGTCACTTCGAGTCTGTGTAGCATGTCACAAAAATACTAGCATTCATAAGAAAAAGTGGGCCATGATTGAAATGTCGCACATACAAATCTGCGATAAACGATACGAATGATAATAGAAGAAATCATAATGAATGTTATTAAATGTGAATGCGTAGTGTAAGTATGCTGAAAATATGCTATTGCTGGACTGCTATCGGTGGTCGTTGGTAAATGGCTTTGTTGCGCCCGTGTGATGACACAGTGGGAGAGTAAATGATTGTCGCATGAATGTTTGTTGAAGGGGAGTATAGCAAACGTACAAGCAAACTTGTGTACCTGGACGTCTTTATTGATGATAAAAAAATGTTACGTAGTTCAACTGATGAACTGATTCTGCAACGAAATGACGCACTAAATCGCTAAATTACACTTTGGTTCGCCATGAGACTGACAGATTGTCATAGTTTATGATTAGTGAATGATAGCGTTAAATTTATTGAATAACCTAAAAAAAGCTTCACACAAATTATATGAACTTATGAGCCTTAAATGGAGATTATCATTATTGCTTTTATGTATACTAGGGGTGCGCACGTAACCAGATCAAAAATAGATTTGAAGATATTTTTATAAACGGCTTTTGAAGCCCTTGATGTGCGCTTATAAACCTTATGAGCGCGCACTCTTTATTAGATGTCTGGCTGAGCTCTAATTAGCGACGTAAGGCTTAAAGTTATTCCACAAATGGAGGGACATACTGCAGATAGCTTTTTTATGAGGAGAGTTTTCATAGCAGAAATACACTCGGAGGTTTGCCATTGCCAGCCGGGGAGTGACCGCAATTAAAAACAAAATGCTTCTATTTGTTGGTGTTTTGTACTCGCACCTTTTCGGCTAAGGGTTCTTCCAGAAGTTTGGATACTACTACCGCTGTTCGCGGTTCTCCCTAATCTCTCTTCGCTGTTCAATTAGATTTAAAAAATTGTCTTCAGCTTTCCTCCGGTGGTATAAGGTATGGAGTATTTTATAGCTTAGAAGATTTCATCCAATTCGGGCCCGTGGAGTTAGAAATACAAAACAGAGTAGTAAATTCGGTGAACTTGTTGAAAATAAAGAAAAATGAGAAGACATTTTCATACGAGAAAAGAGATTTGTAATATAATAATTTCTACAGTTATTATAGATGTCATCTCTAATTTTTTACTCACCCAAGGTGATGTGGAGATACGGGGAGTATATCCTAACTTTGATTGTTTAATTTTCCTTTCCTTTGACTATCAAAAGTTCTTCCACCATGCTTTCGTACTAGTAACATTATTTTCAAACACTTTTCAATGTCCTGAAACTCTTAACACATTTCTAATAACATATTAGCCAACTCGTGTATATATACGTTTATGCATTCTTCTGGAAATTGTGTACCTGCACGCATAGACTGCTGCCCGAAAGTGTTCGGGACCACCACGACGTATACTCAACACTTTGTTGTGGCGATAAATAGTTAAGTGAAATCTCTAAGCGATTGTTTATTTTGGTGAATTAACTTATTTATTATGCTTCATTACTGATTTTAGTTTGCAGTTGTGGTTTTTATTAATGCTTTTTATTACGGATTGTAGTATTAGTAGTTAAGTGTTGGATAGCTTAAGTAGATAAGTTTGCTGGTCGCAAAATGGACTGACCTCTGCAATTTTGCAGTGATTTCTTAGAGGTCACATATTTTTGCGATGCAAGATAATGGAAGAAGTCACGCAGATACTCTTTTGGTCCATCGCGATATCAGATCAGAAGTCTTTTTTTAGCGATAATATGCATCCAGATACTACGCTCAAGCCCCAGTTCAGGGATAGATTCTAGCATAATCTAGTTTTCGAGAGAGCTGGAGGTAGCTGTAACTAGCAAGTGCTCTGTTAGAATACCAACTATAGTTCTACAGTTCTTTCTATCGAACGATATAACCCTTTTCGTATACTTGTCAGAGATAGAGATAGAGATAGAGATAGAGGTAGAAATAGAGATAGAGATAGAGATAGAGATAGAGATAGAGATAGAAATAGAGATAGAGATAGAGGAAGAGATAGAGATAGAGATAGAGATAGAGGTAGAGATAGAGATAGAGATAGAGATAGAGATAGAGATAGAGATAGAGATAGAGATAGAGATAGAGATAGAGATAGAGATAGAGATAGAGATAGAGATAGAGATAGAGATAGAGATAGAGATAGAGATAGAGATAGAGATAGAGATAGAGATAGAGATAGAGATAGAGATAGAGATAGAGATAGAGATAGAGATAGAGATAGAGATAGAGATAGGGATAGAGAAAGAGAAAGAGATAGAGATAGAGATAGAGATAGAGATAGAGATAGAGATAGAGATAGAGATAGAGATAGAGATAGAGATAGAGATAGAGATAGAGATAGAGATAGAGATAGAGATAGAGATAGAGATAAAGAGTGTAATGTAGATAAAGGTAACAAGACAAAGTTAAAGATACATACATTTGAATTGCAACCAGTGGGCGAACACTATTGTTTACTTTCCTTTTTTCTGACCCAACTTGTTTGAAAATTCGTAGAAAACTAACCAAGTTTGTTTGTCGTGTACTACGGATTGAGTACTAATTTCATACTGGTTTGCTTTTAGACCTTCAGGAAGTTAATGCTATTCTAATCTTTCACAGGAATTTTTCCGGATGTTATAATAATCTACCAATCATTGCTAAACTTCTAATGTACTCCACCCCTTTTTCTCGAAAATTTTTAAGAGTTTTTTTATCTAAAGAAAGAACGAATAAAGATCGTTAATGACAACGTTACATTGTTAATGTAAGTTTATGCTAAAAATTACCAAAGTTTTCGATAAAAATATCGAATTATAACTCATCATTCGTAGGGTTGCGAAGGGGCATAAAAACTAGTATTTTCAATAAGCGGAACTAAAAACTCAATTGATTGTAATTTATTGTACAAATATTTACTTCCCAAAAAAAGAAAGAAATACTACCTATTCGATAATAACCTTTTTTTATTACTTTTTTGCAGGTAAGTTTTCACCTTAAAAAATCACAACGCGAAGATGCTGTTTTTGGCTTTGCAAATACTCAGTGCAGGTAAGGTTTCAGTAACGATGCACTATGTTGAACAACTCAAAATTAAAGTTTCGCAATAAACACATACTTTTGAGTTCAAAACTAAGTTTTGGTATTGAATTGATGCGAAAGGTTTGCGTATACGATCATTTATTTGGCATTTTTTCGTAAAGCTCTTCTCAACACCAGTGAGATATACAGCGGGGATGGTGAGGCTAGTGTTGGGTACACATTTCATGTATATCATAAAATTAATGAAGTTTTTAAACTCAATTAAAGTGGCACGTCACTTTGAGACTAAAAGCAGAAAATGAAATAAGTTAAGTATACGCAGTGCTGAGCCACGCGTTAACGCAGTTTGTGCGACCGAAAATCTCGGAATGCATACATGCATACAAATATTGATTAATCTAGTTCTGATTTTAATGTTTCATTCATTTTACGTATTTCTTCCAATGCTTACTTTTAATTTTGTTTATCAAAGTTAATCAAGATTCCTTAGGAAAGTTAGTGTTACCAGAATCACTTGACTAAAATCCAATTTCTGTTGCTCACAAATATATTCCTTCCAGGATGCCTTTCAGAACATCAATTAATGTAAGGACTCTCAGTAGGGCAAAATGGAGCTTAAGGTGGAAGTGGCTCTTTCATATTCAAGAATTGGTACTACTACTTTAATATTATCCACTGTAGACAATAGTACATTGACAAATCTTTAATTGATTACAGCCTGCCACCCAATCTCTATGCTCTTAACTCAAAAATAATAGTGATAAAACAGCATTTGATAAAAAAAAGTCTTAGTACCAGAAATATGTAAAATGAGAAAGACCTCAATATGAACTGCGACCACGAAGCACAACAATCGTATCTCTGTATAAAAAATTGTAGTCAAGCTAGAGAGAAACCTCAAACAAAAGGGGCAGAAGCACAGTTTTTTACCCATTGAGAATAAGTAATAAAAAGCGGCTTATAAAGGCGACTTTTGCAATGAAAAAAGTTAGTTGAATAAACCGCACTGAATAATTTATCGATTGGCTAACTACCTACGCTACTTAAAGACAGAGCGTACAACCACTAATCTCTCCAAGTATTTTCACAATTTCCTTTCTGTACATCGATCTATTTTTCTCCATTCCCTATGTTCCCTATTTTTCTTGTATTTCAATGAAATGGGATTAATCGCCCGCCTATTCACCCATTTGTCTGCCTGTTGGCATGCTGACTAATGGGATGACCTGCATGCTCATTCGCAGACGCTGCCGTCGATTGTCTGTCACATATTCCTCTATAAGTATGTTATATAGATATAAAGAAAAAAGGCAGGCCTCTCTATATGCATAGCTCAACACATTCCAAGAAGCAGCATTTTTCATCGCAAAGCAACATACAAATCATTGATGCTTTTTGCAAAGCCCTACTCCAGCTTACTTCTCTCCTTTTGTCGTAGCCTTTCTTTTGTCTCCTTCAATTCCGCACCCATTTTAGCGCAAAAGCAACCATCAACATTTCTGCAGCAGCTCTTTTGCATGTACATATGTTTGTGTGTACAATACGCACAGATACGTCGGCATAGCAGAAAGTCATTCACAAAAACTATAATAACTACAATAGGAATGCTTTGCGTTGGCAAATGCTTTTCAAAATACCAGTGGATATTCTCATTTTACTATTGTATGTCGGGCTCCGCAATGGCTATGGCTGTGCATATGTATGTATCTACATATACATATGTATATCTATACGCTGATGTGTATGGAAGTGTGAAAAAAGTTTATTCATTTTGAGAAAATTAAGAAAATTTTGTACTTTAAGCTTTTAGTTGAAATGAGGGTGTCCATATGCAATGATGAAAGCAACTACGCGCTGGCAAGAAAAATTAGTATTTGAAAATTTCATATAACGGGGTAGTGGTAATGAAATGAAGAATATTTGAAGGAAACACTAGCGGACCCTCACCCGCTTCGCTGGGTGAAAGAAAAATATAAATGAAAAGTATTCTTTGTTTTTTTCTTGTTTCATCATTTAACTCATGCTCGGCCATTATTTTGTGACTTATACGTTTTGGCCTATATCTCGAGACCCTACTCACGGAACGGTATGAAAAATACTCTATACTATAGCAATCATCAGCAGCTTCCATTTGCTACCCATATTGTACAAACACATCCTAGGGTTACCCGGGTCCACGTTTTGGCCTATTTCTTGAGACCCTGGTATCCGATTCTTAAAATTTCAAAACAAAAACCTTCTCCACATGTGCCTCTTTAATGTGGCAAAGTTTGGTTAAAATCGGTTGAGCCATTCTCCGTAAAGTTCATCACAACGCGAAAAACGGCTGAATTTATATTATATATATATAGATTAGTGTAATTTACAAATAGAAAGCTGACTGAAATCATAAGCCACTAGGTTCATAAATATTAAATACTTATTTCAAATAACGGGGTCTTGTTTTATCGAAGCGTTATTGGACATAAAATTCTTCGTCCTTCAGCTCAAGAGACTCGTAGAGATTCTTATATGTTTTTATTTTTCTAGTCCCAATTACATCATATTAAGTAGCGGAATCCGGCAATAATAATTCATTACCAAACATATGTTTGCACTTATATTTAATATATATTTTTTTTTACTTTTTTAACTATTTAGACTTTTACAATTTTAGTTAAACTCTGAACTTAAGACGCTTTTTGTTTTTAAGGTGCAGTTGGAATGCATGAAAACTTTCTTTACGCCTTGTTTAACTCATGATTCAATTATATAAAGTTAAGTAAAGTTTGACAACTGATTTCGGATGCTACTTAATCCATTAATGCAATTTGGAAGCAAGGGAAAAAGGGCATAAGTTTATCCCCTTTCTGAAAATGTAGTAAAAAATTGAAAAAGGTCGTTGTAAGCCATAAAATAATTTTATGTTGTTTTATAAGTGGTACTTAATTATTTATATTTTTAACTTAACTATACCCATGGATTTGTGTCATACCTATATATATGTATTTTGACCATGCATCGGATTGGAATCTATATGTGTCACTTGCAAACCTACACCGAAGTAATAAATAAAACAACTTGAGAATAGTGGAAACTCTTAACGAGAAAAACCACTTTTATTTCGTCACGTCCGCTAATCATACATTTGATTTTTTACCGAGATTACCTGCAAAGTTACAAGTATAAAATCTGTGCTAAAAAAAGATAAATTTATATATACGCAGAAACACAAGTAGAAGCCCAAAGCAGTGCATACTTTACTTACAATTATCTTATCGAATGCTCATTGTTCTCTTCTTTTGTTTATTGCACCGGTTAAGATGCTTTATTCGAAAGTGCGTCCGGCATTTAAAAAAAAATCGTTTAACTTCATCGCGTAAACTCACGTTTTCACTTAATCTGAACAATTTTTTTAAAAATGATATCCCACCGTAAAGCTCCCTGCCGTTGAATTGGTTAAACGCTGATTCCAACATTTTAATTTTGTCCAAGAACTCGGTGCTTGGTTTAACTAATGAACAATCGGTCAACTTTAATTTGCGTATTATGTAACCGGCAATATATTCAAGAGCAGTTTCGTGTAAGCTATCAAAGTCAGCGTCCTCATTTAATGAATCGTTGGCGAAGAGAGAGTCGTCTGAAACTATCTCATCTTCTGTTAACAAACTTTGTAAAGTTTCTAAAGAAGTATCATTGAGACGGAGCCAGTTAGTTTCGTCGGCCTCAACATTGCCACGATCAACTAATATTGAAGTATTTCGGGCTGTTAATAGAAAGCGTTAAGTTATTCAGAAATGAGTAATGTATGCATTCATTCACCTAATAAATATCTTCGTAATCTATATTTAAATTCCATAGGACTAGGATTGTCATACAACCCGTCTTTGGCACGCATCGCCCCGACAAAATACTCCAGTACATCCTGATTTAATCGATAAGTCAGATTGTACTGAAAGCAGTATTTTTCCTGAACATAGCGATATAAGTCCCTGAGGGACTTGTTGCTTAGTTGTATGCCTCTTTGAAAAGGCAACATAGAAATTCGTCCATAAGCGCGTGTTTCATCGTTCAAGGCGTCCATCTTACTTATAATTTCATCCTGCTGGCCCAAGTCCATCCCATAGGGCGTTTTTGCAGCAGCAGTTTGAAAATTCGAAAACTTTGTATTGAAAATATCGAACCAATCATTCACCGTATCAATGAACTCTGCAGTTTCCATGGGCTGATACATATCGAGCCCCAACGCATAACACCTTCGGATTGCACTTGCTGTGGTGAGCGAAAACAACTGTGCTGCTAATTTCACCTTCTGGCGGCCTGAATGATGCACGGTTAGATGCAGCTCCCTTAGCTTGTGCATTCTAAAAATCTCAGTTTTATTAATTTACTTAAAATGTTATTTCACGAAAAATCTTAAGCTATTAAAAATAAAGCACTTCAAGAAATCTTTTTTCCCGTTTATTTTCTTATTCTTTGGCATTTTTTTTTTTTATAATTTACTTAAATGTATTGTACAAATGTATTACTAAATATATTAAGCCGATAAAGCAATTTTTTTTTTGAAATTTCAAACTGCTAAAAACTTTGTAGACCAGAAATATTAATAGCAACCCTCGTATGTTTCTGTGGTCAAAAGATGCTAAGTGTCAGTGTTATTTTTTGTCACAGAAATCATACTTACGTGGATAAATGCCTGTTATTTAAAACTGGGTCCTTTCTTTTTGATGAAACGCAAAGTATTGGTGGCAGCAACGGGCTCTAATCACACCTGTGTATATAAGTTTTAAGCAGTTATTAACAAAAAATCAGATTGATAATCTGCAACGAAAGACGTACCTAAATGTGGCTATGTGGCAGCTATTTATCAAAAGTCCCAAAACTTCAAATGCAATTAATGCAATATAATTTTCACAATGATTTTCACAGAACTTCCATAGAATTGAAAGATGCGAAAGTCTAAGCAAAATGGAATAGGCAAAGCAGTATTGCCTGCTAACTTTTTCAGCAATAGTTTTAATTTCTACGCTTTTGAGTACTTTTTCTTTAGAATTTGCTCTGAAATAAAAAGTAGCTTTTCCAAGAGGTCAACACGGATTTATTAAGTAGCTTCAAGATGGCTAACACAGGGTGACAATTAGGCTACTTACATCACCTTTAATTATTGCTTCGTGTGTTTAACTCATGCATTTTTACTCTTCAAGGAAATTTAATTTTTGTAAAGTTCTTCACTTTTTTTTCAGAGAATAGGAACTTTTCAATCACAGGTTTCACGCCTATGTATTTTGAATTCGTTATCGATTGTTTTAGTTTTGACAAAAGGGACTGCTTGATAAAAATGTTAAGCGTGACAACTTTGTTAATTCATAAGCATTCGCTGAAGAATTTAATAAAAACCACATCACTATTTTGGGCGCGATTAGAAAAAAGAAAAACGAAATTACAAGAATGTTGATTGGCATGCGTCAATGCCAAGTGATGTTGTGCATGAACACAAATTGCAATTACTGATTTTTCACATTGTTGCCACAACAAAACTACTACAGCGAACCCAACTATATTCACATATATGCAAAGTGGTGGCCAATGGCAATATTTTGCAGTCTGCTGGATGTGAGTGCACTGAATGTACTCGTAATCTATGGATAAAAACATTTTTTAGACTTCTGAAAAAGTTAAAATTATTGTATAGGGCTGCTTGGAATGGCTTTTGTTGATCCATATGTATGTATGTATTGTATAAAGATTATCTGATGGTGCAAACTTTTTTCCTTGAAGTTCGACCGCTTCGGCGTTTAACACCAAGAGAGAAATATACTGTTATTTTCCTCCAAAAAGTTATAAAAATACCTATGCCACGCACACGTTGGGAAAAGAAAGATATGAATTCGCTCTGAACATAACTTTACCCACTTGCACATTTGCTCAACATATACTAAACTGTAAATAAAACTAATTCGTTTTAGAAACCTATCATGATATGCACATAAATCTTCTTCTTCGTCTTAATTCTTAATCTTACGCAGAATCTTTCTCTCGAACACTCCAAGCGTCGCTTGATCGAATGTTGTCATCGTCCACGCTTCTTCGCCATACGTTAGCACGGGCATGATGAGAGTCCTGTAGAGTGTTAGTTTTGTTCGTCGAGAAAGGACTTTACTGCTCAGTTGCCTACTTAGTCCAAAGTAGCACTTGTTAGCAAGAGAGATTCTACGTTGGATTTCAAGGCTGACATTGCATATAAATCACCACTTGGAAATCACTATTGTAGTCTGGACGTTTTTAAACTCCATCCATCTGATCCATCTATGAGTACTGGAATTACGTCATCTCATATAGTAATATTGGGCTACTTATTCTTTTGGCGAAACAGTTGACATTGAATTTACGGCCGTGGTCAGTTTCTGCATCTTAACTAGCAATGCCAGTTGACCTTTTTAGGCCTTACATCACCCATAGCTGAAATTCATTTCAGATATCCCTCAGTACATTGAATATTAGAAATAAATAGTGCCCTCAACGATTTTTGCTGTGTCAAACGAAGTACTTTAAAGACATTCATACATAAACAAATACATTTATGAGTATGGCGAAGTGAACACCTTTAAAATTCCGCGCTCTTAAAAGCATTTAAGCGATAAAATATGCTTATGATTTCGTCTTCCTACCAGTATTAGCCACCTCTTTTATTAAACTGCTCAACCATCCAACATGCACGCACAAATGTTAAAGATTAAGCACCAACGTAGAATGCCACTCAACAATCGAAGGTCGCCGAAAATTCGTGGGTGTATGGGAATGTTTATGAATGTAAATTCCAAACAAAATAAAAGCGGACTTGAATGAAAATATACACAAAACGGAGAGGGAAGTTGAATAAAAAAAAACTACGTTGAGCGTTTCAGCGCTGAAAGGCAAGACTATTGAAACAACGAAAAGACAAACAAAAATAAAAATAAAAGGCAAAATGGCAGCTGAGTTGACATAAACTACTATTGAAGGCGGAATCGGCAAAGTTGTAGGCAGTCATCAGTTTCAGTGGCACGGTTGTATGTAGTATCCCTACTACAATAGTCGTGTAAGCGCAGAATGGGCGTCAATCCCTTGAGTGCAATAACAAATCCATTATTGTTTTCTGACTTGACAAAAGTTGCTATTTGAAGGCACACAGTTGGGACGAGTTGTTGTCTGAGTAGGCCGGAAGCTGACAATATTTAGGAGTATACCCAACATATATATACACCTGTTTTTCTTTGGGCAACATCGGGGCGTTGCATACAGACAGAGTTATTAAAATAAAGCAAAGCATCATATATATAAATATGTAAATATTGATATACATATAATTCGCTAAAAGTTTGTTCATACCTACAAATTAGATAGACTTACAGTTGTATACCGCCTGCAAATGTCACACGCTTTCTATGATAGTGCTTGTATTAGTAGCCTTGTCACTGTTGTTTGCCATCGGCAACCGCTTTTAGAAAAACCATGTTCCATCATTTGTGGCCATTTACATTGCATTCTAATGGTTTCCAGAAATTTATGCAATCGGTTAATTAGTCTGGAATCTGCAGTGCGTGCATATTAGATGGGATAAAAAGTAGAGGAGTAGTTGAAGAAATCTGTTTGATTAAATATAATATAAAAAGATTTGTCGACCTACTCGTTTCCAAGGTTATCTTTTCACGTCTCCTAATTTTTTGGTTTATTAAAGTATAGCAGTAGTCACAGCATCTTTGACTTACAGTGATTTCAGTTTATAAACGCACATGAATATTTCAATAGTACATTTTTCTCTATGCTTATTACTCTACACTTACTTTGAGAGACTATATTACTCTATTAGTAGTATTTACGTTATGCATCGGCATAAACAAATTGGATAGGGGAAAATGGGGAGTTGTGAGACACAGGGAGTTGTGAGGCATTGTTACCTTTCAGCATTATTCATTTGTTTACATTCGATTTTAAGTGTCAACAAGTGTTGTCGATGCGATCTCACTTTTCAGCTAGCATTGGTCATATTTACACGCATTCGACGCGTCTCTCCAGTTACTGTGTTTTGGAATTTCTCGGTAAGTTTTTTTCATCATTTGTTTTGCGATACATTCGATCAGTTGTTGAAGCAAATTGCAAATGTTAATATATACAAATTATTAATTGTCCGATTAGCTTTGAATTTACACATTCACTTGGGCATGAACGTTCGATGTGTTTATGACTACGCGGCCATTTATAAAAAAAACGATTTGGGGAGTTGTAAGACAACAAATGTGGGGATGTGAGACACCGTTTTTTTCGACGTTTTAACGCATCTTTCATAAGTACCTCGCAATATTCATGCATTGTTTGTATATACATATATCATGAAATTTTTGGTTTTTATTGGTGTAATGCCGAAAAAGTTAAGCAGAAACAACTCCATTCATTGCAATGTATGCGATCGAGCAGTGCACCTAAAGTGGGCCAATTTACGAACTGGTTATTATACATGTTCTCACTGCGAATCATCAGATTGATGGCATTGCCTTTTTTATACACTTTTTTATAACAATTGTTTTTTCTTTTTTATTTTTCATCTTAATAAAGAACTAACAACTAACATGAGTCATTTTTATTGATTTAAACCATGGTGTCTCACAACTCCCCACATTTTTGTATTTTGTATTATATTTTATATTATTATATACGATTTTAATTTTAAGGAAAATTTTAGTTTTGTTAAATAGGCCATACCAATAGCTTCCAGTACTTATTGACTAAAGATTCCATCGCTGACATATGCAGAATATTAAGATTTTGAGTAATACGGGTCCAAAAACAAAACCCGTCTCACAACTCCCCATTCTCCCTTACTTGATCGAAATAAAGGGTTTCCCAATAACAGGTGTTGCAGGTGAATGGATTGCGCTATCGAGAGATGATTAACGATTTTTTATGGAAGGAATTGGGTGGTATTGAACTGGGCAACGTTTTTTTTTTAAACAAGACGGCCCACAGTGCGGCCGATTCCCGAAAAGCTGGCCAAAACTCAAAAAATTAAGTAATTGATTCAAAATTTCTTACTCGGGGGTTGTCGGGGTCGCTGATTACGAATTTGATCTTAAAATTTTGAAAATCCACCCCCTTCCACCCCTATTGACCACCCCCTCACGTGAAATAGCGTATATTCTAGAACATAATCAAGATGCATGTAAATTTATATGTTTTCGGGGTCGCAAGGTAGCAAGTGGTAACAGCTGAATCTTTTATTCAGTAACCATTACTTTTTTGAGTAACCTTTAATAGGTTTCAAAGCAGCATATGACGGCGTTTCTTTCAAATGTGTACAACTTTCACTATTCATCGACAGTAATACGATGCTCAAACGAAGGCTACGTTGCGACTGAAAATACACAGGATACTTAGGGTACAGGACGTTGCTATGAACGGTTTTCACTACTCAAGGCATTACTGTAGCCAACCCAAAGACAAAAAAACTCTATCTCTTTTTTTTTCGACTTTTGGCCAGCTTTTTGGGAATCGGCCGCACTGTGCGGCCCTACCTGCCACACAAGCAACAAAACCATTGATATTTTACGGGAAAAGTTTCCGAACCATGTTATCTCTCGAAGAGGTGATCACAATCGGCCACCGAGATCTTATGATTTAACATCTTGTGACTTTTTTCTTTGAGGCCACGTGAAAGAGAAGGTCTGCGCCAACAGCCCAGGGTCGATTGAAGACCTCAAAGATGGGATTCGTGAGGCTATCGAGGACATAGGGCAGCCTCTTTGCAATACGGTTATGGAAAATTCATGAAAAGGATATTGTCCTGAACGGTGGTCATTTGCCTGATGTTATTTTCCACTACTAACGGCATATCTTCCTCTTTATAATGAAATAAACACCCGATCATTTATTTAAAAATATAGTAATATATTTTTCTTTGAATATCAAAATAACACCTCTTATTAAAAAACCTTATATATCCTTTCATAAATGTGCTGGGGTTGTTAATAAAATATATTTTATGAAAAAGTCAAGCAAATGAAGAGATCATATCACGCGTTTTCTAAAACGAGACTCAATAGTTAAAAACCAAAATAGCTAGAGCACATAACACACTTTGAAGCCTCTAGCATACTATAGGGTGGGCCATGTAAAATTTGCTTTTGAAATCGACTGTAAAGAAAACAACTAATCAATATTTCTTCAAAAAAAATTTTTTTTTTTTTGAAGATTGAACATTGTCATTTATGAATGAAAAATAATATCGTTCAAATGACTGCCACGACTGGCTTTACAGTAGGACATTAGATCAACCCAATTTTTAAGCACATTTTCGATTATTTGGGCTCCAATTTCATGAATGGCAACTTCGATTTCGTGTTTTGAAGCATCAATCGTCGCTGGATGGTTCGCATAGCATTTGACGTTAACGGAACCCCACAAAAAATAGTCCAACGGGCTTAAATCACAGCTCCGAGGCGGCCAACTGATATCGGAATTTCGGCTGATTATTCGGTTTTCAAAAACGGTAGCCAAAAGTTCGAGTGTAACTTTGGCAGTGTGACAAGTTGCACTGTCCTGTTGAAACTAAATGTCGTCCATGTCATCCTCTTCAATTTTTGGAAACAAAAACTCGTTGAGCATGTCACGGTAACGCTCGCCATTTACTGTAACCGCGGAAGAAGGAGAAGACTCACCACTTTGTAAATAGGTTTTCCATATTTCCCAATTTTGTTCAAGCGTATAGTGCCCCATTTCGTAAATGTCAAACCTTTAAGTAAATTATGAACACATTTCACATGTCATTTGTGTTACCATTCTCAAACAAATGCAATACCTGAATTCTTTTACACAAATGGATGGTCAATGACTTTTTACTTGGGGAAGTGTGAAAGTATTGTTTACTCAGCAATGCTAAACCTTCTACGCTTCTTCGCCACTCTGATTTGTATCTCGTATGTGTATTGGAATATTCAAATTCAAACTTGTAAATTACAAAGAAATATTAATCTTGAAATAAATGAAATTCAGAAGAAACCCGCTATGCACAAATACTTATCTAATACATTTTTTCATCTGCATTTAAAATTCAACAATTGAAACGTATGATAAAAAATTTGACTTTCACAAAAAATATGAACATTTGCAAATATAACAGAGAATGACTCTGCGGATGCATTGCTCTAAAGAAAATCTGCCAAATTATCCATGGATGTACCTTGCCTAAGATACAGTACATTCATTATACATATATATTCATTTATAAATATTCATTTCTTCAGGCAAATTCTACCATCTTCGGAATAAATTAAATTATTTTCTATTCGTTCGGAATAGGGTGGAGATGGATATGCTTTAGCAATGACAGAGTCGTTGACAAAGTGGCACATATCGCGGGTGACTTGAGTGAAAATTGTCGAAGATAAAATATTTCGCTTTAAAGTTTAGTAGATTTCCATTCGTGTGTTGTACTCGTAGAGGTGGTTAAAATTCAAATTAAAATAAAATAAAGGATCTACCACACTACTCTGCATAAGTAAGTATATATTTAGAAGCTCACTGAAAGGAAACGAACAAAATTTTGGACAAAAACGAATACTACAAATAAGTTCATTGATTGTGCTTCCTCGTGCTCTATAAAGAGGGATGGTTCTGGGATAGATAAACGGGGATACAATATTTGTTTGTGTTTTATTTGCATTTTTCTTTTATATTTTTTCGAATAAACTGAAGCGGACATATTTTGGAAATGGACCTCTCCTTTCTGTAGGAATTTATTTAAAGTGAGTACCAACGATCACTTCTTCATATATACATATATATTAGGCCGGGTCGATTTGTGGGGAGGCAAAAAATCGCCCATTGCTCTGTGAAAATCGTATTCTAGCGATCAAAATAAGAAACTTTGCCGAAAGAACCATACCTCTAAAACGAATTGTGATGTCCCCCAATTTGGGTCGAACTTTTTAGTTTATTTTCTCATGCAAAGGGCAAAAATGGTGATATTTTGAAATGATTGTATGGGGAACCCCTCATGGGAGTTCCAGCGGGTGTGCCACTGGCATGGGTGGATCGGCCGTCCAAAGTTAGTGGGCGTCGGTCATACATTTGGACTCGATTGGAGCACTCTAAATGGTTCAAAGTGGGATTTTTCGTTCGACCTAAATCGGGGGGCATCAGAATTCGTTTTAGAGGTACGGTTCCTTCGGCAAAGTTTCTTATTTTGATCCCTAGAATACGATTTTCACAGAGCAATGAGCGATTTTTAAATCGACCCGCCCTAATATATATATATATATATATATATATATATATAAATTCATATATATGTAAAGTGTACACTTATATAATTGGGTGTTTGGCCAGAAATGGAGGGACCTACAGTTATACCGAGTTCGAACGACAAATAGTTTTTGTGAGGAGT
This sequence comes from Anastrepha fraterculus, assembly GCA_037575425.1. Lineage (NCBI taxonomy): Eukaryota > Metazoa > Arthropoda > Insecta > Diptera > Tephritidae > Anastrepha > Anastrepha fraterculus. The sequence continues at coordinate 505,877 of JAYXIM010048706.1, forward strand.
TTTTCCATTGCCTGCGTGGGGCGACCGTTGTTAGAAAAAAACTTTTTCATTTTGGGGTTTCGTTCACGGAGTTTCGTACTTACGCACATCTGAATAGTAAAGGGTGTTTTTTAAGAGCTATAAGAAAGTTTTTCAAAAAACCACACGCAAAATTCAGAAAAATGCATGAAATTTGTATTTAAATCGATAATACAGTCCGTATAATTTAATGTTTGAAGATTATTTCATGCAGATGTTGACCGCGACTGCGCTTCAAATGGTCCACCCACTTAGTCCAATTTTGGCATACTCTTTCCAATGTTTCGGCCTGTATCTCACATATAAATGCTTTAATGTTGTCTTCCAATGCGTTAATTGAAGCAAGCTCATCTGAATAGATATGAGCTTTAACATAGTCCCACAAAAAATAATCTAAAGGCGTTGTATCGCACGATCTGGGTGGCCAATTGACAGGTCCCGAACGTGAAATAAAATGTTCACCGAATTCGCCTCTCACAAGTCCATTGTTACGCGTGCTGTGTGGCATGTGGCACCGTCATGCTGAGCTCTTGCATTTTGGGCAAAAACAAGTTGGATATCATTTCACGGTAGCGCTCATCATTCACAGTTACGTTACGATTCGCGGCATCTTTGAAGAAGTACGGTCCAATGATACCTCCAGCCCATAAACCGCACCAAACTGTGACCTTTTCTGGATACATTGGTAGCTCTTGCAATTCTTCTGGCTAATCTTCACTCCAAAATCGACAATTCTGCTTATTTACGTACCCATTGATCCAAAAATGAGCTTCGTCGCTGAACACAATTTTTCAATAAAAAAGTGGATCTTAAACTTTCTTAACAGAGCACGCATTTTTATAATGAAATTCAATGATTTGCAAGCGTTGTTCGTTTGTAAGACGATTCATGGTTAAATTATAGACCAAACTGAAGATGTTTGACAGTGAAACAAAACACGAAAAGTGCGTCAGCTCTTTACACCAACTGTTTAAAAAGATAATAACTTAAAAATCACCCGTTCGTTACGCACCAACCCATTCCGCTACGGCGGTCGTATACTCATCTATATAATTGTGGTCTACAACATTCGTTGATTATTCGGTTGGGTTCCTCCTCCTGCCGCGGGACGAGCGTTATTAAAAAAAACGAGTTACATGTGTGTGTAATATAATATTTACTATCTGTGTATGTAAAATTAATTTTCCAAATATTATTTTGTTTCGAAATTCCATGAAGGCTCATTAAAATTACTCTTATCAATACTTAATCGGCAACAGTCGAAATATTTTATGTGTGAATTTTTCACAAGGCCTTCTAACTATGCTGTAGCACCATGACCATAACAAATTAAAATGAAATTTCATCAACATTTGGACGCATAGTCATGCATATAAGACTCCCAGCTGAGTCTCCAATCATCTTCATCATCCAACATGTATCACCACTGTAGCAAATACTTATCTCAAGGTTTTCTTTGCCCCTGCCTCCCATTATATTTCCAGAGCACTCATTTTTTTTTTTAACAATCGTATTTATTGTACTTCGTCCGCGCGCATTGACATATCTTTAATTCAAAATAGTCTACGAAAAACCACTTTGAGTATATCCATCCTACAGTCATTGACCAGTGCGTGCCACATATTACATCCGCGCCTAATAATGTGAATTTGTTTGTTCAGCAAAATTTCTCTTTTCACTTTTCATACATTTTCTATTTGGTCGTTGCGCCCTATAAAGCAAAAACAACACGTCCGAATAACGCCATTAAACTTAAATGTGGCCTAATGTTTATCCCCGTACTGGTTGCACTTGTCCCATGACGACGTTTTGTGTTTTTGCGTACGCATATCTTCACAGTAACTTTATGGTGAGCGCCTTAAAATGTATGTACACTCGCATGTGTGAGCATTGTAGATGCACAGCTACATTAGTAGGAGAGTACATGAACATCTTAAAGATGTAGGTATTTTCAAATGAAATTTTCTTTTGTCAAACATTTCAATTGCTATACTCAGATAACCTTCTACTCACACACGCTTTCCAGTTGCCTTTTTATACAGCCAGAGATGGCTCACTTTCTGTACTTTTGCCTTTCCCCAAACTATCAGACTTTGCCCATCGTTACAGGCATAACCACCACCTACTTCTCTACTCACCTCACTTGGAAATGTAGTAGTATAATCACGCAACTGATTGCCAACAGCTTTGTCATTGTTAGACCTGCGCAAACAGTAGCGAAATGTATGTATGTGAGCGAATTCCTTCTTTTTTTCATGTACGCTCACTCACTAATTTGTTCTTTCGCTCTCTTTTCAGTTCATTTTATGCACTGTTTTCATTGTTCATTGGTATTGAATGTGCTGCCTCCCCCGTCGTTGAGCTTTGCTCATATCCTGCTGCCGATGAGCAGTTAGTGCACTTCCGCACGCGCTTACACTCGCACTATATTCATACTCTCAACAGCAATGATAAAACAAGATATGTGCGTATATGTGTATATATTTGGTTGATTTTGTTGTGGTAGTTCGCACTCAACTCTTTAATCATGGCGCCTAGGCGCGTAGAGAGATTTTGATATGCTTTGTGAGCATTGGTCATAAACGAGCACCTTCTATTCCAAAAACTACTGAATCCTTTGTAAATAAAAGGTTTATATGGTCGAAAAATTAAGATTAATTAATTAAAGAGCTGTCATTGACACTTTGCTAAACCTGATGAATCTTTTATCGAAATGTATCAAATGCTTCAGAAAGAAAATTACGTAAATGCATTCGGCAAGGAATGTGAACGTTGAATCGATTGAAACCATTCAGTTTTGGCTAGTATTCTAATCATAATTTTTTAAAAGGTTCATTTGATAAATTTAAAAAGTAGGCAAGTTGTGTATCGAAATTTCCTTCTTCCGATAAATATATTGTATTAATTCATGCAAAATATTTTGAACAAAATATTCGGCAGCTGCTTCTATTTGTATAAAGTTCGGTTTTTTTGGAATAGGGGGTATGTGCATATAAGCATATATGTACATAAGGTACACACACATTAACGTACATATATGAAACTGACTACAATCATGCCTTTTCTAAACTCCGAATGGGTCCGCAGATTAACAGGAGCAAGGCAAATTATCCACTGTCACCAAACAAAAATTCAGCGCGCTCGCATCTCTTCTCACATGCCATTGTTAACAGTTTTAACTTTTGAAGTACGTTCACTCGTTCACACAGTACGTAATAAGCTGAGAAGCAAAACAATTAAAAACGATTAATTCTTTATTTTTAAAGGCGACAACACCCTATTATTCGAAAGCTGTACCTGGATCTTTACCCATTGGCGGCGGCGAAATTCTAAGGTTATGCAACGCTGAACTGTTTAAGTTTTATAACGGTATATGCGCAAGGAAGCAATTAAAACCTTGTTTGAAAGAATTCAGAAGTGTGACCAAAATCAGATCGTTAACCGGCTCCCAGCGAATTAAAAAAATTAGCTGATTTGCTGACGCCACCTATGATGTGGAAGCGGTTTGTTTACGACAAAGCTGAGATTGTGTTATTGATATTAGAGAAAATCAGCACAGCCATGCTACTTCCTTGCCTTCTGCATAAGGGCTGGTTCGTTAGGTGTCAAATAAGTGACAAAATTCAGCTGGCGAATCCCCGATGATGGTCAAACCTTGTAATCATTCTTGATTAAAACAGCGGCTCCTCTGAATAGATCACAGTTCTCCCCCGCATGGAAGAGACCAATTGATCAATTTACCAAAAGCTTGGCTTCATTAGGCGATATTCATTGACAACTGTTGTGGAACTCGGCCAAATTCGCTTAGGTAGTTACTGCACCTATCGTAGGTTGAAATTAAAATAATTCAACAAATTATACCGAAAATTCCTAAAAAAAAATTAATTAATCTTAGTTTTTGGAACCAAACACACTCATGGAAAATTAAAGTTATGGTTTATAACATCAGAGGTACTAATGAAAACGAAAAAGAAAACAAAAAGTGCCCATGGTTTTATCTGCTCAATAATATTTATGAATGTCGGATCTCGATTGCGTCATATTATTTTTTGGGTTAGTAATTTTTAACAAATTTTAGTAATTCTGTTTTAATTGTAACAGAGATATCGGTTTTTTTTTGCGTTTTTGAAAATTACAGTTATATGGGAGGTGGGCGTGGATATTGACCTATTTCGCCCACTTTCAATACCAAATTGCCTTGAACAAAGAGGAGGATGTGTACCAAGTTCCATGGAATTATATTACTTTTTGCTCGAGTTATCATTCGCGGATGGACAGATTGACATGGCATTCATTCTTCTCATCATTCCAAGCTCTTCGGTATATAGTACATACATATGCCAGTTGTGTCTGTCCTCGCTTCTAAAGCGTACGCCAGAACTGTCTTGTTTTAAGCGAAATATTATATATGTAAAATTAATTAATAAATATATAATACATAATTGTATATATATGTATATAATTGGCTGAGCTCCTCCTCCTATTTGTGGCGTGCGTCCTGATGTTGTTTCGCAAATGGAGGGACCTACAGTTTCAAGCCGACTCGGAACGACAGACATTTTTTATGAGTAGCTTTTTCATGGAAGAAATATATACAATGGGAGGTTTGCTATTCCCTGCCGAGAGGCTACTGCTATTCGAAACAACTATTTTTTTTGGGTCTTTCACCGAAATTCGAACCTACGTTCTCTCTGAATTCCGAATGGAAGTCACGCACCAACCCATGCAGCTACGGCGGCAGCGAAATATGTTAGTTTCGGGAAAAAGAAATCCATATTTTTAAAATGTTTGTGCAAATGGTTTAAAATTCTTTTATGATCGATCTTTAGCTACTGGGCGATGCTATGACTACTAGCATGCCGATCAACTTTGAGCCAATAATGTCGATTGGCATTTACTTGAACATCGAAAATGCCTGAATGGAAATAGAATAAACACCATTCACAATTTCAGTTGTCTGACTTGCATTATCGCCTTTGTGAAAGAAAAACTGTAAAATGTATCGAATTTTCTCTTTTCTGACTTCCATTGTAACTCACAACTGAATGGAAGCAACAAAAAACAGCAAAGGAATTTTTTAGTGTTTAATGTCACCTGGACAACGAGCATAAATTTGAAATTGTTTGATCGATGCAGTACGAAACATCGATCACTACAGCCATCAACTGAGAAAATAATGGATTTACTTTTGCCCAAACTAATTTGTATGTACCAAATTTAGTTAGAATATCCTCAAGTTATCATGTGTACTTTTTGGTTACTTTGGTAATATTAAAAAAAATTGGTTATAATGTCATTATCATCATTGCCGGTATGCCAGTTTGAGATTTCGACCCTTTAGAAAACTCTATTATGTTTGATATATATACGAGGGGTGCCTTTTAGATGTCGGGAATAGAGAACAAAAACAAATTTTAATCATCGAAAATCACTTTATTGCTTTTCAAAATATTCTCCATGAAGATCTATACACTTTTGCATGCGTTTGAACCAATTGTCGAAGCACTTTTGCCACTCTGAATGAGGCACCTCCAAAACATGCATTCTGAATGCCGCCACCGCTTCTTCAGGTGTCGAAAAACGTTGACCTTTCAGTTTGTTTTTTACGTACGGGAATAAAAAGAAGTCATTCGGTGCCAAGGTCGGACTATACGGCGGATGAACCCTCGATGTTTTTGGTGCTCAAAAATACAGTTGTTTGAGCCGATGTGTGAGAGCTCGCATTGTCCTGGTGAAGAGTGATCCGTCTTTGGCGATTGGTTTTCCTAATTTCTTGGAAGACAACTGGCAAACAAATGGTTGTGTACCACTCAGAATTTACTGTTCTGCGTTGCTTGGAAGTGCTTCGTGCGCGAACAACTTTTGTTGGATTTGGCTCATCTTGAAACACCCATACAGTCGACTGTTGTTTACTTTCGGGCTCATACGCGTAAATCCATGATTCATCACCTGTCACGATGTCATAGACGTGTTTCGAAACCCCGCGATCGTATTTTTTGAGCATTTCCTTCGACCAATCAACACGAGGCTTTTTTTGAGCGATTGACAAATTGTGTGGGATCCAACGCGAACAAATTTTTTTGACAGTCAAATGTTTATGCAATATTGAATGTATGCTGGTCCCACTAATGCCTACGATTGTCTCAATCTCACGATAGGTCACATGACGATCTTGCAATATCAGTTCGCGCACAGCATCAATGGTTTTCGGAACAACAACTGATTTTGGACGACCTTCACGAAATTCGTCTTGGAGTGAACTACGACCACGATTGAATTCACCATACCATCGATAAACACTGGTCCTTGATGGAGCTTCATCGCCAAAAAATGAATTAAGTTCATCCATGCAATGTTGCTGAGTTAATCCACGTCGAAAGTTGTAAAAAATAATCGCACGAAAATGTTCACGATTTAATTCCATTTTTGGACCGAGATGAATCTTTTAAGTTACTGTAAACAACACAAATAGCGCTGGTATTTCAAAACGTTCTGAGTACGTAAAAGCCAAAAAATGTCAAACTTTACCATACAGCTGTCAGTTGCCAGATTGCAACACCAGGGTTGCCAAATCTCGAAATATAAAAGGCACTCCTCATATATATATTCTACCGAGCATTTGCACTAAAACTCGGAGTAGCGCTGTGTTTTTTTACTATTGTGCACCCAGATTATTTTTAATATTTCCTCTGAATGGCGTGGTGCACTTAACGTTGACGGCTTTATGAATTCCATTCTATTGCCGTGGTGACTCTGCTTGGCTATTTACACAGTATGAACCTTATATGACTAGACAAATAATAGTGATGACAACAACAATAAGTATTGGGTTGAAAAGATAAATTTTAGGCAAAAAGAAGACAATATTTTAAACGGAGTTCAACGAATGCTTGTGGCAGTGCTTTTCTGATAGCTTTACTCCCTCAATTTTTAAATTTTGTGTACAATCTTTGTCGGACTTTCGTCATATTTTCACTTTAATAAAATGCACCCTTTTCTTGACTCAGATGACTTGTGTCCGAGTAATTGAATTTCTACCAGAAACAATTTTTCAAATATTTTATAACCTTTCTTGCTTCATTCTAACCGACAAATGATTACATGCCACACATCGCAGTACTTAGTACGTTTCACTTTTAACTCAACACTAAGCGAAAAGATGATTTACGGTTACTATAAAAATAGTATTACGCCCAGCTCGACATGCAACAAGCCATGCGAGGCCACACGCTAGCTAGAAGTCCGCGTCAAGTGATGTATATAAATACATTTGTATGTATGTATTCATGCAATTCAAGCGCAATCGGGCGTTGCCATATGCATAAGTGGCATAATAAAATAAAAACAGTGTAACAGTACAACAATGCAACAATGTCGTGTCGAACCAAATGCATTGCTGTGATTTGCCCATGCCAAACATCCAACTATCGTCTGTATACACATCGTCACCACTGGCATTCCATCTGCGGCGAAATGCTGAAACACACACATTTGCCATTGTAAGTGAGGACTACAAGCTGCTACATGCACTCACCCACCATCACGAACAACTCACCAACGCTGCTACTCATTCTACTTCTATTCACTTGCAGCACCAACACTTTCACAAACCAATTCCTAACTCCAACGCCAACCACTGGCCCAGCTCCAAAGTTGTTGCAAAGTTCTAACTGTTTCCGTTGTATATTTAAATTAAATTATTATACGAGTAGAGCTGGCACTTTGTTGCCTCGTCGTTATCACTTAATGTGCAAACCTATAGTACATGCAAACAAATAGATCTACGTGTATGTATTGTATATACATATGTATGTGCTTGTATGTGTGTTTTGTGAGCGCATTTTCTTCTACGTACTAAATATGTTCGCAACCCGTTGGTTGTGAATGTCAATATATTTGTTCTTGTGAAGTATTGCAGGCTCATTGCATGTTGTCGATTTCAGTGCTGTTCAACATTATGGAACCACCCACACCCACACCCACACATACACATTATCAATTGCAGTATAAAAGTCCTACAAAGAAATTCTGTTGCTTGGAGCGGGCATCCTTCTAGAGAATTTGAACCCTTTATATGAAACTAATTCAATTTTCGAAATATAAATTTAAACTTTGATATTTTCTCCATCATTTGCATGTATCATAAAGGTAGATATTTTTAAAATTGAGACCTATTTGACAAAGCAAAAGATGCGAAATTTTCAGGGGAACATTTAAAAAGTATCTTACCCATTGCCGGAAATTTGCCATAAAAGGTAGGAAGAGAAAAATGGTTGTTGAAGAGGAAAAAAAGGAACCATGCCTCTAAAACGAATTCTGATGTCCCCCAATTTGGGTCGAACTTTTTAGTTTCTTTTCTCATGTAAAGGCCAAAAATGGTGATATTTTGAAATGATTGTATGGGGAACCCCCCAGGGGAGTTCCAGGGGGTGTGCCACTGGCATGGGTGGATCGGCCGTCCAAAGTTAGTGGGGGTCGGTCATACATTTGGACTCGATTGGAGCACTCTAAATGGGTCAAAGTGGGATTTTTCGTTCGACTCAAATTGCGGGACATCAGAATTCGTTTTAGAGGTATGGTTCCTTGAGCAATTTTTAAATCGACTCGCCCTAATATATACATATATATATCAATACATACATATTTACATTATAAAAACCAGTCAATACTAAATATCCATTCATTTTTTGGTCTGTGAAGCCAGCACTCCTTAATGGGGTTAATAGATATGTAAATTAACCAAGACCGAAGTCAAAAAGCGAGTTGGAAAAATGTGTTATTAAATCGCGTTGAATAATTGAACAAACGGTCTCCATACCCGGATTACAGGCAAGGTTTTCACGTGTGTATGGTGGAAAAGAAATCGTTCACAATCGTTGCATCAGGCCAAGCACTGAAATTGAGCACCAACTGTCAACTACTGACCAAATTGAATCAGCCGATCCGTCTGAAGTAGCCAGAAGCATCGAAAGTTCAAATAGAAGATTGTGTTGTATCCGTTGCGCAAGTCTGACGCCCAACGATCGCATAAAATTTTCTTGATGGTACACAACTGGCATCAAGAAAAGACAATTGCGGAATTATGAAGTTGAACAAAAATTATCGATCTTAATCAAGAACTAATATTTTATAATTTGTTGTTTTTTTATAAATATTGATATATAAAAAGAAAGAAAATAGACAAATAACAACTAAAAGCTCAAAAAATATGTTTTTAAGAAACTTTGAAATACATAATTTTACTAAAGTAAAGAGCCACTTCCTTGTTTCTGTACTATCTGCGAACTACTTTTCGGGCTACTGTTGGTCACAGAAAGCAAATAAGCTCACTGACTGTGTTTTTCCTAGAAGGTAGCATATACGTATGCAGAAATATGCAGTACTGAGGTGTATAGGCGAGCATGTGTGGGGTGGGTATCGAAAAAGCGATATTATAGCTGCTGGTTGCACCTGTCACACGCCAGTGTGCCCTTAGTTTGTTAGTAGCGTTGAAAAGTGAATGCATGTATAGGCATGTGTGTGAACTTTTAATGGTTTTATGGCCGCCTAAGTCTCGTTATTGAATACTAATAACGAGTTGAAGTGCGAGAGTTTCGCATATTAACGAAAAGAAGCAATTGCGTAGGCTTATTTGAGTTAAATATTAGTTAAATTATTGAAAAAACACAATTCTTGATAATCCTAATCAGGATCTTATCAGGAGTCCCATTACATCCAACCCTTTGGACACTAAAGGCTTCAGGACTCCAAAAGCTCTCATGTTCAGAATTCTCATCGGGCTTACGGTACGATGCAGTGGGCTTATACTAACAAATCAAGCTGACTCATATCTGAGCCAATGGTCTTAATTAGTTTAACTGTCTTGGACAGATCTACATCTTTTGGAACCTAAAAGCTGAATAAGCAAACACCACAAAGGTGATAATACACTCGCATACCCTCAGCTACGTAATAAACACCTCTACAATCGCGGAACTGCCAAAAATGTATTACCTCACAGGGCTGGTGAGCTCTTAGACTGCTAGTTTTTGTTGGTGCACTTTGCACGCCTTAGATCAGATCATATTCCCTTTCCAAAATCAACAAAATGCAACGTATGGTACGTATTTGATAAACTTAAATAAAATTTGTTAAATTTAAACAAAAATAAAATTATTTTATAGAGCTTCAAAGAAAAATTAAATAATAATAACATTTATATATATCTAAAAAGAACACCTGGCAACACTTACGTCGGTAAGCTACCCTTTATTATGCTCGCAAAATAAGCGAGACTGAAAACTTTTCCATTCGAACTTATGCAAATTAGTTGTTCACATGGTATTCTCGGTTTGCCTTCCTCGTTTTCTTGTTACTCGTATGACCGAGCTTGCTTCCATTTACCATTTAAACGAATGTGGCTAGACTTCCAGCAAAAATGCATTACTGCGCCAATTGCATCCCTCGTCGTGGTCACTTTACTAGCGCCCATTTTGACAGTTTCTATAAAACCATCAAGTTGAATATATGTATGTATGTATGTACATATGTGGCTTGGACACTCATACAGATACAAAAATACATATGTATATGTATACATTTTGTACTTAGGGGGATACGAATAGTTTCCAAGGCATTTGAGCTATTTAAAAATAAATATCTGACGTTTAAAAATTCGATAACAACAACAAAGAAATGACTGCGTGAGCGATAATGAAGTTTTAAAGGTTAAAACTGCCGACGCATTACACCACTGTGCCAGAACTACCAATCCAAGTGCAATGGGAAGCAAGTTATGACGTCTGTGCGGTTCGTTGTATAAAAGTGAAAGTGCATGCAACAAAATGTTGATAAGTTTAAAAAGGTTACTTTGCGTGTATTATCGCTCTTATTGTGGTTGTTATTTTTGCTTAGCTTCGTACGGCATACCACATTTCGCAGAGTTAATGACGACAAACGACTGCTATTCACTTTTGTTGTTATTTTGCTATGCGCGAAAAAGTTTCATTACCTTAAATTTTAATTACACCATGGGAATATTTCGCTAAATTAGAGACGTATATTTATAATGGTACAGTCATTATTTAAGTCAGCATATAATTGAGAATTTTATTTACAATTGGGTGGGTACGGTATTTGAGGACAACTTTAGAGTAAAACTAATTAGCTTTTATTTTAAAACAAATTCAATAAATCCTCAAACATTTTTTACACCACATTAACTTATTATATACACGTAGTAGAAAAAGTCTGCGTTCACCTATACAAATATTCTTTGCATTAGAAAAAGTTCAAAACAATAAATATTTCAGAATTTTTTTTTATGAGTTTTATTTAGTTCACTTAAACGTAACTATCACATATATTTCGCTACCAATAACAAAATCAAATTTAAAATGAGATCACATAAAATTAAAAAGGCCATTCAAACTAAACGGAAACAGTTTGCGTTCACTTCAATAATAATAAAATAAAAGGCTTAAGATCATAGAAATGTTTTAAAATTAATAGCTAGTTGGACATCCACGCCTTTTTATGACTTCTAGAAGGCGTCTTTTCATTGATCCAACTAGTTTGGCTGTTATTTCTGGACTTATGGCTTCCCATTCCTCTTTAAGCGCGTTCTTAAGCATTTCCTTGCTAGTTATTGTACGCCCTCGTATTTTTTTTTTCTAGAACGTCCCATAAGTGCTCAATGGGGTTAAGGTCAGGTGATTGTGGGGGTGGGCGAAATTGTTTTGGAACATTATACAACAACCACAACCTAACAATCTCTGCTGTGTGCTTCGGGTCGTTGTCCTGTTGGAAAACAAATCTTTCACCGAGTCCCAGTTTGATTGCACTTTCTCTCAAATTCGTTTTTAAAATATCGAGATAATCATGTTTGTTCATTATCGACTCAATAAACTATATATTTCCAACGCCCGAACTAGCCATACACCCCCATATCATGGCACCTCCTCCCCATGCTTTACCGTAGGTACTAGATTTTGCTTTCCAAGTGCCGTTCCGTTTTTCCCCCAAATAATTTTACGACCTTTTATTCCGAAAATGCAAAACTTGCTCTCATCTGAAAAAATCACACTATTCCAAAACTCAGGTGGCTTGTTTACGTATTCCTTGGCGAAAGCCATCCGCTTAAGTCGATTTACTCGCGATATGAAGGGTTTTTTTCGGGCCACTCTGCCGTGAAATCCGATTCTTTTTAGAATTTTTCTTACTGTATCTGGATGTACTTTCTTTTGGTATTTTACTTCTACGTCTTTTGAAATTTGGCTTGCTGTTAGTCGCGGATTAGACTTCACAAGAATAGTTATGATGCGTTCTTCTCTTTCCGTCAGTTTTTTTGGACGCCCAGAACGAGGCTTAGACTCCAAACAATTCGTTGGCTTGAAGTTGTTTATCACTCTTTGGACCGAGGAGTATTGCCTCCCAACAATTTTCTCGATTTCCCGATAGCTCTTACTATTTTGCCACAAACTTACAATGATTTTCCTTCTACCAATATCTATTTCTTTTCGCCTTTGGTCCATAGTAACAAAAAATGTATTTCTAATATCAATTTTTCCCTCTTTAGATTTGTTCTTAACCGCGTCAACTACATGAATAATTTAAAATTAAATTTAACGTAATTGCCATGCAAATAATCGTCACTATTCGAAATGAACGCACACTTTTTCTGCTCAGCCTATTTAAGTAACTGTTCTACAATCCCGTTATCTGAACACGATGCAGCTCAAACTTCAAAAAATGTATACCCTCTACGAATAATTTTCTTTGAAATAAGTGAAAAGAAATAACTGAGAGTTTTAAGATAAGCACGTTAAATTATTTTAATACTTTATAACAGTGGGTGAACGCAGACTTTTTCTACCATGTGTATCTCAAAAAATCATTCAATCAAATTTCCATTAGCTGCAATAACCTCCTCGATCCGGTTCCGGAAACGATAGCATACCCGAAAAAAAGTTCCTTATTCAGAGAAGAAGTGGTGTTATGAAGATGCTTATTAGTTTCACGCTCAACTACGCTCCATACGTAGTAATCCAGGGGATTAAGGTCTAGGGAGTTAAGCTGCAATTAGTGGTGCCGTACCTTAACCATAGCCGTAACCACAGCAATCAGCTAGCTGTTCTAGTCAAACACTATAGGTGCCGCACCCTAATGCCGTAACCATAACCGTAGCCATATGCAACAATTGAATTTTGGATTTTCCCCATAACCGTAAGCAGCTGTGAAATACTTTTCTCAGGTTCTTTTTATATTTGTTCTAAAAATTTCAAAAAATTTGAATATTAGAAATGAACGACGAAAAATTAATTGACTTTGTCGAAAAATTATCCGTGTTTTTATGACAAAATGCAAAGCAGGAAACAGGTTGATTGAGGCCCTCGAAAGGATCATCAGAATCTGCCTTGCACTTCGTCACATATCGCGGAGTAATCTTGGATAAGAAATTGACTTGGAATACATATGATTCGCTGAAGGTGGATCATGCAGTGAGTATCTTACAACAATGCCGTACAGCCTCTGGTAAAACCTGGGGTCTGAAAACTGTTAAGGTTCAGTGTGTATACCGAGCACTTATCAGATCAATGCCTCTGCAGTTTGGTGGCGACGGACTATGGTTATGTCCACGCTTCGGGAACTATTCAGGCTCTGATGATGCCCTAAATGCTATGCTTGATTTGCTCCCTTGGATCTTAAGGTGCAGCAGGAAACAATAAAAGCTATGTGCAGACTCCATGAATATGGTTTCTGGCACGAAATGGACAAATGCTATCGGAGCAGAATCCACTAAATATTTTTGGCACTTAAGAATGACTTTATACCCATAGTTTCATTTTGAAGGAGTAATCCAGAGTGCATTCAAAGAAGTTTGACGGATATTTTCTTTACCGATGGGTCCAAAGAATGAAAGAGGCTCTGGAGCCGAATAGTTCTTAAACGATAGTAATAACTATCATTACTATGGGAGAAGTTGCAACTGTTTTCCAAACGGGACCTTATATTGCATTAAGTTCAAAAATGTCGAACGGAGCAGGGAAGCCATAGAAAGGCAAACAGAACGTACCGGGTCACAAAGGCATTGTAGGAACCAAAATAGTATGTGAGCTAGCGAAAGGCGATGTTTACCTACAACTTGAACAAGAGAAAGACATGAAAAAGCCGCTAAATATAATATACAATGAAATGGACGGCTGCATAAAAAAGAAAGCGGAAGCTACGTGGACTAATCCGACCACATGAAAAACTGCAAAAGTAATGTGTAGAACTAATGACAAAAAGCTGACTCAATAACCTAATGACTTACACTCTCAGGAAAAGACTGTAGAACCATTATACATAGGTATGCCGAAAGGTCATTGAAATTTGCAATTTAAAAAGGCGGGCCAAGAAGCACTGAGAGATTTGGTAACTCCTTAAACAATCAGGAAAATGAGCCCATTGTATTTAAAGGTCTGGAAAGTAAAAGAGAGAAAGGATAGAATAGAGACACAGTGGTAGTTAGACCTGTGAAAATTTTCCAGATTCCTTGGCAAAATCTGAAAATATCCTCCAATTTGGGAGAACGAATATTCCACATTCTCATGACATTGGAACCCAAAAGTCGTAGCCTTACTCTAGCAAATGCAGCGCACTCACAGAGAAAGTGCTCAGTGTTATCCGCCTCCTCTAAGCAAGATAGGCAAATCGGGTCCTCAATGATTTCAACGGTTTTCATATGCCGACCCCATGGATTGTGTCCTGTAATCATACCGACCATCAACCGAGTTTTAGAAGAAAGTTCGAAAACAAAGCACCCAACTGCAAAAACTGCCACTTGGAGAATACTGTGAAACCCTCGATATGTGTAGCAGAGTTCACTCGAAATCCTTAAGTAAAGAAGTATAGTGGCGTGGTATGCCCTTTGTTGCACACAACACCAAAAACCATAACATCGGCTGGAAACTTCGTGCGCATGGCAACATTAACCTCTGTAGGATTGGACATATTGCTATGTGGCATTCTGGTCATTTCTGCGGTTGGTCTTTTGGTCTTGGTAAAAACATTTTTCGTCAGAAAAAAACCATAACATCTCAGGCGCTTCAGGGCGTTTAATGTTGGTAAGAAATAATTTTGATCACATTACTCGCTTTTCTCGCGTTTGCTCCGATATAAACTGTTTCTCGTACATGTAGAATTTGTATCGTAGATTTTCATGGACAACTCACGCGATAAGACCTTCACAAACATTAAGCTCTATCGCAGGAGCCCTTATTCATTTTGAAGCCTCCTCAATGATCGCTTGCACTTGTTGAATCAATTTTACAGATCGCTCAGAGTCAGTACACTTTCGGTGGTGTGTGCGTTTTGTAACAGATTTGCATAACCGCCTGATGCTTCCAATTCATGGTGAAACTTATGAACGCATGAACAGGCGCACTTAAGAAAATTAGAGATTTCTGAATCGGTGTGATTTGCACATTTAGCGATAATACAGGGTGGCTGATGAATTTTGCTACATTAAGAAACTCAAATAACTTTTTTTTTAGTGTATGGAATTCATTTATTTTTTTTTTTCAAGTTGAAGATCATTAAATTTTATTAAATGTAGCTTAACTAGTTTTAAAAATAATTGAATTTAAATGCCCCCCATGCTCGTGCGGCATCTTAGTAAAAAGTAGTTCATTGCTGCTTTGAGAGTTGCGACAGGAATAGCCGCAATTGTTGCCCGAATGGATTGTTTTAGTTCATCCAAATTTGTTGGATTTGTTTTATAAACTTCTTGTTTACATAAACCCCACAAGAAAAAGTCAGGTGCAGTAAGGTCAGGCGACCTGGGGGGCCAACGAAATTCGGAGTTTCTTGAAATCAGTTTATTGGGAAATTTTCGTCGCAACTCTGTCATAACAGTCTGGGCTATGTGAGACGTTGCCCCATCTTGTTGAAACCACACAGAGTTGAAAGGAATTCTCTTTCGGCGTAGTTCTGGATAGAAAAATTCTTTCAGCATTTTCTAATAACGGTCTCCAGTAACCGTAACGGTGTGATCATTTTCTTCAAAAAAATAAGGCCCGACAATACAGCGTGAAGAAACCGCACACCACACTGTCACGCGAAGAGGATGCAATTCCGTCTCGTGGAGTATCTGTGGGTTAGAAGTACTCCATATTCGACAATTTTGTTTGTTCACATTGCCGTTTAAATCGAAATGGGCCTCATCAGACATGAAAAGGCAGTTTAACATGTTTTGGTCTTCTTCCACCATTTGCAGGATCTTCTGGCAAAATTCCAAGCGAATCGGCAAGTCTGCTGCATTTAGTTTGTTAACCATTTGAATTTTGTAGGGAAATAAGTCTAAATCTTTGTGCATTATTGTTTGCAAAGACTGTCGGCTGACACCAAGTTGAGCAGATAAGCTTCTTGTTGAAACCCTTGGATTGCTTTGTATAGCTGCAGCGATCGTTTCCTCCGTCCGAACTGGTGGGTTTCGATGATAAGGCCTTCTTGCGAATGTTCCTTGCTCAGCAAAATTATTCACCAGTCTCATTATGGTCCATCTGCTCGGGGGATCGCCGCCAAACATCCGCCTGTACTCTCTCTGTACCAAAACTACGGACTCCAGTGCGTGATAGCGGCGGACTATCCAAATTCTTGTTTGCGTGTCCCAGTTATCCATTTTAATAAATTTTAAAGATCAATCTGCAAATTAAAACAAAAATGGAACAGATAACTTAAAAAGAAAAAAAGTTATTCAATTTTTTTTTGGTAGCGGCTTTCATCAGCCACCCTGTATCTCTATGCCTCTTTATTTCTTCAGTTAAATTGTTCCTCCATGTCTTAGCTGAAAAAGGGCAAACAGAAAAATAATGGTTTCGGGAAGTTACAGCCACAGGGATGCATGCCCACAGCTTCCATATGCCCTCTGTACTTACTCTCAATTTAAAAACATGGTGACTTATTTAGTTACGCATATCAAATTATATAATGCATCATAGACTGTGAATATATGTAGCTGAGAAAGATAGATCAATGAGGTAAAAAAATATTATTTAAACCCAAATAGATCAATATGAATTGCAGAAGTCACACAAAGACCATTCGAAAGAAACCGGTACATAGGCGGTACAAGTAGCGCGTTGTTTTAGCTTTCCGAGCGCTGCATAGAAATATTCTAGGCATTATTCTAAGCAAATTTGCAGTTATAATTGCCACTTACATTGTTTTTAGATATTTCAGCTGCTTCTGCAATCTGTGATGTGTATCCCTATGTTAACTTACAAATTAAAGAAATTTGGTATTGAATAGTGTCTGAATTAGAGAAAAAATTCATTCCCAGGCTTTTCATAGTTTTCCGAAGAGCAACTGTTTTTAAAAAATACTTTTTAATCCTTCATGTCGGCAGTAGTGATAAAACCAAAGCGCTTATACACCACTAGCCCGAGCTGCCAACTTCATCAAGGCTTACGAAAAATAGCTTTATGACTCCGTTACTAAAGGTTTAACATTTAACACCTAATACTGTAAGGTAAAAAATATAAAAGCATTAATATTCTTAGTAATAGACCACCTACGATAAATAGTTTCATGTTAATTGTAAAAGCGTGCCGATAATTAATTGTTTTGTTTGTAAGTCTTAGTTTATACGCAATAAAAACATAACTCAGTATACTGGCTGTAGGGCGTAACTCTCTGAAAAGTAAATAGTACATTGGGTGCACTTTAAACAAATGTAAATGGATACGGGAGAAACTAATACACCACAGATAGACAGAAGGAAAAGCAAAGGGGAAAAAATACTTCACTACCCCTTATTTAGTTAAAATCTCTCAACTTTTGCTCAGTTCTTCAAGTTCTTTAAACTTCAAAACTCGTATTTCTTTCAATAATTAAATTAAAGTACCGTAGACAAAATTTCTCTTCTATATAAACATTTTTACTATAAATAAAAGAAATATTGCCTGTAAGTGCATAAGCGAACTTTCAAAACAGCACTCAAAGCTCCGCCATAAAACATAAATATGCTCTCATAAATGTGCTTTGAAGGAAACCAAGAGAAGAGTAACTCGCTTGGTAGGAGATAACTACATTATAAATAATACATACCATACGAGCTGCAAAGATGGCAAGAGACATTAGAAGAGCGAAAAATTAATAGCTTATATGCACTATACCAAAACGTTCAATCGCGAAAAATCTACTGAAATCGGTAAAGATAAACCAAATCTTTATTCCCTTATGTCCAAGATTTTTTTTTTTTTTTTTGAAGTTTGTTTGTATACATGTATCCATTTTTCTGTTTTTTAGTGGTTTGTGTATGCCATCCCCAAGATGCTTTTTATGCAAAACTTTTTCATGGCAAAAATGCAGTCGGTGGTTTGACAGTGGCTGCCAAGAAAGAAATACTAACAGAAAAAATTATATATCCTTTGATACTGCAAAAGCAGATATAAGTTCAAGCACAAATGTTAACCTTTTTCACTCGTGAGGTGAGTATTGTCTCTCGGATGCATCTCAACAGTTGGCACATGAAATATCATACAAAGAAAAATGACGCAGACTAATGTTTAAGAACATTTACATTTTTACAACAATTGGCCGAAACGGCCTTGACTTTAATTACCTCGCAACCAATGTACGCAACTGTAATAGTCCTTATAAAGGGTGAACGGACCGAAGGCCACTGAGATTCTTCCATTTGGGCGGGTTAGCATCCGTTAACTTTATTATCCACTCTCAAGCTGGATCCAAGTGTTCACTCGTACTCTCTAAGTTGTTACTTTTCCAAAACAGAAAACGCGATTTTTCACAGAATCATTTTATATACATATATATATAACCAAGCAACATATGAGCTGATATACATATATTATATATATATATATATATATATATTAGGCCGGATTGATTTGTGGGGAGGCAAAAAAAATCGCCCATTGCTCTGTGAAAATCATATTCTAGGGATCAAAATAAGAAACCATGCCGAAGGAACCATACCGCTAAAATGAATTCTGATGTCCCCCAATTAGGGTCGAACGAAAAATCCCACTTTGACCCATTTAGAGTGATCCAATCGAGTCCAAACGTATGACCGACCCCCACTAACTTTGGACGGCCGATCTACCCATGCCAATGGCACACCCCCTGGAACTCCCCTGAGGGTTCCCCATACAGTAATTTCAAAATATCACCATTTTTGGCCTTTACATGAGAAAAGAAACTAAAAAGTTCGACCCAAATTGAGGGACATGCAATTGCTCCTACCTTTTGTTTTGTTCGTTTGTTTTGTATTGCGAAGGGAGCTGACGTCGAAATCGCGAAAAATAAAGTAACTGTTTTTTAATGGTGCCACCTTTGATACTCAATTCACCTTGATTTGAACCTACGTACTCCGAATAGCAGTCGGCTACGGTGGCCGCCAAATATAGGGACGACAAATATAAGGATTGAAAAACTCATATGGGAATAAGAATTTCTAAATTACATTGGAAAATTTAAATATAATGTAACGTAAATTAAAATGGCAACACTGCAATTGCTTTGGTGGGTTAAAAAAAGGTTGCAAACAGTTGAATAAAGGTGAAGAGAGCATTCGAAAGAGCACAAGTATAGATAATTTGTTGCATTGACGTCCAACTAAAAGTTTCAAAGCAATAGAGAGAGGGAGAGAAAGAGAAAGAAAGAGAACATAGTTGGCTGCATTTAAAGCAAACAGATGAGAAGCGTGCTCCACATTGTTGTTTGACGCTGACATTAAGTCGAAATAGGTATTGTGGGAGTCTGGTCAGAGTATTTGAGCATGGGGTGGTCGCCTAACCAACAATGAGTTAAACAGTTAATGTTCTATGTTAGTAACAGCAAGAGCAGGCGAGTTGCACTCAGTTTCATGTAAGGGAGGGTGTGGGAGGGTGAAAGGGGCATCTGATGGGTGGCTGTTAATAGTCAGCCAACGCTGTTGTTGTTACTAGCTTTATTGTTTCTGTTCTTTTATTGTGATTATTATTATGCTGCTCACATGATGTAGCTGCTGCTGCTCACTACCCAATATTACCGATGTTTATCTATTTTATGTGAACTCCAGCAGCCGTGACAACAGTGACAGAAATAAACGCATTCAAATATACACAAAATCGAACGGTTAACTCCCAGCAGGAAAATCTTCTAGTATCGAGCAGGTGTACAGATTACGTGCATGCTGCTGAGACTGTCACAATAGGGTGGAACTACGGCGTACCATTCGAATGGTCCCAAGACTGATTGTACAGGTATAATAATTGTTTATAAAAAGTCGTTCAAAAGCCACCAATAAAACATGTAAAAATTTATATTCTGTCTAGTTTCACTTTTATTGTTATATGTGAAAATTTTAATTATTCAATTAAATCTTCCCCATGACAGGTAAAATCCGCCAAACAGACGATTTAAGAATGCCCAATTTTTGAGAACGTCAAGATATCCATGTTGAAAGTTGTTGAGCAACATTTTGCGTTACAGCAGCACTTATCTCAAAACAACGTCCAGTTTGTGGTCTGGCAGACCTTTTTCTATCCTCTACAGAACCAGTTTTGTTTTTCGTTTCTTCACCAACCTTTTATTTTTCGACTTATTCGGGCGATTATGTTCACCAAAGAATTACGAATTTTACGATATGTTGTTCTTAAAGACCGACCATTTTCATAACAAATTTCAATAATTCCAATGTGCTGTTCTATCGGTCAAAATTATACATCTTTCTGCTTGACAAATGTCAAAGATGACATAAAAGGGGTACCGTCTAAATATTATTCTCTACTGACATCTAGGCGTCTCTTTTGAAAGACAATTTATCTTTTCTTAAGGGGTTAGGGGTAGTCAGAATTTTCAAAAAATCGATTTTTTTTTTTTTGCATTTTCTTAAAGTATGTTTTAAAAATATTGTGTAAAAATTTGAAGTGAATCCGACAAATACTTTTCAAGTTATTCAACAATTAACAAAGGGCGCTCGGCCGCTCCGGAGCCGATAGCAAAACTTTAAATGCGTTTTTCTCAAAACTATGTTTTTCAAACTGGTGAACACTGTAACTTAAAAACCGCTACGTAGATTTCAATAAAATTTATACAGCTTTTGAAAAACATAAAAAAACTTGTGCCTGATCGAAGGATTTTTTTGTTTTTCAAAAATTTCGATTTTTTTTTAACAATTAACTGTTGGTTTTTTGTTCTAAAATCTGGAAAAAATTTTCTGAGGCCGCCATTTTGTTCATTTTGAAAAAAAAAAAGCTTCGATCAGGCACAAGATTATCTATTAATAAAACTAATTTTTCTTGTCCGATTGGTTTTAGATGAATCTGCAGGACTTGTGATGTTCACCGCAAGGGACTTCTGGAGAAACGGGCTTCACACAAACAGCGATAACTTTTGCAATTATTAATTTTTTTTTTTGAAATTTTGGTGAAGTCAAGTTAAAACATGATGTTTTTATGCTATGTTTTTATTTTTGTTAAATAAATTAATTAAGTAGCAAAAAAAAAATTCGTGAAAATCATCATTTTTTCGGGCCTCTGACTACCCCTAACCCCTTACATAATTTTAATAATTTACATGTAATATTTTTAAAACATTTTCGAATTCAAAGCAACCGCATTCCCTTCCGGCCCGTCTCAGACCCTCGATATAAACATCAAGGGTCATCGTCAGGATGGTATTTACCATAGAGTAGAAAAGTGGCTCGAAATTGGTGAAACTGTAATTTTTCCTGAAGGGGTTGCGTCACTTTCATACCCACACAGTTGTGTATGTATGGTATGTATGTGTGTGTGTTTGTCACTTCGTACCGTGAATATAGGGTGCTTGTGAAAGAGGGTTGTTAGCCGCCGGTTGGCTGTTTAAGTGGGGAGATAAGCTGCCTCCATACTCTTTCGTCACCGCTTGAACCGCATAAAGCTTTTGTTTTGCAGCTACTCCTACTTTGGCTGCTGCTGTTCGAACAGCCTTTGTGGCCTCCACAGACTCTGCTCTGCTCAGCTGCTGTTGTTTTTGCTTCTTCCTCCCGTATGTGCTCTACTGCTCGCTGTAGCAGCTTCATACTACCTACTTAGTCGCTACTACTATTTTTACTCATGCGGCGTACTTTCGCCATTTGGCCAATTCTGCCGATTCAGTACGATTTCATTCAGACGCTCGCACAGTCGTCGGACAGACGTCAATCAGTTGTTTAGCAGACTGTGCTGACTGGTTTATTATGTGCTCTTACTAGTCAGCAGTCAGTACGATGCTAAATAGCAGAAAGTCATAACTCTAAACCGGGCAAACGCGTGTGAGTTTAGTGAGCGTCAGCTGTATGTCTACTACTTTGTTATAATCTTGTTTTGTATTAAACCATTTTCTATTCGCGCAACTAATGGCAAGCGACGACATTTATTTTGGAGTTCACTATTTATGTTTTTGGTTGTTTTCTTGTTGTTGTCGTTGGCGTTGGCGTTGTCGTGTGTGAGCGCAGCGCAGCGCAATCCGTGAAGCAGTGGACGCCAAGCGACAAAGCAATAGATGCAGAGGCTGTGTGAGCGTTCGTTCGCGCGGGCTAGTGCGGAGCCGACAAGAAAATAAAAATAAAACATCTGCAGCAGATATTGAAACGAAGTGAAAATTTTTCGAGTTGTAGAGAAATGTGAAAATTTAGTGTGTAAGGCAAATAAAAATATCGAAATAAGCGTGTGTGTACTTCTAAGAAAGGAAGAAAAAATTAGAAAAAAATGAATCAACTTTTTTAAAGTTGACTCCAAAAGTGTTTAAATATTCGGAAATTGAATTGCAAAAAAAATCTCTTCTGTGCTCTCCGTCTGGACATGGTCCGTTCCGTGTGCTTTTTTTTTTTTGACGGCGTTCAATGACGCGACGCACTCCATGAATGTATGTACATATTTGCATACATACATGCATATGAGTATATTGTTTCTCCTTTGCTGTGGCGACGTCTGCTTTTAATGGCTTTACTTAGACACGACGCGGGCGGGAGAATAGTATTTAAATAGCAAAAAATATAATGAGAGCTACATACTATTTTAAAATATATAGCAGATAGGTGTATTTTAAGCCAAACAAAAAAAAAAAAACGAACTTTAGTAAGAACAATAGAGAGGTGACGAATATACAACCTGCAAATGTTTAGTTCGGTCATCTATATGCATTTGTGTCGTACATCTAGGTTTCCCTTCACACGTGGATGAGTAGCAAAAGGGCCTTATAAACGGCGTTTTTTGGATGAAATGCATTCGAACGTTTTCCGTTGACTGTCTACATGCAATCGCCATTAGAAAAACTGTTGTTGTAATATCGATACTCACGTACCCTGGACTGTTGTAGTACAAACCAAGACCTCATTTATAAAAATATTGTACAAAATTCGTAATCGAAATGATGGTTAATGATAAAAGTGGCTGTGACTTTCATTTAGTATTTAGTAAATCCTGTAGAGGGTTTCGAAACTGTGTACTCGAATACCTTAGAGTATTGAAAAGGTTATCTAGTTGCATTGCTCTTCTTCGGATATTTATTCATTAATATTCTGGAAAAAGTGATTATGCTACTTGACATTTTTGTTGTTTTTTAATATTTTTCTAACAATTTCACAACTAAATTTAGACGCGAATGCTTTCAAGTATCTTAGAGTACAAAAAAAGAAAAAATTATTACATTATACAATAAAGTTTTATTAATTATAAAAAATGCAATTTAAAAAAGTGCCTTTTAATTGGTTTAGTTTTGATTTTACAAGAAACCTCTCTTGCCTTAGAAGTAATCAGTCACATCAACTCTATGACGTCGTTTCAGAATAACAGTTCCAATCTCTGAAACGCTTTTCAAATAATCGAAATCAACTCCATGATTCAAAGCCTAAAATTATTCACCTCTTCAATTTGATTATGCATGTAAATTTTTGACAAATCGTATACGAAATCGATAAATAGAGTCTTGACTTAAATACCATGTTTTATTATGATTGTATGAAGAAATGTTCGCGAGTGTTATAAAAACTTCCTTTCATCATCCGTGGTGTGCTGCGCCTTCTTTATCCGTGGTTAACCGGTATTTTGTAATACTTAGCTATGATTCCTTAGGAAAGCGGAGGCGTTATGTGACGGTCGTATCGTGTCGATAGCGATGGGAGCATGAGTACAAACCGCTCGCCTTTTACGAGTAGCAGTGCGGCGAGATGTTACCTTAGACGACTGTTTTTACTCTTCTTTAATTAAAGAAAAAAGTTAATAATAAAGTTAATAATGTCATGTCTAGATCGGTACTGTTATATTTGGAAAGGTGTAAAATATCGTTCGGATGGAAGTGAAGAATGGTTTTCGTAAAGTATTTACAAGTCTTTTCTGCCTTAAAAGGGCAAATGTATTTATCTCTTTCTATCACTCATAAAAGAGGAGTGAGAGTTAGTCTATGTTTTACAATAGCGTTGCTTACTTCTTGATATCTCTGTCATGCAGAAGCTTATCATAAAAATCCATCTACAATTCGGAGGTGAAATAGGAGAAGGAGCTCGGCCCAACACCCAGTAAAGAATTTAAGCGTCAGTTATATATATATATATTAGGGTGGTCCAAAAAAAAATGTGTATGCTGCCGCCCCCCAAAATAGTAAAGAATGAAAAATAAAAAGACCCGTATTTTTTTTTATTTTAATCAGACCATATTTAATGGTGCCGCCGGGGCTTTGAAATATCCCATGTATTTTGCATGGGAAAAAATACTTTTTCGTAGATTTCATGTAAAAACCTGGAAAATGAATATATTTTAACCGGATACCTCAGTTTCTCTTCATAATTGGTCAGGGAATAACAACCAATTATGAAATAATTAATTTTTTTTGTATGGGATATTTCAAAGCCCCGGCGGCACCATTAAATATGGTCTGATTAAAAAAAAAAATACGGGTCTTTTTATTTTTCATTCTTTACTATTTTGGGGGGCGGCAGCATAAAAATTTTAATATAAATTTTTTCCCATGCATTTTTGGACCACCCTAATATATATATATATCATATGTACATATGTATAAGGCCTTGAATTGAGACCTAAATACAGTCAAATTCTGAATAGTATAGGAACGCTTGAGAAGTAGAATATGGAAACTAGAGGTTAAGGATTTTATGTATTTCAAATATATTAACGAAATATTTTTTTTGGTTGATAATTTCCTTCCAATTTTATATCAAATTCTGAGTGATACTGAATAAAATTCCAACGAGAGTAGATAAATTTTGGAAAAATTCACCTAAGAGCCTCGATCGCAGCCTTCGTTGCAGAGTAACAAGAGTAACAAGCAACAACAAGAGTAAAAACTTTGAAACACTTCGATAATTATTTCCAAAAAGGTTTCGAGTCGAAAAATTTATAATTTGCTATCCTTGGTTATTATGTTTAATTATACTTATAGGTGTATTTACGGTGTGATTGATCAAAGATCTCAGAAAATTTCAATTGATTGGAATAAATATTATAAACAAGCAAGAATGATAGATTACGAGAGTTGGCCAGCCAAACTTCAGTAGTCATGCCATTGGGGATTCGGCAGCAGAATTCTGCGCGCTCATTTCACACGTATCAATACACTCGCCGGATTAATCCCGTTAAAAAGCGGGTCTGAAATATTGTTGCACTTCTGTCACAAGAAATGGGCTAGAAACTAGCCTTGTGAGCAGTTTTATCATAAATATTCTACGAAAATAGTGGAAATTTTGATAAACTTTAGATAACTATTGAATGGGGAAAGCTCATATAGAGATAATTATGTTATCTTCAGGATAGTAGCGCGTTAAATGAAGTTTAATTCAATACATTGGAAAAGGTTAAATTTTCGAAATTTACGTAGGAAAAGCTTAATAGGAGATGAAGGCTTGGCATTCACTTTTCCACAAGAAGTTAAAACATTATTTCTTTGAAAAAATGTTAAAAAAAAAATAATTTATGAAATATACAAAAAAGCATTGAATAGCTTTTATTGTAAAGGTTAATAAAATTATAAGCGTTTATTAACTAAGATAATTTATAGCATCGCTTGCGTTTCTACAGTTTAGAGTTGTAAGGTTTAACTAATAATTGCTTACTGCTAAGAGAATTTGACTCTAATTCAAATCAATTGACCTCATTCTATTTGAGAAAAAAACGTATAATTCATCACCAGCAAAAATCCAACAAAAATAGAAAAAAGGTAAAAATCCGTTTGTGTTTCTAATAAAAGCCAAATGCCCTTCAAAGAGGGTATAAAATTGTAGAGACCTCCACTTATACGTCAACAACACGCCCACATTTGTCAAAGATATATATTTGTTTTAAAACAAAAAAGTAAGAAAAATAAAGTACGACTATTTTTATTTTGACACAGACTAAACAAGTTTTAAAAGAAATACTATTTTCTTTTGCTGCCGGAAAAATAGGGCACGTCCAGAACTTTCTTATGAGTTGGAATTTTTTTATTTTTTATTTATGCCAATGTGTACTAGATATGCTCTACGTAAATATTTGTCTCACCGCACCCTTAAAGCTTAAAGTGCACCTATCCATACCTCGACATCAGCAAATAAAAATAAAAATAAAAATACATACAATAAAAATGCTTCTGGCGACCGTTTCACGTCACGTAGCATGAAAATTATGTGAAGCCGCGTGCCGAATTGTGTACAAATAAGTCAGAGCGTATGCACCCGCGAATGGTGATAGAGCAGAAGCAGCTGCAGAGTGCGGAGAAAATTATATATGTGTGTGTGAAAAGAAGTGTGTAGCGTATTGTATAAATAGTTTGAAGTCGATAATCGGATTCCTAAGGAATTTAATATCAAGAAAAAAAAATACAATACAAGCGTGATATATACAAAAAGAAATATGGTTAAATGGAAAAAAACAAAATAGTAAAATAAATATTTTTCTTAAAAGATTTATATTTTCACTTCACTTCACAATTATTAAATTACAATTCTTTAAAAAAACTCAGTTCTCTGAAGCCTAAAGTTGCAGTCAAAAGGTCAAGTCTAAGCAAAATTAAAATATTGTGATTGTGTACAAGTAGTAGAATAAAGCACAGAAGCAAACGAAAATCAAAACGAAAAGAAAAAGAAAAAGAAAAAGAAAAAGAAAAAGAAAAAGAAAAAGGAAGAGAAAAAGAAAAAGGAAAAGAAAAATAAAACGAAAAAGAAAAAGAAAAAAACAAACAAAGAAAAAAGGAGAATATATTCACAAACTGTGAGAAAAAAGGGAAGTGAAAAGTTTAAACTAAGGCCTCAAGCAAGAATATGCATTATTTCAGAAAAGTGACTAAAATTGGTGGAAAGTTACAAAAAAATATTCCAAACTCGCAGAAATGACCAAAATTTTAGGTGATAAAACGTGGGGCAAAAAATCAAAAAGTGTAGTGTTCAATTCTTCTGGTTTGAAATTAGAAAAAAACTAAACGTGCCCTCAGTGGATTGAAAAAAAGTGAAGTAAAGTTAATAACTATGCGTATATTTTAACAAAAATGATACAAAGCACATGAAAGTATCTGCAAAAGCTCGCACTTGAGTGACAGTTGTTGTTGTAATACTGCAAGCATTGCTGCCACAGGCATTCGGCAGCTGTTGCATATGCATGTCTCAACTTATCAAAGCAATCAACGCTTAGCACAAAAGAAGATACATAGATAAAGCTGCAATATATGTATATGAATAGTTGAATTGAAAGTCCAGTCACTGGGCGCCATGGCGAACTATTCCTTTGATAGTTAAAGAAAGAGATATATCTAAGGTATATAAGCTGCTGGCTGTAAAGGGATATCTAAGGAAGTGTTATTGCAATTTTTATAACAAAAAAAAGAAAAACAAACCAATGGCAAGCCAATAAAAAAGCGAGCAGCAGCAATGGTAACCTAAGGAAAAATTTGTGAAAAAGCCCCTGTAAGCACGAAGGCTTCATAGTAAATATATATAAATAACCAACTATAATACAGCTCACAACAACAACAAAATTATACTAATCAAAGGGTCAAAAAACAACATCAGGGTGGGTGGTAGAAAACCAAAAGTTCTTAATTACAAATACACGAGCAAAAAATGGGCATACCAAGAGGCAGGCCATAAAATATCAACCATTACATCAGAACAAAAAAGATTGGAACGATTTAAATAAACATAACAGCACGTAAGAAGAAGCCTCAGCAATCATATACATTTTGTAAAAGCAAAAACAAAGTCAGAACCAGCAACAGAAACAGCAATAAAACCCTCATCGACTATAGCACAGAAGGACTCGGAAACAACTACGTCACCAGCATCACTAATATTGCAAAAATTTTGAACAGTAGCATTAACAGCGCAACCTTTCCACTGCACCAAAATCACTGTCACCAAAAATTGCCAACAGCACAAACGCCAACGCCTCCAGCACCACAACCGCAATAACCAAAAGCACAACAATAGCCACCACCACCACCACCACCACCACATCGACCACAAACCCTCCAGCCATAGCAATAAAAACTCAAATTTCTTCAGCCGCTGAAATTGCATTTAAGGCAACGTGTCCCCCACATCAACAGCAGACTACACAATCAACTCATCCGAGAGAAATAAAAACAACTACAACAGCACACCAGACACAGCCATTGCTAAAGGCGACCAGCAAAGTAAAGCAAAAAGTACGCAAAAAAAGACAAATTACATTTAATTCTGTGCCGGTGCAACGTCACGCCCCCTTTTCATCGAAGGGCGCATTACTAACAGGTGCTGGAGCGGCAGAAAGCCAACAAAAGACTGAACGATTTGCAAAATCACAACATACGTGCGGTGCAACGGCCGTCACGACGGTTGCGCCTGCGCGTGCACTGGCGGGTGGAGCGGAGCGCAAAGGTGTGCCCGCAACGCAATTGAAATCGGCAAGAGCGCAACCGCCGGCGGCTGCAATTGCCAGTCACCCAATTACAACAAGCATAACTACAGCAATAACTAAGACTGCAACAACAACAATACCACAGGCACTACATCAACCGCCACCGCCCCCGCTACAGCAACAGCAGCAAACCCACCATATACCACCAACCATCCCAAGCTTCAAGCCAGCGGTGAAGCGGTTAAGTAGCGGCAGCATTGGCAGCATTGGTGCTACCATCAGCGCCGCCAGCGGTATAAAAGCGACACGCGCACGCTTAGCACATTTTCTGAAAATCCAATCGCCGAGCGCTCGTAAAGCGCGAGCACGTCGAAAATCGTCAACACCCTCGGCTGGTTCGCTAATTGTGGTCGATATCGCTGGTGCGGCAGCTGGTGGTCGGGGTGTGGTATTTGAGGGGTGTGGTAAAGCATCATCGGGTGCACCTATTACAACACCGCCAGCAAGTGGATTTGGCAATTTACCTGTGATAGTAGCTGAGAGTGGTGGAAAAGCAGGGAGTGCTGGTGCTACAGCAGGTGTAGGATTACCTGTGGATGCAGGCGAAGACGGTGCAACGGCAACAGCAACAGCGGCTGCAACGTGGTGCGGCGGCGTTAATTTCTTGGTGTATATGGTGTGCTCATTTTGTTGTTGTTGCTACAATTTTCGCAACACACCAACAAGGTACGTCAATATGAATGAATAGTTTGATTTTTATGTGTATGTCATATTTTTTGTATTTAGTATACCTGCAAAATGCTAACATAAATAAAAAATTGGCATTATTCCAATATATGAAAAGTAGTAAGGGAGAGAAAGTATTACAGCTTACTTGCAAAAGGAAGAATGAAAATTCCTAAAATTCGTAGGCTAGTCCATGCTCGCTTGCTGAACATATAAAGTACGCACATGCAAAAGTCCACACCATAAAATGAAATGTACTTGTAAGGCCGACCGACAGCTCAATGAGTAATCCCGCGTTATATCATCGAAATATACAAAGATGAATTCAATGTGTATACAGAACTATATAAGAGGGCGTCCCAATAAAACCATTTTATAAAGGAGAAAAGGTTCAAATTTTCTTATTATACGAGTATACGTACTTATGCACAAGTCCATTCAGGCCCAGTGACGACACTCATTTACGATTTCCTTTCGTTTTACATAGTAGCTTATAGCATCCAAATATCTACAACAAAACAAATAACCGACATAAGATTTCTTCTTCTATGTTATAAATGCTCTTATAGCACTGATCGACAAAATTAACTTTTAATTTGTCGCATGCACTTTTTGGTTTTTTACTTTAATTTGATTTCATTTGGTGGAAAATAGCTATAGGAAAAATTACATACCCAATTTTTTTTATGACAAGAACTCTCTATATCTTAAAATATTCTGAGATTTTACTGAAAAGACAACTTGAAAATATATTTTTTAAAACTAAGCATTATGATTTTCTGTAGTATTTCACTTGAGGTTGGTCTCCTGCAATCGTCCAACAAAAATCTCCCAACAGGCGAAGGCCTCATTTGACCTAAAAATAAAAAAAAAATAAAAAATTTGACCTAGTGTCATTTTTCCATGCTGGAAATATCCTTATAAAATTTACCTCCGTGTTAATCGCTAGAGTCTGCTAGATTCTGAGAAAAGAAGTCGAGGTATGAGAGTATAAAAATTAATTTTGGGTATCACTCATATATTAGCAGCTCTTCCAAAGCAGTCGGTTTTCCGAAAGCCACATATGTTTACATATATTTTCTTTTTGATATGATCTTTCCAAGTTAATTTTGAGTCCAGATGGATTCCAAGATATTTTGCAGATGTTTCAATTTGTATATTTTTATTGTTGAGCTTAATCGGCATAGCAGCAATCTCTGTTCTTGTCGTAAATATTACTTGTACAGATTTGTCCTCGTTTACTTTTAAACTCCATTTGTCAAATCACTTCTTTACATTGTTGGTGTACATCTGTAATTTTGTTGTTGCGGTTGAGAGTAAAATTGTGTCGTCTGCGAATGTTGCTATAGTAGAATTTGTTTCGTCTGGGAGTGCTATGTCAGAGGTAAATAAGACATATAGCAGTGGTCCTAGAACGCTGCCTTGAGGAACTCCCGCTGTTATTGGATGTATATTGGCGTATTTGTCATTGTATTTAATGTAGAAGCATCGGTTAGTAAGGTAGCTCTTGATAATTAAATAATAGTCCAGTGGTAATATTGTCCTAATTGCAAGAGGCCTTTGTGCCAAACTTTGTCAAAAGCTTCTGCGACGTCCAAAAATACAGCAACGCAATTTCGTTACATGTCTGAAATTATTTTTTGTGCAACTCGATGTATTTGTTGGATAGTTGAGTGTTTTTTTCGAAAACCGAATTGATGATTTGGAATGATGTTTTTCGTGTGTATTGGGGTAATTCTGTCATGTAAAAGTTTTTCTGCAATTTTAGATACAGTCGAAAGTAGGCTTATAGGTCGATATGAAGTTAAAGCTGTTGGGTTTTTACCCGGTTTTGGTAGCGCAATGATTTCTGCGACTTTCCATACTTTTGGGAACTATTGTAAGCGAAACATTGCATTAAATACGTTTCTAAGCAATAGGTAAGCCTCAATTGGTAGCTCCGCTCTGCTTTGCCTGTCAGTATATCATATCCGGGTGATTTTTTATGTTTAATTCGAGTTTTGATGCATAATATCACTTCTTGTGTGCTTGTTTTTTCTTATTTTTGTGATGGTATCAGTACTAACATTACTAAGCGGGGCAATTTGTTTATGTTCATCGTTCGATAAGACATTTTCAAAGTAATTTCCCAATGTCGCTGCTTTTTCATCATTTGTAAAAGTCCATGTGTTGTCATCTTTTCTTAGTGGGGGTTGATGCTTTATCTGGTTTTTAAGTTTGTTTGTACATTTCCACAAGGAATAATTTGTCTCATGTGTATGAGTTAAATTTTAGAGATATTTTTCAATTTCCTTATTTTTTATGTCACATAAACAAGCCTTCAAATTTATATTTTGTGCGCTATATTTTTGCTGAGGTGTGAATCTGAATCCTGCGTCAATAACTATGTCATTAAAATGTATGATGCTACGCTCAATGTCAAGTTGTGTTTTCAAAGGTGTACTTAGAATGAGTTGTTGGGAGAAGTGTTTTCGATACTCATCCCAGGCAGTCCTCTTTGTAAATATTTGGGGTGTTATCTCTATAGGGTCAATTTTTGATGTATAGTCAAGTATTATCGGCGAGTGGTCAGAAGATAGTTCATAACTTGGTTTAAGCTTCAGTTGGTTATGGTTAATATTTTTTGTTATACAGAAGTCGATTAAATCTGGAATTTTTTTAACATCCGAACACAGAACCATGTGAACAAAACCTTGCTGGCCAAGGTTATCGAAGACGTACACATTTGTTTGTATGTTGGCACAATCATTTATTTCTACGATTCATCAGTATTTGCTTTCCGTGTGAGCTCATTACTTGGTTACTAATACTAAACGTTCTTGAATTATGGTGAGTGGTTTTTCACACCCCTTTCAACTAGTCATAGTCCTACGCGACCTTACGAGTTTGAGGATATCTGTCTTTGAGCTACCTGTAATTTCAAAACAACAAAAACTAGCCATGATTCTCAGATATATTTTGAAAGTTTCCCTTTCATAGTTTCCTCCAGTATTTTATATCCTGTCGCATCCCTTTCGCCCCTCGCTACGAGCGGTATGTTATGCATATGTTTTTATGTATTTCTTTAATTAAGCGAATCCTTTTATTTTTTGCAATTTTTGTTTGTAATTAATATTAATGCCAATGTACTATAAAAGCTATTAAATGAGTTTAGTACTACATACTTTTTAGTGCTGCTCACTATTTTAAGCCTATAGAAATACCATTACTTCATCTTTATTCGAGTTCGCCGCTCATTTTTTATTTTCTCTTCCCATCTTTGTCGCCGGCCTATTGTACCAATGTCAATTTTTCGCTCTCTCTTTCTCTCACAGCTAGTCTCAGACATATTCATAGATGCGTGGGTGGCATGGATTGTGGGGCCGGGGGCATAATTCTCACAACTCGCCAAAGTCGCGCGTCGTTCGAAACTTGACAAGTGCATTGTACTGGTACGCTACTTTGCCATTTGCCTCACTGCTCATTCATTCCACAGGCCATAAATGTAGTTTGCTCTATGTACTAGGAAAAGTGCATTGAAACTGCAATACATCATGTATTTGAGGTCACATCAAAGCGGTTAACAAAATTATAGATACGTATACTTAAAATTATAACAAGCCCAGCTGACAGGAAATTTGTATGAATGCATAAATTAAAAAAAAAAGAAAATAGAAAGGCTCTGCTCAGAAAAAAATTTTTTTTAGTCTCAGAATCGGAACATAATAAATTTAAAGAGTCTGGAGAGTGGTTAAGTCCATGCGCCTAACAGATGTCGAATTTTCTTGGCACGAATTTGAAAAATATTGTAGGGGATACTAGTGAAACCATTCCTAAGGGCATGGGCATGTGTATGAGAGCCTTGAACTATGTATGTATATATTATATATATATACAGGGCCATGGAGAGAGCATTCGGGCCCCGGGGGAAACTTCAAATTGTTTTTATTTATCAAAATGCGTATTATGTTATAGTGAGCCTCGAGTCCGGGCCCCTCTGAAAACTCCGGGCCCGGGGGAAAAAGTACCCGATAGAAATACAATCGGAGGTTTGCCATTCCCTGCCGAGGGGCGACCGCTATTGGAAAAAACTTGTTCGTCATTTTGGTATTTCACCGAGATTCGAACCTACTTTCTCTCTGAATTCCGAATGGTAGTCACGCACCAACCCATTCGGCTACGGCGGCCGCCTCTCGGCTTCTCGGCCTTGTGGCTAAGTTCAAAGTGACCGGTTTTAATACGCTGACTTTATAAGAACCAGCTTATTTGAGTATGCTGAGCTTCTCTTATAATTTGTGGTGTGGTTTTGTTATTGTTCTACAAAATGGAGGCGGGTAAAGTTTCACACCGCCTTCGACCTACGTATAGTATTTTATGAGAGACAATGCAATTTGCAGGTGAATGACATTACAATTCGCCGTTGCCTGGACTCTATACATCAAAATAAAATTACATAAAAGAATTATCGAATTCCCAAATTCAAAACGAAGATTTTTGTAAGTTCCCAGTGAAAGCATATTCATATGATAACAAAGCCATGAAAAGTTAATCTACCTAATCCATATCTTTACAAGAATGAGTACTTGTAACTACGTAGCGTGTATACTTTGCATTA
The DNA here is from genome assembly GCA_037575425.1 of Anastrepha fraterculus. Lineage (NCBI taxonomy): Eukaryota > Metazoa > Arthropoda > Insecta > Diptera > Tephritidae > Anastrepha > Anastrepha fraterculus. The sequence goes on from JAYXIM010048706.1 coordinate 540,020, forward strand.
GGCACAAGTCCACGGGCTTAAAAATGTGTGTTCTTATCACAACTAGATATATTATATTTATTTATGTCAATTAATATAACTGGAGTTATTACAATTATACTGAATACATCAAGACGTAAAATGGACACGAAATAGAAGTTTGCCTAAAAGCTTACTAAATGTAATTCAATTGAAAATTCTACCACAAGCCTACAGTAAATATTGAAAAAAAAAAAATGATTTGTATTATTTTATTATTTTTCGCACCATTAATCATTGATTGGCCGGACGCAACGGTGCAAGATATGTATACACACGCTACCTGATAGCATTCTGCCCCTGCTCTACTACCTTTAAATCATATGTATTTTAACTGTGTCACTGAAATGCACTTGTTTCTGCAGTCATAAAGTCTCATTCTGAACGACTAGTAGCGAGTACAAGCAATAAGTAGTCACTTCATGCAATTTTCTCACTAATTTCCTGCCCACTTTTAAATTTTGCGGGCTTCTTGCTCTGTTTCTCTTGCCTAATCTCAGTGTTGTTGAAATCCAACCATAAAATCCCACCACAAAATCCCACCAAAACAAATGCCAAACGATTCATTCTTTGGCCGCAGCAGCTGGCTGGACGCAATTTGCAATTCGGCCGCTCACAAGTTGCTCTTGTGGAAATGGGAAATGCATGAATTTGGCTCACTTGTTAATCTATGCCAACTCACAAAATAGAGGTTGAATTTGAGCTCGCCACCCATTCACCACCTAACATTTGGAGCAGATGGTGAAAATTATGGCTGTGATTATTTGAAATTTTTATTTTTTAAATGTATTTTTCGTTCACTTTATGACAATTTTTTAAGTTATTTATTTTTATTAAAATGTATTTTAAATTGATTGAATTACAGGTATATAAAAATTGCATATGTACCTATAAATATATATATGTATATATGTATGTAAAATTTATATGTAGGTACATACATATATTCTCTGATAAGTGATTGACTGAGCCTCTCCTCTAATTTATGAAGAATAGCAAAAGATATTTACAAGAAGCTTTTTTCACGGAAGAAGCACTCAGAGATTTGCCATTGCTAGCCGAGGGGATGCCACGGTTAGTAAAAATGTGTCTGCCATTTAATGCTGCAGTACAACAGGCAGTATTCGGGCCACAAACGAATGAGAGCCGTGCACAAATCATCCGGCTACTGCGCCTATTCTAGATATATTTTGCAGGCAGAAAATTTGCACACCGCCAAATTTACCCACATTCAAAATTAGTTATCATAAATGTCGATTAAGCAAATTAGTAGTTTTCAATTATACAAAACTGTCCTGAGATCCAATTTAGAAAATATGTTACTATTAACAAGCCATTTAATGTAAAAAGCTGAAAGCCTCGATTTTTTTGTTTGATAAGAAAAACGAATTCTTGCATCCACACTTAAAAATAAATAGCATCAGGCAAATGACCACAACGACGCTTGCAGCACAATATCCTTTTCATGAAATTTTCCATAACAGAATTGCAAAGTGGCTACCCTATGTCCTCGATAGCCTCACGAATTCTATGTTTGAGGTCTTGAATCGACCCTGAGCTGTTGACGTAGACCTTCTCTTTCACGTGGCCCCAAAGAAAAAGGTCACAACGTGTTAAATCATAAGATCATGGCCAATTGCGATCACCTCTTCGAGAGATAACACGTTCCGGAAACGTTTCCAGTAAAAGATCAATGTCTTCCAATTCCGGCCATAAACAATTGTTAATCATCTCTCGATAGCCTTTTATATATTTAAATAACACCTGCTATTGGAAAACCCTTTAGTTGATTGTCTCTAACATTTGAAAATTATTAGTTTTAATGTTCCAATGCGTAATCACCTCAAATCGTATCCCTTCCATTCGGCAAATGTTAAAACTGGGTTGACTACTATTGCTTCCTCAGCTAGCTAGAATTAAAAAAATGCTTATCTAGAAATGTTACAATTAACTTTGCCTAGCCTAAGCAAGCTTTTACTATGTTTTTTAGTACAAAGTTTCTCTTTGCCTTGAACTTTTTCTGTAATTCTAAGTGTCTTAGATGTAAGGAGTATGTAAGAAATATTGTTCATAGACTGACAGAAGAAAAGCAAATAATCATGTTATAATCACATCTTACTGCAAAAGTGATTAATTTCGTAATATTTCATATTTCTCCTAGTTTTCTATTTTTAAGAAAGTTTCTTCTAATTCAATAAATCCTTTTCAGCCAAAATCAGCGACGATCGTTCGATACTTAAATATTTATGTATGTATGTACAAACATATGTATGTATGTATTTAATTTGGTTAGATGTTTTCCAATTGTAATAGCGATTGTACAAGCAAGACCAGTTAAGGTTTCTACTTTTTTTTTTAACTGAACTATACACGCCTCTAAATGTCAGCATATCGCCTGTGTGTTAAATGTCATTTGCTATTCTGGCATTCACGCATATCAAAGTGACATTTGTGCAGTTGTCAAAAATATGAGAAAAGTAAACAAAACAAATAATAGATTACATCAAGTGAAAATTCTCTCTATCTCAACAACAACACTACAGCATCAGCTCTGCGCAGCTAATATATTTTTCTTGACAACTTTGCACAGAGCGTACCATATACCTATACTGATTTTCCGGCGTTCTTATTTCATTTTCGGGTCGGTAGCATACGCATAATACGCGCATTATAAACACAATAATTTGACAGTGACAGAGATTTGTATTCTTTGTTTATCTACTAATACTTTCGCAGAGGAAATGCGCGCTCTTTCATGCGCCGCATCTGCATATCGTACGCCATTTTTACTCTGCTATTCATTTCATATGACCCCCCCACTATGGTCGTCGTTCCATGTTTCCAATTTGTTTAGCGTTAGGCGCTACTGGTTGTTTGCGCTCTGCTCAAATCCACGAATTGTGATTTATGCGCTCCTCGATGCTGCTCACCCACTTGGTTCTATAAACGATGTTCTTTGCATGTACATACATAAGTGTATATATGTGTATATGCAGTATATACGTTTGCTTACTTTATTGTGTAGCAGCAGCGCGTATCTCGCTCGCTTTTTCTCTCGTGCACTAGCTCTGTTCCGTCTTGATTCGCCGATTGGTCTGGGCTACTCGTTATCACCACCTTTAGCATTTGTCTCTACTTTGGTGCTCACTGTGCTTTGTGTTCGTCGCCTTGTGATGGAACGCCAGCATAAACATCGTACAATTTTAATGGCATTGTCGATGGCTGCACAATCCCCTTCACCTTACTCGCGCCCCTATAGAGCGCAGCCAGCCGGCCTTGTCATCGTCTCGTAATCAGTAACGTCGAAACACTGCTAACGTCGGCAATGTCACACCGTTGTGTGTAGTATGTTGTTGCTTCTAATGGTGTTGACATGAGTTTACAATCGTGAAGCAGCCACTTCGCTCCGTGGGTATTCTCTGCTGTGCTCCAACTACTGCCTGGTTTACTACAGCGCAGGGTCTCTAACAAAAAGCGCGCACACTTGCGCTCCAATGCTCTCCCGCTCTCTTTGATTCTCGCGCTTGCCTACTTGCTCTCAACAGCATATTCTTTTTCATGATTTATTTAACCTTCCATTTTTCTTTCGCCGCTCACCTCCGCAAAGTCGTTGACACACTCCTCCGTGTGTGTGTGTGTGTGTGTAGAATTTTTGTGCAGTTTTTCTCGCCACAAGCGACATCGTCTTCATCGGTGTTCATAACTTCGTGCGGTTCGTGATTTTCAACGTCTCGAGTTATCGATGTCGCGGCGACGATGGCGTGGTGAGACATATAAATTATTTAAGCTATTTAACATTTTGCAAAGTTTTTATTGCTAAAAATTATAAATTTTTTGCAAAACTGTACGTTGGTTAAACCCGTTAACGATACGCGTGCGTGTGCTGACAGACAAACGAAAATGTGTAAGGTATTCTGGTGAAAAAAATACTTATTGAAAAAAAAAACGTACGAAAGAAAAATTTGCTATTGCCATTAGCATTGAGTGAGGTGGACAGTGCAGTGCAATACAACGCCACAGAAAAGTATAAAAAAATAGATTCAGTCGTCACAAGCACAACCAGCTGCAGTGGCGTGGCATCATATATTAACCACCCAAAAGCTGGTGATAATAGTTGATTATATGAAATTAAAAAAAGCGTTTATTCGGAACAACGAACAAAAGCATTGGTTTTAAGTGCAGAGGACGAAAGTGAGGATAGAACAAACAACAAAAAAGGTGAATAAGCAATGCAACAGTGCAGTTTCTCAAATGCAACTGTGGTGCTTCTATGTGTGTGTACGCGCGCGAGAATGTCAAACAATTGCAGTTTGCTTAAGTGAATTAAATAAAATGAAAAACGAAGCTTAGGCTGCCGCTAACACCACAGGCCACCGTGGTGAGACAAGCTGGCGCTGATACAGTCCGGCTAAGTTAACTGAAGACGGGCAGGTATAGAAATGTGGATGTGAAAATAATTTAAAATCAAGTTTTTTAAAAGTGAAAAATGAAGATGTGTTAAGGAATCGCGATATGAGGGCGCGACACAGCTCATTACATTGAGGTATATGTCATTTATACATATGTATGTATGCGCACTCTGTGCAAAGGTTTGGCATTAACTAACACATAAGTATGTATGCATGCGCTTAGAAGCAATTCGGGAATATCTAATTGGTTGTACTTATACCCTATACATACATATGTATGCTTTATATTCAAGCAAGCGCACATGCAACTTTATCTATGCAGAAACATACATACATACATATGTATGAATACTTGGTGAAGATAAAAGAGTTATAAAATGTTTGTTACCATAAAGTAGTACGCAGTTTGCAAGCCACGCAAATTTAATGAGCGTGTATCGAGATGAAAGTCAAGGCCGACCAAGCAACTAACTAAGTAAATACCACCCAACCCACGCGCAAACAAGCCCACCACCACAATTCCACTTTTGAATAAACCACTGCCGGCAGATGGTGATTGTAAAAGAGTGGAAAAATCTAAAGAATACAAAAATTTAATAGTTCCGATAGAGAGGTAGGAATGAAAGGGCTGAAACTTTTACAACTCCTTTATATTTAACTTGTTTATATTTATTTTGGCAACATTTTTTATTAATGTCCCACGTTTTGAAAGAAACAAAAAAGCCGTTATAAGGGGGCGGGATTGTGAAAGTTTCTTCCACATTCTAAAAGTAAAAACCCCACATTTAGAAAACTGAAATATTTTAAGTTATTTGACTTCAAAGCTTGTCAAATCGGCCGATATTTCTCCTATTTTGAGTATTTCAACAAGAAAAAATGCTACCAGAAAGCTGAAAAAGACCAAATGTTACGGTTTATATGTATAATTTATATGTGTTTATAGATATAAATATGAATACTTAATTTTACTGTATTTTAATTGTCGCGGATTTCGATTGCCTGTTTTGTGTGTACTGTGTATATAATATATATATATATATAAATATATGATATATATGTATATAAATATATGATATATATAAATATATAACAAGCAAGAGTGCACGTAAACTGGGGTACTCATATTGCTTTGTTTTTATTCAATTTGTATTTTTTTGCTCTGGCAGCACACTATTTCATCCATGCTTTTCAGATATTGCTAACTCGGCTGGCGTGTTAGGAGATTTGCAAAATAGCGGATAAATAACTTAAAAACTATTATTAACACGAAGCCTAGATTACCTGTGAGTTTCATTGGAAAATTCCTAAAAATTCTAACAAGAAAATGAATTATTGGCGCATCGTACAAACACAGATTCTGTAATTTTTTACAAGTTCAAGAATATTTATTTTAGAGCAGTTCACGGTTGCTTATTTGCGCCAAATTTAACTTAAAAACAATTATTTTTCAATAATTCTATGTATTGCCGTTCCCTCCTACTACTCCCAATCTACAATGAATACTCACGAAAAAACATAGTACTTGTCTAACCGTAAATATAATTTCAATTACATTAGCCATTCAAAAATATAACGAAAAAGAATACGGCGAAATTTTCTTGTACAGCATCGTAATTTATTTATATTATACTTGTACATACCTTTTCTAGCGTAAATTAATTGGCGTGCAAAACACGGCATTTTAGCTCTGCGTAGAATTTAAATTAATTACACTAGTCAACAAAGATGTTTTTCCATCTGTAACTAGATAATTAGGAGGGTAAAACTCTATCAAAAAGATAGCAAAATGGAATTTTTTCGAAACTTTGAGAAACAAAAGTCTTATATGAAACACTAATGGCCATAGCTACGTCATGTTAAAAACCAGAAAGTATTTGTTTTATAAAAGTTTAAATTTTAATAATTGTGCTGATAATATAGCAGTTTAATATAATATTATTATGAAAAAAATTTTTCATAAGAAATCAAAAAAAAAAAAAACAGGCATTTATTTAATATTTATTTTAATTGCTCAGTTTTTTTAACTTTTTAACTTCCATATTATTATTCTTTACAAATGTATCCTTCATTTCAAAAAGTATGGAGGCCTAAATAGATTTTTAGTTACGGGATGGAAGATTAATAATTTTCAAAGAAATCTATCAAAGTACAGGGTGGGCCATATAGCCTTTGCTTTTTGAATCACCAATTTTTGTGAGAATGGTAACACAAATGACATGTCAAATGTGTTCATAATTTACTTAAAGGTTTGACATTTACGAAATGGGACGCTATACGCTTGAACAAAATTGGGAAATATTGAAAACCTATTTCCAAAGTGGTGAGTCTTCTTCTTCTTTTCTGATTTTCACAGCGGTGGCTACGTCAATAAGCAAAATTGTCGGATTTGGGGCTCAGAAAATCCACACGTTACTGTAGAGAAGCAAATGCATCCACAACTAGTCACTGTTTGGTGCGGTTTTTGGTCTGGCGGCATCATCGGGCCATTTTTTTTTCGAAAATGGCGAGCGTTACCGTGACATGCTCAACGAGTTGTTTCCAAAAATTGAAGAGGATGACATGAACGACATTTGGTTTCAACAGGACGGTGCAACTTGTCACACTGCCAAAGTTACACTCGAACTTTTGGCTACCGTTTTTTTGTTCAATGAGATTCTCTTAGTGTAGTTAAATAGTAAAGAATTGTAAACTAAACAAGCTTTACAAGCACAGAACCTAAGAACGATTTTTAAAGATTTAGTGTTTTAATTTTATCAAGACTAATTAATCAAAAATACAATTTGCTTTTAGGGGAGTTTTTACTTCAAAAAGTTTTGTAATACATGAAAAATATTAAATTTCTGTTAAAACAATATACTTTCTTATCGTAGCAATAAAGGTTATCCACTATGATAATAACCAATGATATTAAATATTACATACTTATATATATTTGAACGTATTTATAGTGTGACTAACGAACACAGACTCGTTACTTTTTTTAATTTCGTTTCCTTTATGTTCTTAAGAATAGTTAATATTTTTGTATCAGCATCTATACCTTTTCAACTTCAAATTGGGACTAAACACATTCAAATTGGGACTAAACAACTTCAAATTGGGAATAAACACATTCAAATTTGGACTAAACAATTTCAAATTGGGAATAAACAATTTCAAATTGGGAATAAACAATTTCAACTTTAGTAATAAGAATTTTAAGTTGGAATTTAGCATTTTACGTAGAAATTAAGCATTTTTAAATTGATGCAAATTTGAAGTTATTTATTGTAACATACTAAACATTATAAATCATCATAACAAATAACACAACTAATAATTGAAAAGGTATATATATATAATAACACAACAAATTAAATTGATTAATACAAATAATTATTACATATGATTAAAAAGACATGTCATTCATATTTAACGCATCTGGTATAAATCTTTGGACATGGGCGACATATTTGGCACAAGTAGTTACATTTAATTTGGCGATGTTCGGTTGTATTACATTTTCTAGCCGTTGCAGGCGATACTCAGTTTGAGTCATATCTACTCTATTTTCGCCAGCCAAAATTTGTGGCAGTTCAATTGCCAGCTCACGTTTTTTTTTTTTTATTGTTCCATTAAAAAATGATGTTCATTTGTTATTTTATTTTTCCTTTTTCCTCCACGTTGCTTTTCACTTTGTGGGTTTTCCTTAACCCACCTATATGCAGTAGACTTTTTTACTCTTAATGTGTTTGATAGTGCTCTCCAATCTTCATTCTTGTTGTACATTGCTTGAATTTGTTTTTTAATATTATCAGCTTCAATTTTTTTAATGTAAGCCATTTCACGGTGTCATATTAATTAATAAAATATGAATAAAATAAGAAAAACAAAATTCAATAAAAATATCGGTTTTATGCACAGCATTCTTTATTTATTTAATTACAATCCTTATGACTAAAGCTTAAAAGACATTCAAATTGTTTAGTCCCAATTTGAATGTGTTTATTCCCAATTTGAAGTTGTTTAGTCCCAATTTGAAGTTGTTTAGTCCCAATTTGAATGTGTTTAGTCCCAATTTAAAGTTGAAAAGGTATAGTTTTATTTCAGAAAGACGTTTTAAACTGTCAACAAACTCAAACAAAAATTTCTGATAATCGAAAATGTAAAGTAATCGAACAAATTTATTACTGCCTAATAAAATTTAATCAGTTTGTTAAACAGAATACAGCTGCATAATTTTTGTTTTTTATTACAACAGCTTTCTAAAAGTAGCGGCAGCAGTAAAATTTATGCACATATTTGCTTGTTCAAAGAATAGCATAGTTGAAATATTTTCTCGGCCGGCAATAGATCCCGCCATCGCTTTTACTCAAAACACGCACAACCACCGCAGGCTGATGGGCTGTTTGCATTTAAACAGCGGCAGCTATGTGAACCGTTAGGTCTGCTGCCCGTTAAGCACATGGCCTATCCAACCATATTGTAACAATCAGTCAAGCAGCCAAGCAAATCACGTCTGATTTGCACGAAAAATTCCACTTTTGATGTTCGCATCTGGAATTTTATATTTCTGAATAATTTTATTTATTGAAATACAAAAATGTTCACAGCATAAAAGGCATGCCACAAAATAAAATTCTTTGTAGTGGGGCAGGGTTTTCGTTTCTGCGGAATAGCGCAAGATAGAAGATTTCACGAAACGTCATATTATTTGCAAATATTTGTAAGTTTTTCTTAACTTACTTTTTCACAACTGTAAAGTAAACAGGTATATCTCATTGTTTCATGGGGACTCAATCTCGTAAAGTGAGCTAGAACTTTGAACGAATATTGAATATCAGCCATAGAGCCATAACTAAAAATAATTCAATAAGTATTTTTATCAACAGAGTCTCAATTCAAAAATCTAAGTTTTCCAACAAGTTTTCAACACAATCTTCATAACCTTTACACAAATGTACAATATTTTAAAAAACGTTTCTTCCCAATAAACAAGGTTTTATATATCTAAAGTATTTATTAAGCTCAAAAACTATTTCTTTGGGTTTTCTGCAAAGTTAGACATTGTGAGTTGTTGCTTTTTGATGAAAGTGTGCGATATAAGCAACATACAGCTTTTCCAGAAAGCAAATCGAGATGTAAACAAAAATTACTGTTGGCCTATTGGGGTCTATAAGAATCTGCTTTACAATTTATTTAAATAGTTAAAAGAAATATAAAATATTTTTTACATCCAAATTCGAAAATCTTGTTAATTTTTTGTTTTAATTTTAGTATTCTCAAGTAAACAAAATTATGCTCATAACACACCACCCCACTTTTCGCTCCTCTGTTTTTGTATTTTCGTCACTCTAAGTAGAATTTCGTGCAAAGAGGTGCGCATTACAGAGTGGTAAGAAAATAAAGGTGAATGCAATTTAATTTGAGTAGAAAAAAAATTAATCCAAAAATTTGCAAATAAGTACTTACATTGAAGTGTTTTTCGTCACAGCACCATCAACATTCCTAAAGAGAAATATCATTCAATCAGACAAGGAATAGCAACAACTATTACAGCGCTAGCTTCCACCAACAAAGAAATTTTACATCAAAGCTTCACCAACACCAACAAACTAAATACCTCCCGTAAGAAATTACATGGATGGCAAACGCCAAAGTGAAATGAAAAATAACTACAGAACAAAAACATACACCAGCATACATACCTACATATGTGTGTGTACGGGTATATAAATATTTCAATATGATTAGAAATAAAACTTCTGTGTATTGCCAAAGCAAATACAGTGGCCGCTATGTTGTATGAACAATCGCTTAATTGAACATTGGAAACAGTGAACACCAAAATTCAAAGGCATAAGGCTCCTAAGAGGGAAGAATTTTCTTCTGAAATACGTTCTTTCTCGGAATAAGCAAACCAAAAAATGCAAAAAATGGCATGACTGGCAGTTTAGAAATGTAAGGACGACATCTCTTAGATGAATGTATTTGTTGCAATGGAGAACTTTAGTTCTCGAAAAATGGTTAAAACACTATACGAATATTCGAAAACCTTTCCGTAAGAGCTTAAAAGGTTCCAGCCAAGTTGATGAAAATATTAAAGAAAACTTTCAGGTCGGCATACGATTTTTAAAAATATCTGGTGAAAAGCGTTCAATGAATGCCGACCTCGTAGACTAGATGCGTAGACCTTCAACACTAACTGGTTGTTGTTGTTGTTGAGGTGGTTGAGCATTTCTGAGCTGAATATGCTCCTAATTAGTGACCAGCACCGTTTTACTACCACTATCTCGTGTGATGATGATGTTTTTTTTTTTTTTTTTTTTTTTTTTTTTTTCAAGTCAGATCCATTTAGTGAGGTCCAAGTATAGCAGCAAATCCTTTATCTCGATGTCTGAGATCTCCTTAATTTGCTGTAGGAAAGGCTTACCGAAGGATCGGAGTCGTGCCCTGGCTAGTCCCGAACATTCACATAAATAGTGGAAAAGACTTTCCTTCGCCCCTTCCGCTTGACAGCTTCTACAGATAGGATTGAAGGATAGATTGAGTCTAGCTGCATGATCCCCTACTTTCCAATGTCCTGTAAGGGTTGCAGTGATGCGTAAAATGTTTGACCGAGAACATCCTAGCAGGTCTTAACTGGTACTGCTTCGTCGAATAGTTATTATGTTTAAGTTGACCGACAGTTTATTTGTTTATTTAATTTATAAGTTAAGAAATTTACGCAAAAAAAAAAATTCAAATATACATAAGATATACAAAAAAAAAATAAACATTTTATTAGACGCATAAAAAACTCGAAGCGCTCCAATACAAATTAAAATAAACGTCAGCGAATCGACGAAGATGGGCCTTAGCGTATAAAAATAAGAAATGACATCTGGGGATAAAAACCAACTTTGCGCATGGGCCTGAATATGGATGAGTAAATTAGGTTTTAGCAAACTTTAGTTTGATAAAACGGTAAAGCTGGATAAGAAATCTGAAAAGACATGCTCACTGCATAAGTGTTTGATCTCCTTTTTATAACTTCTCTTTGATTTATAAGTGTCCAAAAGGGTTACGAAATTGGTTGTTGCCATATTTTGGTGTTTTCAGTCATTTTAGTTTAATTTTAAAACTAAAATAAATGAACCGTAAAAGATTTATCAACAGAATCCTCATAATCGGAAGAAACATTTTTAGTTTATGTACGCCGAAAAACTGACAAATATTATGCTTAAAACGAGTCCTTCAATTTCAATTCAATTTCAAAGTTCAATTAAGAGTAGAAAATAATCCAATGTGTATGTTCGATACTTTTATTAATTTATTTTTATACTTCGTTTTATTTTATTTATGTAAACATGTAATACATTATATATGTAATGAACACCTCTTATCTGAATTAGTTTACATAATCGAGGTGCTACTGTACACATATTACAAATATAGCTAAACGGCATTCCAAATAAATCTTTACAAAACGCAAATGTCAACTACCTTGACGCCTCTTCTCGGCTTTCAATGGACGGCGAATATGGCGAACATTATTCCTAAGTCCTAATGCCTACTCAAATGGAAAATTATTCACTGACGAGTTGAAAATAAGATGGTGCGTTAGAATATTTGAAAATATATAGTGTCGGTGTTCCAAAAGGGATTGCACTGATATTTCAACTTTATATTTGCTCATCTGTGGTGAAAGTTATTTCATAGATAGTGCTCACCATATTCAGAATGTGTGTCAATGGGTGTCAGCGGATTTGCTGACATAATCGGGGATATGACAGCGATTTCTTTACGACATGATATAAGAAAAAATCAACGTGAACATTACTCATGTTACGTCGTTGCCGTTTGAACGAATAATTGGACGAGTGTGTAAACGCGTATAAAATGAGCCGACGCAATTCTGCTGCCGAATCCCCTATGACGTGAAGGGGATTTAGCTTTGAGTTGCCAAACCTTGTAATATACCATCCTCGCTAAAAGCTGGATTGGCTGAAATTTTCGGAATTCTAAGTTAAAGAAGATAAAATAAATTCACATAATTTTGACTAGCCGATAACAAACTTCAAATACAGTATTTCTGCCATTAAATAGCTCCGCACTGGAGATTACTCAATCACGACTAATAATATAAATGTATGGTAAAACTGGGCTTTAATATATTCTAAAGACGTCTACCTCAGAAATCTTTATCTAACCGATTTTTTTAACAGGCGAAGATATATTTTACAAAACTTAAGTGTCATGCGTTCTCTGTAATATTGTCAAATGGCTCAACGTTTTCTACCCGACTACGACTTCATAAATTATTTTGCATAAGAAACTTGTATGTGAAAAATTGTTGCAGAGAGGTCTGATGACACAATAGTCCTTAGCTATTTTAACAGACAGCACTCTGAGTAACTTGCAATCTTTTCTGACAGTACCAACAGTATACAACATCCAAACGGCTACTAGTTGTTTAATAAACATTAGGGCGGGTCGATTTAAAAATCGCTCATTGCTCTGTGAAAATCGTATTCTAGGGATCAAAATATGAAACTTTGCCGAAAGAACCATACCTCTAAAACGAATTCTGATGTCTCCCAATTGTATTACATTACAAAAGGCACTACCGGCCTAATCGTATTTAATGCCATTATTATATTCTCTCGTTACTATTCCCTTGTAAACTCAAGCATCTCATTACGCGTCACCAAATTCTTTTAAATTAAAAGAAAATCCTTTATATTAACTTTACTCGAAAAACGGTGTAGAGTAGCCACGATTGATCGGGCCAAAGAACAGCCTGCCTCATGATAACAGGATGCTTAAGTACAACACCTACTAAGGCTCTAAATACGTTGCTTCACTTGTTCCCTATCGATCTGGCTGGCAAAGCGATTGCAGCGAAAGCAGCGACACGCATGAATGCTATATCGAAATGGAATAAGTATGTTGGCCATACTGAACAGGAACACTGTTATCTCTTCCGATATAGACTATCATGTAAGTCTTCCATCACCACCTTTGCTATTCTCCTGTTCACTCCCAACTAGGGAAGAATGGAAGACAAATCTAACCGAACTCGATGGCCCTCTGATTATATATACAGATGGTTCAAAACAAGACGGCAAAGTGAGATTTGGAATCTTTTCCAAGGAGGTGGCGAGTGGAAACTACTTGCATTACGACCAGATAAATCTGGCCATCCTACAATCTGAAACAGACAAAAACCCTTATAAGTCTTTCGAAACACGAACTAAGGCATATAATATCTCTTATCACCGGCCACTGCCTTTTGGGCACTCACGCACGTCGGCTCAGGGTTCCTCAAAACGACCTGTGCATATACTGCGAGGACGAAGATGAGGAAGTATCGAGCAGACATTTGCTGTGCAGTTGTCCCGGTCTAGCCAGAAGTCGACTCGCTCTTCTAGGCTCTCCAACAATTGACAATCTTTCAGTACTCTCGAACCTGAAAATCGAATCTCTCATCAAATTCTCGAAACGAATTAATATCTTTGACCAAAATCTACAATAAAAATCTCGGTTAGGTGGGGAAATCATATAACATAATGAGCTCTAGGGCAACACAACGGACCCAACTTGCGGTCTATGTGGCACTCCGATGCGGGGTCACCCTTAAACCAACCAACCAACCAACTTTATTTAATTAATTTAGTTGGTTTTGTTTTTGCCAACACACAATTACAACCATCAGCATTATTTTTTTCCTACGGCGCAGGAATTCATTACTCACTGAGTCGAAAAGTTCAACAACGTCAATCGACGACTGCAGTTGTCATCGTGTCTGCTCGCATTCCAATGGTTATCGGATGGTTGGCTATCAGAGCACCTTATTGGACATTGCAGACAAAAAATTGATATGCGTATACACACCCACTCACACTTATACAGATAGACAGCAGATTAAATTCGTTGTTTGCTTATTCGGCTGATTTAGCTGATTTGTTATGACGAGTTGTTGAAATAACAGAAGAATGATTTTCAAATGCTGGTAACCATAATTTGTTGCGACAATGCTCAACACAGTTAGCTGCCATCTTACGAGTACTTTGTCGTTGGCAATGCAACGCGATTAGCATTATCGGCAACACAAGTTGGTCCTCCAATAAGTATTGAAAGAACGATGCACAAAATCGGCCAAAATTGGCCCGACTGGGGATTGTAAAAGATCATCATTTTCTGACAGCTTTGACCTCGCTGAATCGAAAAATGACACTTAGAATGTTGTAAACCCTGGGGAAAGTGTTGAAAAACCACCCTCATCCCTTAATCTCAAAATATGAATATAAACTGTAAAACATTTTAATACAAAAATAGCACGAGTTTTATTCTCATATATTATTTAATTTTATAAGCAATTATAAGTAAAAAGATGTAAAATCAGATACACCCTTATCAGTTTTAAAAAACCACCCCTTTGCACCCTTACATTGAGTGAAGTAATTATCTATTGTTTTAATCATTTTTTTCATCCCAAGATTATTGTCATTAATAATATTTTTTCTCTCAAGCGAGCTGATAATTACCCCATAGAATTTTAATACCCCCTGGTATTTTTGAAACCACCCCTATTATATCCTTCTTACAAAATACAATCAAAAGTGTTCAAAAAGCCGAAAGTTGTTTCTTTTTCTAATTCATATAATCTTTGTCCTATATGAATGTTAAAAAGACTCTAGTAAACTTCAAAAACCCCACACTAAAAAAACTCACCCCCTTTACACCCCTTATATAAAAATAAATCATTAAAATTCCCAAAAAAGCGTAAGAAATCTATTCTTTTTTGCTTTCGTTACTTGTTTCTTGACCTTATTTCAAAAACATTCTAATCAATTTAAGGAGCACCTGATGGCTTAAAAAACAACCTTTTTTACATCCCTTAAAAAATAAGTAATAGTCAAAACTTATATACTGATAAAAAAATAGTGTTAATATTGTCAATTTTTTTAGCAAAACCACTTGGTAAAAATAAACAAGAATCTGTTAGCCCCTTGTCATATTACAAAACTACCCCTATCATTTGCTTAAATACACTAATAAGGTTCAATCCTTTTTCTATAGTACCCATCCCTTTTGCAATAAGAATAATAATTAAATCATTAAAGTTCACCAAAAGCAAGAGGATCCTATCACATCAGAGAACGAGTTTTCTTTTCACCCCTTATAATAAAAAAATTAGTTTTTTACAAAAAATATGTTTTCAAATAACTCAATGAATTTATCAAAAAACTATATTTGCCGGCAACTACCCTCGCAGAATAAATTAAATAAATGTTGCTTTATGTCCCTAAAAACCGAGTATTTAAAACCCTTTAACGCTTGACTTTTTTAAAATTAAATTAGGTTAATTAAATCATGCCTTGCAGTTGTTAAGGTTGATAATTATATATCCGACGTCAATTTGTTTTGACTATTACTTATTTTTTAAGGGATGTAAAAAAGGTTGTTTTTTAAGCCATCAGGTGCTCCTTAAATTGATTAGAATGTTTTTGAAATAAGATCAAGAAGCAAGTAACGAAAGCAAAAAAGAATAGATTTCTTACGCTTTTTTGGGAATTTTAATGATTTATTTTTATATAAGGGGTGTAAAGGGGGTGAGTTTTTTTAGTGTGGGGTTTTTGAAGTTTACTAGAGTCTTTTTAACATTCATATAGGACAAAGATTATATGAATTAGAAAAAGAAACAACTTTCGGCTTTTTGAACACTTTTGATTGTATTTTGTAGGAAGGATATAATAGGGGTGGTTTCAAAAATACCAGGGGTATTAAAATTCTATGGGGTAATTATCAGCTCGCTTGAGAGAAAAAATATTATTAATGACAATAATCTTGGGATGAAAAAAATGATTAAAACAATAGATAATTACTTCACTCAATGTAAGGGTGCAAAGGGGTGGTTTTTTAAAACTGATAAGGGTGTATCTGATTTTACATCTTTTTACTTATAATTGCTTATAAAATTAAATAATATATGAGAATAAAACTCGTGCTATTTTTGTATTAAAATGTTTTACAGTTTATATTCATATTTTGAGATTAAGGGATGAGGGTGGTTTTTCAACACTTTCCCCAGGGTTTACAACATTCTAAGTGTCATTTTTCGATTCAGCGAGGTCAAAGCTGTCAGAAAATGATGATCTTTTACAATCCCCAGTCGGGCCAATTTTGGCCGATTTTGTGCATCGTTCTTTCTGATTAATAATAAAATTGCATCGTCAAGTGTGCCAATAAAGCACTTTAATTATGCCCACAAGTGTAATTTAATAGACGAGAGTATGGAAAATAGTATATATTAAATATTACACTCACATGAACAAAATTGCTTACAATATTTTATCCCCTCACAAGAAATATATTCGAAAACAAATTGGAATTGAATACAAAAAAAAAAAAAACTTGTTGAGGAAAACCCCTTGTGCGCCCGACTAAGCTGATTAATTGCAATTTGAGGTTTCACAAAAGCACACTTACTTCATACAAATACTATAATAGTATTTACTAACCCACACTGAAAATATTTTCCCTTGGCCACTGCTTATGCACCTCAATCTTATCAGCTATCAATATTATTTCCATTCGTCTGCCGTCTCTGTGACTACAACGAAGCGGCTAGCTTAGTCCTTCCGCACATTCACGTTTACCTATATGCTTTAACTTTACTTTTATACTATTTTCACTACATCTACAATAAGCTTTTGCTTACTTTTTTCTGCTTGCCCCTGTGTACACTTTTATGTATTCAGAATGAAAAAGTTTTTTAATAGGTCTTTTTCTTGTGTACCTTCAGTTAATGTACCGCCTGTCGTAGATTTCAAGGTCACCCATTTCACCTACTTGTTTATTTTAGTTTTCCATTTTCTTATTGTTTAGTTCCCAACTGGTTTGTGCTACTGGTACTTCTTTCTGCCTCATATAATGTACGTATATGTATGATATATACAAGGAGAAAGACAATATATTTATTTCTAAGGTACATGAAAACATTAATTCAAAAATATTACTCAAGGAGCGCGGAATACTGAGAAGAAATACAAAGATAGTTTCCTTCATTTAGAACTTATCTCGGTAACTTTTTTATAATAACATCAGTAAACCATCGCTGTTAATACCTATTAAGTATTTCTTTAGCATGTGTCGATCAACTGATAAGCAAGTTACCCCAAGCTATTATGCTTTAACTTTAAGTTTCTGTTGAAATTGAAAAGATTAGCCAATTCGATGTCATTTCTTTAAACTTTGTTTATAAACTCAACAATCTTTACTCGATTTCTGAAACGGTTTTCATTTAAGGATACTTAACACTTGCGTTAAAAATAAATATTTAATTAATCCAAAACCGAGCTTCCGGTGTGGTGTTTTTAGTCCATTGAACAGTCAGAAATTACACGTAGCTAAATCGAGATAAAAGAGAAGTCGGGAACTACATATCGGGTGATTTTTTAGCTGCATTAAAACTATCGTTATCGATAACTATGCTTTGACAGCAGAGAATGGCAAACTATGTTGACATTTCTGTTCAGCAATGTTTGGCAAGTTATAATGAATCGTCTAACGCCAGAACAGCGCATACAAATAACATCCAGCGAAATACATAGAGCACTGGCGGCATCATCGATCCTTATTTCTTTCGTAATTATCAAGGAGCTGTCGTTGCGGTGGATGGCAAGTTCTATCGAGTCATACTGACTGAATTTTTGTTTCCAAAAAAGAATCAGCTAAACATCGACATTTAGCTCCATCAAGACAGCGCAAATTGCCACACAGCACGCTTAGCAATTGATTTATTGCAATATACTAGCCACCATTGACGCCATACGCAAAGGTCTATTAAAAAAAGTAGTCAAAAATTGGATTGAATGAATGTAACTTGTACGAGTATCCGCAGAGAACATATGCCGGATATCGTATAGAGAAATTAATGCCACGAAATGATCTACCAGATTGTAATAAAAAACAACAATTCAATCCAACAATATTTCTGTTTTGTATTATCATTTTAAGTTCTCAAGATCCTAAAGACACCAGATACATACATATACGAGAAGCGCTTTTGGCAAAATGATCAGTATATCAAAACCAAGAGTTTTTTTCCACATATCTGGCTTGCAACTTCGGGGTGTTATTTTTCTTCGTATTAATATAAATTCGGCCAAAATGCGAATATATGTATGATTTTCGTTGGTTTCCTTCTTCATTAATATTTAATTGAAGGTTTTTGAGAACAATTATATCGCAAAATTTGTTTATTTGACATGTCGTTTAATCATGATCTGCGAAGGTCTTTCGCCACTACCACAACAAGATCTAACATTCGAAGATCGATCGGTGCAAATTGGTATATATGGGATCTGAAATTTTCATTTACATTTCCTCATCAATTCGCATCAATTATTTAATTTAATAAATTGGACACTAATACTTTGATAAGATTGCAAGAAAGGTATAGAATCTGATAAATTATTCGAAAGAAGTGAGCACCATATACACTTGTGCTCACATATTTAAGTAAATTTATCTTTTTATTCCCAGTATATTTCATTTCAAATATTTTTTGTTTATTTTTTTTTATAATCCTTGTACAAAACTCCCAAAACTTTAATATTCTTAAAAGAAATTTACATACAAATTTCTATTTTTTTTTTATAACCCCTTCTATTTTAGTTATGTAAGTAATTCGCTCAAAAATACCGACTTTACATATTTTTTGCATATCACGTAAAGCGCAATTTGGAAGTGTTTTTAAAAATTTTGATTAAAAGTTAAAAATTTTGATGAACATTTTTGGAAATTTGTTGGAATTTTGTAAATTTTATACAAATTTTTTATATTTTATTAAAGTTTTTGTTATAAATAGAATTAATTATATTTTTATAAAGGTTAATGAAAAAATGTTAGCATGACAAATACAGCGCACGCTCGATAACGTGAACTAATTCAAAACAAGGCAGTTCATGTTAACAAAAGTGTTCACGTTTTGGAATGCCCAAAAAGACTAATTAAATATATTTATTCACATTTAAATTCACATTTTATTCTTGTTTTCGTTACATATTAATTGAAAATTAAGTCATACGTTGGTTTTATTTAAAAAAAAATAAATCATATTTTTTTGTATCTCCTATTTTTCTAAAACTTGAAGCACAGCTTTCTCCCTTAACCGTCTTAGCACACTCATACCATTTTGATCAACGTCTTCATGACCAACCCATATTAACGCCTTGTTGAAAATTTCCACTGCTTCAGTCGGCTTAATTTTCTCCAGTTGCTCTGATACGCTATCGTCATCAGATTCGTCCTCTTGTTGATGATCGTCATCTGCATTGCCCTCCTCGATATCTTCGTTCCATGCATGAATGGCTGGTAACGTGAATTCAATCTGAAATTTTTAATAAAAAAAAGTTTTTGCAATAACCCACATACATATCTTTGAGCATATCTGCGAACACGAACGAACCTCAGGATTTAAACTACTAAGGAGATCGACGGTGTTGCTCATCAAGATGCGAAGTTTAGCTTCCCATTTTTCTTTTAAAACCGCCAACGGAACATTATCTTCGGGATCATCATTGTTTACCGCAAAATTTAAAATACTGTTCCAGCACTTAGCTAACGTTGCTTCACCAACACGAAACCAAGTCGCATCCAAAAGATTTATAGCTGTTTTTAAGTTAATTTTTTTTAACGACTCGAGCAAATCAGACTTTGTAGCTGCTATTAAAGCTAGAAGGTTGTTTCTGTAATGCAACTTAGTGTTTTTTATTGCATTCTCATCCATCGGTTGAATGAGGCGAGTAACGTTTGGTGGCGTAAACATTACCTAAATTTGCCCATTCTCCGTTGTCAGTTCAGCTTCATTTGGGTGAGAAGGAGCGTTGTCGATTAGGAGGAGAGCTTTAATTAGTAAGGCTTTATCCTTTAAAAACGATGCAACCTTAAAAAACAACCAGTTAACCTTAAAAATCGGACAAAACTTAAAAGGAATATTCACCTGTGGCACAAATGACTCATGAAACCATTGCTTGAAAATAGCCTACGTCGTCATCCAGTCGGATTTCGAGCTCGTCGGTAGGACACTGAAAGTCTTTTAAGCAACGTGGATTCTTCGCATTTCCAATTACCAAAAGCTTAAACTTGTCGGATCCAATGGCGTTTGAACAGCATAAAAACGTGATTCGCTGCTTCTCGGACTTTATCCCTGGGGCTCTCTTCTCCAAACTTGACGCGTACGTTTTCTCTGGCAAAAGTCTACAGAATAACCTCAACTCATCAGCATTATATAAAACTCATCAGCATTGCAAAACTCCAATTCGGCTATTTCAGCTTTAAGTTTTTCTTTAAACGGATCCACTAGCTGAGGTTGCGAAGACAGTTTTTCGCCTGATAGTTTAAGAAGACGAATACCGTACCTCTTCTTGAATCCTTGGAGCCATCCATCACTAGCGAAGAAGTTTGCTTCATTTTCTTAAAATTTTGCATGCAGTGCTTTTGCCTTTTCTTTCAACATTAGAGCACGTACTGGCCAGTTTTTATCTCGCATTCGGATAAACCAACGATCAAGAGCTCTCTCCATTTTGGGCAACTCTGATGAACGCATTGTTTTTCTATTTCCAGGTCCACAATACGTGTTGTTTACGCATTTTAAAATCATTTGCTTTTTCGCTTTAATGTTACAAATTGTTGATTTAGCAACATTATATTTCTTTGATAAAATTGTCACAGATCAGCCTTTTTTTAAAAAGCCGAGAATTTTAGCCTTTTGTTTTAATGTCAAGCAAACGGGTTTTTTAGAACTCATTTTCAACAGAAAACATAAGACGAAACACTCTTTGCAAAACCAAAACCGCGACTGAAATATTTTACTCCTTACATGCAATTACGAATAAAATGCCTATTTTATAATTAGGGGATTCCTCAATTTCAGAATTACTTGAGGTCAATGTAAACTACATTCAAATATTGTAATTGTAACGTTTATTGTTCACGTTTTAGAGCAGTCAATGCACAAAAATGTTTGTTCACGTTTTGGGGTGTTCACGCTTTAGAGTGTTCACGTTATCGAGCGTGCGCTGTATTGCAAATATCGTAAAACGATAAAGTGACTTAATTATGTGAACACAAGTCAAGTGACTAATCAAATGTCATATACTTACTGTGAACCCAAACGAGAGTTATCTCAATCGATTACTTGGAGCGTCTGCTCCCGATTCCAGTTATTAATAATACTTCCTTACAAACAAGCTCTCTTTTCTGTAAGCTTACAGTTATCGAATAAAGAAATAAATTTCAAACTAAGAGCTGTACACCATTACATTGGTCTCAACAGTGGTCATATCATATATTCACCTGGACTAATTGTTAAAAATTATTTCTTAATTAAACTATATTTCGCTTTTCTTTCAGTGTAGCTCTTATTCATTGAGCGCATTCTCTATCTTTGGCACTCGTGTGTTATAAGTACAATATTATCGTAATAAATTTATCTTTAAAATTATCAGCAAATAATTTCTCTCCTTACTAAGCTCCGTGTTGCCTTTTTCGTGAATAGAATGTAATGCTTCTAATATTAAAGGGAAGCTGCAATAATTTGTGTGTGCACTCTCCATCACGAAAGCTGTCACTTAAGCAGCTTAAATTCTGAAGCTCAACATTTTGTTAAGGTTTTATAATCTGCTCTCAATTGTAATACAGGTAGTTCATGGAAAATAAAACGTAAAATTGAAAGGAAAATAACTACGAGAAAAATATATGAGAGTTGAAATCAACTGGAATTGTAGTTAATTCAATGCTCTTGGAACTTTGCACAGGTTAGGAATTAGTTGATTTTATTAGGCGAAATGAGCTTGGACAATCGCAAAGAAATCTTTTTTTACTGCTTCGGAAATGAAAAAAATTTAATTTTATCAACAGTATCTAATAATTATTTTTCGAATCGTAAGTAAAGCACAGCTTTTCTATGATGTTTTTTTAATCACGATAACTACAAATGTAAATGCATATGTGCTGAACTTCATAATCTCAAATCGTATAAAAAAGGGACATAACAAGAAAGAAGGGACACTTGTGATCATGACATGCGCGATGTTTTTTAAGAAGCAGTAATTTTAAATCAAATTAAAAATGCTACAAAATGGTTTGTTTTATTAACGAAACTATTCCAAAACCTTTCTCGCTTAGATATTACTATTTCTGGTATGTTCTTTTCTATTTATCATAGCTTTGTTTTTTTTTTTTGAAGTCAAAACTTCTTTAGAATCGTTGGGAGTGATTTGAGACTCGATGAAACGAAAAAGCGACACTCTTGGCTACGAAGCGTTATATGTTGATATACGTATATGTGTGTGGCTGCGTACTGCTGAGCCACGCTAGTATAGTGAGTATTGTAGTATGTATACTACACTGCCTATTACTTGCTTTGGTGTTTAGTTCAAGCGTCATACGTGTGTGTGCGCGCCTGCGTATTACGGAGCCACGGTGAGCGAGAAGGCATTATGTATACCTATACTACACTACCTAATACTTGCTTAGACCAAGCGTCCTACGAATGTTTGTGTGTATGTTAGTACGTCTGTGTAATATACGCGTTACGACGCTCATAATAGCAACCGCGTGTGCTGTATTGCGTCCGTATTTTTATATTCGTAAATATTTTCATTTTTAAATATTTACCGCAATTGCAGGCGGTGTTGCAATACACCACAATCAAAATGACGGTGCTCGTATTGTAACACAACAGATAGATCTGAATGCACAGCAACTAGAATCACTGTCTTTTCAGCTCTCTAAAGTGGGAGAAATATGTGCATGCGAAACCAGATTGAGCAATGGAAAAACAGTTTTAATTGTGGCAATTTATATTTCACCGAATCAATCAATAAATAGCATCACGAAATTCATTCACGAAAATTTAATAAAGTATACACCAGATGTATCGCGGATACTTAGAAAAGATTACGATAAAGTTCCAATGATTTTAAGTGGCGATTTAAACGTAAATTTTGCATTAGACACATCGGTTCCTTTAATTGACTTTCTCAATACAACATTCAATTTAAAAATGTGTAACAATGCACTGAATCGACAACACGATCAAAAACAACAATTGACCCGGTATTTCAAAGATATGTTGACAACATCGAAACCAAAGCATTTGTATCATATTTTAGCTATCATAAGCCACTCGTATCATTTGTTGAAATTGAAAACATTGAGGATGAATAATAATAAAATGAAGAAAATAAAATATGAACTTTATAGCAATATTATAATGCACCTACATATATTTATCGAGCTCCTAATGCTGCTTTCGTCTCATTCTCTCTCAGTTTGTTTTACGGAAGGTTTCACTTCTATCGCGTCTAACCGTTAGACTGGTATTTTTTTTTTATTCTTTAATATCTGTTTTCAAATGAACAATAAATAGTTTGTACATGAAATTATTTATATAGTTATATGAAGAAACACCGCTCTTAATCAGAGCATAGGGCGGAAATAAACTGAGACCAACGTGAGCGATCTTGTGCAATTTTTCGAATTTCATGCCACGAACATCTTGATCGGTATTCCGCGTGTGTTGATCGCATCCAAGTTGTTTGTGGTCGTCCTCTTCTTCTCGAGCCCTGTGGATTCCATTCTAGGGTCATCTTTGCGATGTCATTGACTTATTTGCGTAAGGTGTGCCCAATCCAACGCCATTTCCTTTCTTTGACATCAGCTGCGATGGGCTTGCACATTGAAATATTTAAAAGATTTTCGTTGGTGTTAACTCTTGGCCAAAATATGCGGTGACTAATGCGCAGACATCTGTTGATAAATGTTTGTAGGCTATTGCATATGGTATCTGTGATTTTCCATGTTTAGCACGCTTAAAGTAACACTGGTTTGATGCTTGTATTGAAAATGCGCAATTTTGTTTTTGTGCTGATATGTCTTGATGACCAGACTCGATTCATCCTGTGGAAAGCGTGGCGAGCTTTGTTTATGTGGGAACTTACATCAGCTTCCGCTCCACCATTTTTTGACACTATGTTGCCAAGTTAGCAGAAGTTTTCGATGCCCTCAATTGTAACCAGCGTGCCACCCACTTCAAGCGTCTGTGCGTCCTGGCTTGGAGGTTCGATCATGTTTAGCTTGACCATAACATTAGAACTGAACTTTTTAAAAGCTGGCTTTCGCCCAATTTGAGAAAGATTCCGTAAGAAATTTTCAACCAATTAAAAATGTTATTGAATCACGAGTTTTTCAATAATAGAAATGTGTTGAAAAAAATTAAAATTTTGCTGTGAGCTTATCCTTATAAAAGATAGGATAAGTCCTCTCTCTAGCACAGCGAAGCATAAAGCCAACTTTTGTAAAATTTTCGATTTTTTTGTTACTTAAACCCAAATGGCGCAAAGTCAATGCAGAATGGGAAACAAATTATAGCAATAACTTTTCAAATTTAGCTGACGCAAAATGGCATTTCTATGTGTGCAAGTGACAAACAAAAGTACACTTGTAGAAATGCAATTTGTTCATATGTACGTATGTAAATGGCAATTATTTTATGAAAGTTATGATTGATTATTCTTGTTGTACCGACATCAATTGCAATCAGGGAAGTTTCCAGCTGCATTGTCATTTGCCCCGAACTAATCAAATGCAGAGATATCGCGTCAAAACCACCGTACACACTCACATATACTCGTACAATACAGGAATAAAACATGTTTTAAATAAATTCGCAATTGTACAAAAACCGGCTGTTGCTGAGTATCCTGTACCTACGTACATACATATATATGTATGTTTAATAAAATTTGCGGCATGTGCAGATATGTGATAAAATTTTGCTTTTTGAAATTGGAAATTTTTATTCTAAAATAATATATTATTATATACCGAACGGTAGTTACGCAACTCTGATAGGGGTCGCTTCTCCGCAGGCGATGGCAAACCTCCGAGTATATTTCTGCCATCTGCCGTTCAGAAACGGTATAAAATTGTAGATCCCTTCATTTGTGGAATAACATCCAGTCAATAATACTTAGTCCTGCCATAAGTTCTGTTACAAGTTACTTCCGTTTTAGATATGAAATTATAATACTTTTTTTAATGAAGTTAATTTTATTAGTTCATGTAAATATTAAACATTTGCATTTACACAACCCATCAAACTATTAGACCATTCAGCTATCGC
This sequence comes from Anastrepha fraterculus, assembly GCA_037575425.1. Taxonomy (NCBI): domain Eukaryota; kingdom Metazoa; phylum Arthropoda; class Insecta; order Diptera; family Tephritidae; genus Anastrepha; species Anastrepha fraterculus. The sequence continues at coordinate 565,604 of JAYXIM010048706.1, forward strand.
AGCATGCACGGTTTCCATGGATATTGACGTCGGTGCTCGAACCAAAGTTTGTTTGAAACTCTCCAAATTTCTGTGAGGTCTTCGACAGGTTATGTTCTCCAATTCTAACCACAAACTGTAGTCTGTTTTTCTGAGTCTGAGTATAATTTATGAGTAGATAACGCATACGAACAAAAGCAAAAATAACGGAATTATTTTCCGCGAATTTGTATGCATTGTAAAATGTGTCACAGAATTTATGGCAAGACTAAGTTTATAATATATATTACATCTATCGCAGCTCATAATTTGAAATGTAAATGAAAAAATAAAATTAAGAATTTTTAAGGGTATTTCTGTCGTCCTGCATAAAAAAGTGAAGTCTCGATAAAGGAAAGTTTTAATGTAATACTCATATTTTTAGTTGTATACACATAAATGTTAATTTCATGATATTATTAATTTCTCATTTCAATTATTAGCTGCATTCGATTCACCACTTCTCAGCTCGCTAATTGAAAAATGTGTACTTGAAAGCAATAACTGTTTAGCGATGTTCAAACGATTTTATTTTTAACAGATCAACTCACAAGTAACATGCTTAGGTCAGTTGTTCCAAGAATAAGAAGGTATTTTTTCTTTACTTTCAGGCGGGATGCTTTGTGGAGTTGCATAAAAGTTTAAGCGGCATGTGATGAGAAGTAGGATGCTTGCCTCTTGACCGTCAAATGTCGACATCAATCCGTTGCATACTTTCTGGCGGAATTCTTTGAAAATCAAAGGAATTACATAACATGTTTATATTTTCATGTTTTTAAACAATTTTCCGTTAGTAAAAGCCCAGAAAGCTAAAGCCCTGAATTTGTCATGAAAAATATTGCGAGTATTGTAACGAAATAAAGAGGCTTAATTATGTAAGCATAAGTTTACATCGTCAATAAGACGGAGACTACCTTTGATGGTATCGTTAGTACTCGATTCAAAAAAACAATTAGAATATGCATTTACAGTTCTGTATAATTATTACCAACGTTCTCGACGCCGAACTTCTTCCGCCAGGCCAAATAGTGATCTTATTCTAGATCGATAGAATACAAGAATTCTCTGTTTGGGGCAAGATTATTAGTTCTGGAACACAATTTTAGAGGAGGTGCCAGAGGTAGGAAGGAAAATTTCCAAAATAGCCAACTTTTGTAAGCAAACATTAAAGTAAAGCTGGGTTGATGCAATGTTATTGTTGTTCGAAAACAAATAAATTTGAAAACTCTAAAATTAAATCAACGTAACAACTTATTATGTAAAACTCACTAAGTATCGATTTACAGTACCGCGAAATATGTACCTAACCTGCTTTATTCTCTGAAAAATAGAGCATACTAGCGGTTGAAGAAGAATATTCAGAGCAATATTGTCTCTGAGAGTTTGCCTCGCGCAAAATGTGAAATTTGTGCTTGACGAATTCAACTCTAGGGTGAGCAAGGTCGGTAACTTAGCTCCAACAATCGGAACACTCACCGTAGCATGGTAGGAAGGTACCTAGACCGAGGCGAATTCTTACAAAAATAATGCCTGCAACCGGGTGGCAGACATCCAGAGGATACCAAAATTATGTAGGAAGCATTAATGCAATCAACAAAAAGACGTAAAGCATGTATCCGCAGTCATGGACAATACAGGCGATGTATTTTTACCCGACTATAACGAAGTATTAATAGCGCGGCTAAAGGGCAATAGCACAGGGGCAAACATCTGGCAAAGAGCATGCGTAAACTTTTATGCAAAAACTAAAAATCACCAGCGTAGTCATTGTGTTAACTTCATGAATTTGAAGAAAGTAACTCGAGCGGCGGCACTAATTTCTTAGGCACCATCTTCTATAAAAGCGTATGGGCCCAAGTATCCTGTATCCTGCCATTAAGAAAACTCTCAGTCACTTGGCGTTATTTTTTTTCTGTACTGAGAATGTAGCTGAGGAGTACAGTGCTCTCGAAGGTGGCAAAGTTTGATGAGACGGCGCTATCGTTCACATTGGAAATGGAATTTCGCGCTTTATTAGCTTTACATTGGAATAGAGCTGTGTATGAGAATACAGCACACGCCGTAAATCAATTAGAATCAGTTTGACGATGGAAGAGAACGAGGCTGGTAACAGGTGGCGCAAAATTAATCAATTATAGAAAGATTTATAATATTTGCAAGTATGGACCTATGGCAATCATATTTGACACTTGTGAGCTAGACAGCTGCAGCATACAAACAGACAAGCAATGGAGCACGTAAGGGTCAAAATAAAGATTTCCGTCATTCAAAATATTTTTTTTTTAGTAAACACTTGAATGGTTAATTTTGCGCCACCCGTTACATAATATATTTATTTATGAAGTCGGTTGAAATCGCTTGGTCGGTTAAAGCGGGATTTAAGAACAATAATCCCTTTTTTAAGTTTTTCACTTCCAATATTTGCACCACGACCATAACAACACCATCGTTAGATACAATTAAATTGCGATACAATCAATGCTCGATTGGCATTTATTCCCATTTCTTAGTTTCGCTTCGTGGTTGTGTATGTTTTCCGGCGGGTCGCTTTCTGGTTTGTATGTGTGTGCTGTGGCACTGTAATTACGTCTGCATTCGTCGCACGCAAAGTAACGATGACGACGACAATTGTCATGTGCAGTGAGCAATGAATTTCATTTTGTTAGCGCCATAAGTGCACCAAGTGGTGGCCTTCTGCTTGTTGCTTGTTGCTTGTTGGCTTTTTATTGCTTTCTGGGGCAATACGTGGTGCTCATTGTTGCGTTGGTAATTACATAAATATGTTGAACATTTTTATTGGAATGTTTATCAAAATGTAATAATGCAATAAATGCGAAATGAAGTAGAAACTGATGCATATTGAAATTAAGTTATATTTTACATTTGTACATACATATATTGTTTCAACCAGTAGGGTAATGCTCTTGTGCACAGTTAAATTGTGGGAGACTGAATAATTAAGGTTAGTGGAGTTCACTATCACAAATTGAAGTCAGGTTAGTTATATAACTTAATTTTAAGGATTTTCTGAGTGAATTTGGAGCTTTATTATAAAAATTTAGTACAATATATTTTATTCAAAGTATTGTCCATCGTTAGCCACTACTTTTTCCCATCTTTCTTGTTATTTTGTGGATACCGTCCCAAAAGAATTGCGCCGACTTGGCTGCCAGGAAGGAATCGAGCCAATTTTTGATACCCTCAACTGAAGTGAATCGTATTCCAGTGAGTGTGTTCTGCATCGATCGGAACAAATGGTAGTCGGACGGGGCAATGTCTGGGCTATAAGGCGGGTGAGGTAAAATTTCCCATCCACTGTTTTCCAAATATGTTTTGGCCGGTTGAGTAACATGCGGCCGAGCGTTATCATGTTGTAAAATTATGACCCCGTGCCTGGTCGCATATTCCGGCCGTTTTTCGGCGATTGCTCTCTTCAAACGAATCAATTGTGTTCGGTAGAGGTCCCCTGTGATCGTCTGGGCCGATTTCAACAGCTCATAATAGATCACACCTTTCTGATCCCACCAAATACAGGGCATTACCTTGGCGCAATGAATATTCTTCTTCGGTGTCGGTTTCGCTGGTTGGTCGGGCTTCACGTATGATATTTTGCGCTTAGAGTTGTCATAATGGATCCATTTTTCATCCCCAGTCACAACCCGATGCAAAAACGACTTCAATTTGTGGCGTTCAAGCAGCAATTCGGCCATGCATTTTCGCCTTTCAACGTCTCTCGGCTTCACTTCATGGGGAACCCAATTTCCAAGCTTCTGAATGAATCCGGCTGCTTTTAAACGTTTTAAAATGGCTGCTTGAGTGACTCCCAATGATTTTGCTAGTTCTTCTTGAGTTTGACAGCAATTCTTCATCTTCAAACTTTTTTGTCTGTTCTGGACGTTCCTTGTCTTCCAAGTCAAAATCTCCACTCCTAAAACGTCGTACTCACACGTTTGTTGCGATGGAGCATGTTCACCATAAACGTCACACAGCAATCGATGACTTTCAGCTGCCAGTTGACATGTTGATGGCTACAAAAAAATATTGTTTACACTTTAAGGAAATGACTCATACTGAAAAATAAAGCGCAATAATAACGCTTCACAATGACGTTAGTTAATGTATGACCTGTTGCGGTTTTATATTGATAACGCCATTTCTCAGAAATCCTTAAAATTAAGTTATAGAACCATATAATTATTTTATTATAATTATCAAACCTTTTCTTCGCCCAGCATAGCCCTCTCCTTCTTATTTAAAGGTAATATTCATCGTGACGACGTAGTCCCTTTTATTTTCGACGAGTTTTTTTTTTAAATAATAAATAAAAATAATAATAAAAAAATAAGCGGTCCAATATGGCAAACGTCTTGAGAGAAAAATAGAAAAATAGCAACAGTATTCGTCGAGTCTTCGAAGATTACCTATTAAGGGTTAAATGCAGCCTAAGTTTACACTCAGTATAATATACTCACATTATGCCCCTATCATCCAACGACAGTCGGTTATACGTTACCGAAACGACCCAGATTTATATCACTCTAGCAGCATTGCCCAACCATTTATGGGGACCGGTTGTGCTGCTACAACAACAACGGCACATCTAACAGGCCAACTCTTCAGAGTTGAGCAGTCGCGCAGGATAAGCCATAGAAATTATTCGAGGCCTCACTTGTTTTGCTCAGGTTGTCTCTCATATATGTATATGTATGCTCCCGTGAATTATTTTTTGCTGCAAGCGTAAGCAGGTTCTTATAGCTTAGATTTCTCCCCCTATTCCCAGCATAGTTCCGTACCCACGTAAGGACAACTGTGATAAGGTATTTACAATATTCGTAGCTGCACAAGTTAGTACAAACTTCATATGCACCAGCTGCCGTGGCGGAAACTGAAACAACAGCTTTGTTTTTAGTTAATCAACGAATGCTGCTACCTTTTAGAATTCGACTCACACATACGTATATAGATGGTAAAATCGGCCCTAACCAAAAATATCTAACCAAAGATATCTCAGTTTTTTTCTTTTATACAAATACTTTTTAGTTTGTGTTCGCCTTCCTTTTGCCTTTTCCTCCATCTTCTACGTACAATTATATGTTATCCGGTCACTGGATTTCTTAAGCTAGGCGCCCAACATGCTGTAACAAACAGCCGCAACAATAACATACGCCAGCCGTTGGGGAATTTCAAGCTTATTGTGCTTTAGTGTTGATCCACCACATGTCCTAAACATATCCGTATACTCACATTAACCACCAATCGTGCGCGTAACCATCGTCACCGGCAGAGAAGTTAAACAGTCAGCAACAACTTGTAAACGGTTTCGCACCCTGCCTTCTGTCCAGCCTACCTCCCCCTTGGTGGTTGTTCGGCACTGCCACATATTTCTGTTTGCTTTGTTATGTAAGCAGAACTGTAGCTGTAGCGTAGCCATAGGCGTTGCAATGGTGAATAAAGGCACTTGTGGGGACGGTGGTGAAGAAGGTGCTACTGGTAGGCGTGTTGTGAATAGAGCAGTTTGTTTAAAGGATGCTACAATTACATGAATGTAAGCTTAAATATAGATTGTAAATTCAAATGATAATAGAAAATAAGAAAGAAGAAGCCACAATGAGAAAATAGTAGTATTCACCAATCGTGAACGCGCGAAATTATCAGCGCGTTTTTATCACACACCTATTCTTAAGTTTTGCTTTTAAAGAAGAACAAAAAATATTTCCAATCCAATTAAATGCTTTTGTAAATTTCAAATAAGCTTTTAAGCATAAAAATACATACCTTAATTGTAAATGGATATTTAATTTATCTGTAAATGTTTATGATGAAAAAAGTAAGCCTCAGCATTCCGAAAAGTGCACTTTATGATTCTTGGGAAAGAATACAGTGGTAAATAAAAAGTTGGCTTCATCTGCCAAAAGACGTCGGTAGCGTAACGATTTGTAGAGAAAAGTAAGTTTAACAAAACTTTTCTTTGCCGGGACCCTTCCTGACAAGCATGCATTCTGTCCAATCTAACACATTTATTGAAACTTGCCAGAGGCGCTAATCGATAAGGCAAAAATATACTTCTATGCAATGGATGCGGATGATTATTATACCCAAATTCACCTTAGAGAAACAAAATACCAACAAAGAAAGCGGCATATAATATTTTCAGGCGCAGTGCCATTATGCCCAATCTCACCACCAGCTTTCAGCAAAGTTAAAATAGGCATTCTCAGTTTAATTTGATAAGTGGCTAGTAGGAACTCTAGTAAAAAGATACAACGTATTTATAATTGGCGCTTACACGCTTTTGGGTGTTTGGCCGGGCTCCTCCTCCTATTTGGGGCGTGCGTCTTGTGGTTATTCCAGAAATGAGGGGACCTATAGTTTTAAGTCGACTCCGAACGACAGATATTTTTTAATGAGGAGTTTTTTCATTTCATAAAGACACTCGGAGGTTTGCCATTGCCTGCCGATGGGTGCTCGCTATAAGAAAATAAACTTTTCCATTTTGGTGTTTCTTACACGGAAATTCGAACATACGAATGGTAGTCACGCACTAACCCATTCTGCTACGGCGACCGCCTCTCTCTAGTGATTACATACACCAATAATTGCCACAGATCTCTCTTAGAATAAATTTTCACAAGACATCGCCAAAGGAAAAATTTTTTTAAATAAAAATAAATGCACAGCATTTTAAAGAAATAATCCATGAGAAATATGCAATTAATATTAAAAACACGCTTTTCACAGGTCAAGCATCACATCTAAAGCAGTCAGCACATCAAATATTAATTGCTTTAATAATTATAAAGGGTGGTTAAGTTTCAAGGGCCGGTATTGATTTTGAATAAATACAATTTCTTTAGGAAATTATTGTCATTTTTCTTTATTATGATAATACTGGTATGGCTCAATTATGTATAGAACAACATATCGGCCAAATGACTGCCGCGGCCTCGGCGACACACCGCCATCCTATGGTCCAAATTTTCGATGACGCTGAGGCATAATTGAGATTCTTTGCCGTTAATGTGCCGAATTATTTCGCCCTTTAGCTCTTAAATTATTGCTGGCTTATCGACGTACACCTTTTCTTTCAAATAACCCCAAAGAAAGAAGTCCAACGGTCAAATCACATATCGTCCACATCCATATCTTCCAATTCGGACCATTAAAACTTCGTTATCATCTCACGATAGCGAACACTATTCACAGTCACTGCATGACTTTGTGGCTGCATTGGTTTTTCGGCAATCACTCTTGGATTATCATTCGCCCAAACGCGGCAATCCTGCTTAGTGACGAATCCACTGAGGTGAAAATGTGCCTCATCACTGAAAATGATTTTCTTCGAAAATTGGTCATTCACCTTTGCCATTTCCTGCCACCATTCTGACCATTGATGACGCTTGAAATGGTCAAGAGGTTTTAATTGTTGAGACGACGACGAGTTGAGGTGGACGGCTCTTCAACCACACTAACGCGAACAGCAGCAATATTTCGAGCATCCACTGGTGTTTTCACATCTCCTACAGACCCGGTTTGCTCAAACTTTTGCACAATTTTTCCGATTGTACACACATTTGGCCAACAACATCGGCCCCTGAAATTCAACTACCCTTTATATAATATGTATATGTATTTGTCCGAGACATCTACTATTTTATAATTTCTTTATTACAAATCATCCATCGGCGCACCTTAGGCATTGATCTTGTTTTCCTTAGCGTAAAGCCCAAATAAGTAGTAGTTGATTTACATTTGCTACTTACCAACAAATTATTTCTTTACTTTTTGCAATAACGCATTAATTTCATTAGGAAACTATATTCATTGAAATGTAAATACTTTAAGTAAACAATTAAGTAGTAGAACTCATACGCCACCGCGCATCGAAGATATGAATCGAGGGTGGAGTGAATGCGGTTCGACAAAGTTAATTAAACGTAGCTCCTTAAAGTCATGCACATACATACATACATATGTTTGTATGTATGCATGTGCTGTAAAAAAAGCGCTTTTTATAAATTTTCAATGTCGCACCTTAATTAGGAACAACTTAATAACAACAACAACAACAATATCAACACACATGCGATAATTATAACAAGGCAATAAATGGAAGTAGGCATTTTTTCGAATTGTTTTTTTTTTTTTATAAATTACAATCTGTTAATATTAACAATAAATAATTGTTGTAGAATTAAAATGTCCCTTCCCTTTGGAAGAGAACATTATTGTCTTTGGTGATATTTAGTTGTTGTACTAACACAACATAGTTTTTCGAATCTTAAGTTGGTTTGTTAATGGGGAAATGTGAGAATCATCGTGAACTTCTTCTATGTACATATTTTATTTAAGTTTGGGAAATTTGATGAATAAACGGCAATACAAACATTCTGTGAGTATAAAGCTGGGTCAGATAGAAAACAAATCCAATCAATCGGTTGAACTCATTTTGCCACACAATTGTGGATTTTTCGACAATTTTAGTTTCACGCTTATCGTCGATGAGTAAACATGGTACGCGGAAAATTAATGCTTAAGCACAAAAATACGTACCTTATTTGTTAAAACTGCAAATATTTTTGATGAAAAAAGTAAGCCTCAGTATGGTATTTATTTGTGCTTGAAAACGAGATGGGAGAGGACGAAATTTCGTTCACACTTTCTATATTAGCGTTTTTGTATACTTCGTTATATTTTTCTAATAAAATTTGCCACTATTTTAATTTTATACTTCCGTCTTCATATTCCACAATGATAGCTGGCTTTGGAACAAATCTTTCAGTTCCTCAATAAATTATTTATTTATTAGAAATATAATTATGAATATATTCATGTTTATAATTACTAGGATCGCCCATGCGTCGAAATTTCGGCGATATATAAATGCGGAGAGCAAAATTTAGTCATACCTTCTTTTAGTATTTATAGTCATAGAAAAAAGCGGAAACATACATATAAATGGATAGCTTATGTTGAAAGTTTTTACATGATATATGTATGTACATATGTGAATAGATGTAATAAAATTAAATGTGAAAAATATCCCATTTTACCTGTATTAAGCGATCCTATATTTGCGTATTTCAAATATCATAATTTTTTTATTCATCAATTGGAAACATTTAATTTCTTGTATTACGAAAAAAAAAATTAATTTTGTTTGAAAAACCATAATAAAAAACAATCATTAGTTAATTCATGACCATCATAATTTCTGAATCAAATTCCTAATAGTATTGATTCACAATATATAAGTTTCCCGTTGCTTCATCAACTTTTATATCATGATACACTGAAATATTTACCGCTCTGCGGATAAATATTATTTTCATGTCATAAAGCAAACCAAAAAAAGTGTGGAAATATTGCGCCGTCAAAATAAATACGTATCTCGTAATATTAAATTGATATCAGCCCCTGTGAAATAGGCCGACTGCATTTGATTAGTCAGGCAACTATTTTATCAACATTTTTATCAATATGCCAAAGACCAAAGAATTTAATGAATCTAGTTTTGGAGGATTTGTCATTGCCTGTAATGAGGCGAAAGCTGTTTCGTTCTTACGTGTCAAAAGGAGGGCAAGGGAAATATGCATCGACAAAGTACATATCGCACCCTAAATACAAAAGGGTCACAACTCAAAACACTAAGATTTTCAGGAGAGACGAAAAATGTTTTATGTAAAAATGATTGTAATATTTTAAGAAAATATTGTTCCATCATGAAAATATACAACATTGAAGAAGGTTCTACTATATTTTTTTAAATTTTATATTATGTTTGCGAAAATAAAACAAAATTTTGGATTATGACTCTTTAACTCAAATTTTTTCGATCAACTAGTGATATTATCTTAAGTTGTGCCTTTTTAATTGATAAAATTTTTTAATTTTATAAGTTTCCTAACCTAATTGAGCTCACTTTTCACAACTAAAGAGGCACAATTCAAAATAATATACCACGAAATTTATCACTTTTTACAGTTATAGGGCAGAACTAAAAATAAAACTCTTTATGTGTAATAAAAGTAATCAGCTGTTCTTGAGCCCATTAACGCAAATAAAGAAGATAGTTATGTGAACGAAATATTTGCAGCAGTTAGAAATGTGTACTCTGAATTAATTTATGCAAAAAACTCAGTTTTGGAAAATTTTGAGTTGTGACCCTTTTGTATTTAGGGTGCGATATTTATTCATCATTGGCGCGTACACCATTTTTGGGTGTTTGGCCGAGCTCCTCCTCCTATTTGTGGTGTGCGTCTTGATGTTGTTCCACAAATGGAGGGACCTACAGTTTCAAGCCGACTCCGAATGGCAAATATTTTTATGAGGTGCTTTTTCATGGCAGAAATACACTCGGATGGCTTGCCATTGCCTGCCGAGGGGCGACCCCTGTTAGAAAAATGTTACAGTTTTTTCTTTCTTCGATTAAATGCCCTTCCTTTGTTTTCTTTCTCGACATTAACACGTTGACTTAATTTCACAGCAAGCAGAGCCAACAAATATATCAAAATAAAATATGACACTTTTCATTTATAGGTACTTTTTATTTTAAGAATTTCTCTGCAGTTTCGGAGATCGTATAGTAGTTACATCGTAAGTTAGTAGATGAAATGAATGTCAACACAAAACAGCTGATGCAATATCGGATTGGTTTGCAACTTTATCAGGCATGTAACATCGCGACCGGAAAAAATGCAAAACAATAACTTTACCAAGCTCAATCTGAGTGCTTGAAAAAACAAATATAAATTTGATGCTACCGATTATCATCACCATCAATTCATAGAGTTCCAAGTTGGAACACAGGGTCATTCAGGTCTGTATTGCGCCAACACCTTAACTTCATTCCAGCTAATGCGCGTGACATGAGTTTCTGACTCCAGCAGTCGTCTCTAGGTGTTGACTGGTTTTCCTCGCCTGCGACTTCCTAGGGGGTTCCATTGAATCGTAGCCGCTATTATACCGCCTTCCCCCGCAGTGCATTGCCGATGCAGCCCCATTCACCCATAAAGTAAAAATTATTTTACACCAATAACGCTAAGAATTGTCTGTGTAACCGAGGAAGGGTTACAAAATAAAATGCATATTAATTTCTCTCACTTCCAAAATATTGAACTTTAGAGGTCTTAGCACAGATATCAGGTACAGCTGCACTGTACTTTATCAAAAAAATTTGTGGCTTAGCTATACAATTAAAAATAAAGCAGTTATAAATTAAAAGTTACTATTGATGTCCTCGTTTAAATACTGATGTCCTCCTCTAAATAGTGTATTTCGATTTTCATTCTCTTTACCATAATTATTTTAGTTAAAATTTGTTGTTGTAGGTACTCATGATCGCAAAGTATTGCCGCAGACTTTCTTGTTGCGGCTTATATGTACAAGGTGGCGAAATTAGTCACTCTAGCGGAAGATTTATGATTTTTGCAAATGGCGGCGTACGTCAATCGCATTCGACATTTGTGAATTAGACAGCTGCAGTATACATATGTACAAATAGACAGGCAATAGAGCACGTAAAGGTTAAAATAAAGAGTTCCATCGTTCAAAATATTTTGGTTTTTTGTTTATTTAGTAAAAAAGTTATTCGCAAACAAAAAGTTGTAAAACAAATTAAAAAAAAAAAATTGTTTTTGGGTCACCTTGTAGTTGCTGACGTACGACGTATCTATTGTTATTTTACTGCTGCTATGACGCTAGTTTTTCGTGTGAAAAATATATATGCTTACTGTAATCACAAATGTACGTCACGAAAATTGTCCGATATGCGCACACACACATAAAGATGCATATATAGGGTGGGCCGTGTAAAATTTGCTTTTTGAATCGGCTATAAAAAATAAACTAATCAATATTTTTTCAAACTTTTTTCTTTATTTTGAAGATTGAACATTGTCATTTATGAATGAAAAATAATATCGTTCAAATGGCTGCCACGACTGGCTTTACGGTAGGCCATTCGATCAACCCAATTTTTAAGCACATTTTCGATTGTTTGGGCTCTAATTTCATGAATGGCAACTTCGATTTCGTGTTTTAAAGCAGCAATCGCCTCTGGATAGATCGCATAGCATTTGTCCTTAACGGCTCTCCACAAAAAATAGTCCAACGGGCTTAAATCACGGCTCCGAGGCGGCCAATTGATATCGGAATTTCGGCTGATTATTCGGTTTTCAAAAACGGTAGCCAAAAGTTCAAGTGTAACTTTGGCAGTGTGACAAGTTGCACCGTCCTGTTGAAACCAAATGTCGTCTATGTCATCCTCTTCAATTTTTGGAAACAACTCGTTGAGCAAGTCACAGTAACGCTCGCCATTTACTGTAACCGCGGCTCCTCGCTCATTTTCGAAAAAAAATGGCCCGATGATGCCGATAGACCAAAAACCGCTCCAAACATTGACTCGTTGTCGATGCATTTGCTTCTCTACAGTAACGTGTGGATTTTCTGAGCCCCAAATCCGACAATTTTGCTCATTGACGTAGCCACCGATGTGAAAATCAGAAAAGAAGAAGAAGACTCACCACTTTGGAAATAAGTTTTCAATATTTCCCAATTTTGTTCAAGGGTATAGCGTCCCATTTCGTAAATGTCAAACCTTTAAGTAAATTATGAACACATTGGACATGTCATTTGTGTTACCATTCTCAAAAAAATAGGTGGTTCAAAAAGCAAACGCTATATGGCCCACCCTGTACAATATATACTTGTTTGGATGTTAATGTGGACCATAGCAACAACAGTCATGTTTGCAAATTGTACATTGACCCATTAAACTGATTTGGTTTGCTGATATCACGGTAGAGGGGTCTGTATTGGACATACTGTACTAAATAATACCGAATGCGATATTAAAGCCATAATTTTTTGCTACTTTATAACTACATTTCGTGTGTTGTTTATTTTTATTTATTTGCTTGAGGTAGTTGGCTTCCTCATTCACTTATTCTATAAATCAATAGCTTCAGTTTACTTCATGCACAGCATTTGAGTTAATCAAATAGAATAATAAATATGTATGTATGTATATTATAGATTTTATTATAACTTTAAAATAATAGTTAACACTTTTAAAAAATTTCGTTGCAATACAGTTAATATTCGACTATACCGATATTGTTTTCTTGAACCTTGCTCATTTGATATAGGTATACTCGTAGTATCGTGTTCTATCATATTTTATTTTACTTTGATTTCAATACTAATATTGCCCAAGTCGACAAATATTTATTCTTACACTTTATGATTTTCCTTTTCATTTGAATATGCACTCACTATATGAATGTCGTCAGAGGAAATTCTTTTAATTTTTGCAAGTATGTCGAGTACCAACCACCCATAGCTTTGTAAAGTGACTGAATTTAGAATTGCTTAAGAAAATTATATATTCATAATCAATTGCTCAGTGGGCGAGAAAGCAAATCAGCATGCAAAGCAAGGCATCATGTGAATTGAGTGAAGACATAAAAGCTACCGAATGAAAGATATTAATATCATATCAAGTATTCGAAGAGAAGAAATAAAGTTTCAAATGTTTTTTCTTTCATAAAATCTACATTATGGGTATACCTACATTCAAAACGTTTTGTCTACAAGTACTTTTAACGCAATTGCACAGCATAAAATCAATTTATCGCGTGCTTAATGCTATTTTCGTGCGCCTTAAATATGCTCACAAAGCAATTTAATATCACTCTGACGTCCCCACGTCCATACGCAAAAACACAAAGGGAAAGTACATGCAGACATTTGAGGCAGGTATGTAGTGTGGTGCGTTAAAACGAGCCTCATTACAAATTCTACGAGCGCAAATAGCAATTTGGCTATGGCGATGTTCTGTTTAGTTATATATGGATGTATGTATGTAGTTGCCGCCGACGGGTAGGCAAAAATTCAAATTAAATTATTATAATTTTAAATGTTTTCAAAAACTTTGGTACCCAGGACAAGCAAACAGACGCATTCACTAACACTTTTTCCTGAGTTATGTATGGCCGTATTTTGGCAGCATCCTTAGGGCCGGATTCAAAGTATTGATTAATGGAGAAAGGGAGAGAGAGAGAGAGAAAGATATAGTGTTTACTCACCTTACTTATTGATGATTATTACGCAATATTTTCATGCTACCTGGGCATTTCAATACATATGCACATTCAGTGCTACCATTATGCGCACGGACTTCTAATTTCACAACTACAGTTTATAAAGAATGTTAGTTCCATATATTTCTAAACTCCGAAGTAGTTTTCTATTATTTGTGCTCATTTACAAACTCCGATATACAAACTCGCGCTCAAGTAATCTCTGTGTTGTCTAATTATTGGAAATCCCAAGATTAGTTAATATAACATGAATGGCACGTTAATTTATTACTTTACTTTCAAGTAAAAAATTAGGATTGATTTGGAATTAGATTTCATTCAAACAAAGTGGACATTTTGACTTGGAAAGAAAATAAAAAATTTGAAGAAATACAAAAAAAAAATGTTTCACCTGATTGCTGTTGCCAAGCTAAATACCATTTTAGAACTGAGTGATTCATGCCTACGTTGAGGGGTTCATTATCCGAGGCTTTTGCGGTCTTCACTGGTTGTTTTTTGTTTTCCGTGGCGGGTCCCAAACCCAGCGCACAACCCAAATTTAATGTCCTGGGGGGACATTCGTCTCACACATTCGTTCACTGCCCGGCGGGTGCTCAGCAGCTATCCAGGATGGCCAAGGAAAAGACAGGATCAAATCCAGGGGGCTTTGTGTCGACTTGGATAAAGCAAGTGACAACACCCTGATCGGGCCTTATCAGTGCGGCTTCAGAAGTGGTAAATCCACCATCGACCAGATTTTCACATTACGCCAAGTCCTGGAAAAGACCCATGAAAAGCAAGTCGACACCCATCATCTCTTTGTCTCTTTGCCTGTACGCCACCATGTCTGAGTTCAGTATACCAGCGAAGCTCATAGGGCTTTGCAGAATGACGTTGAGCAACACAACCAGCTCCGTCAAGGTAGGAAATAACCTCTCCGAACCATTCAGTACCATTCGAGGTTTCAGACAAGGCGATCCACTGTCATGCAATCTCTTCAACTTCGTGATGGAAGGGGTGCTCCGAAAAGCAGGTGTGCATCGTAATGGCACTAGTTTCTACAAATGTGTCCAGCTCCTTGCGTACGCCGATGACATTGACATTATCGGCCGCTGCAAGCGAGATGTCATGGCTGCGTTTTCTGCTATCGAGAAGGAATCATACCGAGTGGGTCTGGCGGTGGACGAGGGTAAAACGAAGTATATGCTGTCTACAACGCGGAACACACGGCGTGTAGGAGCGCACGTCAATGCTGATAACTATACCTTCGAAGTTGTGCCAGAATTTATTTATCTTGGCACCGCCGTGAACAGCAATTGAGTAGTCGAGCCCTCTCTCGCAGGACCAAACTGACACTTTACAAGACGCTCATCATACCCGTGTTGCTTTATGGCGCAGAGGCATGGGTAGTGTCACAAAGCGATGCAGCCGCTCTTGGGGTGTTCGAGAGAAAAGTTCTTCGTAAGATCCTTGCGCGTTGGCGAAGACTACCGCTGAAGAATGAACCACGAGCTGTATGAGCTCTACGCGGACATTGACGTAATTCAACGCATCGCCGTCCCACGCCTGCGTTGGCTAGGGCATGTCGTGCGTATGGATGAAGAAGCTCTAGCAAAGAAGGTGTTCGAGGGCGAAGTCCAAGGGAGCCGACGCAGAGGAAGACCATTGCTACGGTGAAAAGACCAGGTGAAGGAAACCCTATGCTCGCTTGGTGTACAAAATTGGAGAAGGCGCGCGCGGAGCAGAGGCGCCTGGAGAGAGCTAGTGAGGTCGGCCGTAACTCGGTAACGGGTTGTTATGGCCACCTAAGTAAGTAAGTAAGTAAGATTCATGCCTACTGTGGGTTTCGTGTCTGATTTAATCGATTGGTGGATGTGTATTGGTATGCACATGGAGAAAAAAATACTGAGTAATTAACATAACTATTGAAGCTATTGTTGGTACAATGGTAGGATCTAGTGGGTTGCCGCCTCAAATATTGCATCTGTGTCTATTCACATACTCATGACTGGCTCATTTCTTTAGATAGTTTGCGTCCAAAACGTATTTAAAAACTATACAAACAAAGAAAATGATGAACGCATCATACAAACACCGTCCTTGCGATATGCATCTGTGGTTGACAAGTCGATATTTTTATTTATGTTTTGAGTCAGAATTCAGCCTCGACACTGAGCATATTCGAACCCTTGAAATTATGTTAATGAGCCTTTATTTTCAAAAAAAAAATTTAATTTTGTACATGGGGATACTAAAAGAAATGTTTGGCACAGATTTCCTCAGTTCATCCGAAACGCTATCCTTTGCAATTAAAATTTAGCCAATTCAATCTTCACAGATGGGCAGGGAAAAATCTGTAAACACTTCAACAAAAAGTGTGTTCGGAGTACTATTGAAAGAAAGGCAATATAATATTTATTATTTAGCAAAGGCGACGTGTTGCATATAAGTACGGTCGTAAAAAATACAATCAAGTAAGTGTCACGAATTGGCGATGCATATTTAATAATTATTCAAGCACCGTATTGAAGTATAACTTCTAGTTCATACCAATATGCCAAAGAATAATAAAGGTTGACGTAAACAAGCTCACTAGAAATTTCGTTTGAAAGTTGCAGAATAATAAAATTTATATTTTTTTTTAGATTGTATGAATGATGAGGGCTACAGTACTTTATGTGTCATGTGCGAGAAGTGGTAATATATCATTTAGACACTAAACTCAGCATTGCTCATATCACCTAGGTGAGTAGGTAATGGCAGTGGCCCATTTTGCCCACGGCTTAGCTAATTTGTCACAGCTGTGGAACCCAGCAAGTGTATCCGACCAATTTCTTCAGGAATACTAAACTATTATCTGTAACTTGACTCTGCCCAAGCTTCTCCTCGAAATGTTTGACGGTAAAGAATTGTTATACAGATATATGTACCTATTTATAAATAAATTTTCATGTGACATATGGCATAATTTGCAAATCAGTCTTGGAAGAAGTTTACTTTAGTGCATCTATGATCTCGGACCCGGATGAGTAAAAGTCTGTATTTTTTAGCTATCTGCTTCAGAGATCAGCGACAGTCCAGCGTAAGTTTAGATTCTTGGCAGGATAAGCACAGATATTTACTTGTAGTTTGAGTATAAGACGTGATGCAAGTGTTTTAAGCTAAAGGTTCGGTTCCGACCTGATCTTAAACGTGGAAAGTAAATCATTGTCAGTAGCCTCGCTAAACGCGAAGAACAGGCGAAGATTGCGTTAAAAATCTGGCACATGTCGGAAGTTAAGCCTCGGCTCATTTATAAGTATAGAATTGTATATAAACCTCCTCGTAACATTGTCCTAGATTTTTCTTTCACTTCAGCTCAATCGAAACAACACCCACAAATTCATATGCAGAATTGCCAATTGTTTTTACTTCTTCCCAAGTTTTCAATAAATAATATTGTATTTTTTTATTAAAAAGTAACATAAATTTTTTGCAATACTTTAAACTTATAACTTAATTTTTATCCAAAAGAAGGCCGCTCCCGTTTTCGTAAAAGAGGAATAATCACTTTAGAAACCACTGAAAAATCGTTATAACTCACGGAGGAGAGAATTCAGGAGGTAGAGCAAACACCAGACTATCGAATCGCACCTCGTGCTGATGGTATAAGGAAAACTCAACGTAGCTATTGCTCATGTCACTTCGTTGCCGTCTGAGCCATGACTGATTGGAGGTCCGAGGTCCCACTAAACAACTAAAAGTGTTTTTAGATCGGCCAGTGAGGCTATCATGCTTCTTTAACGTAATACGAATATACGTATCAATTATTACTTATCTTGAATACTCACACACCTTATAAGACTCTCATCATGCCCATCCTATCGTATGGCGCGGAAGCTTGGACGATGATAACGTCCAGAAGCGACGACCTACGATACTCAGGGAAAGAAGGAACTTTACGACGGCATACACATAGGCAGCGAATAAAGATCTATGACGTCCGAATGGATACAATCGCTCGGGCTCTGAAAGTATTCGACGCGGCAGCTTGTGGTAGCAGAGGAAGCCCTCTGCGCTGAAAAGATCAGGTGGATAAGGACTTGGTTTCACTTGGTATTTCCAACGAGGCTCGAGAAAGGAGCGTCTGGCGCTTTTTGTAAGCTCGGCCAAAATCGCTTAAGCGGTTATCGCGCCAATTAAGAAGAAGAAGAATGCTCAGGGGAGGGAAAAATGAGAATCTCTGTTTATTTCTTCTTTCGATTGGGATACTGATCAGTGGACATGAGATTACTAAACACATTCGTGAACCGTTCGGTGCTTAGGCCAATTGTTTTGAAACAATTAACTGACTTTCAATCCCGAAATTTTATATTATATAACATATGTATTCATAAATGCATTGAAAAAATACCAAAAAGTTGTTAAAATAAAAGAAATAGAAACTTTACATTACATTTTGTAATATTTAAGAAAAAACTGTGAAGACAGAAAACGGTCGCTGATATCACACTCGCTAAGTACATATGTATGTATATTCAAGTGACATACTTTTATGACAATAAATTACAGCAAAAGCAAAAATTAAGCAATAACAACAAATAGCTCAGACATTCACAACATCGCAATTTACTGTTGCAGGCTAGCGCTTAACAATTACGCCGAAGCAGCTGCTTTGTTGGCGAGCGGGAAAAAATAGTTATAGGCAAAGTGCGTGAATAGAACTGTAGAAAGTAAACAATTATTATCAACTGCAAAGGCCGAATAGCAGCAACAATACGTGTGGAATAATAGAAAAATTAATGAAGAGCGGCTGTAGCTATATATGTACATGTATGTACGTATGTATGCATGACATCTATATGAGGCGCGTACTGATATAGATGCGAACATATTTGTAATATTTGGTTGCATATAATGGCACATTTACACTTTGATTCCATGCATAAAGATATCAATAAAAATTAATTGAACCACGCAACGCAAAAGTTATAAATATGACGCTCTGTGATATAATTTTTGTGTTCACAATGAAGGCAAAAACTTTATTTAAAAATACGAGACAATTACGAATAGAAATTTTATTTTTGGTTCGTCGCTTTTCATACAGCGAGGTCCATATGTACATACTTATGTATGTATGTATCATATGTAGATACCTTTGAATGCATATAATATTAATCATGCATTCATAACTGATGTATAAATGTAATGAGCCGGCCAATATACGTGATGAGATATCCGAACAAAAAATAATTAAAACATAAATAGATAAATATTACCTAAAAGTTTATTTTGTCATCGGAGTGAATAGCCAATGAAACTTGAGATAAAAAAATATTAAAATTGATACCAGATAGCTACATATTTTTGCAACAATCTTAAATTTATTCATTCCGCTTCTCGTACATATTTGACAAAATTGATTCAATATGCGTTAGATCTGTCAAGTTTTCGCATTCTTTTCCTAGAATATTCATAGGGTTGCATGTTCTTTTCTCGAACTGTTGTAGGTACACTGGCCAAGCCAATGTATGGCATTTTCAACCCTCTGGAAAAAGTAAAAGTGAGACTGAGCGATGTTCTGCTGTTGAACTTGAATTATTACAAAAATTGGAAGTAAATTATTTTATTTCATTATATTCCATATACACACAATATTTGTGTGCCAGTACGTGAGCCAAAATGCTTTAAAATGTATATGCATACCTTTTTTAATACATGAAATAATTGTTAGGTATTTTTATTAATTAACTGCTAAAATAAAAACTAAAATCATGTGCAGCATCGTACACGTGGTAGAAGTGAAACTTCTGTGTGTGAATGAGTGTGAATAAGAGAGAGAGAGAGAGAGAGAAGGAGCGAGAGATGAAGGGAAGGAGACAGGGATAATTTCAAAAGAAATACAACAGTATAAAATTTGTGTAACCAAAATTCGATTTTATTAACTATATATCGTCCCCTTAGTATTAAAATAGCCTATAAATTTTTTGATGTTTTGAGAAAATGAATATCAAACTTTTTGTCGAAAGTAGCTCTCACTCAAATCTCGTTATGTTATGGAGAATCCAAAAATTCTAGCCTATGAGCACTAGCACATTTTCTAGATAACGTGTGGAAATTGCATCTAGTGTAGTTCCGGATTTTGTTGTTGATTCTTTAGTGTTATAGTTTATCTGCAAACCGAATGTTTCTCGAAGAAATTGAATCAACGGCAAAGAATCATTGGATCCGAAATTTACGTTGTAATCTCCCCCGAGAATCAATGGAATTTTGTCTTCGCCTCTTCCAAGTGCATTTGCACCTGCATGGCTGTAAACCGGTAGTGAGCGGTGAATGAAATACATATATTATGTCATCAAGATTTTGGTTCGGTGAGATATAGATGGCGGCTATGACATTGGTATACTAATATCCTCGTTATCGTTTAACCAAGTTTCGGACAAAAGTACTATACTCGATTTGCGGATGACAGAGTCTGTTAAATCTGCGCAATGTGCTCGTAGGCTCTGACAATTAAGAGTATATACATAAAGATAGCCCTCTTCTCTGAGTCATGAAAACGATTATTTATTTATCCACAGTTTCCAGTCTATTTAACGATAATCTCCGGAATTCATCTTGTAAATGAGACATACTGACTGATGCTCGTCGACCATGGTAGAATCTAAGATCATTTCCGTTCGTTATAATCCACAAGCCTTCAATACAAGTGACTCGTGATAAAGCAACGTAAACTAATGATTGCGAATGTTTTTTATCATATTCGTAAACAACTTCAGAGTACGTGCTTCCCTGAGACTTGTGAGTCTCAAGCACAAACTAATGGTAAATGTGAGCGTTTAGCGTTAATCGTTTTGTTGTTGTTAAGTGGGATTGTTGATGTGCGTCTTCCGATTGGTACCGCTGTTTTACTGATATCATGCGCTGCAACATGACCAGCAACTTTTTTTCTGATTTTTTCTTTGTCGCGTAACATTATGATGTATAGCTCTCCTTCTTTTTCTCTCTATGTTATATATCTGTATACTCTGTCTTACAACTAAGACTATGTCTTAGGTATAGAAAATGTATAGCTCTCTTTCTCCTTCTCTCTACGTTGTATCTTTTTTCTCTCTCGCGTAACGAAATCTCTAAACGTTACATTTTTTCCAATTTTTTTTCCGCTTCTTAAGGTAGGTGGAATTGGCAGTCGGTCTTTAAATCAACTCACTTAGACTGTTGCCCATCCATTGTGACACCGCAGTAGCAGTTTACCCGCTACTCCTCGTTGAAATAGTGCAAACCCATTTATCTGGTTGACACTTAATCCCTACGGTCATCAGTATCATTCAAAAATGATGAGGCAAAGTAATTAATCCTAGTGGCGTGCCATGCAGGTCGATTTACACGGTTTATCCGCTTATTATTCTTGAAAGTCCTAATGAATTCCAATTCCCGTATGTGATTCCCGTATGTTATTAATTTTTGTATTGGAATAGCCGTTTTTTCATCTCTATTATAGCCTTACATTTCTCGATGGTGAATTGTTTTAATTTTCCCATATTGCGGTCTAAAGAGGTAAAATGTGTAATTGTTTTCAATTTGCTAGCGGTCATTTAAATTTACCAACCTACTGATAAAACTTGAAATATTTTTTGTCCTGCAAACAAATTAATTTTGACTGAAAAAGAAGAACCAATAATTATTGAAAAATAAGATGCTCGCAAAATACTTTAACAGAAAATAAATTCCATCCCAACAACCGTTTCCAGGCAAACGTAGAATAGCGGTTTTTACAAAAACAGTGCATGGCTCTCTGAGTTTTGCAACATTTCATAAATTATAAATAAATAAACTTATTTATGTGATATACTGTATGTACATTAGGCCGGGTCGATTTGTGGGGAGGCAAAAAAATCGCCCATTGCTCTGTGAAAATCATATTCTAGGGATCAAAATAAGAAACTTTGCCGAAGGAACCATACCTCTAAAACGAATTCTGATGTCCCCCAATTTGGGTCGAACTTTTTAGTTTCTTTTCTCATGTAAAGGCCAAAAATGGTGATATTTTGAAATGATTGTATGGGGAAGCCCCCAGGGGAGTTCCAGGGGGTGTGCCACTGGCATGGGTGGATCGACCGTCCAAAGTTAGTGGGGGTCGGTCATACATTTGGACTCGATTGGAGCACTCTAAATGGGTCAAAGTGGGATTTTTCGTTCGACCCAAATTGCGGGACATCAGAATTCGTTTTAGAGGTATGGTTCCTTCGGCAAAGTTTCTTATTTTGATCCCTAGAATACGATTTTCACAGAGCAATGACCGATTTTTAAATCGACCCGCCCTAATGTACATGTATATCTATATTTTATTGTAGTAAATTTATAATCTTTGTAAAAGTCGATTTTTTCTTGTTCTTTTCTTATAGGGATTATGAATACGAATGGCTAATGGCGAATATTTTCGCAATGTCAACATACTCGTACATATGTATAATGAGCAGGATTTTTTTCGAGAAAAGAAAACACTATATAATTGTTAAATAAACCGCTACTATTCAAGAAACAACTCCCTAGTTTCTAAAGTGATGGGTTCAATGGAATGCTACACGTATTTTCGTTTTATTTACTCGATTAAAATTTAACTAAATAAGCCTAAATTGCAATTCATTCATTTATATTTTCATTTATTTTCTTTTATATTATATTATTCTATTTCAATTAATTTAATTACATTTTTGTTTGGTCGGTCGATATTTCGAGTAGGTTTTCTGGTTTTCTGGCTTACGGTTAGCAGTTAGCGGTTAGCGGTTAGACTGCTTTATTATGCTTTTATTATTTAGACTGCTGATATTTTAATAATATGTTTAAACTTATAGTTTTTGCTTTGAAATAGTCATTTATAATTAATATAAAGAAATTATTTTGCGAATGACTTGCAAGTATAATATTTTCAAAAACCATCTTATTTCTATAAAACTCTTTCTTGAGTCTTTTCAAAACAAAAAACAAATAATTGTACTCAGATTATCCTGAATTAAACAATTTTAATTACTAGGCGCTAGTGTAATGACATGCGGCTGCAGTCATTGTTGCTCATTAGTGCTACAGCTGCTACAGCTGCTACAGTGTTGTTATTGTTATTAGAACTGGATATGATTGTGTATGTAATGGTTACTCTTATTGTTGTTGTCGCTAGCTAGGCTATAGTTGTGACTGTTATTAGTGCTGCAAAAAAACTTCCCAAAGGCCAGAGAGTGGGAAGGCAGCCTAAAAATTTCACTTAAGAAGTTTTTTTTTTGTGGAGGAGGGGAAGAATCAAAAGCCTACTGCCGAAACCCTAGTGTGGGACTTTAACCCAACTAAACTCCTCCTCATGTCCTACGGTATGTCCTCCTTGAACTTCACGGTTAAGTAGTACGTTAGGAGGCTGTTGTGAGTATATTATTCCTCAATCGTCTAGTATTGGCATTCTGTTCTGTACATTGCGTTAAGCAGCTCTTTCTAGGGATCTGCATGCATATTTCGCGTACTGAAGGTTCTTCATGATATTTTGCGGCCACTGCACATGTAGTTTACTAGTTTTTTCGTTTTCGCACATATGTGGAATAAGATTTGTCTCACTTAAGCATATTTCGCTCATTAATGAACCGCGAGCATTGGAACAAGATATGCATTGCCGTTTCTTGTTCTTCAGGGCACTGCGGGCGGCACGAATCGTTCTCAAGATGGGACCTGTGTAGGTATGCTTTGAAGCAACCGTCATACAAAAATCAGTTTCTCCGTGTTTTTGCTCAATCCACCTCGTAATGTTTGAAATCAATTCGAAGGTCCAACTGCCTTTCTTGGATTGATCCCACCGTATCTGCCATTCTTCAATTGTTCGCAGCCTTTCTTCTCTTTTAGTCACGCTCGACGGTTTTTGCCCATTGGTGTTATGTAATCTATACATCTCAACCGCGAGAAGGTCGATGGACACCATTCCCGTTATTACATGGATGGCGTACTCCCAAGGCGCCAAGTCTGTATGTGGCTCGTATGTGTTGAAGGAACGATGGCTTCATGTTTGCCCAGATTGATGCTGCGTACATAATCAATAAGCTCGTGACTGTTAACAGGAGTTTCCGTATACTTGGTATACTAGTATACGAGGTATAGTATACGAGGTATACTATACGAGGTTCCGTATAGTTAACACGTTATTTATGCTTACGGCTTTTTCACTGACTGACTGTAAATGATGCTCGAGTCAATGAGTATTCCCAGATTTTTGATATATGGCTGTGACCTTACGTGATGGTTAGCTACCGTAATCACTAACTCTTCACGTAGCCGTCGTGTTGTCAGTAATACGTCTTCAGTTTTTTAAGCTGCAAGTTCTAACTTCACATTTCCAAACCATCTTCTAATTCTTACAATTGCAGCGTTGCATAACACTTGCAGCACGTCAGATGCATTCCCACTATCACCAACGCAATGTCGTCCGCGTACTCAATGAGCGTAGCATCTTCAGGAAGCTCAAGCTTGAGGATACCGTCATACATAGCCTTCCAAAGTGTTGGGCCAAGCACCGAGCTTTGTGGAATACCGCCAGTTTCTTATATGCGCCTATTCCGTTATCAGTATCATAAAGCAGAGCCTGTTATCAAGGTAGCTTGATAGCGCGAAACCTCTCAATGCACTCATAATCTGAGACAGCTTGCGGGGACGCATTTTTTATGTCTAAGGTAACAACAGCTATCTTTCCATTTCCTATGGCTAGTGGCTTGACGAGCAATATTGATTACAGCTTGAGTTGCGTCCACGGTTGAACGGCCTTTTCTAAAGCCATATTGGTTTGGAGAAAGCCCTGTTGGTTTCTCTAGAAAACCTTGCGAGTGTGGACGATATGACGATGGATGTCGAACTACTGGCATAGCCTCCGATAGATGTATTGTATGTAGTTACTTGCACAATTCTATTTTGCAGATTATGCTTGTAAACTTTCGAATTTATTTCTGCAGACAAACCTCTAACAACCTTCAATACAAAAAATGCAACTCATAAACAATTTCAAGGGTTATATTGGTCAGCCATAACCCATAGTTAGTACGCTGTTAGTCAAACAGGCGGCTGGCACACAACAGACCGTTCCCTTGACACAGTCGAATCGACCAAATAAATTCTTTTATTCTTGTACTACTTTAATTGTTGGTGGCTATTTTTCTGGTGTACAATATTTGCTCGCCTTTAAATTCTTGGCGTGCTTACAAATATTTATGCAAATCGTAGGCATTGTCTCTTTGGTAAACGAAACATATGTAATAACCCGCGAACGCATACACAGAAACAAATGCCCATTATCACGGACACAAATCCACTTGTAAGTGTAGCAACAAAAATATAGCCAGGTTGGGTGAGTCGTTTAAAACGGCAGAATGGGGAAATGCAGGTAGCTGGGGGCATTTAATAACAAAAACGTACAACTATAAAAATGTAAGACATTCAGTGACGTCACTGAAACTAGCCATGCCAAGCATACACACAGAGAATTTTGTGCACAAATGCGTACATGGAAGTAAAATTAATTTTCTAATTTTACAATAGCCAAAAGAAGCACGAAGTCAAAATAAGATCACGTTTATACAGCGGTTGGGATGTATATAGGTATGCATAGACATACATATAAGTACGTATTGTAGGAAAAAGTAAAATAGAATTGGTGGAAAAATGGAGGGAGCCTGAAATAAAATTAAGCGCATTAACGCAAATTTATAGAAATGGCGAGCAGAACTGTACACCAAGGGAATGTCAGCATACAAGAAACAAACACTTATACGCACGCATATATGTACTATTATATATTTACACATTTCCACGAGAACAGGCAGCCACGAAACCAACCTCACAAATGTAGAAGTACAGGGTTTGTATACAGAGTACCGAGAATATATTTGAGGAAAATATATTTAGTTTAGATATTGCACAAAACCTAAAATTACTTCAAAATGGGTTCCAAATGATCCTTAAGAGTATGCGTATCAGTTAGGGTCCCATTATCCATGGCTCATGTCCTTTAAGATAAGGTTTTATTTCAGATATAGGAAAAAGTCAAAGAGAACGTAGGTTCGAATCTCGGTGAAACACCAAAATGAAGAAAAAGTTTATTCTAATAGCGGTCACCCCTCGGCAGGCAATGGCCAAGCTCCTCATAAAAAATATCTGCCGCTCGAAGTCGGCTTAAAAATGTAGGTCCCTCCATTTGTGGAACAACATCAAGACGCACGCCACAAATAGGAGGAGGAGCTCGGTCAAACACCCAAAAAGGATGTACGCGCCAATTATATATATATAGGGTTTTTTAATAGGTGCGCTTCAACTTTTTTCCGATAGGGAGGGCGAACGATGCAATATTTTTTATTTTTCGCTTGTCATTTGTAAACTTCATTAGTATACATTTCATCATGGAACGCTACACACTTGAGCAACGATTGCAAATCGTGCAAATTTTTTATGAAAATAATCGTTCTGTTGCTGCTACTTTAAGAGCATTACGGCCATTTTACGGTCCATTTAACAACCCGTCCCGTTTTGGGGTTATGTGAAGTCATTGGTCTACAGCGACGATTTGTGAGCTCAGAGGCAATATTGAACGCGAAATTGATGGAATTTCGGCCGATTTATGCAAAAGAGTGGTCGAAAATTGGGTTCAACGATTGGACTTCGTAAAACGTGCACGCGGTGGTCATGCAAAAGAAATCGAATTTCATACTTAAATGTATATGTTCAAACTCGATAACAAAAAAATATTAGTTAAAAAAGTCAAACCGTTTGTGTTTTATTCAAAAAGGTTCAAAATTTGAAGCGCTCTTACTGAAAAACCCTATATATATTAGGGCGGGTCGATTTAAAAGTCGCTCATTGCTCTGTGAAAATCGTATTCTAGGGATCAAAATAAGAAACTTTGCCGAAGGAACCATACCTCTAAAACGAATAGTCACGTCAGAAAGGGAGGACAGTCATGAGTTCAAGTTGTGAAAAAATTAGAAGGCAGCACGCGCACACACCCATATATGTAAATGTTTGATTCTTCTATGTAAAGTGCTGTTGTGTATACATGTGCGCTTTACTCACTGCTGACGTGCTAGATTAGAAAATGTTAACATTTATTGCAAGTACTAGCACTAGAACAGGGTTAAGCGCCTAAAGGTCTGCAGCACTCTTCAACTGTGTTTAACGTATATTCATTTGCGGCAAATGAAGTTTTATACAACTTGTTTAACGACACGATGCAACGTGCCATTTAACAAGTGTGGATAAAGCAACGTTGAAGTGGTAGCAAACGACAAAGACGGTTAGCAGATAGCAGTTGGCAACGCCTCAACGTTTGTTGTACTCGTATTGTTATGCATTCACTCAAAGATGTTATTTTTAGTGTGGCGATATGACATTTTTTTAAATACATGTATGTATGTTTAATATTTATGTTTATGTATTTTAAAGAGAATGACGTACATATATTTATTTTGAACTAAATTTATACCTAGACATTTTCAATGACTCATATTCAAGTTTTCGTAACATAATATATTTATAATAAAAAAATAAAGACATTCATCAATAGCAAAGAAGGCTTATAAAAGTAGGACCTTTTTCAGGGAAACAGGAATATCTCAACTTTCAAATGATTGCACCTGGTTTAAAAAAAATACCTTCGAAAAAGTTCTTCTAAGAGCGGCAGACAATAGCTCATTATTAAATCCGTCTACTATTCGAAGGTGACATAAATGTGCAGGCCCTTCATAAAATCGGAGGTCAGGCTTGGTTGAACGGGCTATTTTTAAACAGAGCTTACTTGCCAATTGTGGAGACCAGTAAGGACTCCCCTAGTATAGCCTACATATCAGTGAACTATAGTCGTGTCTTCGTACATGCAATCAATGCCAATACTTCGCCGATCCTCTTTGAAGTAGTTTCTTATCTGCATAGGAAGTTCCGATCTATTTTCAGCAGCTAGTCTAACCCTCTCCTAAAATCTCGGAAATAATGTAGCCAGTGGACCTCAAAAGTCTTGTCCGAACCCTTTCCTTTATTTCCCGAAATACATTAGTTCCCCGGACCGAATACCTATGTATTATATTTGTGCTATCAAAAAAGTTGTAAGGATCAAAACGGATTTGACACAAATCGAAGCTCTCACTAGCAAAGTTTTACGAAAACCGCCTTCCTAAACTTATCATAATTTAGTTTTTAAGGAAACCCGGGATGTTTGTAATTTCTCTTTCTTATAGTTTTGTTCCTTTTCGGGGTGCACAAGTTGTATGTTTCATAACTGAATACTTTAAGGTCAAAACAAATATATTTTTTTAAAAACTAAACGTGATTTGAGAAATTACTTACTATGCTAGTTTACCCCGAGCCATTTTTTCAGTGTCGGATTGAGTGCTTTATCAGAACATATTCAGCAGATGGCTAAACAAGTGTTTTCTCAGTTTATCGGAAGATGGGCTGCTGCAACCAAAGTAGTAAATCATCATTTAGTGGTTTGAATCATATCCTGGCATTAGCACTTCTTAACTATTTTATAGTGACTAAATTTTTAATAAACTTTTATACATCTTACCTACCTACGCAATGGTACCGTGTCAGCAAACTTGTGCCCATATCTGTGAAACTTTAAAATTCAATTTCTTTGCTCCTTGAAACATGAAGTTTTTAAGAAGATTCATTAGATAAAATGTAATGAATACATTGAAGCATAGTAGTGACACAAAGCTTTTGAAATAATCTAAACCTAAGTGTTACAAATCTGTTTGAAATCTTCTATTTTTTTGCAATCGTTTTTAAATCGCTAACTTTTAAAACCTTCAAAGATAACACGAGAAGTTTCATTAATTATAGCGGCGATTATAGTGTATGTTCAGGTTCATGTTAAGTTTGTACATATTTGTAAACACGTCCTTATCTATTTATTTATTTATTTCATCAATTAAAGTATAACTTAAATAGATTACTAATATTAAAGCTTAAATATAATATATGGTAAACAATACTGTGAGATACATTAGTCACAATTCAAAAAGTGTATCTCCAGATTAAATTTTGATTTGAAAGTCTCTCGTGAGTTAAAGAATATATCCAAATGTTTGCATAATTGGTTAGACTGTCTTATACAACATGCAGGCGGTTCATTTCGACTAAAATTGGTCTTGTGATAAGGTAAATGAAACATATTGCTGAGTCTTAGAATACGAGTGGGACAAATAAAGAGTATTAGCTCCAGCAAGAAGTGACATTTGATATGATTCGTAACTATGTCCCTTATAAACATTACCGATGAAGTTTTTCTCCGCATTTCTAAGACATCTACTTTTATATGCAGGCAAACTGCAAGGCCAACGAAGTGAATAGATAGCAAATCGAGTGAAACGTTTTTGAACCTTCTCAATTCTTAAAGATGAACCCATATAGAATGGATCCCAAATGATGCTGCAATATTCGAGGTTTGATCTCACAAGAGAAAAATACAAATTTTTCAGCGTAGAGATATCCTGGAACTCCCTTGAATTCCTTATTACAAAGCCAAGCATAGATCTAGACTTGGCAATCATAAAATCTATATGTTTGGAAAACGAAATTTTCGATGTAAATATGACCCCCAAGTCTTTCTTTTCGTAAATTTTTGTGAAAGTGGTAGTGCCCAACTTGTAATCGAAATCAATCGTAACTTTTCGTCCACTGAATGACATGTGCTGGCATTTACCAGCATTAAGAGGTAAGGAGTTATCATCACACCAAGCTTCCAATTTGGTTAAGCCTTCTTGAAGTCTTATGCAGTCAGTTACGTTCTCTACCCGACTGTAAATTTTCAGGTCATCTGCATACATCAGACAACGTGATGTCTCGAAAACGTCTGGAATGTCATTAACAAACATTAAGAACAATGGTGGCCCAAGATGGCTACCTTGAGGTACGCCTGAGGTAACTTTGATGGCATCAGATTTTATGTTATTTATACGAACGAATTGAGTTCTATCTGTTAGATAACGTAACGCATATAAATGTTCCTTGGCACAACCTACTAGTATGTAAAGAAAAACAAAACTGCATTTATGACTAGCCAATATAACTACTACCTACATCCCTACATGTATCGTGATATAATGTACACATATCGTTTAGTTTGTTGTGGCTCAAAAAACAAGTCCCCACATTTATTACAGCAGCCTTAATTCATTTCTGACGCGCATAAATAGTTTAAAATCCTTGTCCCACAAACGTTTCCGCTCAAACACATATACTAGGCAGTGCCAACTTTGTTTTTTTTTTCGTGTAATTATATACACACATGCATTCCCTGCTCCGCACCGGCTACTGGGTGCATAAGAACATGTTTAACACACATAAGTATATTTGTGCTTATATATTTTTGCTCAGTTCCATATGCACAAGTAGCTGTCTTAACATTTCTTTGTGGTGACGGCACCAATACTTCACTGAGTTCACCAGCTGCCTGTGTTGCGGCCGCTATAGACGAATGGGCTGGTGCGTGGCTACCATTCCCCTGATCGCGGGCTCGGTGACCATCAAATGATCCGAGCATATTTTCTAATACCGGCAACCTTCCGGAGACGGCATAAAACTAAACCAAATGCTAACAACGCTATAATACACAGAATATAATTTGGCATTACCTCTTTCGCTCTAGGCCAACAAGAGAGAATACTTAACTTTCTTTATCATACTCGTGTTGTGTTTCCACTTGAACCTTCTAAATATAACTGTGGTATGAATTTCTTTCTTTCGATGCATGCTTTGCCTTTGTTACTTACACTCCATTAAAGTCGCGCTCGTGTAGTTACTTGTACTCGTAGTCGTCCTGTATTTCAACATTTCCATTAATATACGACATGGCGTACAGGCATTTGCCCATTTGCATAACAATTCGTGCAATTTTTGTGCCACAAAGATGTCTCATTCAACGCTTTACTGACAACAGTGAAGAGGTTCTTTCTTCATGTATTCATTTTCTTTTATTTCTCGTAAAAGTGTGAGATGTAGGTATGTATGTACAGGCCTCACGTGATTACTTAAATGCTATCTATATGTTTGCGCGGTATGCGCTTATGCAAAGCATGGTCACTTGGCTTTGCATGTGACATTTATGTAAGTATGTATGACTTTTCCTTGATTTTTTCCCCTTCTACATTTATTTATTATATGGGCTCATTCGCTTTTCTTCAACTTGATAAGTGTGTATATAATGTTTTTGGAGGTCCTTTGAAAGTACGGCCATGAGAAATGATGACGTATTAAAGTTCGTTGTTAGTTAATTACAAAATACTCCTATCAAAGCTCATTTGCGAAAAAGGAAGATAAAATACAAGTAAATCCGTATTTTATATTCATGAAAATATTTTAAATCTCAGTGTTTTATGAAAATTTTTTTTTTTATTTATTAAAAGAGTAACTATTATAAATAATTATTCCACTTAAAGAGCTAAAGCACTGGCTACTATGGCCTTCGGCTAATAGTATAATAAAAATGACAGCGTGTCTTATAGCCTTAACTTACATCTGGATGCATAATCACAAATCTTATTTAAATTGCATACCGTTGTCTGTTTGAGGAGTTCCGATAGTTTGATGCTTGAGAAAAAGGATGTTCTGATATTTTGTAGGGAAGGACAAGTATCTATCAGATGAAGTGTAGAAAATTCGTTGGAGCCTCAAAAAGGACATGTAGGCTTCGGTGAACCGCTGAGCAGGTGGGCATGTGTCATGAGTGTGTGACCGATTCTCAGTCGAGTAAAGATTTTTGCTTGGTGACATAATGCAGATGGAGTGTAGATACAGGGTAGGCCATTTAAAGCGGGCCCATTTGTTTCTGAAAAAAAACATTGAAAAAAACATTTTTTTTTGTGTTGATATGAAAAATCATTTATTTTGATTCAAGGAGATTTGTTCCAGCTAGTTTTTGAAAATGATATCCTTCAAATGTTTGCCTCTGGCCTTGATGGCCAAATGTGTCCTTTTTTCGGCGTTTTCCATCGTTTTGGCCAATATTTCGGCCGGTATGGCGGCGATTTCGCGTCGGATATTGTTTTTAAGTTGAGTTAGAGTCCTTGGCTTGTTGATGTATACCTTGGATTTCAGATAACCCCACAAATAAAAGTCCGGTGGCGTCAAATCTGGTGATCTCGGTGGCCACGGAAAATCACCATTTTTCGAAATCAACCCATTTGGCATAATCAAGCCGTTTCGGGTAATCAGCCGGGTTTAATTTTTGTGCCATTTGAATTTTGTACGGAAACATTTTCAAATCGATGCGAATTATGCGCCTGAGTGTTGTCCTGGCGATGCCTAATTCCTGAGAACGACGATAACTCGATGTTCGCGGAGCCTCCTCAACACTGGCTCGTACAGCCTCGATATTTTCAGCAGAACGTCGTGTACGTTGTCTGGATGCGTGGCTGGTATTGCTGAGACTACCGTGGTTAATAAATTTTGCGTATAAACGCTGTAAAGTGCTTTTGGATGGCGCACTTTTAACTTTATTTTTTTTTTTAAACGCACGTTGAGTTTTCACAATTGAGAAGTTATTTTGGATGTAAAGCTGAATTATTTCAGCGCGTTCTTTTGGAGTGTACTGCTCCATGGTAAAAATTGTCTTGGACTGACGCTTCCAACGCGCTATGTCATTAGTCGATCTGACGTTCCTGTCAAAAGTTATAGGGTTGCCAGATGGGCCCGCTTTAAATGGCCTACCCTGTATTTTTTTCCCCAAAGGGGTTAAAGTTTTTATAAGGATGCTGATAAATGTTCCATTTAGTTGCTGCGTTATCTGCGGCAAGTTCTTTCGCTAGTATCTTTATGTCATTGTAAGTGATATAGTCAAATGTGTGTAGAGGTTCCTTATTCGCCTCTTTCGCTCTCTTGTCAGCTTTTTCGTTACCACTTATCCCAGAGTGCCCAGGAATCCACATAATTTTGTTTGCACCTATATGTATTGGAATTATATTGCGGATTTTTGTTATCATCGGGGTGTCATTTGTAGGGTTTAAGATAGCTTCGATTGAGGATTTGCTATCGGTGCAAATTAAGTGCCTTGCTACATTTCTGGGAGGCAAAGATTACTGCTTCAACTAACGCAGCTGCTTTAGCCGTAAATATTGAAGTGAATCTTGGCAAAATTCCGGCAAAGATGATAACACCTTCTGCGTTTGTCACTGCAAACGATGTGCAGGTGTCGGTTTTTGATCCGTCGGTAAAAATCTTTCTTTAATGGGGAAATGGTTTCGAGAAAAATCTGGTTGTATTCGTTTGTATTAGTGGAATCTTTGAAATGTTTGGATAGATTGTTCAATATCATCGAATTGGGAACGACCCACGGTGGATGTATTGCAGGTTCTACAAGTACTGGCTGAGCAATGATATCCAGTTTTTCGGCTTCTTTTTGAATGATGGAGATTGTTGATTTCGGGCTCTTTCTGTTTAATTTTTGAGTACTCGAGTTGATGTGTTTAAACAAAAGTCTGTTTCTACATTGAATTTTCTTCAAAATACTTGTCCTTGTATTGTTGGCTACCCTTTCCAAGATGGTGGGAAGTCCAGCTTCCGCTAAGGTTACGTTTATGGGGGAAGTGGGGAAGGCTCTGATGCTTCTCCTGACTGCAGCGTGGTAAGGTGCTTCTAGGCGCTTTAGATGAGTTTTAGCGCAGTGTCCGTATATAACCAGTCCGAAGTCAATTTTAGATAAGATTAGAGATCTAGTGATACTTAATAATGTACTTGTATGTATCAGACAGTGCTTTGAGGATAAGTTTTTAACAATGTTTAGACTAGATAATAGGCTTAACCTAACCTATTCACTATGTTGCTTATAAATTAGTCGCTTATCAAAGATAATGCCTAATATTTTAATTGTGTTGGTGTAGGGGATTATGACAGATTTTTTAGCAGTTTTTATTTTTATAGCTATCACAGCTCGATGAGATATCTTTTGGCGTATGGCTGTTTTCATGATGTAGGACACGACATTCGTACGACCTTAGAGTTAAATAAATCGGATGGAAACGCAACTGACTTATGAAAAATTTTGAGCGACGGTGAAAAAGAGATGATATCAGACGTAATAAATAACGAAAATAATTTCAAGCCATGATTCAATAATAAAAGATTGTGTAAAGCTTGACAACTGATTTCGGGTGCTACTTAATACATGATGTAATCTGAAAGTAAGGGAATCCCCTTTCTGAAAAGGCAGGAAAAAATTAAAAAAAAAAATATCGAATAATTTAATGTTATTTTATGAATTGTACTTAATTATATAAGTATATGTTTTTAGCCTAACAATGCCCGTGG